>OZ018318.1:82205258-82805258 GCA_963969495.1 Ceratothoa steindachneri
GTAGTGCAATTTGATTGCGACTTCTTGTAAGTGTATTGTTGTTAAGAATCGGCTGAGAGTAGTAGTCGTTTAAGCAATGTATCGTTTGCTTGCATGAGACTTCCATTCGTCCATTGGGCATATGAATTCATACACCAGATTGGTAGCCTTCTAGTTGGATTGTTACGTCCAAGGTTATTTCTCATTAGTATGTTCCTAACTATTATGATTTTGAAATATATTAGTAATGATACTTTTTTGTCAGATTTTGAGAAAATGTTTTTATACCATATCTTGAAAGCCGAGTGGTACTAATTTTCTAGTTTGATTTTCTTTCTCAAGAGTATTTTCTTTTGCATTCCTTCAAACTCTCAATTGGATTAGCTATGGTTAATTACGATTTGTTTGGTTTATCTAAATCAGGGATGCCCAACCTTATTTTTCTTGTTTTACCTTGTTACGGGCAGGCTTAAGTCCCACAACACTAAAGAAAATTAATAAGAACCTCGTTATGAACACGAGGTTCTAGAACGCCAATTATAGGCTAAGCTGGACTCTATGCAAGCCTTAAGAAACCCCAAATGTGTACAGACAGTTATATAACAATGATGAGTTACATTAATAGCTTAAATCAGAGTTCAAATTATATATATCATAGCCTAGTATTGGTAAGGCAAAACAAAGAAAATTTATAAAATTAATATATTAAGGTTATAAATGAATATATGAGGTTTGGAGAAACATGAATACCATATTTACGGTTTATACAATACGTAAAAATAAAAAAATCTTAAAGGTACTTATCACACGTTGAGAGAGAGGTCTAAGGTACATAGGTGCCAAACTTAAAAACTATAAGAGACTTACGTTGCAGTAGTAGTGCACTGAATAATCACACAAAACAATAGAGCACATTAATTGAATAGTTACACAAAATCTAGAGCAAATCAATTCCAGTAGGAGCGCGTTAAGTGGTTGGAGGTGACCTGCCTAAAATTGGGGAACTGTAAACTTAAATAAGTATTCGTAGCAAGTTAGTTTGTTGTGTGGGGGGAGGTTAGGTGGTTGTATGGGAGGAGGTTAGTGTGTTGTATTATGGACATCATATGTGCATATGAAAATTTTCGAAATAAAATATTTGTTTGCACGTTAGTAAAAACTATCAATGAAAAATTCCGTTATATACATAACATAAATTCCAAATAAAAATCTTGTAATTTTCAATAAATACAGGTAATAAGTAAACAAATCTCCTACTAAACAATTATTTTTAAACTACATCAAAAACTTTCCTTATAAACAATTTACAAATTATATGCAATATATTGTAAAAAAAATCCAATTTCGATAGAACAATAAATGGAACTGTATAACCTTTTAATCATTAAAATGACATATTTATTAAACATCTTACAAGTATAAGGATATCAATGAGAAACTAATGAGATCAATTGTTAAAACACTGATATCATTAGATAACATATGAGATCAGGCACAAGGATATGATTAGAAACTTATGAGATCCTTGTGCCTGATCCTTTGATCTTAGTGTTTTGATAAAGCCGGAGCAAGATTCCCTGTTTCCACAATGTTAATTCGATTGCGATTTTTGTTAATAACTGACTAAAACGACTAAGCCAGATTAAACAAGATAAGTTGATAAGTTGAAGGGAAAGCATTGAGGTACATTTTAGCTTTCTTCCATAATAGCGGATATTTGGGGGCAAATTCCCTACTCTTCCATTCATTCTGTTTAGCAATTTTAAAATAACTTTGGGCACACTCATTACACTGCAAATCAATTAGCTGCTCTTGTAAATCAATTTCAACATCGGCAGCGTTTATCTCAAATGGAATCTGCACCCAGACTGAGATCAAGCATAAGGATATCATTAGAAACTAATGAGATCCTTTAGCCTGATCCTTTGAATATGTGGTTCCAATTTTGCTAAGGCCAGACGAAGATCCGAATACACTACGAAAACAAACATCCACACCATAAACTCCTTCCCCTAATTCTCGCTTTCACGGTTTTAATGGGAAACAAATAAAGAAAATACTACTTATAGTTTCTCACGAAAATTATTTCTCATTAAATGGAAAATTTTCACCTATACCACCACCTACACCACTATCGCCTACAGCACCACCACCTATACAACCACAACTACACTACCAACACCACCACCACCTATACAACCACAACTACACTACCAACACCACCTACACCACCTCCTACACCACT
Organism: Ceratothoa steindachneri; assembly: GCA_963969495.1. Taxonomy (NCBI): domain Eukaryota; kingdom Metazoa; phylum Arthropoda; class Malacostraca; order Isopoda; family Cymothoidae; genus Ceratothoa; species Ceratothoa steindachneri. Next base: position 82,207,483 of record OZ018318.1, read on the forward strand.
GCCTACAGCACCATCACCTACAACACCACCACCTAAACAACCACCACCTAAACAACCACCACAACAGCATTTACACTACTCTCACCTTTACAAACAACAACACCGCCACCTACACCACCACCTCCTACAACACCTACACCACCACCTCCCACAACACCTACACCCCTACCGCATACACCATCAACACCAACACCACTATCGCCTACAACACCACCACATACACCACTACCACCCACACCACCTACATCTCCACTACCTACTTCACCACCATTTAGACCACCACTAACTACCCGACCACGACCTACATCAGCACCACCTCCACCACTCACACCTACAACACCACCACCACCTAAACCACTCCCACTTACACCACATACACCACCAACAACCATGGTTATCCCAGGCATCTTTTTGTGAGCCAATAACATAACTATTCGGCAGATACTAACTAAATTTGAGACCGATATCTTCTTCAACATTCTCTTTCGAATGATATATTTCCCAAACTGCTCCTAAACTTAGCCCGGGATTTATTTGGCCATTACTTCATAACTTTTTGGCCGATTCTCACAGAATTTGACACACTTATGTTGTTTTCTATCCTGCTTTTAATGATATAACTGCCAAAGTCCTCCTAAGGTTATCCAGGGAATTATTTTACAATAACTTTATAACTATTTGGCCAATACTAACGAAATTTGAAATTCTTATGTTGTTTTACATTCTCTATCGAAAGATATAATTGCTAAGGTTATCCCAAAGTTTGTCAGTGAAAGTTTTGAAGGTCGTAAGGTCATACATCAGTATAATGAGAGCACGTGACTTTTGGTCAGCAGACTCTGTCTACAACAAAGACACCCAAACTAATTAATCTCATTTTTTACTTTAATTACCAAAACATATTTCCCATTCCCTAATAGTTAAAACCTTTCACTTTTATAATTTGAATATTACCACCACCGCGCTTCCCATTTCCCATATAATTAATTCAGAAATATCCGATAAGTTCTCTAAAAAATACCTAAGTTTGTATTTATTTATAATGTGAATATCCTTGAGAATGGGTTCCTACACGAAACGTTGGTAGCACGAAGATAAAATATAATAATGAACTTCCTAGCTGTAGCCTGCTTATTTATCCTAAATGTGTATATTTATATATATATATATATCAGGGTGGGGCGAATTTTTGATGGATAGAGCGGATAAGGTGCTAATTGGTGTGAGAAAACCTTTTTATTAAAACCGTTTTGGTATATGAAAATACTTTTAGCCCGCGCATCGAGATTGAAAATAGAAAAATTGCATTAAAAAGACAAAAATATAGGTAATACTCCAAATATTTATATGCGAGAAAATTACATGTGGGTATTACTCATAGTAATGATTTTATTCAATGCAAAATCTTCGAATTGAATAACAATATCTTCAGCTAGCGCAAGAAGGAGCCCAAAAATAAAATAGGCACATCTTCAACTGATACTGCAATAATTGCCAAAAATTTAGTTTCAATTGAGAAGTTTGCGGGTACTATGCAAACGAGTCTATAATGTCAAGAAAATATGGTAAAAATTTCCTAGTAATAAATAATTTTTTCAGTTGCGCAAGTTGATAGAAATAAAGAAAAATTACTAATTTCCCCCAGTAGCGCGAAAGTTTGATCCTCTCGTTTATTTACATAAAATTTCATAATAGGCATCGCAAAAAGTCTATTTTGACTAGCTATTTACGGCTACTTGTTTATTTTTCAAATAAATCAGAAAAATGATCCATAAGTCACTACGGAAAGGTGGCCGTATGCCGAGTTTTACCCTACTCCAACCCAACCACTTTACCGAAATGGATTTTAATTAACTGAACTCCTTTGAGAGGTCATAAGTCATAACTAGGCATCTTTCGCCGTGATTCAAGTGGAACATTAATGTATTCTTCTCTTTTAGCTTGGTCACATACTCTCCCTTATGCTTCGCTAACTCTCTTAACCAATATTTCTACAGCTAGAGTCGTTACTCTCCTGTAATTTTTGCTTCATTTTGATGAGTGCGAAAAAGTTTTATCCTACCTTCCGTCAAACAAGATACTAATGATTGAATCTTTCCTTACTTCAGTTTTACTATTAATTTCCTTTCTGATTTTTCTTCTCTCACTCCGTATTTTGCTCTTGTCGATGACTTAACTTAAATCACTTTCACTTATTATTCCAAAATATTTAAAAGTTGCACAAACAATACTTGCTGCTGTTCGAACGGGAATGCCAGTTCTCTCAGCTACAGATGGAATAGGAGCAGTTTGCTGATGTATTTTTTATTTTTTAGCACTTAATTTAGTTTCATGGTCAGATCATTCTGTTCAAGATGTGGAAATTAAATCAGGTGGCACATGACTGCAAGACGGTTGCTGTTAACAAGTTCAAAATTATCGCTTGCTGAGGGAATTGTATTCTTACTAGATCTTATCTCTTTGCTCATAATTGTTTTGAGATTTTTTGACATTGTATTTGAATTGATTTTTGCAATTACTATTTTTCTTAGACTAGTCTTATCATTAATAATTATTTTCTTTTTTGTCGGCACCTAGTGTTGTTTTGGACAGGTGTAAATATTTTCTTTGCATATACAGGCCAAAATGTCGAATAGTTCTTTACAACTAGCCTTGAAATGTTCAAGTTTACTTCTGTAACTATAATTATCTTTCCTGTCGTGATAAGACTTGTTAAAGTTTTTATAGTCATTATTCAACTTGTTTACGATATCGTTTAGCTGACAGTTTAAATTTACGCTGATCTCCAAATTCCTTCAAGCATACATAAAATATAAACTAAAACTTAGTTTTATGAGTACAACTCGCAATTACTTTTCAAGCATATAAATATTTGGTGTATTACCTATATTTTGACTATTTTTAAGGCAATTTTCTAATTTCAAGATCGATGCACAGGCTAAAAGTATGGTCATACAGCAAAACAGTTTTAACACAAATTTCATCTCACCAATCGGCACCTTTTCCGTACTACCCTCAAAGACATTCGAAAAAAGTGAAAAATCGAGCTCCTCAAGTGATATTACAAAGACCTCTTTCCAATGCCTCCTGAATCTCCTTTTGAGAGAATCCGGATCCTCTATGAGGATGTCGCCTTCCTATATTTTTATCCCAGGCCTGGGAGGCAATCCCCTAAGTTTTTGGATGCTATTCTAAAAACTTACAGAATTTCTCTCCCGGTTTAGTTTGCTTAAGATATCGTTCCAGATTTCCTTCTGTTTCTCGAGGATTATGTTCTTTAGTTCCACGCTTAGGTGTCTTATTCAGGCTGCCCTTTCCCGGTTTGGGGGTGTCCTACCGACTTTCTCATAGCTGTTCCTGTGTTAACTGGCAATTTCCCTCATTTCGTCCGTCCACCTAGGTTGTGGGAGCATTTTGTACAAGATTCTGGGAACGCATCTTTCGTCAGCTTAAATATGGAGATTAGTGATCTTGTCATTCTCCTCCTCAATTTCCTCAAGATTTGCGTCATCCAGGTCAACTGTTCTTACCAAACTCCAAACTCAAATCTTCACTCCATCTCACTCTAACAGACACCCTTTCATCCTTTACAAGTCTTATACTCTCCATAGCAGTCACCTCAATACCGCTCAACACACTCCTCAAAACACTACCATCTTTCCCTACATACAACTTATACACCCCATTTTTATAAAACTTTCTATCAATCTGATCACTCGCAGGATGCACAACTAAACGGTTCACTTTCATAAAATCATACCCCAAAATCAGACCATACTCACTACTCACCTTATCACTCACAGAAAATTCACACTCATTCATCAACATACCATGCATTCGAACAGCTGACCTTATCATTCCAATCACAGGTACTTTCATACCACCAATTTCTACCAAACTCCATTTACACTATGACAGGCGGGCTCTATCACTCAGCTTGTCATACACGTCCTTATATACCAAGCTCGTCTTGCACCCAGAACCTATCAAAGTCAAACACTCAATCACGTTCTGTTCAACCTTCACACTCAAACACTCTTACTTCCTACCAGACAGCACTTTCACACTAGGCAGACTTATCAACACATTACTCGCAATCATACACCCAGAGGATACTTCACCAGGTACCCTATTACAATTTAGTTTCCCGCTTCAGACTTTCCATTCAGTCTAATCCACCACCTTTCACTCGAATATCCTTCCATCGCACAATAGCTACATACATTCCTCTGGTCACGACACATTCTCGCATAATGACCAGCCCTTTCCGCAATTACCACAAGCATACTTCATACCTTCCCTAGCAGTCGCTCCACCATTCAACTTCGGAGAGTCTCTCTTCAAATGTCCACTCTCTTAACATTCGAAACATTCTTTCACACTTTATTGACAGTCCTTTTTCATATGCCTTTTCTTTTCCCACCCCAAACACGCACCACACGTTCATCTGGATTCCGCCAACACTTGTCCCTTACTTTAACACCTACGGCATTCCACAATCTTTGTCACCCCATTGGGCCTCTTATTCGCTGGGACATACCTCGGTTGCTTCCTCATATACACATTCACGCGCTTAACAGTCATATATTCCCTTCCATTTTCTCATCCTCCATTCGCCCATCCAGTGTGCCGGCCCAGGAAGCAAGACATCACCCCAGCTGGCGCAGCCGTCAGGTCATCCCGATAGCTGACAAACTACTTATGTGAAACAAAGCTCCCGGGCTTCCTACAACCAACATTCACACTATATCATCCATCTTCATCCAAATCACTCTCTTCATCAAATCACCCATCTTCCAGAAGCTCCAACACATCCTCCCAAATCAACCGTTTCCCGTCAGCCTCATTCTCTCCTTTCTCTTCGCATTCAGCCATTCACTTATCTTTCGTGGAACCGTATCAAAGAACTTTCTCATCGATTTCTTACATTCATTCACACCATCATCACCATATATTTTTCTCACCATACTCTCAAGCCTATGCGCATACATATTCACACTTTCGCTCTTCCCCATGTGAGCCTTCTCAAATTCATTCACCCTTTTATACTTCACACTCTCTTTAATTCGTTTCACTTGCCTAATCAATCTCTTTTTCAACACCTCATACTTTGTCTCGCTCACACTCGTGATCACGCGGAAAAACTCTAACATCTTCCCTTCCAAGCACTCACCTAATACATTCACCCAATATCCCTTATTCTCCGGGTACTTGAGATTACAATAACGCTCGAAATTTTCCGAAGAATTCATTCACACTCTTCCCACCATGCAACCTAAACTTATCAACGTTGACACTTCTCTTATCAAAATACCTTTCCCCACATTCACTTTACTCTCACTTGAGCTGCTCTCACTCTCACTCATGCCAATTATACATTCAATCTCTTCTTCATGTGAGTACAACGAGTCCACGCTCTTCTCTCTCTCCTTCCGATTCTTCTCCTTGACCCAGTATTCCTTCCTCTTTTGCGTTCCACTCTCTTCCATCCTCCGTCTCCCATATCAACCACAATCATCCTGGCCTCTCAAGACTTGCACACACTCCCATTGATCCCATTAGTTTCATCCCCTTTGGTCGGATAAGGGGTGGGGTTCGATGGTCCTAAGGCCGGTCCTAATCCCTTTATCATTTCATAGAGGTCCTGCATCCTTCTCTCAACCTCCTTTTGCCTATTACCCACCTCCACCTTCATCCGATCAGTCTTTTCATTCAAAACCACTATATCAACTTTCAGTCCCTCAAACACTGTCATCAATATTGTATACTCTTTCTCTTTCTTTCTTAATTCTAGCCTCAGTTGCACAATCTCATCATGGAGACCTTACTCCACAGAAGCCATCCTCCCAAGTTAGTAGACATGACAGAATAAGGGAAAAACAATCAACTATTTATGCAGCCTAAACCCTTTACTATGTCCTTCACAAAGACGAACTGCAATCCAATCCTGTCACGCTCCCGGTTTCGAGATCTCACGTCCCTATTCGGGTGCCAAATGTAGCGGGCCCCGAACTTACACTCTAGCCCCAATCTATCCAACCCGCTTCCTACACTAAGTCGGACGTGAGAAATCGAGCGGAAAATGAAACGGATTGTATATACCCTCTTTTATTTACAAAAAGTATGGCTAAATATATTTCTAATCTCGATATATACAAAAAAAACAATCCTATTTATGAATACTACTAATCAAAAGAAAAAATATATACAATTGAAGACAAACAACCAAATAAACAAAGAGACAAAGAAAGGCCTTTCTCTTACGTGGTACCACGCTTTCTAGGGGTTTAGGGTTCCCCGAGGAAAAGTTGTTGCGTACGTCTTTAAAGGCCTTGGCTTCCGAGATCAAACAATACACATACGGTCGCGTCTTGAGATTATTAAAAGCCCTCCGTCCAAACGTAGTAGTATATATGGACTAGTAATCAATTCAATTAAATTATTGCAAGTTTTGCAAAATCAGCCACTTTACAAATAGAAGGAATACCTACTTGAAATTTTAATAAAGTAATAAATAAAGTGGCTTCTGGAAATAGAGAAAACATTTTTTTTTAAGAAGCATGATATCCAGAATATATATATATATATATATATATATATATATATATATATATATATATATATATATATATATATATATATATATATATATTGTCGTGGTATAAGGGACGAGTGTGTACGTAGGTTTGTTACGCACTTAAATAACTCCATTACTTCGTTTTCTCTAAGAGTGCGATAATTCTTTACTTTATTTAATCTTTTGCTTTGATTCTTTAATCAGGGAAGATATCTATTGCCATGTGCAGCGTTTCGAGGATTTAGTTAAACAACTCTAACCAAAATATACTTATGAATACAACAAAATAATTAAATATTAAAAACAAACTTTACATCTACAATGAGTATAATAAAAGTATTAAAATTCACTTTAATACTGAGCGCTAATTGACACACATAATTAAATGAGGATTGCTTTACCTTTCAAAACAAGGCACGCCGGATAACGAACAACTTTGACGGTGGATCTTATGGAGGCGGGGAAGGGGGTATGAGGTTCGACGCGGGTGGGTGGACTCGGACACCCAGCTGATCCTCTGGCCGGGAGACAGACTGGGAGAAAACAGCTGCCTTCGATGAGAGGTGCGGATGGCGCTTATCACTATATTTTAATCTGACGATTTAAGCAACGGGACCGTGAAGGTATGCTTCTTCCAATCTTCGGGTTACTCTTGAGGTGTTTCTCACTGACGAGCGATGACCAAAAAGTGAATCCTTTGACGAATAGGGGGAGAAGTTCACTTTGGGTTTTTCTCAATGGTAAGGAATATCTCTAGTTTTAGTTAAAAACCGAGATTGGTTGTTTCTCTGACGAGAGATATATGAGAGTGATTCTCAATAAAAGGGTCTACTCTTCGGTGTGACCACCAGGAACTGCCTCAAGATGAACTTCTTCTCTGTTCGATTCCGTTTGTGCCGGGCCCTGCCGGCGGACTTTGTCGTTTCGATATCTAACTGGATCTCCTTGGTTATTCTCCAGCTATCCGTATATATACTTCCACTAGCCACTAGGTGTAGGGAAAAAGGAGGGGGGGTGAGGGCCTATGTTTAAGCCTCTACTATAGCGACACTTTTCAGAGTGTAGGCACTTAGCCCCAAAGGAATCTTCTGGCTTTCGTCGTATATATATGAATATATATATATATATATATATATATATATATATATATATATATATATATATATATATACATATATATATATATATATATATATATATATATATATATATATATATATATATATATATATATATATATAAACATCTCCCCATCCCCACATACATTCTTGGAGAGAGAGGAAGAGGTTCGCTAGAAAGAGGGGGGAGAATGGTCCTACAAACAGCCTCACATTCGCTCCACCACAAAGCCACTCAAGTTCTTTCATGGTAGTGAGAGGAGATTAGATGTTTATTGTCCTTATCGCCTTTAAAGCCGCTTATTTCACTTCCTAGGTCCACGCAAAGTGCCAGCCTCACTGTTAACTTCCAAGCTCTCTAAGTCCATGAGTTTTAGGAAATTTGATTTGATCAATCAACAAATTAGAAGCACTTTTATTTATAATAAACCACTCATGAGGAATTAGTGTTCAATTATAGTCGATAAAAATTTTAAAAAAGAATTCTTTGGACAACAAAGTTATACCTGGATATAAATAGTTGCAGCCAGTCAAAACAAACTGAAATTTTTTTACAAACGCAAATAAAGATTTATGTGTTTTATAATCGATAACTCATATCAATTTGCATAGCCAATATCTTTTTTCAATATTTACTTATTCCAGAATTTTTTGGCCGCATTGCGGTTAGTAAAATATTTGGCGTGTGGTATATTAAAGGTTGAACACGTCTACTTTAAATGAACACTTTATTAATGTTTTGCAATGAAAGTTATGAATAACATATTAACAATGAAAGAAAGATGTAAATAATTTTCTGGATGACACCTTTTTTAAAATATCGGCATCACAGAAAAATGAAATATGTTTTTATAATAAAAATAGTAAAATTTCCAAAGTAACGGGCCAAGATAAAATCTATCCTATCCTGATTAATGAATTAAGAATCGAAATATAAAAATTCCTTAGTAGAAATTTCCAAATGTCTTCTAAAGTGGGAATAGATTTTAAGGTTACGATGCTTACGGTCCCTATTTTAAACAGAATATTGGTACATAGATTGCAGGGACTTCCCGTAAGCCCTTTTCATTTTATTCAAACCTTACCCACGATTGCTACGACACCATGTTTGCTTACGTTGGAATATGTAATAATTCTAACAGTTAGCCCCCGCGAGAATATCCTCCATGTAGTAAGAAAAAACGCTTGTGGCTGGCTAAAATAAGGAATTGAAATATATATATATATATATATATATATATATATATATATATATATATATATATATATATATATATATATATATATATATATATATATATATATATATATATATATATATATATATATATATATATATATATATATATTGTTGAAGAACATGGTTTATTTCCCTTGATCAATTTCTATTTTCTTAGTCTTTTTTAGTCCATCTTGTAGATGTTATAAAGTTGCCAAAGGAAATTCCTCAAGGCAAAATATACCATGGACTTCAACAAAATTTTCATCCAAGAAAGACTACTTGCTACCCATCTACACTAACATATATATATATATATATATATATATATATATATATATATATATATATATATATATAGTATGGGCAAATTAAGTCGGACAGTACCAAATGTGGGGACTATTTCATAATATGTCTTAACTTTTGGCAATACTAATGAAGTTTTTTTGTTTCCTTGCAGAATAGTGTACTGGTAACATCTGGCATCTGTTTTGTTGTTCCATAGCTACACTAAGCCCAATAGTGCTACACCAGAGCTTGTCGTGTGTGATTATTGCTGGGAGCGTGCTCCGTGGTGTACTTCGTTCTGCCGGAATATTCACCTTCCAATCATTATTAGACTATAAATTTATTATGGATATCACACCCAAGAAGCGTGCACGTGTTATAGCTCTTAGAAAACATGCTGGTTTCAGCATCAAACGGAATTCTGAGGAAATGAAGGTAGCAAAATCAACTGTTGGCGACATTGTGAAAAGAGCTGAAGATACTGGTGAACATTCAACACTGCGACAAGGAAACTGTGGAAGAAAACGAAAGACAACACTTCACGATGACAAGGCTCTCATCAGAAATAGTGTGAAGGATCTCAAGAAAACCAGTAAAGACCTCCAGACAGATTTGACTTTAGCTGGTGTAAATGTTTCTTTTTTTCACCGTCCAGCGAAGGCGCATTTAAGGTGGTAGATTTGCTAGCAAACCGGTACGTAAACAGATATTGACTTCAGCTATGAAGAAAAAACGTCTTCGCCGGGCATGCAAGTATGCTGGATGGAAGGCAGCTGACTGGAAGAAAGTTATGTTTACATACGAATCGCATTTTGAAGTACATGGGCATAGGTTTGTGGTAGTAAAACGAAGCAAAGATGAATCACTTCAGCCAGGACACATTCAAGAAACGCCAAAATACCCACCCATGAAGATGTTTTGGGGTTTTTTTAGCGCTAAAAGCCTAGGGCGGCTTGTTACTATTGAGGGAATGATGAACAGCGTTAAATACAAGGCAATCCTGCAGACTCACTTGCTCCCCGCGATGCAGAAAGACTTTCACTTGCCAAATAATGCGCACATTCTTCGAATAAAGTGGACTTCCTGTTAAAGATTGGTCTGGGAATTCTCCTGACCTAAATTTCAACGCCCTCTTTGGATTATAATTAAACGTAGAATAGAGAAAACCCACTGTTCGACGAAGCAGAAGATGATTTGTGCAGTTATCAATGCCTGGTACCATAACGAAGAAATGGCAGAAATGTATTCAAATTTGGTTGAATCTATGCCAGAGGGAGTGAAGCAGGTTCTAAAAGCAGAGGGCAGTCAGATTCCATAATAAATGTGCCATTTACCTTAACAATTGCGTATTACTTTCAAATATAATCAACAATTATCAAATAATTGTATTACTTGACTACTATCTCAACTAATATTCACACTACTGTATATATATATATATATATATATATATATATATATATATATATATATATATATATATATATATATATATATATATATATATTAGGGTGGTCTTTATTTTTATATTTCCTTTCCACTGGTCAGACCTTGCAAAATTTCATCAATATACGAGTTTTTCGAATCGGTAGGGCAAAACAGAGGAAGGGGAATGGCTGTTTGTGGGAGTGTTATGACAAGTTATGACAAGTCAAGACCTGCAGCCGCACGCTTTTGCCTCGTCTATTTAAGAAGCAGTAATTGATGGCAGATCGTCAGTCACAATTTTTTGAACAATGGAGAAGGTTGAGCACCGCGCAGCGATCATACTTTTGACCAAAGAAGGCAAGAAGGCAAAAGAGATCCATGAACGCATTGTTGCAGTGTACACCGACATCGCCCCTTCCTATGCAACCATTGCTCGCTGGAATAGGGAGTTCCGCCATGGTCTTGAGTTCCTTGAAGACGAACCACGTCCAGGATGCCCGTCAGACGTGACCAACGAGGACAATGTGGCCCGTGTGGAGAAGATGATCCTCGAAAATCGATGGGTGAAGGTCGAAGAAATCAAGCGAGAACGTGGAATATCACATGGAAGTGTTATCAACATCATCCACGACAATTTGGCCATTCCCAAGGTCTCTGCCCGTTGGGTCCCTAGAAACCTCACGCCCCATGATCGACTTCAACGTCGTGAAAGTCCACAAGGCAAGTGTTGCACAAGCTGCCCTGCGCAAGTGCGGATTCGAGGAGCTCAACCATCTCCCCCTACAGTCAAGATCTAGCCCCTAGCGACTACTTTTTATTCCGCCAGCTCAAGGCTGCACTGCGAGGAAGCCGGTTTGGGGAAGATGAAGATGTCCAGCTCGCCATCCAAGAGTGGATTGAACAGTAATCGGAAGATTTCTGGTTGTTGGTAATTCGAAGCCTCAAGGACAAGTGGCGCAAGTGCATTGAAGTCGAGGGTAGTTATATTAAAAATAATAAAACCCTTTTCGTCATATCTCGTTTCCTTAAATCCAAATTGCAAAACTTATTGACCGCATCTTGTATATTAACATTTCGAGGTGGCTCAATGGATCTGAAGTTCTTCTCTGATGAGGTATACGATATACACACAAATACACCGAAGGCGCCCGTATAATGAGTTTCTATATCAATATATATATATATATATATATATATATATATATATATATATATATATATATATATATATATATATATATATGTGTGTGTGTGTGTGTGCGTGCGCGCGCGCGATTTAATTATATCTTTTGAGGGAATGATTTATATCAGAGGAAGAGAAGTATTATTGGAAGATGTTCCCAAACTGAACTATATGAAGCCCAGCTTCATACATGTAGAGTAATTATAACATAACGCCACACAGAGGGCCAAGGCAACATATATGTTAAAGTCCCCCTTCGGAGACAGCAAGAGAAACGTACCAAAAGAGAAGGGGCGTGAGAACGTTAGTCGTTGGACTAACAGCTAAACTGCCGAAGCCACAAAAGGCCATTAAGCAGCTTTCAAAAGATCCGATTACCTACGAGGTCCGGAGCCCCGTGGTTAAAGCGCCCCAAAAAGTGGTGCCAGATGCAAAAAAACACCGAGAAGAAATATTGTGACGGTCTTCGGTGCCTCTCATTAAGAAGCAGACCTGAGCTCGTGGTCCCCCACCCCACCCCACCCCTCGCACTTCCATCAGTAGCCTTGCCCCATCCCCCTTAGGTGAGGCGGTTGCCGGTCTATAAATAAGCCCCATAAGAAAAGAAAGAAGATTATTATTTTGTGAGAGACGATAAAGGACTAAATCAAGGAGATCGGTCCCTCACCCAGTTCTGAAATCTACTTCAAAACTTAGAAGATCGTCACGTTTTCGCATCGGTGTCATACCAAGTTATCCCTCAAAGACTTAGTAAGAAGTCTGGCTGGATCACAATTCCTAATGCCAAACAGGAATTTCGGGAGCAAGAGAAGAGAAGACCCGTTTACCCTCGAGTGACTCTTAAATTGCAAGCTCTGTAATTGAGAGAGAAGAAGAATTAATACCCGAGGAACTTCCATTCTTAAGTACTTTCGAAATCACCTCGTATACCAAAACCCAGTTGGGCAACCCCTCAAAGAAGGCGAGGATACTAAAAGACTTCAAGAGCTATCCAGATGAATACTCCTTGAACCAGAGAGCACAACTCCTCTCTCCATCCTTTAAAGTATAACCAGAGATCAAGTTATAAGAAGAATTTGACATCGTGCCCTCCCCCCCCCACACACACACATCTCGTGGAAAAACTTCATCCACCCGCTGCAACGCGAAAAAGCATGAAAAATCCAATATAGCGATATCCGTCAACCCCTATTCTTTCAATGTCATGTAAATCCGAATAACTATTTATATTTGTTTTGATTAAGTAGGATTTTTAATACTGTACCCAAGCTAACTAAAGGAGAGATAATATTTAGTGACTCCTGTCATATTGTTAGTTAAGATTAGTGGAACGTAAATTGTGGCTAAACGCTATACTAAAAAATCTCCCTAAATTAACTAACTGGCAATTGGTTTATTTATGTGGAGCCTACTTTGCGTTGTTCATGACTCTCGTCTGGAATAGGCCCTTAATCAATTCGTGTGAAACCTGTTAAACTTATATATGTTATTGTAAATATTTTGAGTTAATTGATAAATTAAAAGATATATTTTTGGTTAATTCGGGATGTTTCACTAGATCCTTACGTGTTGATTTGCTCTTTCCTTAAAAGGAATTAAACGTTGTAGCACTCTCATAAATGCAGTAGTTAAAAAGTCCACTCAGCCAATAGAGGAATGGTTTCCCTTCCTAAGTAGTAGTATCAGACTAGCGCGCTAAAGTCTTTAAATATATAATTCTCTGCCTGACATAAAATTAAGAACCCAACAATACCTCGACAATACATATAGTCCTAATTTTTCTCTTCCTCTTCTTTTTTATCACCCATTCAACCGTCTGAGCCTCCTTCCTGCCTCAATGGGTTTCCCAATATCTTGTTGAGCAGATGTTTCTCAGTATTTCCTCGCACTGTGAGGCATCAAAAGAGCTCTCGAAGTATCTGTTAAATCGTTCCGAGAAGCGATGGGACAAATATGCGACATATTTTCCTGATATTAAATTCTAAAAATGTTGCAATTTGGGATGATAAGATTTTATAAGAAGATCTATATAGATATTTTTGTTTTTCATTTACCACTTCTATTTCGAGATTTATCAAAGGAATTTCATTTAGTTCAATTTTTACAAGGGATTTTCATTTTTCATCAGAGAAAATTGAAATTTATTTGATGTACCCAGGAGAAATAGAGGTTGATCTTTAAAGAAGAAAAGACATAGCATCTTTGGAGCTATGGTTTTGTAAAGATGTTAGTAAAACTGTTATGTAGTTAGGAGAAGTAAGGGGATGTAAAAATTGAGAGACGGTGCAGTCAACGCAGGCTACAACTACGTTACTCTGATGGGAAAATAAGTGAAAGGAAAATAGCGAAAGAGGAGAACCTGATTGAAGATAAAGATTAATTTACTGATAAATAACACCAACAAGGAAAATGGAAAAACGATTCCGAGCGCTTTCGTCTTCATTCTAAAAGATCTCTTTATGGAATAACGTAGCCCAGGACAGACAATGTCTTAAATAGTAAAGAGTGGGGGGTTAAAACGGCTACATGCATCAAAACCCTAACTAGGGGCTACAAATTCTTTAAACACTTTAATTTATGATTTAGCCTCGATCCTATCATATCTAATTATATTAAATCACAAATTAAATTGTTTAAAGAATTTGTCCCCCCCTAGTTAGGGTTTTGATGCAGGTAGCCGTTTTAAGCCCCCACTCCTTACTATTTAAGACATTGTCTGTCCTGACCTACGTTACTCCATGAAGAAACCTTTTAGAATGAAGACGAAAGCGCTCAGAATCGTTTTCCATTTTCCTTGTGTGTGTTATTTATCATAATTTTGACTCAAGTGCAAGTTGTGAGTTTCTTTTCATTTATCTAGTAATATCCTCAATTTATCATTTGTTGATCTCTATACGAAGGTAAAATTTTAAATCCGGCGTCAAATATACTTTGGACAACAGCGGTAGACAAAAGTGTTTCCATTAACAACATTCAACCACTCTGTTCATCTCTCACGTGGTATTATCCACTTGTAATTTCCTATTTACTAATTTCATCCTAATGATTGCAGCGAAGTAAAAACGAAATAATGAAAATTAATTTTAAATTTGAATTTGTCAAGTTAGAAATATAAATTGAAATCAATCGTGTGTCGTTTATTTACTTAAGCATTTAAATTAAATAATTTAATTATCAGTATAAATTAAGAGGTAATGTTTTTACAGCTGTTATCGCCGGATAATTACTTTTCTTATTTAGTTATATTTCGTAGTCAAACTTTTATAGCGAAAGTTAACTTCTCATTGCCTTGTCTCTTCCTATAATAGACTTCCCTCAACGACCCTTAACCAATTTCAAATTTAATAAAAAGTCTTTTATACATAGTTTACGCAATTTACATAAGATCAAGCAAACGGTAAAGTAGCTCGTTATGGTGGAAGCGATCCTTGATAAAAGTTACTCCGTTCTTTTCTTCTCGTCACATCATTTTAAACCCCTATATTTACTCTCTATAATTTAGTTTAGTTACCCTTTTAGAATATGGTATTAATTTCTGTCATTTTATATTAGCATTTGTCTATACGGCTATTTATTTGATTGATATTATTGTTTTCCTTAAGCTCACAGTGATAAATAGTATCTCACTCCGACATCTTGATAAAATCTGATTCTAATGTCCATATTTCTAGTTCTCATGATATCGCTGGTATTAACAGGAAAGACAATAATATTATACCACCAAGACAAACGCGTTTCATTTTAGGTATATATTTGGCTACTAGTTTTAACCTTCATTTTGGCTATTTGGACAACCTTTTTCGTCGAGTATTTTTTTCAATGTCTTCTATGCTGGAGCACAATTTAAAATCATGGACTGTCTTTAAATTTTACTTATGTCTGAACTCTCGTTTATGTTTTCCCACCACAATATATATATTTATACAGTATGTGCAAATTAGTTCGGACAGTACCAAATGTGGGGACTATTTCATAATATGTCTTAACTTTTGGCAACACTAATGAAGTTTTTTTTGTTTTCCCTGCAGAATAGTGTACTGGTAACATCTGGCATCTGTTTTGTTGTTCCATAGCTACACTAAGCCCAATAGTGCTACACCAGAGCTTGTCGTGTGTGATTATTGCTGGGAGCGTGCTCGGTGGTGTACTTCGTTCTGCCGGAATATTCACCTTCCAATCATTATTAGACTATAAATTTATTATGGATATCACACCCAAGAAGCGTGCACGTGTTATAGCTCTTAGAAAACATGCTGGTTTCAGCATCAAACGGAATTCTGAGGAAATGAAGGTAGCAAAATCAACTGTTGGCGACATTGTGAAAAGAGCTGAAGATACTGGTGAACATTCAACACTGCGACAAGGAAACTGTGGAAGAAACGGAAAGACAAAACTTCACGATGAAAAGGCTCTCATCAGAAATAGTGTGAAGGATCCCAAGAAAACCAGTAAAGACCTCCAGAGAGATTAGGTCTTTAGCTGAGGTAAATGATTCTTCTTCAACCGTCCAGCGAAGGCGCATTGAAGTTGGTAGATTTGGTAGAAAACCGGTACTTAAACAGTTATTGACTTCTGCTATGTAGACAAAACGTCTTCGTTAGGCACGCAAGTATGCTGGATAGAAGGCAGCTTACTGAAAGAAAGTCATGTTTTCAGAGGAATCACATTTTGAAGTACATAAGCATAGGTCAGTGGTTGTAAGACGAATCACTTTAGCCAGGACACATTCAACAGGCGCCAAAATACCCACCTAAGATAGTATGGGGTTGTTTTAGCCGTAAAGGCCTAGGGCGGCTTGTTATTATTGTGAAAATGGTAAACAGTGTTAAATACAAGGCAATCCTGCAGACTCACTTGCTTCCCGCGATGCAGAAAGACTTTGCTGATGGAGGCGGTATTTTCCAGCAGGATCTGGCTCCGTGCCATACATGCCAAATAATGCGCACATTCTTCGAAAAAAGTAGACTTACCGTTATAGGTTGGCCTGTGAATTCTCCTGACCTAAACTTTATCGAAAATCTATGGGCTATAATTAAACGTAGAATAGAGAAAACCCACTGTTCGACGATGCAGAAGATGATTTGTGCAGTTATCAATGCCTGGTACCATAACGAAGAACTGGCAGAAATGTGTTCAAATTTGGTTAAATCTATGCCAGAGCGAGTGAAGCAGGTTTTAAAATCAAAGGGCGTCATATTTCATATTAAATGTACCATTTATCTTATCATTGACGTATTCTGGTCAAATATTAACAGCAATTATCAAATAATTGTATTATTTCACCACTGTCCGAACACTATTTGCACACTACTGTATATGCAGATACACTCACAAAGGAAAAGTGAAAAACGATTCCGAGCGCTTTCGTCTTTATTCTTAAAGACCTTTTAAGGAATGAATAGGAAGCTGGACATACACTGCCTTAAATAGTGGAAGGGGGATTAGACTACCCACCTCTGAACCTTAATTAGGGGGTACAAAATCCTAAAACAACTTTATTTGAGATTTTATGTATGTATTGATAATGGGGTATTGCATGAACAAACCAGGGCTAAAGTTAATTGGGAACGCGTTAATAGAGATACATTTTCAATATATTTTTCCAAATATAATTACTGCATTTTTTGACTGGTTTGGCACTGTTCCAGTTAATGCGATGGTTAAGATTGTACATATATAGAAAAAGTGCAGGTTGTTCACTGTGATTACGTTCGAGTACATTGGCTTGATGTTGCTTAACTCGGACATCTAGTTCTTTCCCGGTTCGTCCATAATAAAATTTTTGCCAGTTGTTGGGGACTATGTGGTACCTTTCTGAGAATCTGGTTGCTTTGTCATTGTTTTATGATGATTTGGACAATTTCACCAAGGACAGGATAGTTATAGCTACGAAAGAGAGAGAAGAGGAGGAAAAACCGCCGAAACGTGAAACTCATTTAAGATAAGACTCACTCGACTTTACGAGCAAGAAATCAAGACTTAGTTTCAAGACCTTGTTTCTTCCAGATGATTTCTTCTAATATCCGGCAGCTCAATAGAAGCATCAGCCTAGATTCAGTACTGCCAAAAGTTTCATCAGCACATTGACTGTCACCAGAGATGGGGCTGAACTTGCCGTTGTCTTGGTCGAGGATTTCTCTGGCTGCCTCACAAAGGATGAGGAACAACTACACCTTGTTCTGAGTCTTGTTGCTGAACACCGCAAAAAGTTTGCAGACACTCGCAAGTGGACCTTACTGGACAACAATGAGTGATATTGGTCGCCACGACACCTCTGCCAATGAGCTGCTAATAGCCACTGTAGAAGATCCCGTGAGAGGGACCCAGGTTTGTGAACGTTGGAAATAAACCAATCTAGTGAAATAATTGTGTGTTCTATATTTCATCTGGAAGGTCATCCGATCCATTTAGCCACTTCTAAATATTAATGCCTATCAATACAACTTTGCATAAAACTTTGCACTGAATGTTTTTCAACTAAAAGAAACACCTTGGCAAGGTCAGATAAACAATTTTCCCAATTTTATATTTTTGTGTACAAATAAGGACCACCCTAATATATAAATCTATCTATCTATATATATATATACATTTATCCAAAAATAACCACCCCATTGCCTGTAACTCTGCAAAATTCCTTTATCACTCCACTGATTTCACAAAAAGAAATATTGTCGAGTGTTCATTAATTGGCATCTTGCCTAATATAAATATCTCCCCTGGCTTATTTAAACTCGACCCTGTTTTAAAAAACTTTTACTAAGTGAAATAACTTCATAATGTAGCCTGTTGTCAATCTTTATTAGTGTAATATCATTCGCATTGCCTCCCCCACCACGTGTCTCTGCTAGGATCGTGGATTAACTCTTAGCCCTTTAATGTTTTCGTTCTAATGATAATCCTTTAAAATGTTTTTTCCCCCATTTCCATTCATATACACGGCGTTGTTGTGTATATATCGTTTTAGGAATGCATATGTCCGTTATTAGTTGTCTAATGATCTTTTGATTGGTATTTCTCTGTCTTGTTATTGTGTTTTTTCATTGGTTTGTACTATGTGATGGGCGTTCCATTCGTATGTTTGTACCCTATATAAGGTTGTCTTCTCCATTTTCATGCTATTCCTTGAAAATGAACTTGCAAATATAGTTCGAAAGTGCTTGGATTCATCTTTTCATTTTCCTGTGGGTTAATTTTCCTATTATTGCTTGTCTCACGTGTCACTTTGTGAGTTTTTTATTATTATATATATATATATATATATATATATATATATATATATATATATATATATATATATATATATATATATATACATATATATATATATATATATATATATATATATATATATATATATATATAGAGAGAGAGAGAGAGAGAGAGAGAGAGAGAGAGAGACGGAGAGAACTGTCTCAGTTTCTCTTAAATCGGTAACTTCTTTGTTAATTGTTTTCTTGGAATTTAATATGGTAGAATCAGATACATCGAAGTTCTTAAAAAGACGACAATCAATTTTCATACCAGAAATAAAACGTAATTCTTGAATCCTGATCACAAAATTTGTTTCGCTTTTGTATTTTAGGGGAAAGAATAAGAAAGAATAATTAGAGTTAAAAAAAAAGAAAGAACCAAGGAACATTATATCCGAGCGTAAGAGTACAATTTTAGGTACAGTTTTAAAGCATCCATAAAATGAACACAATACTCTCCATTTGATTATATGAACATAGAAACATATATGAGGAATTATGTGTGATTTTGCGATGGTGTGTATGGATGTAATTTCCTTATTGAGACAAGCAAATGGATTAATACTCAAAGAATAGAAATGGAAATTTATATATCTGAAAACAATTTAAATGCATTTACGCAGAAGATTAACCTCTAAACACAACAACAAGTTTTTTTTTATTTAGATAAATTCATCAATTACGGCGGAGAAAATAATTGTTTTTTGATAGAAAACAGAAAACCATACACGAGACAACGCGAAACGAAACACGTTTTATTAAAGAAAGAACCGATTTTGGCAATAATACGAGGGGCGGTAAATAAGTTTTGCAATTCGGATATAAGGAAAAGTGTTTTATTATTTTTCAAAATAACTACAATCGACTTCAATGCACTTGCGCCACTTGTCCCTGAGGCTTCGAATTCCCGACAACCAGAAATCTCCCGACTGCTGTTCAATCCACTTCTGGACGGCGAGCTGGACATCTTCATCGTCCCCAAACCGGCGTCCACGCAGTGCAGCCTTGAGCTGGTGGAATAAAATGTATTTGCTAGAGGCCAGATCTAGACTGTAGGGGGGGGGGGGTGAGCTCCTCGAATCCGCCTCGCGCCAGGCAGCTTGTGCAACTCTGGCCTTGTGGACAGGGGCATTGTCGTGGAGGAGCAGGACACCGCGTGTCAACTTGCCGCGCCACTTCTGACAGATGCACTTCCTCAACCCAGCCAGTTTCTCGGCATAATATTGGCCTGTGATGGTCCTTCTACGAGGCGCATTAGTCAACCATCAACACGCCCTCAGAATCCCAGAAGATGGTGGCCATGATCTTCCCGGCTGAGGGTTGGGTCCGGAACTTGATGGGGGTCGGAGAGCCCCTGTGTTTCCAGGCGATGCTTTCGAGCTTGTTCTCGGAATCCCAGTGATAGGCTACGCGTTTCATCACCTGTCACTATGCGTGACTTGAATCCCGCCGGGTCTTGGTTGTACAGGAGCAGCAGCTCCTCCGATCTTTGACGACGTTGAAGTTGATCATAGGGCGTGAGGTTTCTAGGGACCCAACTGGCAGAGACCTTGGTTATGGCCAAATTGTCGTGGATAATGTTGATAACACTTCCATGTGATATTCCAAGTTCTCGCTCGATTTCTTCGATCTACACCCGTCGATTTTCGAGGATCATCTTCTCCACACGGGCTACATTGTCCTCGTTGGTCGCGTCTGAAGGGCGTCTTGGACGGGGGTCGTCTTCAAGGGACTCATGACCATGGCGGAACTCCCTATTCCAGCGAGCAATGGTTGCATAGGAAGGGGCAGTGTCGGTGTACACTGCAACCATGCGTTCATTAATATCTTTTGCATTCTTGCCTTCCTTAGTCAAAAATTTGATCACTGCGCGGTGCTCAACCTTCTCCATTGTTGAAAATTTGTGACTGACGATCTGCGATCAGCTACTGCTTCTTAAATAGACAAGGCAGGAGCGTGCGGCTGTAGATCCTGACTTGTCATAACTTGTCCTAACACCCCCACGAAGAGCCATCCTTCTTCCTCTGTTTTGCCCTACCGATTCGCAAAACTTATTGACCGCCCCTCGTATAAGTTCATTTGTGATTTGAATGAAGGCGGCTAAGAGGCACCATTTGCTAAATTGATTTAAGACGATTAATAGTGCGAGTCAATACTGTCCTGTGCTTACATACTGACCAAATGAAGGGATTCTAATTACTAGTAACTGGTCGCTCCTGACTTCAATAAAATAAAGGACAAGTAAACATATTTCAAATTCTTTACTCGTGGCACCGATTTAGCTTCTCATTTCAAGGGTAGGCTCTTGGCATAGAATGTGTTAAGCAAAATGGTAGGCCACCAGATACTGCTGGGATGGTTTACTTTATTATAATAAAATGGAAAGCTGTGTAATCAAATTAAGAATGAATGGAGAGTGAGAGTTAAAAAATAATAAATGAGCTAGGAATCATGGATATAGAATCGATTACAATGATTGCTTGTAAAATTTTGTCGATCCGCAATTTAATAATCTTAGAAGGGAAGTTTGCACAAAAAAAGGGGGGATTCAACAATACAAGAGTGATTCATACATTCCTCCCCTCTGCGGGAAAACAGAAAAATAACTAAAATTAAACAAAGAAAATGCGTTGCTTGGATCTAGTTTTTCCCCATTTTGCACTATGGGATACCCATATTAGTGTTAGCTGGGAGTTTAATGTTGGATACAAACCCCTAGTGGGTACAAAATTGTTCCATTAGAGCTCCATCCGATAACTAACCACTTACAAATTGGTTTAACTTTGCACAACGAAAAAGAAGTTTCCATTCTACTTCGATGTGGCTCAAACATAGAAATGAAGGCGAAGAAAAGAAATTTTTTTTTAAATAAAGATAAAATTACTACTTTAATTTTTAGATGGAGAAAATTAACGCTAAGATAAAATGTCGCTTGCGATTATAGTGAAGGTAGGTCACATCGTGTGTGGTTTGCTGTTGGGTGGAGTCCCTTTTCGTGTCGAGTTCGCGACGGCGCCCATAGGATGTAGTGGTCCCGAAATTCGAACCTCAGGTTAAACTGTCGGGCATGGGGTTCGAACCCGACTTAAACTAAAGGTCCTGTAGTTCGAACCTCACGTAAACCGTAGCTCCCGTGTTTTGAATTTCACATTAAATTTTCGATCCAGTGTTTCGAACAAGACGTTAAACTGTAGGTACAGTTGTTCGGACCTCACGTTAAACTGTAGGCCTTGTTGTTCGAACCTCAGATTAAACTGTAGGTCATGTGGTTTGAACCTCACATTAAAATGTAGGTACCATGGTTATAACCTCACGTTAAAGTGTAGATTTTCTGGTTAACTGTAGGACAGATGGTTCGAACATGACATTAACCCGTAGTTCACGTGGTTCGATCCTAACGTTAAGCTATAAGTCCCGTTGTTATAATCTCACGTTAAACTGTAGCTCCCATAGATCGAAGTAACATTAAATTGTAGCTCCTCTGGTTCGAAACTCACGTTAAACTGTAAATCCAGTGGTTCGAATCTTCATTTTAACTGTAGCTCCCGTGGTTCGAACCTAACATTAAACTATAGGCCCCCTGATTCGAACCTTATGTTAAACTATATGTCCCGTCATTAGAATCTTACGTTAAACTGTAGCTCCCGTGTTCGAACTTCACCTTAAATTCTAGCTCCCGTGGTTCCAACTACAGGCTAAAGTGTAGGTCTCGTGGTTCTAACCTAACGTTAAAATACAGCTATAGTGGTACAAAACTGTATGTCTCATGGTTTGAACCTCACGTTAAACTGTAGGTCCCGTGATTCAAACCTAACGTTAAACTGTAGAACCCGTTGATCGAATTCCATGTTAAACCGTAGTTCCAGTGGTTAGAACCTCACGTTAAAATCTAGTTCCCTATTTTCAACCTCATGTTAAAATATAGGTACTGTGAATCGAGGCTCACGTTAAAATGTAGATCCCGTGTTTCGAACCTCACATTAAACTGTAGGTCGCGTAATTCGTACCGCGCGTTAAACTAAAGGGGCGCATGATTCAAACTTAAAGTTAAATTCTAGATCCAGTGGCTCAAACCTTACGTTAAACTTCAGATCACTTGATTTCATCCCCATGATAAACAATAGCTCTCGGGGTTCAAACGTTACGTTAAAATCTAGCTCTTGTGGTTAGAATCTCAGGTTAAAGTGTAGTTCCCGTGGTTCAAACCTCATGTTAAACTGTATATCCAGTGTTTCGAACCTCACGTTAAAATTAGGTCCCGTGGTTAAAACCTAACATTAAAGTGTAGGCCCGTGGATCGAATTTCATAGTAAACTGTAGTTCGCGTAGTTAAAACCTCACGGAAATTGTACGTCTCGTATTTTGAACCTCACGTTAAGCTGTAGGTCTCGTAGTTCAAGGCTTACGTTAAAATGTGGATCCAGTGATTCGAAACTCACTTTAAACTGTAAGTCCCGTAAATTTAACGCCACGTTAAAATGTAGATCATGTGATTCAAGGCTAATGTTAAAATGTAGGTCCCGTGGTTTGAACCTCAAATTACATAAAATGTAGGTCCCATGGTTTGAACCTCTCTTTAAAAAATGGGCACATGATTCGAACCTCACGTTCAACTCTAGATTCATTGACTCAAATCTCAAGATAAAATGAAGGTACCTTGTTATGATCCCCACGTTAAACTGTAGGTCCCATGGTTCAAACATCACGTTAAACTCTAGGTCTCGAGGTCAGAAAAAAAATGTGAAATTGTAGGTCCTGTGGTTCAAATCTCACATTAAATTATAGATCCAATGGTTTGAACCTCACTTTAAACTGTAGATCCTGTTGTTCGAACTTCAAATTAAACTGTAGGTTCCGTGGTTCAAGCCTAACGTTAAAATGTATGGCCCATGGATCGAATCTTACGTTGGAACATCATGTTAAACTGTGAGTCGTGGATTTTGAACCTCACGTTAAACTGTAGCTCCCGTGGTTCAAGGCTTACGTTAAAATGTAAAACCCGTGATTAGAACTTCGCGTTAAACTGTTGATCCAGTAGCTCAAACCTCACGTTAAACTATGGGTCCCTTGATCCTATCCCCACATTAAAATGTACGTTCCGTGGTTCGAACATCGCGTTAAACCGTAGGTCCCGTGGTTCAAAACTTACGTTAAACTGCAGGTCTTCACTGATAAATTAAAGGCAACAAAATAACTGAAGATCGGGGGAAAACCGCTTTCAATTTTTTCTCGTTTTTTTTTTCATTAGTTGTACAAAAACGAACTATGATGACACTACGTAACAATTGTATTTTTGCAAAAGTTATATTTATTAGGATTTCTCTGATGTTTATTAATCAAATTTATGCGCTGATTCTAAGAATATTATTTCTTTCTCTATCATTAGCCGTTACAGGAATACATTGATTTTTATATTATTAAAACTGCCTTTAAGATGATTTATATTTTCTACAATTTAAGTTTTTTTGTTTCAGATTGTTTCCTAGTATAGACGTTATCTTTTTAGATTATGTCTACTAGAGGATGGCTAAATTCTCTCGAAACATATTGTTACGTGTATAATTATTATTATATTATGACAGAGCATGTATGATATACAATCATGAAAGTTGCGGAAATCTAGATACCGTACACATTATCTTAGAATACCCATGGTTGACCTAGAAAAGGCATGGGAGGCCCATATAGTATGTGAAAGCTGTCGATCTACTCTAGAATGATGGCTGAGAGGTGCAAAAGTGGCCGTGTCTTTTGCTATTATCAGAGTATGGAGAGAGCATAAGAACCACCATGAAGACTGTTATTTCTGAATGGTAGATGTAACAAAGTATAGAAAAGTTAATGGAAGAGAAGCTCTTCAGTATCCAGACTTACAATCATCTGTAGCACCTCTCCTTTATGATGGTGGCGCAGCCCGCGACCACTGAGAATTCGATAATTGCGATACGTAACAACCTCATACCACTCGAGCCTATTAAAAGGCACTAAGAAGAGATGCAAATCATGTGTAAATGTAGTATAGTGGTTCGGAATCCATATTAATCAGCAAGTCGAAATGTCATCTGGTCATGGGTATTCCTTCTTCACCTAAGACTACCGAGATTGATCATTCTGCCTCCTCACTAAACTTTATCTCTTATATTTACGAGACCTTGCTCCGGACTTTCTACCAAGCACTTTACCCCCGGTTTACTTGAGCTGAAGTTCAGAAATGTGAGAAGTTTCTCTAAGAGCAAGTTGGCCGCAGGCCACTATATCATCTGATCGTGGGTGGGGGACAGAGTAGAGGAAGTCCTGAGAGTCGTTCTTCCCCCTTAAAATAATTGCAAATCATATCGTGTTGTTCATCGCCTTGTCACTCGCTCGAGTCATGTCAAGGCTTCTAGCCCATTTCTCTCGAACGAAGGAAGAATCTGGTATATCACTAGCAGAGGCATTATTTAGGTCCATAATCTGAATAATAATTCAAATTTTATGTAGAATGTAGTATTAATTTCATTCATATCTTTGTTAAAGTTATTAATGTAGTCATTTCTTCTTTAGGCAGAAGATGTAATAGACTTTTCATCAGAAGAGTCCTTAAGTAGTTGCGAAAAAGAAATGGATGAAGCATTGGTTTTCAGAATGAGTATCCAGACCCACTTTTCAAATCAAAGTGAACTGGATGATTTGATCAGAGACATAGGTCTTCCTAAGACAGGAGCTAGACTTTTAAGAGCCAGCCTGAAGGAATGGAGTTTACTAAAGGCAAACTGCAGGATATCTTTTTAGGAGAAACAACATAATGAATTGGAAATTTTCTTTGAAGTTAGTAGAGATTTGAGTTTCTGAAAAGATTTGAAGGGGTTTCTTAATACTTGTATATTGTGTAAAGCCCACCACAAGGTCTAATCACTTATACAGTGAAACGTCCGTTAGATTAGGAGGAGGTTTTAAGGAGACGTGAATACTCAATTTTCTTTAGTTAAAAAAGCTTATATATATATATATATATATATATATATATATATATATATATATATATATATATATATATATATATATATATATATATATATATATATATATATATATATATATATATATTATATATATATATATATATATATATATATATATATATATATATATATATATATATATATGAAAAACTGATAAAGTATCACGTGAGGGTAGCAAATGAATGCAGTGTCCCGCAGGAAAATGAAGTGGCGTTTCCAAGTACTTTCGAACTTAATAAAGTTCGAAAGTACTTGGAACACCATTTCATTTTTCCTGCGGGGACATTGCATATATATATATATATATATATATATATATATATATATATTTTTATATATATATATATATATATATATATATATATATATATATATATATATATATATATATATGTCTGTGTGTGTGAAATATAATGGTAAACAACAATATTTGAATCAAGATTTTATTTATAATTATCGGACTAGTTTCAGGAAGATGCCATTTTCAACTAATAATGAAGAAATTATGCAAGGGGCACAGTATATATAAGGTAAGACAGTTCCTAACCAAAACGAAATAGCAAGAAACAATCTGGAAAAATATATACCTCGAGTGAATCTGGCTTGAATGACAAGGGAAACAAAATTGCGTCTCGAGGATTAGCAACTCTCCAGATTGTTTCCAGTTCCATTTCATTTTGTTTAGTTTGTCATTCACACCAGATTCACTCGAGTTATTTTTTTTTCAGATTTTTTCTTGCTATTTCATTTTGATTAGGATGTGTCTTACCTTATATATACTGTGCTCCTTGCATAGTTTCTTCATTATAGGTTGAAAATGGTATTTTCCCGAAACTAGTCCGATAATTATAAATAAAATCTTGATTCAAATATTGTTGTTTACTATTATTTTTCACTGATATACATCACGTTAATTTCATATCTTTCAATCATATATATATATATATATATATATATATATATATATATATATATATATATATATATATATATATATATATATATATATATATATATATATATAATGGATGTTCCAATAACTTGGACCGAGTTTAGATGTGAGTTAAGTTTAAGCGTCTAATAATTTTTTTTTTTTTCAGATTTAACAACTTCAGTCTTTGGCAATTTTAACCATGGAAAGATTAACAATCGAACAACGTGTTAAAGTTATTGAAGCCTATTAAAAATATGGGCGTTCAAACAGAAACGCATTTCGGACACTTCGCTATTTTTTTGGTCAACATAATCGACCAACTGAGAGTGCAATTGGGAAAATTGTTCGTAAATTCAAACAAACGGGGTTAGTGGCAGATATGAACACGCCATTGCGTGCTCGTTTACGCCGTTCAGCTGAAGACATTGCTGCGGTGCGCGAGAATGTGGCCGAAGATCCAGACACCTCTATTCGTCATCGCGCGCAGGAATTGAACCTCTCCACAACAACGAGCAAAGACAAGCCGATGATGATTTTTCGCAAAAAATTATCTCTAGTGATGAAAAGCCTATTTTCATCTTGGTGGATTCGTTAATAAGCAGAATTGTCGCATTTGGGCTGATGAAAATCCCAGGAAGATTGTTGAAAGCCACTGCATCCACAAAAGGTCACTGTTTGGTGTGCATCTTTTGCTAGCGGAATCATTGGGCCGTATTTCTTCGAAAATGATGCCGGGAATTCTGTTACGGTGACAGGCGAGCGATACCGTGCCATGATAACCAAATTTTCATGGCCTGAATTGAATTCTATGGATGTCGAAGATTTGTGGTTTAAACAGGACGGCGCCACATGCCACACATCCAATGCAAAAAAACGCTTTATTGAATGAGAAGTTCCCAGGTTGCATCATCTCTCGAAACGGCGAGGTCAATTGGCCACCACGATCGTGTGACTTAACGCTTTTAGATTTCTTCCTTTGGGTTCATATCAAAAGTAAGGTCTATGCCAACAAGCGAACAACATTTCAACAGCTGAAGGATGAGATAATAAAGCATATTAGTTA
The DNA here is from genome assembly GCA_963969495.1 of Ceratothoa steindachneri. NCBI lineage: Eukaryota > Metazoa > Arthropoda > Malacostraca > Isopoda > Cymothoidae > Ceratothoa > Ceratothoa steindachneri. The sequence goes on from OZ018318.1 coordinate 82,235,547, forward strand.
GATCGAGGAGCAACTATGCAGAGACGATATAAAAAATTTTGACCCTCGAGTGGAGGTGTGCCGCCGAAGCCATGGCGGACATTTAGGCGATATTATTTTTCACACATAATTGACATGACTCAATTAACATCATCCAATAGTGAAATCAATAAATTTCACCAATAACACTGTTTTATTTACTGCTAACTTCGATCCGTCTTAATGGAACACCCTTTATATATATATATATATATATATATATATATATATATATATATATATATATATATATATATATATATATATGCAGGAAAGAAACCACAGTGTTAGGATGGCTTCACAAATAAATTGATTCTAACTTAGGATTAATTTATTTGAGAAACCAGGTTTCGACGGAGACCCCCGTCATCTATAATCGCTGGTGAACTAATGAATACAGCAAGATGCTCAACATAGGGGCACACACAAATTTACACATCGGAATGTAATTAGGGGGGGGCGGTATGGGGAAGCAGCGGCATTTTTGAGTAGAGGAAGTATAAATTTCCTGTTTATCAAGGGATTAGTGTTAAATTGCTCATCGGAAGTTTTAAAGTTTGGAATTTCCTTTATAAGAGCTGATTCTATTAGACGCCTATGAATATAATTGTGAGAATTCTATATTATTTTTTGCATTATTAATTTCCATTGAATGGTTTTCATTTGACATGTAGAGAAAGAAACTAGAAGAAAGCCTACCTCTTGGGGAATCTGCTAATTTCGCCAATGTATACTCGATTGCAAGTTTTGCATGGAATATAATTAACCTCCTGTTCCTTGTCAGTGGATCTATTTTTAGATAGACTTGTAGAGATATACTAGTTATCCAAGACAGTTAGGTAATTGCGAGTGTACATATATATCGAGGTCTCTGCCATGGCGAGGAGAAATAATGAAGTGAAAACAAAGGCCACCTGGGTTTCTCTGAGCCCCTCTAACCGGTCTTCGGTAACATTCAAGAACGGAAAAAAGGGTAAATTTAGGAGACAGATTCCTGACCTCGACTTAAAGTGCCGACCCGCCGAGGGGATATTTCTAAACAAGAAACTCAAAAATTCAAACTGTTGATCTCGTATTACGCTATCCCCAGAGCTCCACGACGAGAAAGTACGGCAGAATTGATACCCCACTTCTGTCGCATCAATATGGATCCGGTTTCCCTAATTTCAAAATGTCGAGGAAGAGAAAGAACAGACGCCCAAAAGGGAGACCACCCTTGGGTTTCACCTTGCGAGTCCCCTCCACCTCCCATTACCCCGCGAGAGTAATTCACGTATAGAACGGTTAGACAGGAGATAAAGTCTTTTTCGTTTTCGTCAAGAGATAGAGAAGAACTTGCTGGATAGAGGTCCCCTGCAAGTTAAGAAAGACTTTCATTTTCATGAGCAATACCAGATTGTTCTAAGTATCTTCGGCACAGTTCGAGTACCAAGGATCGTCAAGTGGTCTAATCTACAAGTATCCTCGGCACAGTTCGAGTACCAAGGATCTTCAAGTGATCTAATCTACAAGTACTCTCGGCACAGTTCGATTACCAAAGATCGTCATTTGATCTTACTTTATCTGAGTTTGACAACCCCAAACTAGATAGATTTCTCACCCAAAAGAGAAACTATAAGCGAGACTAAATTGCTAGAAAAACATAGAAACATATTCCACCCTCGTCTGAAAAAAATCTTTTCAAGGCCATCAACGTCCGAAAACCAACTGCCTCATCGGCGTCTCTGTTTTGATTCTCTTAAGCCGACTCGAAATTCCGTGTGACGTCACTCACCTACTTCTCATTCGAAGTAACACCATCTTGTGAGAAAACAACAAACTACTCTCACGATGCCTCCCTGGATCAGATTAAGCGAAGGTATTTCGCGTGGATTCTTTGGGTAATCAACACTACCTTATGTAGGTAAATAATCCTATTTCATGTCCCCGTGCATTTAAAGTAGTTTATTTTATATCTTAAATATGAAGTTGTTTAAATTAAATTGTTCTCCCGTAAAGCCGCCAAGAACCGAGTATTGATAGCGGGACTTGAAAAACTTTTTTTATTTTTATCTTATATGTGTATATAGTAATTTTGTTTGATATGATTAATGTACAGTAAAAGTCTATTTTTAGTCGAAGTTTTTAAATTATCCTTGAACAAGTTGCGTTGGCAGTATTTGGTATATTAAAGAAAGAACTCCCCTTTATATTCATTCAACAGAATAAAGATTAATAAAAGCGCTCTTAGAGATCGATCTTGTAGCGATCACTGAAAGTACGAACGTACGACTCATTTTTATTAATCATAATAAAATAAAGATTATAATCTCGGCTAACCCACGACAAAATTTCGTATCGTTTTTTCGTATTGAAAGGCAAAATTGATGTTGTTGGAACGTGCCAACTTTTTAAAATTAATCAATTAGGGCGAGTATGGGTATGAAATATGATAATTATTACATACTTTTTCCTTAGGATTAGCTGGTGAGTAAAAGTTCGTTCTGGCTTTATAATGACATTTTTCTATGAAGCAAAGGAAAAATTGCAGCTCAATGAATGTTTAGATGATCGTCTTGATTTCGTCCTGCAGGAAACAAGGATCACATGTGCGATATGCTCTCAGGAACAGGAAAGAAACACCGTGCAATAGTAGTAATATCTATGACTCATTAGTTTTATGGTACCTCTCTTTCTATAAAATATCTTGAGTGAGAATTTTTCAATTTTGGCTTAATGGCTGTCTGAGTCATCATAATTTCGATTGGGTTAAGGTTTAGAGAGTTTTTAGGCCAGAGGCCCAAGTATATGATAGTGTCCGAATCACTTCTTTATTTTAACCCGATGACAGCTAGTCTCTATTATATGAGTGTTTTTGCTCCAAAATATGCGTCCTCTAAAACTTTCTATAATGATTACCATTCGAAGCGGATAGGATAGGGTGTTTTATGATAAAAGAGTGATTGGTGTACGCCTTGGGCAGATACAGTGTGCTCTGTTACGATGCCAGGTTGTGTTGCGAATGATAGTTAACAAGATGACATAGACTGCAATAACAAAGTTATAAAGAGATGGAAAGTGTAAAAATGCATTAAGGAGATATCCTAAGAATTAGGATCGATTTAAGAGTCCAATTCTTTAAGCCTACCCTTTGCTGCGTAGGGTACAAAAAATTACAGCTATGCCGCACGCTCGGCAACTAGACTTATAGTATATAAAAACAAATGGTCTTGTATTAAAGGATTTTTCTTCAAAAAGGAGAAGAAAAGAAGATATTTTTACTTTTTGAAATGTGGAGGTAACTACCTAAACATTTCTGAAATTAATAAAAGTAAATACAAGAAATTATTATATGATTTTGACTTGCATATTAGTTCAACTGATCAAATATTTTGTTAATTATCTCATTTGCAATCAACTTATCACAATATGCTAAAGTGAAAGTGCATCATTATTCTTTACATTACCATCATGATTTACAAAAATATGTAATGCTGGTGGCATGTATTTATTTCCAATTGATTCGCAAACAACACCTACAAATCACTACGTTTTCGTTGAGTATTTTGTTCATGGCTTCTCCAAGATTTTCCATTACTCTTTCGCTACACGAGTGTGTCCGATTTGGAGACGCCGGAATTCAACCTGAAGCCGCCGCGGCATTGGGTATTAGCTGGTGATGTATACTAACTCGAGTATGATGATTCCGAATATGTAATCAGAATTTTTCTAGCACGAAAGGTCCCTGTGTTACACACATACTCTTTAGTTACACATATGGGAACTGTTGCTTCTGATACCGTAATTAGAGGATGTGTTGTGTGTATTTGGTTCCTGCGTTACACTGCTGTTTTATCATGTTGTCAAATTTAACCATTATAGTAGTGGTGTGAAAAGTATCTACATACAGTAATTAATTGCATTTTTCTTTCAGATTTCTCTCTCAATTAATTCGTAAATGAAATAAAATTGATTTTTTTTGTTTTAAGAGTTCATCTGGCGAATGCCTACTTGGGCATTAGTCGCCGTATTAAAACTGGCCTAGTTCTAGGCTACTTTAAAATAAAATTAAAGAGAAAAAAACAACACCCCAAAAAGGGGGAAAGGAAGCAAGCTGGTGCAACTAAAGGAAAAAAGAAACAAAAAAAAAACAAATGCAAAAAACAAAACAAAAAAACAAACAAACCTTGCTTAAATAATAGGGAGAAGACCGGCCTCACCCAAGAAGTCAACAAGTCCACAAGTCAATGTGCACGAATCTGTCCCGAGTATAAGGGACAGGCGGTAGCGACCACGCCAATCCCGGTACCGGGACAGGTATCGTGCGCGAAAATCACCCAGACTGGGACATTCGACAAGAATGTGCTGAACAGTCTGGGGGACGACGCAGTCGTTGCAATAGGGCACAGGCGAGTGCTCCATCAAATAGCGATGCGTCACACGAGTGTGTCTGATTTGGAGACGCCGGAATTCAACCTGAAGCCGCCGCGGCATTGGGGGATAGATCCATGAGAACAGTCACGGCGCAATGGCACGCAACTTTAAGTTCCCTTCGACCGTCTCCCATCTTCTTTGCCAAGCAGTCCGAAGAGCTGCCCGTATTCCTGCCAAGTAGTCGGTGTGAGGAAGAGCGAAACGCTGGTCCGGTCGCAGAGTCCTCGTGGACTCTTTATCGCCCTCATCGGCGCGCTTATTCCCTGCAATTCCTACATGTCCAGGAACCCAGCAGAAGATAATCTCGACATCTGCCCGGCTCTCCAAAACCGTGGCGGCACGGATATCGCGAACCGAGGGATGCGGAGATTCCAATGCCCCGAGAGCACTCAGGGCCCTTTATGAGTCGCTATAGATCACAATCCGGTCTCCGAACCGGGCACGTCGCGTAATCTCCCGTACCGAGTGGTGTATTGCCACCAGCTCAGCCGTGAAGACAGACGCAGCGCCTGGTAGAGCCCCGCTGACTTTAAACATAGGGGATAAGGCGTGGAAGCCGACCCCCTCTTGGGACTTGAAGCCATCCGTATACACTGGCACGGTTCCAGCGTGACAAGATGTTTGCTCCAAAAAGGTCGAACGCAATACTCCCGGCGCAGTACAAGCTTTGGGAGCAGAGGCGTGGCGACAAATAGCCAAATGTGGTACCCTCTAGGGTGGCGTCCTGGGTAGAACCAGGGGCGCCACCGGCACAAGAGAGCGATATCTACCTCTTGAAGGAGTTTCCTGGCCCGAAACACAAAGAACTTAGGGTATGACTGGCGTCTCTCGGCGGCATAGGCACCATCGAGATCAGCTGCGGATGCAGTGAGAGCTGTGGCGACTGAGGGAGGCGCTGGGCTCGCGCGTACAGGCGAGTGATGCACTGCACGCGGCGCAGAGTGAGTGGCATCTCCCCAGCATCGACCAACAGGCTCTCAATGGGGGAAGTGCGGAAGGCACCGGTCGCAAGGCGAAGGCCGGTATGGTGGATCGAATCCACCTTCCACAATAAACGCTCTGCTGCGGATGCATAAAACTCGCATCCGTAGTCGAGCTTCAAACGAACAAAGGATCGATAAAAAAGTAAGGCAGTAGCTATATCAGCGCCCCAAGCGCTGAACGTCACGGAACGTAGAATGTCCATGGCGCGGGTACAAGAGACCCTAAGGCTGCGAATATGAGCCTTCCAGGTGAGGCGTCGGTCGAATACAAGACCAAGGAAACGGTGCGACTCAACCATATCCAGGCGCACCCCATTAAAAAAACAAATCTGGGTCGCGGTAAAGCCGTGGATGGCGGCAGAAGTGCACCACCTTAGTCTTGGCCAAAGAAAACCGAAACATGTGCGCTTTGGCATAGCGAGAGACGCGGTTCAATGCTTGTTGGAGTCGACGCTCCAGAGTTGGCATCTGGGCCGCGCCAAAAGAGATCGAAAGGTCTTCCACGTAGAGCGTAGTGAGAACATCTTCCTGCAGCACCGAGGTGATGCCGTTGATGCTCAGGGCAAAGAGTGTGACACTGAGGACACTTCCTTGCGAGACACCCTCTTCCTGCTCCTTTGGGCTGGAGAGGGCTCCCCCCACCCGTACGCGAAATCGACGATCTCGCAAAAATTGAGATATAAACATTAGGAGGCGTCCCCTCGCCCCCATCGTATGGAGAGTCTCCATAATACCGTATCGCCATGCGGTATCATAGGCCTTCTCCAGATCGAAAAAGACCGTGGCGTAGTGCTGTCTACGAAGGAAAGCCTCGCAGACGGCATTTTTCAGTCGGCGCAGAGCATCCGACGTGGAGTGGAACTTGCGAAAGCCGCACTGTGTGGAATACAGATGGCCTCCACTGTCCAGGAAAAAGGCTAATCTAACATTTACCAATTTCTCCATCAACTTGCACACGCAAGAGGTTAGAGAAATTGGGCGGAAACCGGTCGGAGTAGAGTGATCTCTCCCCGGTTTGCGAAAGGCGAGCACAATAGCGATTCGCCAGGAGTCTGGGAGAAGACCTTCCACCCAGATCTTGTTAAGCAAATCTAACAGAAAGGCCATGCATCGCTCACCCAGTTGTCGAAGCATGGCGTACGGGACATCGTCCGGACCATGGGCGGTGTCCGCGCACGAAGCAAAAGCGGAACGCAACTCACTCACAGTAAACTTGTCGTTCAATGGTTCTCCGCCTCTGGAGGTAAAGTCCAGCCGGCGGCCTTCCGCGACATCACGACGTGCATCGAATGCTGGCGGAGCAGCATCACGGCTAGAGAATGCGGAGAAAGCAGTTGCTAAGGATTCCGCCACGGACGCGGGGTCCGAGATTACGGTCCCATTTTCCTGGAGAACGGGAGGGGGGTCCTGCGAGAACTTGCCCCGAATCCTTTTGACTCGCTTCCACACCTCAGCTAAAGGGGTCTTCACGTTAAGTGAAGACACGTATGCCAGCCAAGAAGAGCAGTGGGCGTGCTTCGAAATATAATGGAACCTAGCCCTAGCCCGACGAAATTCAGCGACAGTGAAATCGATTGGGCGGTGCTTATAGCGCATGTATGCATAACACTTCTGTTTGAGGGCCGTCTCACACTCGGTTACCACCATCAGAGTAGTCGGCGTGCAAAACGGCCAGACGGCCTAGGAATAGTAGTCAGGCCCACGGCGATGAGGTTGCTGGAGAAGAACTCAACGGCCTCATCTACCGACCTAAACTCCTCGACTGAGATAGAGAATTCAGTCATTTCCTGAAATGCAGGCCACCGCGCCCGCGCCAAGCATCACCGAGGTGGTCTCTCAGGCGGCAGTTGCCCTGAAAATGATATTTGAATAGGAAAGTGATTACTAGCATGGAGGTCATCGACCATCCCCCAATCAAAATCAGGCTGTGCATCCGAAGAGCACAAAGATAGGTCAAGGCAAGAAAATGAAGCGGTTCTCGGACAGTAATGCGTAAACTCATCCACGTTTAGGACACCCATCTCAAGCTTTTCGATCATATCGGTAAGGAATTGTCCCCTGGTATTTATGGAGTAATCTCCCCAGAGAGGATGCCTGCCGTTCAGATCTCCAAGCAAGAGATAGGGCCTCGGCAACCGTGCCACGACGCGGCGGAAGTCCCCCGCGTCGAAGTCAGCTGTCGGTGGAATGTACGCAGAAATGATAGTATACCTCCTATCCAGGTGCAGCTGCACAGCCACTGCCTTAAAGGAGGTATCTAAAGAGAAAGGAAGAAAGGAGACATCATGCCGGGTGTAAACTGCGCATCCCCGAGCCCGGCCATCCCGTGGCGGTGGGGTCGCAAGACCCTTATACCCCGGGAGGGTGGGCATTAGGCACGCGCCTAGCATTGTCTCTTGCAAAAAGATAGCTAACGGGGAACGGGACGAGACGAGCCTCCGCAGCTCCTCCCAGTTGGCCCGGAGTCCACGGCAATTCCATTAAAGGAATATGCCCTCCAGGCCTAGCTTGGAGGAGACGCGGGGGCCCTCCTCGACCTGAAGACCCTCACGGGAATGGCCGTACACTTCCCGGGGGCAGAACCCCGGGCGCTGTTGGCCGGACAAAGCGCTGAAGGCGCTGTCACCTTTGAGGACTTATTGGGGGAGGTTGGGCTCGCCATGCGAGTCTTTTCCTCCCTCCGCCTCGAAACCTTAGGCGGGCGTTGCGGCTTCGGAGGCAGGACCCCCTCATTTCGATGAACCACCGTCTCCGAGCCACTCGCTCTACCTCGGGGCGTGGGCGAAGGAGCCGAAGCTCCTTTGTTGTTGTCCTCCTTTCGGGAGACAGCCTTAGGAACCCCTGAAGATGGCCTAGCTCCCATCTTCAGGGGTGTTGCCTCCTGTGAGTCTAACGACTCGGTGGAGGCGCGTGGCCGTTTCGTCTTGCGGGAAACGGTCACGCTGGGGGAAGAGGGGGGAGCCCTGGTTTTAGCCGGAGCTGGGTATGAACCCTTTTTGCCGCTAGCTTTACCAGGGGAGCGCCTGGGTTGGGTAGAGCCCGCAGAAGGGCTCCGAATGGGCGCGGAAACAACCGTGCTCGTTGGCCTGGATGGGCCAGGAGCAGAGGGTGCCTTTCTAACTACTGAGACATATGACGTCCCAGGCAGAGCCTGGCGCGCCAAGACCAAGTCCTTAGCCTCGCGGAATGAGAGTCTATCCTGGGCCTGAACGGCCAGGATTTCTTTCTCAAGGAGATATGCACCACATTGCTTCGAAGTAGCAGGGTGCGGCTCTCCGCAATTGACACACTTGGCCACACACGATTTGGACTTATCGTGTGCGACCTTGGAGCAATTTACACATACTTCGGGTGACCCCGACTTTGCACGTCTTCATGAGCGATTCGTATGGCCAAAGCGGTGACAGTAATAGTACCGCCGCTGCAGTGGCACGAATGCCTTCACGTGGTAGCGGTACCAACCGGCACGCACCGACTTAGGGAGCTTGTCACATTCGAACGTGACGAAGAGTGTAGGGGTGGGTCTCGAGGCCCCTCCCTGTTTTCTCATCACACGTTTGACCTTGACATTGCTTTCCTTTTATGATATTGTCTATATCTGTTTTTATGGTGCTAGTCTTTATTCTAAGAATATTAGTTAAATGGCAATCACTCAACCTATTTCTTTCAGCAGTTTTGATGTTTTTCAAACACGAAAAGAATTGTTCATAGCAGTATGTACTATCTCACATACATAATAGTTTTCTAGAGATATTTACAATTTGATCAAATTCATTGAAAGAATGCAGTTCTTTGTAAAATTCAGGAAGGGTATGTTCCCTATGAAAAATTTTCAAAGATTTTCGATTTAACTGGTATTTGGCTGGTGCTTCTACATAATATGCTGAAAATGGATCACTGAACAATTTTAATTCAGTTTCTATCTTTCTGAATTTAGAAAATCTGGTTGTAAATTCTTTTAACAAAGCTTCACATAATTTATTATATTTTTCAAAGTTCACAGGAAATTCTGCTTGTCTATTAGATAAACTCTGAACATGTACAATTTCACCATTTTTCATTTGTTTTATAAAAAGTTTTAACTTCTTAGTAAAACTTGTTATTCGCTCAAACATTGAGCAACATAACTGGTCTTTTCCTTGTAAATGCAAATTCAGTTCAGCTAACATTTGAGTGATATCTAATAAGAAGGACAAATCATTCAACCATTCTTCATGTTCTAAAATATCTACACTTTGTTTCTTGTTTTGCATGAACTGTTTTATTTCACGCAACAATAATTGAAATCTTTTTAAAGTTGCTGCTTTACTGAGCCATCTGACTTTTGAGAAATATATAACATCTTCACACTCACTGCCAACTTCTTCCAAGTATGTTTTGAATACACGATGGTTCAAACCCCGAGATCTGATGAAATTCACAACTTTCACAATATCTGACATCAACGCTTTCATATTTAATTTTTGAGCACATAATTGTTGTTGATGAATCAAGCAGTGGTTGCTGAGTATATCATGATGAACCGATTATTTAAATAAAGTAATAAACCCATTGTTTTTACCAGTTAATGCAGTAGCACCATCAGTTGTAATTGAATTAATTTTATTTCTATCAACATTGAAATTTTCTAATGATAAATTAACATGCTCAATTATGTCTCTGCCAGTTGTTGTACCTTTCATATGACATAAATCCAACATTTCTTCGCTTATATTAAAGTTGACATCAATTCCTCTGATGAAAATAGCCAATTGTGCAGTGTCACTTTGATCAGTACTTTCGTCCAATGCTAAACTGTAATGAACACATTTAGATAATTGAGTCTGCAATGTACCCACAATACTGTCAGCTAGGTCATCAATTCTTCTACCAATTGTCTGATGTGACAGACTCGTTTCATTGAATAAGTTCACCTTCTCTGGACAATATTCATTACAAGCAATTACAATACATTCTTTTATTAATTCCCCATCTATTAGTGGCTTACCCTTCTGATTCAATTTTTCAGCTATTAAATAACTAACTTTTGTAGATGTATCAGTTTTATGTAACAATATGTCTTAGGAGAATGTTTTGTTGTCAACTAAACTTCTTCAATTCACCTATTTTCATTTTTCTTCTTTCTTCGTTTAATATTATATTCTTTAAACACGGCAATTTTATCATTACATATGAGGCAAATAATATTATTGCGTGTTTCAATTACGAAATATTTTCTGTCTATAGACTATTAAATTTCCTCTTTTCTTCTGTTATTTTTCTCTTCTTTATATTATATACCATGACTAAATAATGGGTTCTTATAAATATAAATTTAAAGTTGATTAAGTGATGTAAGTGGTCTTTTATGGTCTTTTTGGTCGTCTTTTCAGTTCTATTAGATGAAACAGTTGTGTAGGGTCGTATTTTCTAATTAACTGGCGGAATTGTTTATATAGTATCGAGTTTGTGTTGTGGTTTTGGATTTAGTGGGGAAAAATAAGTATATGCTGTTGTTTTCGGATTTAGTGGAGGAAATGGGGGTGTATGCTCTTGATTTGCTGCTGTTTTGAAAAATTGTGTCTTTATTTGGTTGAGTAATGACGTATTTTGTTCGTACTTTTAGATTTTAGGGGTGGAAATGGATTTGTATAATCATGTTTGTAGCGTCCTGATTTTGTCGTGATTTCCAATTTTGAGACGGAATTTGTTGGGTATTTTCATGTTTTGATGGTTTTTCCGATTTACTGTTAGAATTGTTTGTGTAGGATCATATTTTGGTCATGTTTTCGGAGTTACAGTAAGTTTCGGTTATATATGGTCGGCTTTAGATCGGATTATCTTTGGGTCTCCGGGTATACTTTACGAATTGGTTGTGCAGGGACCCTGTACAGCAAGCCCCTGCATCAGAGATTTACAGATGTCTGTATGCTGCCTAGTCAACTTCGGCATCCGATAAGTTGCCGTCTTTATCCCGCCCCTGAACTTTCCGGATTGGAGGTCATCTCTCCAACCTGGATACACTAAAGGTCCTTGCCCTTTCTTCGTCGCTGACTCTAGTTGGCGTGCTCAACCTCCCACAGTTTGTACCAGCATGTGGAGCATGGACAGTGGATAAGTCATCGGTGGACCCTTGCTGCCTAAGGAGCCTTTTCATAGAGCATGCAACCTCGCATATACAACACTGCCTGATATAAACAGATGGTTCCAAATCAAACAGTGGTGTGGGAGTCTCAGCCACCTACTCAGAACAGAAGAGCTTTTAACTTTGTATTTGCCGATGGCAGCTTCTATTTTTACTACTGAAATTCAGCCATTCTAATAGCTTGTAGACTGATCCAAATTTTAAGATTTAAAGATTTCTTAATTTTCTCCGACTCTGAGAGTGTTTTTCAGACAATTTTCTCTTTTAATGCTTTCCATCCCTTAGTCACAGAAATCTGCAACTGACTGGTCCAGAATGAGTCCCGATATCGAGTTATATTTTCTTGGGTCCCCAGGCATGTAGGGGTCCTAGGCAACGAGGGGGTTGATCAGCTGGCCCGTTTACCATACACTGTCTTTCTGGATAACTCTGTTTTGCCATATCAAGATTCTTTCCCTATATAAGAAAATAGAATATTTTTTCATTTGCGGCAGGACGAATGGGATGGATGTTCATCTTATTAATTATATACAATAAAAACGTCTGTCCGCTCTTGGTCCTCAAGACTTCAGACGCTACGGTCTTTAGAGGTTGCCCTTTGTCACGTTTGAATCGGCCACACAAGACTTACCTACGGTCATCTTGTTTCGGCTGATGCTTGAATCAGCCCTTGCTGCCGTTTTGGTTTAGGTGACAAATCGGTTGCCCATCTTCTACTAGAATGCCGCTAATTCGGCATTCTCCGGTCGTCCTAAATCCTGCCCCTTTTCACTATCCCTTGCCTATCCCGCCTTCGTCTCACTTTGGCAGAGAAATCTTTTAAACCCTCATTTATTTATTTTTTATCTCATAGTGGTCTTCCTTTTAAATAACAAATTTGCTTCTATTTATTTCCGTTGCCACTTAAAAACCACTTAGATTGGGCAGCTGCGTAACTGGTTCTTTACCTTTAACCTTAAACATATATATATAACCACCACCTAATTTTATAACCTATGAGTAGAGATACATGAAACCGACAACTACAATATCAGCAAAAAATATAAATATGAAAAAACAAAACAAATTGAATGTAGACAAATATCTATATCACTAATAAATTCAAAAAACGCACACTTATAATCTGTATAGTATCTGTATATATATATATATATATATATATATATATATATATATATATATATATATATATATATATATATATATAGTGATGAGAATTGCTTCTAGAGAGCCTGAATTTAATTTTTAAACTGAAATCCCAAGGCAGGAAAATTTGCTGATGTCATTTTTAGTCGCGTGTGATTCTAGTTGCTCGTTACTCTACATCTTACTGTGTCGGTCTGTTGGTCAGTCCCCATTTTGCTTTATTTTATTTTTTTAATAACATTGAAACTATTTTTCCGATTATAATGAACTTTGAACCTCTTTTGTCGTTCTACATTCTTTTTCGAATGATACAATTGCCAAGGTCCTCCCATGGTTAGTCCGTGAATTACTTAAAGTTTTGAAGGTTTTATGGTTATAAATCAGAATAAGTGTGAGCACGTGACGTTTTGGTCAGCAGACCTCGTTTAAGTGAGCTTAGTCTACACCGAATAGCATCTAAGTATTCGGCGTAATCTAACGAAATCTGAATCTATTACATTGTTTTACATTCTCTTTTGATATAATTGATAAATTCCTCCCAAGGTTACCCAGTAAATCAATTGGCAATAATATCATAACTATTCGGCCGTTTCTAACGAAATTTGAATCCCTTATGTTGTTTTACATTCTCTTTCGAATGGTATAATTAGCAAGCTCTTCTCAAGGTTAGTCCGGGAATTATTGAAAGTTTAGAAGGTGGTTAGATCCTAAATCAGAATAAGTGAGAGCACGCGACTTTTTAGTCAGCAGACCTTGTATTTGTTGTATTTATATTTAAACTATAATACGCTGATCTTGTTATGCCTATAAGATATATATATATATATATATATATATATATATATATATATATATATATATATATATATATATATATATATATATATATATATATATATATATATATATATATATATACTAAAGCACAATTTTGAAGGTACAAATATAACTTTGATAGTTCTAGCTTTGAATAGGAAAATTAGAGTTTAAATAGTTTTTATAATTAGAGTTTAGATTTATCGCAAAAAGGCCAGTTTTTAAAATATTTCCATTAGTTATTGACTTTTATTTTCAATTTTAAACGATATACTAAGCAATATTAAATTTCAAAAGAAACATTTATCGAAAAATCAAAGAAAAAATTATCCAGATAACTGGTTGTCTAAAAACACCAACATAAAACGATGTTCCAGGTTTACCTGACAAATGTCAAATGTGATCCACAGCCCATATACAAAAAAAAATAGCTAAGCAGGATGGGCACCGACGACAAATCACTATTTAAGTCTGAGAAGAACTGTTTAATATATGTTTCCAAGTGAACTCGGGAATTTACACCAAATTTAAATTTCAAAATCTTGTATAGGGATATCGCTTTTACATTTTATTGCGTGATCAGTGATCGCTGAATTTTCTTTAGCTTGAAGTATCTTGCCTGTTCGATTACCTATGCCCATATGAGACGAGAATCTTGCCTTCAGAGTTCTCACGGAGCTCCCGATGTATTTGGCATGGGAACACCCAGGATATTTAAATAAGTATATTATTGAACTCTTAAGACTCTTCGGAACCGGATCCTTTATTTTAAAGAAAGATTTTATATTTATTTTGTTTCTAAAGGTCATTTTAAATTTTATTTGACAAATATTTCTATAACAATGCGTGCAAATTGACATTTTAACAATATTTAATGGAAAACCATTGTGATCCGGGTGATCTGGTTAGTACACTCCACTTAAAAATGTGCAGATTGACATTTTAACAATATTTAATGGAAAATCATTGGGAAAAAAGAAGGATATGAGGTGTGGGAATTATTTATCTATAAGAATATAAGATGAAAAAATATTGTATGAGCGGTAAATAAGGGTCTTAAATGGATGAGATTTAATATTTCAAATCTAATCTACTAAAAAGGTTTAATCCTAACATCGTATTAGTGGGCTTCCTGTAAACTGATGTTTCTATACAATTTTGACTTTTTCTTATTAAAATATCTAAAAAGGAGAGGGTGTTATCACTTTCAGTTTCCATTGTATATCGAATATGAAAGTGGATGATGTTTACAAAGTTAAGAAATTCTAAAGCTTGATCACGTTGTTTAAACATTGCTATGGAGTCATCTATAAAACGTCTATAGGAAGTTGGCCTACATGAATTAGGAACTTCAGAATAAATCTTCTCTTCCACATGAGCCATAACAAATCAGAAGCCAAAGGGCTGATTGGTAACGCCATACCGATTCCGTCACTTTGCTGATAAATCTCACCATCGAAGGTAAACACCGATCGACCAAAAACATCCAACACGGAATTAAGTTGTAATTTACTGAAACTATAGAAATTTCGGGAGTCCTTAAAAATTTTGTTTAAAAAAACTCTTTTTGTTTCAATAACAGGTATGTTTGTAGACAAAGACTGAATATCCTAACTTACTAAAAAACTACCAGTATTTGATTTATATGTCATCGATTCCTCTTGAAAATTGCATGAATTGCTGATTATGTATTCATTCTTTGCTAATGGGGTTAGTAATTCCACCACGTATTTTGTTAATTTGTAGGCTGGTAAACTATAAGAGGACAAAATGGGGCGTAATGGGATTCGAAGTTTGTGCATTTTAAGTAAACAATATATTTTTGCTAAGCCAGAACCAGTGGCATGTAATTTTGAGTAAAATTCATGACTGATATAATTGAAAGAGACTTAAAGTTGTTAAGAAGTCGATTGACTTTGTCTTCCAATTGGATTATAATTTGTTCTTCGGGTTTTTTAATCTTTTCAAATTTAGAGGAGTCTGTCAATATAATTCGTTTTGTTAATATAGTTTTCACGATTTAATATGACTACTCCGTTTACTTTGTCGGGTTTCGTAATTATAAATTTCCTGTCTTTACCCAAGTTACGAATAATTTTTACGTCAGATTTACGAAAAATAATTGAAGTGGATTTATGTAGCCTGATTTTTTTGGTATATTTCATTGGAAATATTCGAAAGTTCAGTCAGAAAGCTATTGAAAGAGCCATAGCAAGGCATATCTTTTAAGTCCCTAGCCAGCTTCTCAAAATGAAACATAAAGGTTGGCTCGGAAAAAGAAAGGTTGGAAAGTTTAAATTCTACCCTAAGTGAGAGCAAATATCTTTCTCGATCTGAATGATGATAATCTGTAAGATTTGGCACTAGTTTCGGGCTCCCTCAAAATTGAAGAACTTATACCAAGAGATTTTAACTTACGATCATGTATGCGGAGGGTGTCATTTTCGAATTTCCTTTTGTTTCTACCAATACTAGTTTTGATGAGTTGGCCATCTAAAAATGATAGGTTATTCATTAGTGAGGAAAATTAAACAGTAAAAAATTTCAATGTATATGTACAACAATCTACTAGCAGTACAGTAGCGAAACGATTGCTGTAAATTTACAGCAATATTACTGTAAATACAAATTACAGCATAGTTCCTTAAATGAAATTACAGTACTTATAAATTATATTTACAATAGTCCCATGTAAATTTCTACTATTACTGTAATTTCAATTACAGTACTATTCTGTGTTTTCATTTCTATTTACAACACTTTCGTGTAAATGTGTAATATTACTGTAATTTATATTACAGTACTATTCTCTTTTTCATTTCAATGTACAGCACTTTTATGTAAATATCTAATATTAATATTACTGTAAATTTAACTTTATTACTATTCAGTATTTACCGTTTACAGCAATTAAATGTAAATATTTTAATTAAAAAGAATTTATGGTATTTAGCACCCTGGATTCTCTTTTCCCATCTACCTTTATCTAACTGAGTGGTGGACTTCCACTCTTTGCAAATGCTCCAGTATAAAGTAAGGGACTGAAACTCCAAAGCTTGATTCAATATATTCCAACGGGGCCCATGGAATTTCCAATTGCTCCGATGAAATACATTGAAATAAACTTTGTTCGGCTGTCCATCTCTTCGTATTGGAGCAATTGCAAATATTGAAAATCCCACCACTCATTTAGATAAAAGTAGGTGGGAAAATGGGGTCCAGGGTAATAAAACCATACTTTTCCTTTAACGGCCATCTACTGGCAGCAAATACAAATACAAAGCAATTTAATATAAAACATTTTATTTAGAACAGACAATTGTTTTCGTATGGAACATTTATTAAGAACATTTAGTATAAAATATCTTTCTAAAACTATTTAGACTAACAAAACATTGCTCTCTCACCTCCATCCCTCTTCCTACTTTCTATCTCATTTTTCTGTCTTCCATCCCCTTCTCCTCTGTCCCTCTCACTCCTGCCGCAATCTCTCCTTCTTTATCTCTCTTCCATCCCTCTCTCCTTCCTTCCCTCTCCTCAATCCCTCTCTCTCACCCGTCCATTTCTCCCCCTTCTCTCCCACTCATTTCTTCCCTCCACTCCAACACCATCTCCTCCTTGCCTCTCTCTCCTCTATGCGTGTATGCGTGTGTGTGTGTGTCTGGGTAGGGGGGTCAATGTTCGCCTAGTGCGCTGGTCTTTGCGCCCTCGAAGGGAAAATCTCGAAGCCAGCTTCCCGTTTTTAAAACGACAATGTTGGTTGAGGAGTGCACGGGCCCCTCCCACCCTTCGAAAGTGCGCATCGGATGACACAGCTACGTAGGTGGGTTCCGCTCTGCATGCGACTGTCCTCCCTAAATAATATATGGACCAAAAATGGCCAAAGCCTACTTAGCAGAAGTTTTAGACTTCTGCTCTTCACGCTTCTGGATCCGTTTTAGTCCTTTTCGCTTTCTCGTGGCAGATCCGTTTTCTAGAGTGGTGGCCCCTGACTTGGACTACCACCGCTTTTTGGTCCTTAGAACGAAGTCCGACATTCCTCCATCAAACCTTAATATTTTGTATGTCAATGAAGACTGATAAACGGGCAAACCGCGCAGCATGTGGTTCCGTAACGTTCGAACTCTCGTAGTCAAAAGCGAACCATTAGTGAGATTCAGGATTTTCCAGCGCATATCAAGGTGAATTACTTACAAATATCAGTCGTCAAGCCTTATATATCTAAACTAGATGCTACTAAAATTGTCATGTTTGGGTCATGTGAGCACTGCCTACCGCCACCCTCGTGCATGCGTGGATTGCGAGCAGGCCTACCATGGTCATTCTTGCGACCATACCTGCCGTTCTACCAACTGCGAAGAGTCCCATAGTCAATCCTCTTCAGAGTGTCATATTTCTCTATGAAAAAAAATGTCATCGCTGTCCGGGATTATGCTAATGTGGATATGCGGGAGGCCCGTTGACTATTCCGGGAGAATTCATCTCCCCCGCCATCAAGTTCTCCGATGTCCTACGAATGGCAGTGGACACCCATCCTGCTCAACCACTTATCCCGTATACTACCTTATCTGTTCAGCCAGCATCCCTGGATGCACCATCACCACCCTCTGCTTAATTAGCCTCATCTTCCACCCCAACCTAAGTTAAGTCCCCATGTATACACCTTTCTTTCCCTGCCCTTCATTCCCTCGCGCTGGCAGAGCGTGTCCAATCCCCAGATGCGACTCCGGAGGTTCTGGACACCATTTAACCCTATATTGAATCTACTGAGGCGCTGTCTCTGAAATAGTCATGAATGAAGCCTTTTGGTTCAAGCGTAAGGCCTCTCTCGACTATTCACGTCCCTCTAGCAAGCTAATTTCCAAAAAGGGTAAGCCATCAACCCACATAAAACTCTAAATCTCCACCTCAGTTTAAGTACACTCTATCCCTTCCTTTTTTCCCCTACCCCTGTTCCTTCCACCACAGTAACTGAAACTTCCGACCTCACCTCAGGCGGATTTCGGATATCCTTCACCCATGCTAATATACTCCTACCCACAGAAGGTAACGATGCCTCTTCTATCCATACCACTTCCTCTGGGTCATGACCCACTGACTTTGGTCTGTCGAAACAAACTTGGCTCTCACAATACTATCTCCAACCCTCTAATTCTTGGTTCCCTCGCCGTTCTGAGGCTTATTCCATAATGCTCGAGCCGGATTCTTCTCGCCTGGCACCTTTTTGTGAGGTCCCCTTCGCCCCCCGCACTACTTCGACCGTGGTCTCTCACTAGGTTGAGTGATAGCCATAATTCTTCAAAGGAACCACCAGCGGATTCTTCCCAATTGGGAGGAACTATACTCTTTAGTATCTAAAATATCACCTTCTGTTATATGCTTGCAGGAAACCAAACTTTGGAAAAGCCCTTTCCCGAAGTTTCCTCATTTCACTGTTTTTAACTCTCTACCAACCCCTGGCAGAATGGCCCATGCTAGTGTCTCGTTCCTGGTGAGCACTAACAAATTTTAAACCTTTATAAATTGTATCACTGCAATAATTTTTCTCAATTTATAAAGGTGTGGCGGAGATGGAGAATAAAACAAATTTTCCATTCTCTTCGAAAAGCAAGAGTGACTCTTGAAAAGGCTAATCGAAAGATTGTTTTTTGACTATCTGAGAGAACGCCTATTTTAAGTGTTACCTTCTCGTGTATGTGAGAAGAGCTCCAGATTGTGTCTGCAAAAATTTTTATTAATATATATATATATATTGAAACTTTCAAATCGGAGTTTCAATAGGAAGGTTTAAACCAAGCACGCTATTGATAAAAGCATATTTGAGGTCCTAACCTCATCATTGGCACTAAGAAACTAAGATAGTAAATGATTAAACTTTTTAATATGATTTTCCACTAATGGGTCAGGGTAGCCATTATTTTTAAATAAAAATTTTTGAAAAGAGAATTCTAATTCGGCAGTCTATATGAAGAATATACATATATTGTAGGCTCTATGAATAAAAAAAATGATCGAGGATAACTTAAGAAACTATAGAAGCTTGTGCCTAAACCTGTAAATGTAGGCTTACTATTACCTGAAGGTTCAAACGTTGTTCCTGAATATTTAATATCTATATCCAAAAATATAAGTCGACTATTTTTTTCGATCTCCATTGTATAATTTATATTTTTATATCAAGAGTTCAAGTATTTAAGGAATTGTTCCGCTTGTTATCCTGATTTCATTAATACAAATGTATCATCGACATAACGTCTGTAATAGATAGGTTTTTATATTCAATGGGGCAGTTATTGAGTCAAAGTTGTTCTTAATGCTCTCTATCAAAAAATCTAACAGAAAATACTGTAGAGAAATTATGTATTTTCTTTAGTCTCTCATACTTTGGTAAAAAATCAAACGACTTTGTAAACGAAATTAAGAAGACTCTAAATAAATTCTATCTATATCTCGAACTAAAAGTCACGTCAAAAATGAGCATAATATTGAATCCTATCTCAGCTATAAGGACTGAATTCCATTCCCTTGCTTCATCTCTGTAATTTATAAATATAGTTGTGAATCTTGGTATGCAAATCTGAAATTAATATGGATAACTATAAAATACTTAGTCATAGCTGACTGTGCTTCGCTTCAAAGTACTATTCTACACTCAACTGAAGAGAGTATAAAGTCCTACTTAATTTCTATTCTGTTTTTCTACGTGAAAAAGTAGGTGAAGAATTTTTCACGCTCATCAAGACTGCTGATGGCTTACGTCCCTGGCCCACTGAAGAGGTATCGGGCGCGCACGCGCGCGCGTTAACGGGGGAAACCCCGCACCGAACCCCATTTTCGGACCTCCGATTGTTCCTCTCACTTAAAACCAGCAGCACATCTCGAGTCCTGATAACTTCTCTGCCGTTTAAGACCTGTAGAGACCACTGGTACCTGGCGTGTCCGAACCCCGAAAGGAAGCTCCACAGGGGGTGCTAAAAGGATGGCTCATTCGGAGGCGGAGTGGTCAGTACCGGCAGGTGGGTCCTGATAGACAATTAATATAGGTAAAGCAGAGAAGGTGGTCCGAGCTTAATAATAGGGAAACATCTAAATAGGAGCCTAGTTGGCTCCAGGTGAAGAGCTTCCCTAGAGGGCCGTCATGGACGACCCCAGGGGACAGACGAGAATTCCCCTCTGGGTAAAAGAAAATTGCTCAAAACCCTCGAGGGAAAAGGTGTTTTCAACTATTTTCGGCTCTATTGAGATTGCACTATGCCATTTAGTAAATCAAACCTACGGCTATCTCGCAATCTGCGACACTGACCATGGCGTAGACAGGCTTCTCAGTGTTAATGCACGAGCGAAGCTCGAGGAGCTGAACTTGACATCGAAGATCCCTCCCCATTTCTCTGCTCAGAGATCCATAATTTGTCGTCGCCTGGATCCATGGGTCGGCTCCCACAGCATCGAGGAGATCAAAAATGAGATAGAGGCAAGGCAAACCTGGGCAAAAGTCGAAAAGGTATACAAGTTCAAAAATCGTGAAGGAGGCGAATACTCCCATCTATTTAAAGCCACCTTTCAAACCTCTGAGATAGCCGCTAACGCATCTGAAGCTGGCCTCGTCCTATTCTACACCAAAATATCCGCTTCATGCATTGAGAGGGAAACCTTCGTTTCAGTCCAGGTATGCTTCTCGTCTTATGCCCTGGAGCAGCATGCCACTAGAGATTGTACATTCAAAGGAAAGGTCTGTAGCGAATGCGCCGGAGATGGCCGCACCTGGCGAGAGTGTAAGAACAGGGCTACAAGAACTGCCTTAATTGTATTGGCCCTTACCGTACCCTGTCGATGTCGTGTCCCATGAAAAAGACACTAGTCAACGACAAGAAAAAGAACATCCAAGAGGAGAAACACCGCAGAGCAACAACGACCTATGCACATGCAATCAAGAGCCAGGACCTTGTGATGTGTGTTATGCACGCTCACTTTGTTAATATCGCAGAGCTGGGAAGCTACCCTACCGAGTTGAATCGTATGTTGACGCAGAGTGGGATGAAACCAATGTGGTTTCCTGATAATCCCCCCTCAACCGTACCAAACCCAGACAGGAAGCAGGCCTACGGCTGCTGCAAGAAAACGTTCAAGATCTCGGGATCCAAGACTGAACAAACCCAGCACATCTGACACCCCTACAATAATGGAGACTGACTAACCTGAACGAGAGGATACTGATTCCCAAAAGGCGAGCCAAAAAACCAAAAGCCCCAAGAAGACCAAACATTCCTCGCTAAATTACAAGTCTACCGACTTAAACCTACGAGTATATGCCTTCCCATCAGTCCCACTGCCAAGAACGGCCAAAGTCAAAGACACCATTGAAGGAATGATCAAGGGAAAATACAAGTGGGATTACGATTTTGAAATCAGTGAGGAAGGAATGATTTCGGCACTCGGGCAAGGCAGAATCGAGATCTATGGCGAATCATGTCTAAACCTATCCCACGATCAATTTAAAAAGAAGAGATCCGCCAGAGTGAGGTCGCCCGCACTAGCTGAGCCAGCAAAAGTATCAAACCTTCACGAGGAATAATATGAACTACACGGGGAGATACATCAATAAACTGAAGATTTTTTTTCTAAGCGTTAATAGCTGGATGGGTAAAAAATTCATTTACTACAATATAATCCGTGAGATTGATCCAGATATCGTCCTCATTTCTGAAAATGGACTTAATGCAGAAACCGACCCTATAAAACTATATAACTACATCACCATCACAACTAGCCACTCGAATGAAAGATATGACGGCGTCGCTCTTGCAGTGCGAAAGAGCATCAAATTCAAGGAGATAAGTAACTTGGAAGAATCGTACCTAGCGGTAAAAATTAGTACGCTGATCGATGATCTAGTTATAGCAGTAGGGTACCAGCCACCAAGAACATCATATTTGCTCATACCTAATTTCCTCCGCCTATTCACAAGGAACTGTTCAGTAATTCTTATCGGCGACCTAAATGCTCGTTGCAGGGAAACAGGCTACACCACGGCGTTCAACGGGGCAAGGCCTCATTGAGGCTTCTTATGGAATGCGGCGTGGTAAATATAGCAGGCCTAGATTTCGCTACATTTCTAACGAGGAGATCCTCTACTACTCCCGACATCATACTAACAAATAACAATTACGCTCTGAACCAAAATACCGTCCTTGGTCCTTATTCTTCATTTGATCACCTTAGTATGATTACCACAATCTCAGTCTCACCTATCCAGTCAAAATCCCCTCCCGCAAATGCTTGCCAAAGGCAGACTGAATCGAATACAAGAGAGTCCTCCAAGAATATCGGGTAGAACCGTTGGACGGGTCCACCCTCGAAGACATAGATTGGCACTTCGAAGACCTTATTACCAAGATTAAGGAAGCAGATAGAATAGCTATCCCGAGGGTTGAATACAAAACTCTCCCTACTCCACGATGGAATGGGGAGATTACGTCAAGGAAAGATAGACTGGAGGAACTTATTACTGAAATAAACGAGAACAGGAACATGGTGGAACGATACCGTGAACTTAGAAACCTGCGCATGGAAATTAAATATCTTATCAGCGAGTAATCTAAGACAATCTGAGATGGCATAATTGATAAAATAGACCTGGAATCCGACCACCCCAAAATTTTGGTCTCAGATTAGAAGATTAAGTGGCACTCAGCAAAATATGACCAATATTACCATCACAGCTGAGGGAAGAACGATCACCGAAGACCAAGAGATAGAAATCCACTTCAGAGAACACTGTAAGAGAAAATTCGACATCACAGAGGAGGAAAACGACGATTTTGACTGGGAATATGAGAATAGAGTCTTGTCATACCTGAAAGAGCGAGGACCAACTATAACACCATACCACTTCGTCGATAACACTCAACGAGCAGAAGCCGAAGGAAAACCATTCACTCATGAGGAGTTTGAGACAGCTTTAAAGAACTTCAAGCAGAGGGCCCCTGTTATATCAGGTATCACTAAGGCGCACTTAGTGAATGCCCCACCGAACATCAATGAAGCCATACTAAGTCTCTTTAATGTCTGTTTAAACGTTAGTTACTTCCCAGATCTACTTAATAGGGCCAGAATGATCTTTATTTTAAAACCAAGGAAGCCAAAAAAGGAAGTAAAAAGTTACAGACTAATATCCCTTCTAGAATTTATTGGGAAACTTTTAGAAAAAACGTTCGAATGACAGACTAAAAAACCGTCTAGAAACAATGGACGGATACAACATGCAACAACATGGTTTCCGTAGACACCTCGGTACGGAAACTGCCCTTGCCCTTATGACAGAGTTCATTGCAAATGCAAAGGCTGAAAATAAGAGGGTGGACATCGTACTCAGAGATGTGGCCTTTGCATTCGACAAGGTCTGGCTGCCCGGATTAAAGAACAAATTATGTGATTTTGAGATGGAAACTAATATCGCCAGAATCCCTTGTAATTATTTAGAGGATAGGAAGGCAAACATAAAGATCAATGATCATGAAGGACAACCCTTTTCGATGAACGCAGTGGTGCCTCAAGGAAGATGTCTGAGCACAACGTTGTATACTATCTACACGAGTGACCTCCCTCTTTCTAATCAAGATTACGCTATATATGTCCAGCTAGCCGACGAAATAACTCAAATTATCATAAGCGACTACCCAGCTTCTGTAGACGTCACAAATAGGACAGCTGGGGAAATTAACAATCTCAACCTCTATGAGAAAAGAAACAAGATTCGCACTAATATGGATCAGTTTAAGATTCTACGTATTAGACCTACCAAAACGGCCGACATTAGAGCAAATGGCGAATACTATCCATATACCTGAGAAGACCGACTTCTGGGATTGAAGATCACAGCAAATGGTTATAATGAACATATCAAGGAGAAGGTCTCGCAAGCCAAGATCAGACTTAGGCAACTTTATAGTTCAGAAGACTTTCCTTCCGCAACAAGAAAAAGTTATATTTGACCTTAGTCAGACCGATCTCGCTATACTCCGCCGTCCCATTACATCTGGCAAGCAAGACACAGACTCGCACGGCACAAGTAGTGCAAAATCAAGCACTACGCTTCATCCTTGACATCAGCTTACTGGACTGGATACCATCGATTAGACTACACGATTTCGCGGGGATCGAGCCCCTGAATGTGACGTTGCACAGAATATCAACAGAAATATGGAGGAACATACATGAATACTTACCAGAAATAGTCATACAGAACATAGGAATACCCGAAATTGACAATTCGAATAGACATTACCGACCAGGATTTGCCAGCAGCCAACAGCGGTTGCAAGAATACATAGAACCAATTTATAAATAACTATTTATTACCGGAAAAACGATAAATATTAATATCCGAGTAATTAGGATGTTAAACTGAATCTAAAAAAAATAAAATAAAATAAAAAATAAAAAGATCCGAAGTGGACAAAATAATAAAAATTAATAGAAAAGATCCGTAGTGGACCAAAGTACTTCAAAATAACAATAGATAATCAAGAAACCGAGATAGCTCTATCTACAAAAAGACAAAAATACGAAAACAAAGGCTTGAATACTTAAAACAACATGCACGGAAGCATCACAGAAGTGCATGGAAAGCCATAGCCATACGTACTGGCACAACATTCCCCTACTAAAATAACACTTTTTCTATCTTTTACCTCTCTTACTATCACACCCATCTTTCCCATCTTTTATTATCCTTAGTCATAGCTCCAATCCCAAAGAACTACGAATATTAGAATAACTTTACATCCTAAAACTTAAACATGATTTAAATATAAATCAAACTTCTTCCAATCTCAGATATTGTATCATGAATTATTGAAATTTTTATTCTCGTATTAAGCAGCTTATCCTAAATTGCACTATTAAATTTTAATATTTGATAAAAACTAGAAATTTTAACCCTTTACGATCTTAGTTTCTTAGTGCCAATGAGGAGGATAGGACCTAGGAACGTTCAAACCTAGACAAATAAAGATGCTTTTATCAATAGCGTGCTTGGTTTTCACTTTCATATATTATATATATATATATATATATATATATATATATATATATATATATATATATATATATATATATATATATATATATATATATATATAAATATATATAGGGTAGGGTGGGGGAACACCGAACTATTAGTAGAAAACCCCGCATAAAAATTCCATTTTGTACATGAGTGAGTGCAAACTGTGCCCAAAAGAAACTTCACAACATGGCCCACCTATGCTATACTCATAATTCTTCAACTCAGAAAATAAGTGTCATTTTTTGCCCTTCAAAACTTTGGGGAACCTCAGTCAGTGTTCCCCTACCGCAGGGAAACATCAACCCTTATTTTTGAAGCTCATAAAACAAGAAACATTATTTTGGGGGGTGCTGAAACCTAGCCACCCCCCATCAATATTAAATGATGAACTGAAAGATAAGCACATACAAATTAACATGTATTTGACAAAACAAAATTAACTCTGGCAGACAAAAGTATTTTTTTTATTTTTATGAAATTTTATGAATTATTAACAACTATTTGAACCAGAAAGTGAAGTTAAGACATCTTAAAGTATATTTGAGCAACTTATAGGCTAATTACATGCAAATAGAGGGAATTCAAGACAAAACTATATACAAATAAATACCTTAGCCTGGAGGCTACTACAGGCTCAGAAGTACTTGTTGAGGGCAATCAGAGGAGAGGGGTGTACACCTTAACCAGGTCGGCGTGCCTCTTGGTGGTACCCTTGGTGGTTACCAGGACACTCTTACACTGTCCTGGCTCGACAGACGCTTCGTCCAAGATGGTAATGAAGGTAAAGGTGTCCTTGGAAAAAGCTGACTTCATGCGAAGAAAGGAAGGATTAAACTTTCATCCTCCATGATGGCCAAGACCTAGACAACATAGCACACCAATGTGCCCGCGTTCTTTCCCTCTTCCAGCTTCATCTTAACAAGAACACAAGTCCCCCGCCTGAAAAACAATTTAAAACTGAGATATAAGAAAATAAAATATAAATATATATGTCAGATTAGGCTAGTCTTGATACGTGCTAGGGTCTGAGGTGGCAGAGTCAACAGTGCTAGGGCCCGGGATGGCAGGGTCAGCAGTGCTAGGGCCTGAGTTGGCAGGGTCAGCAGTGCTAGAGCACGGGATGGCAGAGTCAACAGTGCTAGGGCCTGCGGTGGCAGGGTCAGTAGTGATAGGGCTTGGGGTCGTATGGTCACTGGAGGTTCCAGGGTCCTCATAGGAGCAAGGTTCCATCATTACATTAGCAGGAAACAGGTTAATATCTGGATGCATGGGAGACGGATCAGGGATGTCTACTTCTGAGTTGTGGCCTTCAGCTAGTCCTCCCTTTCCATAAAAAGAAGTTGGAGTAACTTCTACTGCAAAATTCACAGGTGGTTCCGGTCGCTCTGTTACCTATGCTCCTACAAACGCATCATCTGGGAAGATGTTGCCATTGATAGGCAACTCCTGTTGTGAGGTGAAAACCCTCTTAGTATGGGGCTGCAAAGGCACATAAGTGACCCTGTCAGACAACTTCTTGGACCAATTGAAGACATCCTGTAACAAAAGAAATGAATTAGGACTTAGAAGGCAATGCTAAAAAAAATTAAAATAAAATATATAAATATATGCTACAAAATAAAGTAAAAAAAATAAATATGGTTCCAAAAATGTTGGCAGACTTGCCTCTTGAAAGAGAAAATGTTAAACGAGTCTGGGAACACAGACTGAGGAAGTGAATTACAGACCTTTGATGTAGCCTAAATGGGATGAATGAATTTTTAAACTTACCACAAGAGTTGTTTTCTTGACCCCGAATCCCTCAGCGGACGCTATGATACTGCAATTGGTTGCAAACCCAGTACTTGAATGCAGCCTCCAGGTTGATGCGGTCAAGCTGCTTGTTACTTTTCATCACATACTTGCGAGGAATGATGATCAGGCTTCCAAGAAGGCAGTAGGCTAAATCTGAAAGACTTAATGAAATTAGACATATGAATAGGTAAAGTTGCACCCCCCCCAAAAAAAAACAAATTTCCTGTTTTTAGTTTAAGAATTATTAGTCTTGTGTATTTGATATTAGCAATTAGCTATATATTACAGTACTTTTTACAATATTTAAACCCTTATAAGTATTTTAAATATTTTATTCAAAATTCGTAGTGATGTAAGGTTAAACCGACCGCCATGCCTCGAATACATCCGGTGGTAAATTTTTTTTGGCAAATTTTATATTAATCATTGAGTCATTCTAATAACCTAAGTCACTTATATAAGTTATTTTATGTGCTTATAGCATAATGACACTGATATCGCATCATAATTCACTAAAAATTACCTTCAACTTTTCACCAAAAAAAACACTGTCCCGCTTCATTTAAATGCACTAGTTCACCACCACGATTTTTTTTTTCATGCTAATATACATAATCAGCCAATTTTTATGTTTTTCCAAGAATTTCCAAGTATATCGAATTTTCAAAATTTTACGCATCGGTGTTCCCTCACATGTTGGCGGTCGTTGTTCTCCCGCACCACCATTTTTTTCACAACAATGCCAGGGGAGCCACTTCGAAAGGATGCACTTCATTCCACTTGATAACATGTAAATATGGCTAAATATCGTAATGAAACTTAACTCAAAAGAATCACGTCATATTCACCGACGTGAGACACTATATGAGAACCGTGAAAAATAACAACAGACATCCGAAAAATCAATTTTCTTACTTGGCAAACACAGACGTTGTGATGGCGGAAACCTGTTGCTCGCGTGTTGTTCACTGAGGATGAGTGCTGTGTTGGTGGTGAGTGGCGGCGGGCAATTTTAAATAGTAATCGTACCAGAGCATTCGGTTGGTGTTCTCCCTCAGTCGGTATTCCCCCTCCTCACCCTATATGAATATATATATATATATATATATATGTTTAAAGTTTAAGGTAAGGAACCAGTTGGTCAGTTGCTCAATTCAAGTAGATTCTAAGTGGCAGCGAAAATAAAAAGAAGAAAATTTGTTATAAATAAGGAAGACCACTATGTGATAAAATATTAAAAAATGAGGGTTTAAAAGATTCCTCTGCCAGAATGAGACGAAGGCGGGATAGGCGAGTGGTAGTTAAAAAGGTTGGGAAACAGGATGGCCAGACAATGCCGAATTGACGGCATTCTAGTAGAAAATGGGTGACCGATATGTCCCCACCACCAAAACGGCGGCAAGGGCTAATTCGAACATCAGCTGAAGCAAGATGACCGTGAGTAATCTTGTTTGGCCGATGCGAACGCGGCAATGGGCCATCTCTAAGGACCTTATTCTCGGAAGTCTCGAGGACCAACCGCGAACAGACTTTTTAATTGTATATTATTTATAAGATAAACATCCATCCCATTCGTCCTGCTACAACTGAAAAATATATTCTCTTATAGAGGGAAAGAAATCTGGATAAGGCAAAGCAGAGTTATCCGGAAGCACAGAGTAGGCTGAACGGGCCAGATGATCAGACCTCTCGTTGCCTAGGACCCCTACATGCCCGGGGCCCTACAAAATATAACTCGATATCGGGACTCATTCTGGACCAGCCAGTTACAGATTTCTGTGATTAAGGGATGGAAAGCATTAAAAGAGCGAATTGCCTGAAAAACACTCATCGAGTCGGAGAAGATTACGAAATCTTTAAAACGTAAAATCTGGATCAAAATAAAAGCTAAAAAAATGGCTAAAAGTTCAGTGGTAAAATAGTAGCTGCCAGCGGAAAACACAAAGTTTAAAACTCTCCTGAGTAGGTGGCTGAGACTCCCACGCCACTGTCTGATTTGGAACCATCTGTGTATATCGGGCAGTGTTGTATATGTGAGGTCGCATGCTCTAGGAACAGGCTCTTAAGGAAGCAAGGGTCCTCCGACGAATTCTCCAGGCTCCATATGCTGGTACAAACTGTGGGATGTGGAGCAGGCCCACTAGGGGTCAGCGACAAAGGAAAGACAAGGACCCTTAGAACACCTATGCTGGAGAGATTATCTTCTATCCGTAGGTTCAAGGTCGGCAACCTATCGAATGCCGCCGTTGAATCAGCTGTACACAGAAGATGTATTGCACCAGATAAGGAGCACCAAACTCTCACAGTAAAGGCTATTAACGCGAGAAGTGCGGAAGGCTCCACTGGAAAGACGAACTCCGAGGTCTCGAATCGGGTTCAGCATTTTAAGGACTGAGGATGAAGCCGAGGAGTATATTTTGCATCCATAGACCAATTTGGATTGGACGAATGCCCAAGACGTATGAGAGAGGATTTTCAAAATGTCTAGAGGCCGCAGACATCCCGTTTAAAGACGGCGTATGTGTGGTTACTAGGTGGCTTGGGGTTAAGAGTTCACCCAGAAACCGAAACTCAGAGACGAATTCTATATCTACACCTAGTAGGAAGATAGTTGAGGGTACAAGAGCGCCTCCACTACGGTGGAAATACATTGCCTAAGTTTTGCTTGGGAGAAAGAGGAATCCCCCTTAGTTGTGCACTTTTCGACACTGAATCGACTGCAATTTGCAACCGACGCGCTACTGATTGAAGGCGAGGTGAGGCACTGTAGAGTCGCCGTTACACCCCCTGGGAGAGAGTAAATGATATCATTGATCGCAAATACGAAACATAAAACACTTAAAATGCTGCCCTGAATATCTCTTTCCTCTTGACGTTGCAAGTCGAAGTAGGTGTCTCCATCACGCACCATAGAGGATCAAGATGCTAATAAAATACCTCTCATACACCAAACCTATAGCCACTTTAAGACGCCGTTTCTCCATCTTGTATCATAGGCTTTCTCAATGTCGAAAGATATGGCCAACACTCGGTGCTTAAATGAGAAATCTTTCCGTACTGATCCCTCGAAACGTATTAAGAGGTCAATAGTACTATGACCCTTGCAAAAACCGCATTGAAATGGAGACAGTAAGTGATTAGTTTCTAGGAACCATTTCAGGCGCAGCAATACCATCTTCTCTAGCAACTAACTGTGACGGACAGTAAGAGCTATACGGCGGTAGTAATCTGCGTCCAGTCCGTCTCTACCCGATTTGCTAAAGAGAAGGACAATCCGGACGCGCCATGATGATGGGTAAAAGCTCTTCACCCATATAAGGTTCCGTATCATATAAAAATGGATCCTTTCAAGGCCAGGATAAGTAGATCGAGAAAGGGACAATGCAGTATGCAATTCGTTGATGGGGAATATAGCATTATACGGAAGTTTATATTTTGTTGTAAAATTGAGAGGATGAGACTTTGTTTGACTTATAGGCTAGAAAATCCTTATTGCAACGGCTGATACTGCTGACGGCACGGAAATAGTCGGTCAAGGCATTGCTGACCACCAGGCTCTCATTCACTAAGGATCCCTAAATGTTCAGTGTGGATGTCTTATGGCCGGCATAACAACCCCGGATCTTGGTGATACTCTTCCAGATTTTTGCGGTAGGGGTCATAGAGGAAATTTATGAAACGTATCGGCTCCACGAATTTTAGTGAGCCCGACGAAAGGTTCTTTGGTGAAGCGCCTGAGCTCGTTTTCGGTCAACTTTATTGCACGAGGTTGAGTTCCGCTGGAATTGGGCATGAGCTAACTTGTAGATTTTGACGGCTGCGACCCGTTACGGGTCGCCTCTGTGGAATGGTCTGTGTGGCCGTGTTGTAGATAATCGATGTGAATTACGCTACTGCCACGTCGACACCATTGAAGGTCCCCAAGGAGACACTTGTGAAGGACGCCTCTCTGAAGCCTTCCCAATCGGCATGGCTTAAGTTCCACTTGATAGACATGGTTCCATGAGGGCTAGAATGAATGGCTGCCAAGACAATAGGGAAGTGGTGACCTTTTATGGCGGTCATCAAAGGTTGACTATCGAAAATCAGTGAGGCAATCTGGGAAGCACAGCTAAAAGAATCCGTCTGGGCATAATAGGTAAAATCACCGCTGTTTAAAACGCAAAGAAAGTCAGATAATAAAAGAGACTCTAAAACACTGCTTTTTTCATTCTGAATGATGTTACCCCAATATGGTTGACGGTCATTAAAATCTCCAAGTAATAAAAACGGGGAGGGCAACTGATCTACAAGTTGTAAAAGTTCGGGTCTTAACAATGGTAAAGAAGGAGGGAGGTAAATAGAGTAAACAGTAAAAAGTCTTCTAAGAAAAACCCTCACGGCAAAAGCTTGGAGGGTAGTGTGGAGAGGAAGGGGAGTGTGAAAGGGGACGAAACCATAACTAACTCCTCCCCATGAGACGAGCCCCCAACAGGGACAATAGGGTTGAAAATACGAAAACTGCGTCCCGCAGACAAAGACCGTGTACCCTGTTTGTTCTCTTGAAGAAAAGTAACAGCGGGGTGGAGAGTCGTCAAAAGAATTTTGAGTTCTTCCCACTTGCGTAAAACGCCGTGACAATTCCATTGAAAAATGAAGGGTGTTATGTAGAGCGGTTAGATATCACATTAGATATCTTTTTCATCTTTTGAGCTGGTGTTATGTCTGAAGTGCGTCCATAAGAGCTTGGGGGATGAGGAACAGATTTCGAAGAGCCTGCTATTGCAGGGGAAGAGATTCTAGAAGGAGCAGTGACAGGGGATATGTCGGATGGTTTTGTGGAACCGGCTGAGGCCCCTACCTTTAATTGGGGCGTACAGCCAGGCGTAAACTAAAGATTAAAAGAGATTTTCGGACAGTAGATCCGGATTGATGGGCCGAGGGCGCTTTCGTTGTCTGAGGAGTTGATCCAACAACCGCGGCTGGTGATGTTGGAATATCATCTGCTTCTATCGGATCATTAGTAGGAGGTTGAGTGTATGAGGCAAGCGATCTGGACAAAGTACAAGGAACTGGATCGATATCTGCTACCGTTTGTATCGGTAAGGGGCCTAAGTCCTGGGAAAGGTGGGGCCGGCTTGAGGGCAGTGAATATTCAGCAACAAGAGAAGAGTCCATTGAAGATTCTTCAGGCTCAGCCGAGTCAGCTCCAGAGGTTTCCCGCTTATTTTTTGCCGATTTCCCAGGTGAGGAGTCCTTCCTCAAACCGCGGGGCTTTGGGTCCCGGGGCAGGTAGAAGAACCTTCACTGGTCGATATAGAAGATTCTTTCAGATAACGTCTGATGTCTTCAAGTGTCTCGCCCTGAGCGTCGGTCCTGGTTAGATCTGCCGGAGAGAGGGAGGCAACATTAGATATCTCGGTGTGAGATTGATGCTTCGACGGTATATCGTGAATGATTCTGACGCTAATAGTTGATGGGGCATGAGATGCTTCGGGCGTGTCGGAACTTGAACATGATTGTCGGTTTCGTCCAGGGTCACGCAAACGACGAAAATGCCTGAAAAGATACGGTCAATGAGAAAGGTTTGTGCTCGAGCACGTTGGCGAGCCTCTCTGACGTTCAGAAGCATGGTCGAACAAAGAGGGAACCTCCTTTTCATATATGAATATTGGGCAGATTTATGACGCGGCACTGTGGGCTCTGTGGTGCATTCAGGACTACGGTAATCAGAACTGCAATTCACGTAGAACGGGAGTGCCGACAGGCACGACCAACATGTCAAAATTGATTACAATTGAAGCAACATCTGGGTAGTTTAACGTAGGGGCCTACCAGGGCACGAAGGTACCCAGCTTTAATAAGTTGCCGCAGTTCCTGACATTTGAACATTAATATCAATTTGTAAGCTGGGACTCTAGTAGAGCCTACAGTTTTAGTTACCCTGTGTACATGTGTAACGCGTTAAGTACTAAGCTAGCTCTGTAAGCGAGTGAGGTCGTAGGCCTTTAATTTGTTTGAACGGATTACACCTTTGCGACATAATCTAGACGTGGATGGGTCGAAACGGTTACGAGAATTTCGGCTATCAAAGATTATGTGGAGAGTGAGATGACAAATCAACTACTCTCTCACCACTACCCCTTGACCACATCCGGCGGCATTCATCATAGGGGGACTCAAATGATTCATTAGCGTCAAACACATCCACCTTTGCAAGTGGAGTGTCAGATGACGAACTCATAAACAGAAAGCGGGGATAATCTAAATGTGGGTCCACATCGTTATATATGGATCCAACGAGCGAGGGAAGGCTGAAAGAGGTATGAAAAACGTTTGGCACTAGAACTCTTACGAGAATGGGAAGTTTTGAGTTTATGGCTAGCCATTGCAAATAAAAATAACTTCACATTCTCCCTCAGGACTTCCCACGACGGAGGCCTACAAGGGACCGGCGTTACTGCGACTCTAGATTCGGTTATGTCCGGTATGTCCTCTTGGGAATCGATACGCATCCACCACAGCATCTTTATCAACCAAAGAGGCTGCTCTAGTTCTCCTACGCCAGGAGAAAAGGGGCCAATGATGGGTTTCTCCTTGAGTAACGGCAAACGAAGGCTGTGGAGATACCCAACCTCCTCCAACTTTCATTCAAGAACACTTCAGAATCAGTCCGAAAAAAAGAAGCAGAGGTCAGATAACCTAACGGAAATAGGAGGCAGTAAAAGGAAGTGATAGGGAGGAAGTGTGGTATATTAAAAGTCTAGTTTGCGACCCAGGTGACTCCTAAAGCCCCCAGGGCTGATTCCTCTCACAATGAGAGGCCAGAGCTTCTCTAAGACAAACCCCGGAAGAAAAAAAGGTCGCAGAAAGGGAGGGGGGGATATATTATATATATATAAGCGTTCTCTCAGATAGCCCAAAAACTATCTTTCGATTGGCCTTTTAAAGGGTCACTTCTACTTGTCGAAGAGAATGGAGGGCTTTGAGGAAGACTGTGTTTGCCAAAAATAGCCTTTTAACCGCATATATATATATATATATATATATATATATATATATATATATATATATATATATATATATCGCAGGTCAGGTAGGGGTTACTGACCTTCGAGTGCGTTTTCTACCATTGGTCGACTTAGAGAATTGATCAATGGCTTTTATGTGGTTCTTGGATTTCAAAAGAGAGAAACAAAAATAATATTTACTATTATACAAACAAATAACAGAATTTAACAATAATGAATACACTATGGAAAAACTAATCGTTGAGCAAAAGAAAATTAATTTACGATGAATACTTCGGCACGAGCTATAAATAACACAATATTTCGATGGTGATAGATAAAAATATAATAGGCTTATGTTTTTCCAAGAGGGGAAGGGGGACCTTGAGTGGTTGTTAGAGGGAGTATCCTTGCAGGGCACGGAGCGAGGCGCGTTATTCAAGGAGTCCTTACGTCCTTGACTACCGTAGTTCTGAAAAACTGGTTTCTGGCTTGCGAGTCCTTAGGGTACCAGAGTCGCTTGTGAAGTGGCGCATTGTGTCTTTTGGCTGGTTCCAATAAATCCTCTTGATTACTCCTTGGATACTGCGTGAGCAGTGCCTTGTTCCTGGTTGAGTACTAATTTGCTAGTTTCCGCGCTGGGAAATATATACAACTTCGCCGGAAGCGATTTTGTTTGCCATCGGAAGTGGGCCCCATTTCGATTCAAGGCGCGGCGGGCAAAGGTTTAGCGCCTTCTCGCTGATTTGGGTTCCGTGCTCCAGTTTGACTCGTATCGCTTCGTTATCGCCACGGAAGTTTGCCTAACGACGCCGGTTGAAGGTCTGTGAGATACTCCCTTAGGCCTCTTGTCCGTGGGAATCTCTCTCTCTGACAATATATATATATATATATATATATATATATATATATATATATATATATATATATATATATGTATATATTATATATATCTTAATAAATAAAAAAAAACAAGTATCTGCCTTTCTGTGAGCCTCATTCCGATCTAGCAGGCGTCTCACCGTGCGAGTAAGTTGACCTTGTGTCAGGCGGTTGCCTGAACCGTCCACTACATAGCTTGGCTCCTGAATAGGGACGCTTGTTAGATTTGGAGAAGAACTGAGACAATTATTGTCTATTTTTTCCCATTGAAAAAATTAAAAGGAACGTAATTAAAATAAAATCAAATGGAGAGTGAAAGATATTAAAGTATGGAAGAGTTTATGCGATTGCGGATGTGTTTGTCAGAAAGACAGTAAACTTGCGCAGCTGAGAAGGGAGAATGACTCTTTGAAAATGAAAATGAAAGCGAGGATGGAAGAGAGAATTAGGTATAGTGAAAGTCGGATTGAAGAGTGGATATCAGCGCAACTCGACTTCAAAATGAAGAAATGGACGAGAGAATGGGTGAACAGAGTTTGATTGGTGCGAAAGTGGCCTCAACTCCAGTTGCTAGAGGGATCAGCAAGAAGGAAAGATCAGAAAAGAAAGTACTAACATTAGATATTAATGGGCCAAAGGTTTGTAAAAAGAAAAAAGATTTGTAAATAGTGACAGAGAGACAGACAAGTAGAGACGAAGTCGAAGATCATAGATTATCTGTACTCTAGTATTAATAAAATGGCAGATCAGAGTGCGAGAGAGGAATGGAAGGGAATAAAAGTGGAAGTGAGGTGGAAGTGCGCAGGAGCCTTTTGATAAGAGAGGTCCAGAAGGTAAGTAAGTTTAGTATATATGGCCAAAGGATGTTAAGGGATTTTTCAAGGAGTATGAAAGTTATTGCAGGGAAAAGTTTAGGGAGAATAGTCGGTTTTGGGTGAAAGATTTAGGTGAATTTTTTGAAGATAGATTAGTGATTTTTATAAGACCATCGTGAGCGTGGGTGAGTCGAGGTACAAGTTTGTGAAATGATCGTACTATAAATCAGGTGAATAGGGTTAAAGCAGTCGTGAAATGTCAAAAGAAAAATGAATTTGAGGAAGCGAAAGTGGGTAAGAATGAAAGAATGGAGTTGTATGTTCATAGGTTTGAGACTTGAGCGAGGAAGAAGTTTGGCGATGATGGGGTAAATGATAAGAAGGAGTTAATGAGAAAGTTCTCGAGTAGTCCCGAGTGATGTGTGTGAATATGTAAATGCAGGAAGTAAGGAAAAAATGCGATGGGTGTGAGAAAGATTGTTGTGGCAAGATGTTTTGTAAATTGTAGAAGATTGCGAGTTTGAAGGGTATGGTCGAGGGGAAGCGTCTGTGGAGGTAAGAGGAAGGAAACATAAAAGTGGTGTGCCTGAATTATATCGTACAAGGAGGCATTAGTAGAGGTAATGGCCAAGTTCCTGGAAGAATACTATGGTCAAGAGGAAGAGGTAAAGGAGTAGGGAAGGGTTTATATGTGTCTGGAGCAGGTACAAAGTTGAAATGGTAGTGTAGTGAGAAGCAGGGATAATAGTAGTATGACTGGTAATTTGAGGAACCTTACAGGTAGGAATCTTATGAATGAAGGGAACCGGAATGTAAACAGAGTGAATGGACGTATGAATCAACAAATGAGGCGTTGGGAAAGTAATAAGGCTGGCCATGTGAGAGCAGAATGTCGCCTAGTAGCAAGGTCCTATTTTGGCTGTGGTCAATCAGGCCGCCTTATTAAGGATTGCCGGAATGCCCGAATGATCCAGTGCTACCACTGTGGGAAGGTGGCCCATTTTGCTCGAACCTGCGCTGAAGCTGGAAGAGTGAATCTAAATGTACATGGAGTATGTGGAAACTTTGGGCAGGAAGGACATTATGCGAGAATGTGTACTAGCCCAAGGAACGTGTGTAAGAAGTATGGTATAGTTTGTTACCTGACAAGGCTGTGTCAAACTGTAAGAAGATCGGAAACGCAAGTGGGGGCAATGAGAGAATGAATCCTGTGATTGCTGGGGAAAATAGGAACCAGAAAAACTGAGTAGTGAGAGGGTCCTCTCTGAGGAACTCTCTGGTGTGCGAGTATTGAATGGGATGAATATGAGAGAAGAGTTCTCGATACGTGGAGTGTATTGGGGTGAGAAAGAGAGAATAAATGCATTTGTGTAATAGTTAAATGTAGAGTGCGAGAGATATTTGCATTTCTAGATACAAGTTGTTAGGTGAATGTGGTATATCAAGAAGCATTTGAAGGCATGAGTAATAGTGGAACTTATTAAAGTGGCTGTAGTTTGACTGGATTGGGAAATAAAGAGGTGTTAATTATCGCCAGATTTAATAAGGTGTTAGTTAGCACTGAAATACAATGGTATTGTGATAGATCCAGAGCAGGGATTGGAAGAGTATGGCTGAATTTGATCAAGGAATTGGACGTGTTTGCTCTTAAGGATGTACCATTGAAAAGGGATGAAGTATCTAGTGTGAAAGTTCGATGGAGTCCAGACATAAGAATAGGCGAAGACGATGGAATGTTTGTTTTGAATGGTGATAGTACGAAATATCAAGTAAGAAGAGTTGCATATATTTTTGATGGGGTTATTAATCTGAAGAATCCGAGGGTGTGTGTGCAAGTGTTGCCATGGTTACGGAAGAAAGCTGGAGAGGGATACCCGCTGGCGATAAGTTAGGTATATTGAGTGTTATGGTAAAGGTTGAAAAGCATGTATTTGTGATGAATGCGAGTATGTTTTCTAAGAGCGTGCCGTCGGAAGATTGGAAGTATGAAGAGTTAGTTGCTAAAGTGAAATTGTGAGAAGGGCTAAGTGAATTTAAGAAACAGAAGATTTACACGTGGTTGTGGGAGAGAAGAGGTGCTTTGAGCCCAGGGAGATGAAGATTTCGGTAATTCTTATTTACCCAAATTTAAAATTGTGTTGAAAAATGGAACGCCCATATACCAAAGGCCTCGTCATTTTCCTCCCCCTGTTCCCGAAGAGATAGAGAAGCAGTGTGAGTAGTTAGAGAATATTGGTGAATTGAACCAAGTGAGAGTGTGTAGAATAGCCCGGTTGTGCCTGTAAGAAAGCTCAACGGAACTTTGCATATTTGTATTTATTATTGAAAGATGAATGAAAGAACGTTGAAAGGTAAGTTTCCTATGTGTGTGGTGTCTGAATGTGTGTATAGTATGCTTGGAATGAAAGTATTCACGAGAAAGGATTTGGTTCTTGGATATTATCAGATTCTTGTGGCTGAAGAGATCCGGACGATAACAGCGTACTCGACCGCTAAGAGGCATTACCAATTCCGAAACTTAAGTTTTGGATTGGCAAATGCCCCGGCTGCTGTCCAGCGTGCGATGAATGCGATTTTGAGTGGATTTTCAAGTAAAAGTGTGCAAATGTTTTGGGATGACATTTTGATAATGAGTGAAGACGTGAAGTAGTACATGAATATAGTGAATGATGTTTTGAGAAAGTTAGAAGAAATGATAGTAAGAATTAAGCTGTCCAAATGTGTATGGTTTGCTCAGAAAGTGGAATTTGGGGGACATGTGGTGAGTGCGACAGGGTTGCGAAAATCTGAAAAGTTTATAGAGAAGGTGAAAGATTTCCCGAAACCGAATACTGTTAGAGAGTTGCTTGGATTCCTTCGTCTGGTATAATTTAGAAGAAAGCTAATGGAAAATTGTTCAGGCGTAAGGAAACCCTTAAGTAAATGGACAGGAAAAAAGAAGATTGCAGTGATTAAATGGAATGAGTCGATCAATGTAGCACTTGTTAAGTGGTGAAAGATGTAGATCTTGCGTATCTTTATAGTAGAAAGAATACTTGTATGCTTGAGGTGTATACGAATGCAAGTAGTTATGTTATGGGCGAATGCTTAATGCAGGATAAGTTTGAAAGTGGAGTGTGAAGGAAGCTAGTCGTAGCATATGTATCGGAAGATTTAGTGGGGCAGAACGTGCATATTCAACGCTATAAAGAGGGAATTGGCTCATTACGTTTTTGTTTGAAATCGCTGACCTTTTTTGTATGGAGTGAAGTTTGTAGTGCGAACGGATCATCAGCTTTTAGTATATTTGCAGCGTATGAGGATGGTTGATAGCAGGCTTGCAAGGATTATGGAAGATTTGCGTGATTTTGATTCAGTGATAGAGTATTTGCCAGGTGAGAAGAATGAAATTGCGGATTTGATGTCGAGATTACCAGGTAGTACAAATAAAAGTGTGGCTGTACGAATAAATCGTGAATATTTTCCAAAAGGATTAACTATTGGAAAGAGATGTGAGGGTGGTGGCAATTCTATGTTCGAGGAAGTGTTTTGTGACTTGTAAGACTTGGCTAATGATGGATTAAAAGTTAATGTACGAGGGGCGGGCAATAGGTTTTGCAATTCGGATATAAGGAAGCGAGATATGACGAAAAGTGTTTTATTATTTTTAAATATAACTACCCTCGACTTTAATGCACTTGCGCCACTTGTCCCTGAGGCTTCGAATTCCGGACAACCAGAAATCTCTCGACTGCTGTTCAATCTACTCCTGGACGGCGAGCAAGATATCCTCATCGTCCCCAAACCGGCGTCCACGCAGTGCAGCCTTGAGCTAGCGGAATAAAAAGTAGTCGCTAGGGGCCAGATCTGGACTCTAGGAGGGATGGTTGAGCTCCTCGAATCCGCACTCGTGTAGGGCAGCTTTGGCAACTCTGTCATTGAGGACTTTGACGACGTTGAAGTTGATCATGGGGCGTGAGATTTCTAGGGACCCAACGGTCAGAGACCTTGGTCATGGCCAAACTGTCGTGGAGGATGTTGATGACACTTCCATGTGATATTCCAAGTTCTCGCTCGATTTCTTGGACCTTTACCCGTCTATTTTTGAGGATCATCGTCTCCACACGGGCCACATTGTCCTCGTTGGTCACGTCTGACGAGCGTCCTGGACGGTGGTCATCTTCAAGTGACTCACGACCATAGCGGAACTCCCTTTTCCAGCGAGCAATGGTTGCATAGGAAGGGGCGGTGTCGGTGTACACTGCAACCATGCGTTCATGGATCTCTTTTGCATTCTTGCCTTCCTTGGTCAAAAATTTGATCATTGCGCGGTGCTCAACCTTCTCCATTGTTGAAAAATTTGTGACTGACGATTGTCGATGAGCTACTGCTTCTTAAATAGACGAGGCAGGAGCGTGCGGCTGCAGGTCCTGACTTGTCATAACTTGTCCTAACACCCCCACAAACAGCCATCCCCCTTCCTCTGTTTTGCCCTACTGATTCGCAAAACCTATTGACCGCCCCTCGTACCTGAGAGTGTGAATGACGAACGAAGACTTGATATCGAAGAAGTATGTAAAATAGCTGATCAGTTAGGCATGAGTGAATTGAACAAGCTGAACAAAGAATTGAAAGTGATGTGTGCGCTGGGAGTGATGCCATTTGAAGAGGTGTTATTGGTAGTAAGTGAGGTGTTTGATATTAAAATGTGTGTACATTATGGAGGAGAGAAGCCTGTGGTGTACCGTGGTAAGGAGGTGAGCAGAGAGAGTGGCTGTGAGCTACATTTACAATGTCTGAGTGGAGTGCATTATAATTGGTCAATTGAGAATATGAAAGTTTGAAGCGTGGCGTGTAAACATGAGATTGAAAAGAGGGTGAATATTGTGTTAAGAATAAATGAGAAAAGGTATTGTGGAATGATTGATATTGGTGCGCAAATTTCTTTGGTGAATGCTGAAGTGGTGAGGGGTGTAGAGAATCTGAGTTGGAACATATCTAGGCGTGGCGTTAAAGTCACAATTTCTGGCTTTGGAGAATAAAACGTAATGGCATGTGAAGAGGTGAGGTGGGAAGTAAGTATAGGAAAGTTGGAAAATGTAATGCATGAATTTTTCGTATTAGGTGAGTGTAGGGGAATTCCACGTGGAAATTTGTTTTCCAGCCAGGAAGTGACGCCCATGCGCTGGAGAAGGTTTTAGAACTTGGTTAGGCTTAAATTGGTAAGCCTCCCCGCCCCCCATCCACAAGCAGTAGCCTCGAACCGCGCCCACCTCGGACAACCATTTGCGCGGGTTAGAATCGCCTCGGTGTGAAGATTCGAGGCCATTCGAGAGTAGCGCGGTTTCCCCCACCCCTGCGAGGGAAGCCTCGGATATATAGGGCTCGTCTTCTAGGTGGGAGACACAGAGTTGAAGAGTCTCGCCCGGACCCAAGAAGATTCCCCTAGTTCCAAGTCAGGTGCTAACAACAAAGCAAAGTGACGGCCGAACTTTTTGTGTGTTGGAATTAGTCCCATTTGACGATCGCTACCGAGCGATTTTTCCGACTCTACCCATCAACTCCTGCCGAAGCCCTCCTCGTTCGCCCTTCATTTTCGGGTGGCTGAAATACTCTTTCCTGGACCGGACGTTACCGCCCCCGCCCCCTTTTTGGAGAACCGTCATCACGTTAACTTCCCGCTCAGAAGCTCCGAGCGCCCTCGCCTCACGTTTATTTATTTATTTATTTATTCCATATTAATCCAATGTACAGTATAAACATATTACATTTTATATCTTAATGACAAGTTACAATAAGTACTTTATACATACAAAGATTAGTTATGGGCCCAAAATAAGTCAGTGACTTTTAGGGCAGAAACATAAGACTAAGCATAACATTATCAACAATAAAATCCCTTCATGTTTACGAACAGAGAACGCCTTTGTTATAGAAATATAAACAACTTAGTATACATTTGAGAACCTGACCATTGTAGAGATTGCAAATAACGAATAATTATATTATTTAAATTTAGAGATAAATTAAAAACTATTTATTTTTAGTGATTATTTCAAAAGATCTGTAGTTAACATAGTCAACAGTCTTATATAAATAATAACATTTATAGTGTATAAATCAGAGTCATAGTGTACGGTAACAAATAAATACACAATAACAAAAACTGAATAGAAATTTAGTAAGCCGAAATTATATTGTTTTTAAGAGCTTTTGAATTGAGCTAAATTGGTTTGTGATTTGATATTGTCGTCCAAGCCATTCAATATTTTGATAGATTTGTACAGAAAGCTACATTTTCATTTTCATTTGGAATACAAGGGTGAAATAAATTTTGTTCTATTGCGGGTTTGGTGATTATGGGTATTATCTGCTGTTTGTAACATATTAAATATATTGTTATTATAGGAACAATTTATTGTTTAGTAAAGAAATAAGTATGTTTGAAAAAAAAGAGATCATTTAATTTTAGAATTCTGGATTCTTTAAAATATCGATTAGTGTGCTCTTTGTAGTCGAGTTGATGGATGGATCAAATTGTTTTTTTTCTGTAATATGACTAATTTATTGAGATAATTTTGATATTTTCCATGCCAACTCTCTATGCCATATGTCAAGTAAGATTGCGCCATTGTCATATATAAAGAGTGGAGAATAGATTTAGGATGAAACTTATTTAATTTATATAATATTCCAATCGATTTTGATAATTTGTTGAGATATGCGTAATATGTTTGTTTAAAACTCAGATTTTTGTCAATAAAGATCCCTAGGAATTTGATATGAGTGGTTTCATAAATTATTCCGTCACCCATTTTAATATGGGGCAATTCAATAGATTTTTTGTAAGAGAAAAGAATATATTTAGTTTTATCTACATTTATTGAAAGTTTATTAACATTAAACCACATGAAGACATTTTCGAGTTCTTTATTTATTGTAGATGCAATGTTGCTCGGTTTGTCATATGGTAAGGGAGTTGATAAGGCACTATCATCCGCGAATAATATAAATTTAAACAGAGAAGAGGATTTAACAATATCATTAATATAGATTAAAAATAACAGTGGCCCTAGCACGGAGCCTTGTAGGACCCCAGTTGTAATATTAAGGTGGGATGAGTCTTGACCATTGACTGAGACAAATTGCTTTTTTTCAGTTAAATATGATTTGAACCAATTTTGACAGTTGCCTCTAATTACGTACATAGCTAATTTTGACAGTAGAATATTATGGTTGACACAATCGAAAGCTTTTTTTAAAATCGAGAAAAATTGAGAATACAATGTGGCTTTTTTCAATATTATCATATAAATATTGTAGGTGGTTAATTATCGCGTGAATCGTTGATTTTTGACGTCTAAAGCCATATTGGTGTTTATACAACAGTGAATTAGATTCCAGAAATTTATAAAGTTTATTGCATGCTATTTTTTCAAATATTTTATTGAACATTGAAAGACATGAAATAAGGCGGTAATTGCTGACGTTTGTGAGGTCTCCGGCCTTTGGTAACGGTGTTACCCGAGCAACTTTCAATACACTTGGAATATACCTTGCGTAAATTATTTATTAATTATTGATGCTAAAATTGGAGCAACTATATCAGAGATGTATTTTAAAATTTTAGTAGAGAATGAATTAATACCTGAGTTTTTATTTTTTAGTGAACTAATGATTTTTTTTATATCGACTACGGTTACAGGAGAAAAGAACAAGGAATTTGGTACATTAATCTCATTAAAATACGAAAGAAAAGATTTATCGACTATTTTGCAGGAGTCTGAGATTTTTTTACCTACGTTGACAAAAAATTTATTAAATTCATTCGCTTTTTCCTTATTGTCATCAACTGGTTTGCCGTCAATGATAATTTGTTTAATTTGATTTGTTACTTTAGTATTTTCAGGTTTTATCACAGAATTGATTTATTTCCAAGTTTGTTTTATATTGTTATTTGTTTGATTAAATCGTTCATGGTAATAATTTTTCTTGGCTATTTTAATTTGGTTAGCAACTTGATTCCGAAAATTTTTATATGTGTGTTCTGGAATTTGACTAAGCTTATAAAGAGAAAAGTATTTTTGACGTTTTTTGATGTTATTTATAATTGCGTTTGTTATCCAAGGTTTTGTTTATTCTTTATATGATATGGTTTTAGATTTTAAAGGACAATTAAGTTTAAAAGCATCGTCTAGCCGTGAAATTAACTCTTCGGTAGCAGAATCGATGTCATTTATATAGGAAATTTCATATAGATTCTGATTTAGAACATAGTTATAGAAGTTTGTTAAGGTATTTTTTTAATTATGCGGTAGGTTATTATAAGGTTTTGATGAATATTATTCGAGTTGAAAAAAGACTTTGGGATCATGAATATAGGAAGATGGTCTGATATGTCACAAAGGAGAATACCGGAAGAGTAATTTTCGGGGTGAACTCTGAAAATATTGTCAATTAGTG
Source organism: Ceratothoa steindachneri (assembly GCA_963969495.1). NCBI lineage: Eukaryota > Metazoa > Arthropoda > Malacostraca > Isopoda > Cymothoidae > Ceratothoa > Ceratothoa steindachneri. The sequence goes on from OZ018318.1 coordinate 82,280,036, forward strand.
AGCTGAGTTTGGGGTTATTCTTGTCGGTTTTGTTATAATTGGAAGTAAGGAATGAGAATAAAAGTATTGAGGAAGGACTGAGTTAATGCGTGGTTTTCAAAGTTTGAAAGATCGAAATTAAAATCTCCTGTAATTATTACGTCGTCATAGTTTGTAACATTGAAGTAATTGATTAATTCAGCAATTTTATCTATAAACATCTCAGGGACACCAGAAGGAGGTCTATATACGGTTCCAATGATTATTGTTTTACCATTTGATTTTACTTCGGTAAATAAAGTTTCAATATAGTTACAGGAAATACTAATTTCGCCAACTTTTTTAGTATTGAATCTGTCAGATATATACACGCTTATACCTCCCCCTATTTTGTTTACGTCGCGTAGTGAATGAAAAGGTTTATAGTTTGAAGAACTAATAAGGCGTTTATTATTATTTGTTAGCCAGCTCTCGGTGAATGCCAAAACGGAAAATTTACAATTAAGTGTTGACAAAAATATTGAAAATTCATCAATGTTTGCGTGCAATGATCGAATATTAAGATTTAAAATGGACAGGTCTGTATTTTCAAATGAAAATGTGGTGTTAAATTTATCACAATCATAGTATTGGTTTCTTATGTTATTTTCTTGAAAATTTGGATATAATTCATCAAAATGGTTTATGTCTGGATCGATATTATTGAAGTGATCAAGTTGTTCAAACATAAAGACAGTTCAATTGGAATTTAAAAATTAAAGGATATAAATTGCAATTACGTATAAATATATCTATAAACAGTTAAAATACTATTTTTAAGATAACTTTAATAAGAGAAAAAGGAATAAAATATGTGATACAAATGAAATAAAAGTAAGTGAATGCTAGGTCAAAACATGGTTTGTTTGTTTTTTTTCTCATCTAAAGCAGTAACATCGCCGACAGTATTATTACTGATCGTTCCATAGATTCTCACCATTAAAGTCTGCAAGCGTCGAATTGAGATGTTCCGACAGAAACTTTTGGAGGGCAGCTCGGGTATTGACGACTATACGTAGGTCACGGCGACCGGAGGGTGAGGGCAGGAAAATGTTGATGGAGCCATCTCTGGTAGTGCAGCCGGAGATCTTTGTGGAGAATTTCTTTTTAGCTTGGCGGAGGACAAACAAGATTTTGTTGCGATTTGGAGTCAGTTGTTTGTTTACATAGAATGAAGGTTTGAATTCTTTGCATGCTGAGAAGATGTCACGCTTCAGATCACTTCTGCGCAACTTCACAATTATGTTTCTTTTGTCGGGACCTTGTACTTTAGGCTTGGAACCTAGACGATGACCAACAGAGATGCGGATTCTTGCATTTGTATGTGACAGTTATCTTTAATAAGTTTGCTGATGATATTGCTGCAGTTTTCATTATTGGTGGCTTCAGGTATATTGCCGGAGAATATTATCGTATCTCGTCTTCCAATTTTTTTATTTTTGATCTCATTTCTTCGTTAGATTTTTCGAGAGAGATGATTTTTTTGTTGTTGTTTGGCAAAAGATGATTCGAAAAACTTAAAAAGAACGTTCATAATGTCTTTGGCATCACCTGATAGCGTAGATGAGGAAATATGGGTCTGCAGTTCATTAAAATTAACTGGTTCGTTTAATTCGGTTTTTCCTCTTGTAATTGGAGTATATATTTCTTTGTCTGCCTTTCTGAGAGTAGGAGGAGCCATTCTTTCTAAGGATAAATGGAGAAATGTGACAACACTGCTTATGTGCTATGGGAATTTGTTTAATTACTGGGAGGAACAGTAATGTTTAATTGTTAAAATTATTACTTTGAAGGTTATTAGGTTTTGATTGATGAGTGATTGTTTTAATTTATTAATTCAAAGAGTGAAGAGATTAGTTAAACAAGATGGATGTGGCAGCGCTGCACTTCTAATCACTCAGTTGAGTTTAGGCTTAATGGCTTCCAAAACAGACTCAGTGGGAACATGGGAATTTTTGACGTATTGCGTTAATATCACTTTATATGTCGAAATAAATTAACTTACATACGTAGAGTTATAATTTTTAGTATTTAATGTAGTTAAAATCACTAGTATTCACTTTTATTCGATAAATAAGCAATATCACTGTTTGTTGATGAAACAAAGATTGATAAAGAAGACCAGGCAGCACACCTTCACTCTACGACATTTGTAGCCCTCCCATTTAAGTTAATCCTTCCCATTTGAATAGTCTCTTTCTGTAACGCATTAATTTCTAACTTCTGAGTCTGACGCATAACTCAGCAATTTCCCCCCAAATTTACCAATTTAATTTTGCCCATTTATTCTCTTATTTTATGTAAATAAAATTATATTTTTGTTAAGCCTCTTTGAATAACCTTGAGCTTTGCCATTGCCCAAATTTTACCTGACCTCATTGCACTCTTATCTCGCTGTTCTGCGCGTCGAAACTCGTGGCGTTCCGTCCCTAGTCGGTTCGCCTTTAAGTTATTAGTCCCTCCCCTATAGATATAATATGGTATTGATATAATTTAATTTCATACCACGACATATATATTTATTAATATACATATTATATAATTTTTGTGTCAAGTGTGTTTGGGTTTTTTACGAACCCGTATCATTTTAATTTCGACATTAGAAGTTCCCTTGTTATTCACGTCTATCCCTTTTATTTTAATTTTTGTATTGTACTGGCAGAAAGACAGTTCAAGTTACTTGAAGAGCAGTGGAACCTTAATCTATTTAGATTTTGTGTTGGACCCCAGGTAATTAATTTTTTTTATTGTGTTTGAATTTTGGAGACCCTCCTGGTTATTAATCCCAAAGAGTTAAGGTCTTTGGTGTCCTAATTCCGGTAGGACCATTTTAATTTTTTTTTCCGCGTGGAAACAGCAGAGGTAGGTAGCTGTATCATATTTTTTTTTGTGAACCAGTCCTTGGTAATAGTGTCGGGGTTTGCCAAGTTCAGTATGTACTTAATAGGAAAGCCTTTTGTAGTGGAAACAGACCACCGCCCCTTGTCGTTTCTGAGAAATAGAAAAAGTCAGAATGGGCGCATCATGAGGTGGTTGCTGATACTCCAACAATATCAGTCTTTCCATTTAGTGTTAAATAACAGTGTTATTTCTAAAAAAAATATTTCAATCCTTGCTCTGAGTTAGAAAATCGTTGCAATGATTAGTTTTGTACTCTATTGTTTGATTTAAACAAATAAAGATAAAAATGTCAATTAACGCAAGTCGATATAAAAATTCGCTTTATCAGTTCAAACAAGTAGTAGTAGATGCATAGGATTTATATCTATACTGAAATGTTGATCAATGGCTAATATCAAATTACCGGGTGTCCCCAAATTGATTGCGTATTTTCATAAAATTGAAGTGCATTATGAAAGATTATTGTTGTACGTCTTCTGTTTAAGTTGTTTTGTATATATTCTCGAACTGAGGCATTATTTTCTACAGTTTTGGATTTCAATTTTTTTCTTTTTCTCTTCTGATTTGAAACATATCATTTTTCCGATAATATACAATTGCATTTCTACCATGAGCTCTTTATTCAATTACAATTGAAACTTTCGTTGCAAGTTAGTTGCAACGTTATTTTGTATATATTATCTCATTAATGTTCTTAATTATGATTTTTTGGGGGTCCACTAAGTTGTTTAGTCATTAGTCCCATATTCATGCCTCCATTTAATTGCATCCTTTTGGGGGGGTTCCACTGTAATGTCGCCAATGTTACCCTGTTATTTTTTTTGTTTAAAATTGTACTAGTTAAATTGTCTCTAGAATTGACCCGTTTAAGGCTTATGTCCGTAAATTCCCCGCTGAGCTCAGATTAACGTTTTTTTTTGTGTGTGTACACCTATCGTAGCAGGTCAGAATTTTCCTAGACCCTTGACAATTCTAGTTCAACGGGTATGATGATCCTTTCCTACGCAACTGCTCTGTAAAGCATCATCTTTCGGATGGCAGATGTGTGGGGGAATTCCACGTGGAATTTCTTTTCTAGCCCGGAAGTGACGTCAATGCGCTGGAGAAGGTTCTGGAATTTGGTTAGGCTTAAATTGGTAAGCCCTCCCCTCCCCCATACGCAAGCGGTAGCCTCGACCGCGTCCACCTCGGTCCACCATTTGCGGGGGTTAGAATCGCTTGGTGTGAAGATTCGAGGCCATTCGAGAGTAGCGCTGTTTTCCCCACCCCTGCGGGGAAGCCTCGGATATATAGGGATCGTCTTCCAGGTGGAAGACACAGAGTTGAGGAGTCTCGCTCGGACTCAAGAAGATTCCCCTAGTTCCAAGTCAGGTGCTAACAACAAAGCAAAGTGACGGCTGAACTTTTTGTGTGTTGGAATTAGCCCCAGCCAGTGAGGTAATTCCATTTGACGATCGCTACCGAGCGATTTTTAGGACTCTACTCAGCAACTCCTGTCGAAGCCCTCCTCGTTCGCCCCTCGTTTTTGAGTGGCCAAAATACGCTCCCCTGGACCAGACGTTACCGCCCCTGCCCCCCTTTTGGAGCACCGTCATCACATTAACTTCCAGCTCAGAAGCTCTGAGCGCCCTCGCCTCACGTTTATTGCATGCAGAAGACATCCGTGAAGCCTTACCCTGACGTCTTACCCGGAACCCTCCGTAAGCCAACCCCTCTTCCCCTTCAGCAACCCATTTGAGTAACGCATTAATTTCTAACGTCTGAGTCTGACGCATAACTCTGAAATTTTCCCCCTCATTCACCAATTTAATTTTGCCCATTTATTCTCTTATTTTATGTGAATAAAATTATATTTTTGTACATGCCTCTTTAAATAACCTTGAGGCTTTGCCATTGCCCAAATTTTACTTGACCTCTTTGCACTCTTATCTCGCTATTCCGCGCGTCGAAACTCGTGGCGTTCCGTCCCTTGTCTGTTCGCCTTTAAGTTATTAGTTTCTTCCTTATAGATATAATATGGTATTGATATAATGTAATGTCATACCACGACAGTGAGAATGAGCTACCTTATTGCTCTTTGCTGGGGATTGATTTCTTGCAAAGGAATAGGATTTCGATAGATATAAAAAATGAGTGCTTGATGAAAGCTGGTATGGTTGTGGTAAACACGCAGAGCATACTAGCATGCGCGACTAGATTTGTAGTATTAGCAAGTTTTAATACGAATGAAGAGCTATTGACAGAAGACTATATTGAAAGAATGGAAATGTCATGACCGATGGTCCGTGAGCTGAAATATAGTAGGTATATTGAGGAGTGTGCCTGTTGAAGAATGGAGTAGTATATTGAAAGAGTTTAAAAGTTTAGCTCAAAAGTTTGTCTTATGTAAAGATGTGATTTATTTCGTACGAATAATAGAGATGGAGTCTGTGTTTGTTCCGCTATTTTTAATTTCTGGTACAATTGGGATGGTGAAAATCGTGCACAAGAGGTGTTGACATATAGGGAAGAACAAGCTGTGGGAGTGCATAAAAGAGCGTATTGTTAGTCCATTTTTGACGAAAATTTGTCTTGATGTTTCGACTACTTGTGAAGCTTTTCAGAAGGGAAAGTATCAGAGAGAATATGCGAGTCCACCTGTTTTGAAATTGGGCGTGAAGGAGCCGTTTGAAATTGTTGCAATCGAGAGATCATGTTGGAATAGTTGTAATAGTTGATCATAAGACCAAGTTTGTTTATGCTGCACCTTTGAAGAATAAAAGTACATGACTGTTGCCAGAGTTGTGAGTGAAAAACTGTTGACAATGTGTGTGTCTAAGCCAGCGCGAATTTTAAGGGATAATGAACCTGAGTTTGTAAAAAGTGCTTTTAAAGAGATGTTAGGTGAATGGGGTATTGATTAATCATGTGCGAACGAAGTCGTATGTACCTAGTGCGAAAGGATTAGCTGACAGAACGATAAGAACCTCGAGTGAGATGTTGCTATTAATGGTGAAAGAATGACTGAGACGTCAATAGGCCCTGTTACTCGGAAAAGATGCGGTGCAAAAGAGTATGATTGGGTGATGGCGAAAGCTTTAGAATGGTTGTGAGGGAGTGAATAGAAAATGAAGTGGAGAGAAAATAATTTAGGCACGGTGAGATAAAGCGAACTTAAGAGGGAGAGAGGTGGTAGTTTTTTAGTTGGTTGTCTTTTCGCCTCAACTCACTTGTGCTCATTCTGATGATCACTTTTTAATTCAGAATTCGGTGAAAGATGGATGAAAAAGCTGCCTGAGGGCAGTGACCGACTACTGTATTTTGCTAAAGAACAATTTCTTTATTCTATGATGAATATGAAAATTGGTTTGTGGGTGAAATATAAAAAAAACGATCACAGCCCTCCATCCCCCTGGTTTCCACTGCGAGAGAAAGAGCAAAGGAGAGAGCAAGACCACGAGGCTGCACCCTTTTTTTTCTTATCCACACCCAGCGAGAGTGAGGGTACCGTCCTGTAGCGCGCAAAAGAAAAACGCCCTGGGGCAACTTTAGTGACTATTTAGCAAAGAAGAGCTGGCTTAATTAATGGTTTTGTGGGGTCTGCGATTATTGCAGAGATGAGAGAGCACACAAAATCCGTGCGATCTATAAAACATTACAATTTTCTTTGTTAAATATATATATATATATATATATATATATATATATATATATATATATATATATATATATATATATATATATATATATATATATATATATATATATATATATATATATATATATATATATATATATATATATATATATATATATATATATATATATATATATATATATATATATATATATATATATATATATAAATAAGGAGCAACTACAGGATCTGCGGGTGATTATACAGCCACCACAGGACTATGCCATTTCTATTTTCTGTCTTTCAAATAAAATTTGAAGACAGAAAGAAAGATGCAAAAACCTTGTATAGCTGACTATAAATACATATAGTACAAGAGGAATAAGAATTAGACGCGAATGAGCAAATGAAAAATATAGTTAATGTGCCTGGTAGCTTAGCGGTAAAGCATCTGACCGGCAATCAGCAGACCTGGGTTCGAGTCCCGGCCAGGAATTCAAAACTTTTTTCCCCTGGCGTTATTTCTGTCTTCTCGATAAAGGATCGCCTTCACTGTGCAGTCCTCTGCTCCCTTTGATTCTGGATTCTTCTAATGTCCCTCTCTCTTGCCTTTAAAAAATACCTTCCGGTTTCTTGTCTCATTTGCTCATTCGCGTCTAATTCTTATTCCTCTTATATATATATATATATATATATATATATATATATATATATATATATATATATATATATATATATATATATATATATATATATATATATATATTTATATATATATATATATATATATATATATATAAAGATTATAATCATTCGTATTTTAAATTTATTACTGATATAGATATTTGTGTACATAGGATTTGTTATTTGTTTTTTCATATTTATATTTTTCGTCGATATTGTAGTTGTGCGTTTCATGAATTTGTACTCGTAGGTTATGAGATTAGGTGGTGGAAAAAAGGTACAAAGACCGCTTAAGATCGAGCCTTAAGAACTGTCAAATGTTTCCCGACACTTGGAAGACGGACGCCACAGATCTGAGTAACTGGCGTTCGCTAGTGAAAGAAGGAGTGACAGCTTTCGAGCTTCAGCGAACTAGAGACATCGAGGAACGTAGAGAACGGAGACTGCAACGACGTCACAACCCACAATCTTAGAAGCATTACGCATCCAAATCTTAAATCAGAATTAATAATAACTTTATAGAAGACGGAAATATTGCTAATTTTGATAATTAATTATCAACATCTGTCACAGTTCAAAATGACTTCTTCTGTGGCCGAATTATTCTAGAAAATTGTTAGTCTTTAAAAATTTTGATTAGAGAGGTATTTGGATAATAACAACACAAATTCATCTTGAATTATGAAAGAAGAACCGAATATAACAAATATACTCCTCAAGATGAGTAAGTGTAGGGCACTGAGAACTCAGACAAATAAATAAAACCGAGTTAAAAGCAACATGAGTAATTTTATGCTTGCGAAATAATCGAAAACTTTCGCAACTCGACTTCACGTCCCCAAATGATGTCATTTTCCGTTGTTTATGACGTCAATGCAAATTTTGAAAAAAAAACCCACATTAAAACGAAAATAATTTTCGAGTTATAATCGAGCGCAAGATATAGCGATGGGTTCTTCATACGTGTTGAAAAGTGTTGACAGGAAAATGAAGACGGAACGAATGTTTTTCAGAACCAATTGCCTGCCATTTCAAGGAATGGTGACGAGTTTTCACTTTTTTCATTCGACATTAGATAGATGCAGGTGTGCACTGCATGTAATATATTTGGACCAAAATGCTTCTAGTTCATTTTATTGGCGGAAACTCCCACTAAAGTTATAAATATTTTGATTTAGGGGCTTTCGAATGAAAAGAATTGTTGAGTTGCATTACTACACCTTGGTCTATACCACCTCAGGGTTCAAAGGGATGGCTGCTGGACCTGTGTGGGCGTTTTGCCCCTTGGATGACGTCATTGCCAAATAGACAAAAATGAATTGAAGGGAGACACCCTCGCGTGTATGCCAGTGGGGATCTACTGATTAACGTGGAATCCAAACCTCGAGTATGTACAGCTTATGGGAAGGTCGACTAAATCGAGACTTCATCCGGCCAATTAATACAGTCGATGTGTCTTAACATCACACTGGCAAGCGCTAATTTCTCAATTTAGAAAAATCGTGACACTATCACTACTACAACTCTCTCACGCGCTTCAACGCCCCAAATATTACCTACTCTCACACACTTTATTATGCCCTAAATATAAATAAAAAACATTCATTTTATCTACAACGAATGGCTTTTTATACGCATGTGGCCCAGTCCTTCGCACACCAAACATCACTCTCCATTTGTTCATTTTCATTGTTCTTCCTTGCGATCTTTCCTCCTCTCCCCCCACCATAGGATCACTCCCATTCGCCATTGTGCGCAAGCATACTTTCATGCCTCTTTCCGGTCCATTTTATAATCTACCTCAGAATCAACTAACGCCCTGTTCGCTCCAAATTCTTCCCTACTGTTTAAAACCTTGTGGTTCCAATCTGCTTTATCTGTAGCACCATCACTCACAATGCTTCCTAAAACCACAGACTCTAATATCACACCCCAGCCAATTCTCACTACAAATAACATTAGTATACTCTTACTGCATTTACTTTTAGCCCCTTCCCTCTACCTGATACATACCCTGTCAGAAATAATTTATTTCCAAATCCTTCTTACCTTCTGATACACTCACACGGGGTCATCAATTTCAAGTTAGGTTTGAAGATTTTTCACCTGGATATAATGTTGTCTGGCAGAACCTTCTCAGAGCAAGTTGTGTTATTCATAATTGATCCATTTGGACAATGAAAGCCACAATTTAACCCATTTAAAAATTTGGATTCCTAATCTTCAAAAGCTACCAACTACTCTTTACTAATACTAATTTTGTCGCCGCTGTCTTTACAAATTGAGTCATGGTAGGTTAAGTTATGAAAGCAAAAAATAAACACTTTTCATGATTTCGGCGAAAAATACTTGTTCCACAGGAATTAAACCATTTTATCATCAACTCATTTGTCTTTCAATAGTGTTATCCTAATTACATGTATTTTTTTCTATTTGTTTAAATGTATTCTCTATTCAATATTATCTTCTACCAATAGAAAGTTCTAGAAGTGGCTTATCCTTAACTGAGAAAAGTTGGGGCAGTTGTTCTTCAAGAGTGTAAAATTAGAGTCGCTCATCTTAAGCTAAAAGAAAATGGTGTAGTTCTTCGAAAGAAGTGGAAAATTAGCGTACTTTATCATCAGCTGAGAAAAAATATGATATATCTTCTTCATCAATATAAAATTAGGGTAGCTATCCTCATATAAGAAAAGGTAGGATGGCTCTTATTCAGGACTGAAAAATTGGCGTCACTTCTCATCGAGTCAGAAAAGTTGAGGTACCTTTTTTTAGGAGTGGAAAATTAGGGTCGCTGATCTTCTTTCCGGAAAATTCGGGGTATTTATTCTTAATTAGTAGAAAAATATGATCGCGCGTATTCAGGTGAGAAAAATTGAGTAGATTTCTTCAGAACTATAGCTTCTTCAGGAATGGCAAATCACGCTTGCTTATCTTTAGGTGAGCAAATTGGAGTGGTTATTCAGGAAGGAAAAATTAGGCTTGTTTATCTTTAGTTGACAAAAAATTGAGGTAGCTCTTCAGGAGTAGAAAATTGGAGTCGCTTATCTTCAGAAGGAATAATTGAGGTCTATCAAAGCGTAGATACACTAGACGGTTTACGAAGTTAAAATTGAGTTAACAAGATAAAAACCTTGTGATAAGGACTCCATCGTACATTGAGTTGTATATGAAAACTGTGCTGCCAATTTTAACCGATTATCCACTTCCTTCTCTCAATTGGTTATAAAACAAGAAATCTAACCTAAAGTAAAGTTAAGTTTTGTATCATTTTACCTGTCTTTTCTTAGCGTCGTTTATCAGCATCAGTGCGAAAGTGAGATATTTTATCTTCAGGCTAGAAAAGTTGAGGTTCGTCCTCTTTGAGGAGTGACGTTCCGCAAGGAGGTGCCGTGTGTGACCTGGTAACTTCACCCTGACGCAGATTTGTTCCTAAACGGGGATTGCCCGGAAATGGTGGAGTCGCACCGTCTCCTTGGTCCAGTGGCTCTTCTAGTTCTGCTCATGAAGCCACCTTGGATCATAGAATCTTTGTGATTATCTTATGTTGGCTTCCTGGACGTGTATTGATTACGGGGAATGAGGGGGCCGATAGGCCACGAAAGAGTCTGCGAGGATTAGGTGACCAGACCACGTTTTGCTTTTCCTCACACCAACTACATAGCAAGAATCAGGAAAGCCCTCCGTGTCTCTGAGCCTATTAGAGGGGAGACGACCGAAGCAAACCTAAAGTTGCGTGCCATTTCGCCACGGCTGTTTCCATGGGCCTACCCGCCAATGACGTGACGGCTCCAGGTCACTTTCTGTCCTCTTCGAATTGGGCACACTCACGGGACGCACCCCCTTTGATAGAGTGCTCTTCTGCACCTTACTACTAGCACGAGTGTGTGACTGTGTTATCCCCCATACCGTTCGGCCTACCCTTGTTGAATGTCTCAGTTCGGAGGATCTTCGCGCCCTTTATCTGTCCCGCTACCGGAACCAGCAGAATTGCTACCGGTTTTCCTTTGTACTCGGGACAGGTTCGTGTACACAGACTTGTGGAATATCTGACTTTTTGGAGGAGGTTGGTCTCCTCCATTTTATTTGATTCTATTTGTTCCTGCGCCTGGGGTGGGTGGGGTGGACCTTCTCCCGGCGCCGGAGCTTGCTCCCTTCTTTTTTTGCTATGTTTCTAGTTGTTTTTCTTGATTTTTTTTTTAGTTTGGTGTTTTTGACTTATTTTTTATTTTAATGTAGCTTCGTATTAGGCTCCAATTTAAGTACGGCGACATATGCCCTTGTAGGAAGTCGGCAGATTGCAGCTATAGGAAAAAATAAATCAAGATTGCGTCTTTGAGTAATTCTTGCATTGCAGAATCGGGTGGAAAATCTTGTCTTTCTTATTTAATATTACCTCGAAAAAACTCAGAAAGAAAAATTTCAAGTGGAAATAAAAATCAATAAAAGGTAAATGGCGCAGAATAAACTAAAAAAATAATTAATGTCGGAAAAAAGGAAAAAAGAACGGAATATAGAAAGTGAAGAATATAGGGAAATTAAAAGGAAATAAAAAAAAGCTCACTGTGTAGTATAAGAATAGTCTGAAATTGTTAGCGGAGCAAATAAAAGCATGTCTTAAAGCCTCATGTTTTAATCGAGGGTTTTTTTTTAAATTGAATGATGGCTGAGTGCATTGAAGCGTGTCGTCCGATGAGGCCAACAACCCGCAGAGTGATCGCTTCGAATCCCTTCACGCTTTCCAGTATATATTTTCCTCGTGTTCATCTCTTCTCTTTCAATAATTGGAGTCCTTGGATCAATGGATATTGGCTCGCTTCGTTACCACCCGATAGGTGGAGCTTTCCAAGCGGCAGAAGATGCTTCGGTTTCAGGGAGAGGACTTGTGTAGAAGTTGGAAGAGCGAAAGAAAGTTCGAATTCACGCCTTTTTCACAAATTCGAAGAGTCGAGTTGAATAGGGGACAATCTGAACAACCTAGCTAGACCTGGAGTATGTGGTTGAATCTTATTTCTGTCCCTAATTTTATATTTTCCTCGTGTTATCCTTCACTCTCACTTCGAGCCTAGATCCGTCACACTCTAGTATCTCTTTCAGCATAAGATATTAGTTCACCTCTTAATTAATGCGGCATTTTCTTTCATATTTATCATTATTATATGTACAGTAGTAGTAATCAAAAGCTGGTTTATTTTTATACTAGTTTAGTTTTACTAAACTCAAAGCCGAGGGAAACTATATTTTTTACCCCAGTGGTTTTCCAACTTTTTATGACATTGCCACAATAATTGGAATCTAGAAGCAGTTGTGGCATCCCAATATAAAATAATTTACATATAAATACATAATTAAGTGAAAGGCACTTCAAAATTAACAACGATTGGCATTTAAACGAAATAGAACAATAAAATTTAAAAATAAATAAATTCTACCTTTAAAATTTAATGGAAAATTGGAGTTTGATGAGTATCACATAATTCTTTAATATTGGGACGTAGATTTGACATGGCAACTCTCATTCTTCATTCACTGCCTGCAATCTTTCTCTTTTCATGGGTTTTATGTTGCCCAATGCATAGAAGCTAGTTTCTTAAAAAAATAAATATGATTATCGAATATTTGGAAAGTTTTTAAAACCGAAATAATCAATTTCAGAAAAATGTATTAAAATTAAGGCATGGCTGCTTTCGTATATAAAAGCAAAATTAGATCAAAAGAAACGGAGCTCTGAGGATTGTTTTTGTCCGTCTGTCAAAAGAATTCCGCTAAAGAAAATTTCTTGCTTTTAGGCCTAGAAAATAAACATTGACCTCGAAAAAGAGACCAAGAGTAAATTATTAGGAGATATCTGCTGGAGACCTTCGAATTCTTTTTAGACCAAAACAGCGTTACTAGGGACAGATAGGCCGTAGGCCAACACCGAATGTCTGCCTGCGAAGCGTAAGCTCCCCCTGTAAGGAGGAGAGGCAAAGCCGTTCCTCGTGTCTATCCATGAAATAATTTAGATCAATCCTAGACAACGAGCCCCAGCCTATTTTAGGGGTCATTACTTAGGATTGAATTTTTTAAATAAGTAATAATGATTGATAATAAGATGAAGATAAAAAGATAAAGTAAAAATGCTACTTAAGATTGAATATGGTTTAGAAAATATTGGTTAGGTTAGGTTCAAATAACCTGACCAAACCTAAACTAAACTGACCTAACTTAACCTAAACTAGCCTAACCTTACTTATGTAACAGGATCGATTCGGTTCGAATTAACTTGAAAATTTCTGCCATCCTATTTCTCTTTTTTAGCCATAGGATAAATATCATACTTTTCTCTTAGTTTAACTGTGTTTGTTTAATTTGTTTGTGTATTTTTTGTTCTTTAATAAAAGGTGTTTTTTAGTGATTATCTTTTAAATATTCCAATAATTTTCTTGGTAGTCATCAATTATGATTGTCATTTTGAGGGTCATCTTCTAGGATTGAAATTTCTGGGGGCTCATTGATTAAGAATAGTCTTCTTGGTTGTCGTTGTCTAGGATTGATCCAATAATTTTAAACATGACATAGGATAACCAGTGATTTCCCTCCTCCCAACCCTCTCTCTCATACACACACGCGCACGCACACTTCACGTGGTAGATAATAACTTATTAAGGCTCTCAATGGTAAATTCTCTAATAATTAGGATATTTGGGGCATTACAAATCTAAATCTTGATTTATTACTATTCTGAAATGGCTTTAACTTTTAAACTGAGCCTAGAAGAATCTTATAATTTATTAAAACTCCAAATAGACCGCCTAAAATTGCGCCAAAAAGAGTAGATTTTATTATTCAAGCCATCATCTCACTTCAAATGTTTACCTCATACCTTCTGCTTTATCCTCACTCTGAGTTGGCCTCCATTAGGTGTGAAGTTTACTCACTAATTCTTAGCGCCTGGCTTAGCCATATATACAAATAGGCTCGTAATTTACGTTGACAATAGACTCAGCTTTTATGGTAATTATTAATAACTTTCATATTTATTTGTTCAAAATGGCTATCATGTGAAAAGCATAAAATTATTTCGAATAGAATATGAACCGAGAATTTGCGAAATTTTCATTTTTTTCTCATTAATTTTGTTTGAGTTGAGGCAGACCTTTTTCAGTCCATTTTCCCTTTCGTACCTAATTAGATATTTTATGTATTTTGAAAAGCAATCCTCCTTGGGTTTGAAATAAATTATAACTCTCTCATTTTAAAATTACTCTTTGTTATATTTATTTTGACTTTATCTAGAAATTTCATTTCTTTACTTTCAAAAATTCCTTTAAGAAAAAGGCTTCGTCTATCATTATGTTAAATTGTGTGAGTATTCCCAAAAGACGGAAAAATGGAAGGGAATTTCTAGGGCCAATTTTATTACTTAATTGCTCAAACTACTTTATTTTTTGATACCTTGACACTTTAAAGTAAAAAATAAAAATTAATATGGCCTTTGCAATATATAGGAAGAAATGGTCGATTTCGTGGTTGGGAAGAAAGGTTATTGTAGAGGTGTTCGAAGTAGTGGGCTGAGCCTTTCTTTCCTCTGTCTGGATGGTGGCTGGGGTGGGGTAGTGGCCAGTACTATTCTGAAGTGCTGGGTTCCAATCATATCTATGTGTATTTTGATTGGTAGTAATTTTGTTTCAGCGTGTTGGTATGGTGTGGGTACGCTTCATGTACATCCTGTGATTGTTCTGTGTGATTTAGAGTTTGTTTGCATGAGATTTGGCTGTGGTTGGGTGCCAGGCTGGTGCTGCTTAGTTGAGGGTGGTGCGGATGAATTGATTTTATAGAGTGGTGAGAGGCTCTTTCTGTTGCACAAATATTATGATAGATAGTGCTTTGGGGCGTTGATTTTCTTTATTGCCTTATTTGTAACGTTTGATGCGTGGGTTTTGAATGTCATGTGGATGTGTAGTGTGTTTCGTAAGAGGGGACTTTTTTGGTTCAATGACAGGTGTTATTCCTTTGGTCTGATTTTAGAGTGTTTGTTTGATTCATGGTAGTTGAGTACGAAAAACACCAGTGTTGATTCGTGGCTGAGGCAGTCATGTGGTTCTGTTTATGCGCGTGTTGGAGTGCCCTGCTTGCTGTTATGATTGAGGTTTGTACTGGAAGTGAGATATCGTATGCGTATGTGCAAGTGTAGTTGTAAGATGCCATTTGTGAATAGTTTGAATATTCAAGGTGAGAGAGAGCTTCTTGTCGGACACCACTGTGAAGTGGCTGACTTAGCTTGGGTTCGGTGGGTGACTTTGTCCTGTCTGCCAAAGATGAAGTTTATTATCCGCCTTTTTCTTTTTTGAAGAGGTTGTGGCTCAGGATTTTGTGTGCTAGAATTTGTCTTGGTAATGTGTAAATGTGTCATAGGCTTTGTTAATGTCTATTACAGCAAATATTGCACGTGACTGAGTAAGGGCTGGTTTAAACCATAAATTATGTGTTGTGGGAAGTTGATAGATAGAGAGGGTTGTGGTTGAGTGTGCTTTCCTAAAACCGGTTGTGTCTGACCAAGGGAATATATATTCAGTAGCGGCCATAATATACGGGTCAGTATGAATTGCTCTCTGGAACAATCTCATTCTTCATCACGAAGTAACCAAACCCCATATACGAGTCCTCCTTGTCAGGATTCCCCGTAGTATCTTCTGCAAGACCTGCGCCATTGTTTTCCACCCCCAACCCCCATCCTCAAATTCGCCGTCGATTTAAAGTAAAGCGATCTTGTATGGTCATCCCAAGATAACCTCGTTAATTTTCACTTAGTTCATTCAACTACCATAAGTAATTTGTTCACCCCTTTTGTATATATAGAAATTGCCCCCTTTTATTATATATATTATATATCCTTTGAGCTACAACTTGGCCAGCCATTGGTCAAAACCCGGTCAACCGTAAATCGCCCTCTTCATTAATCGCCCCAGAACTATCTCAAGCGGCCTGTGGTCAGCTGTCTGCCCGTGCCTGTGTGCGACGCTGAGCGCCGAGCTAGTCTACACAGGTATACCTCTATAGT
The DNA here is from genome assembly GCA_963969495.1 of Ceratothoa steindachneri. Taxonomy (NCBI): domain Eukaryota; kingdom Metazoa; phylum Arthropoda; class Malacostraca; order Isopoda; family Cymothoidae; genus Ceratothoa; species Ceratothoa steindachneri. The sequence continues at coordinate 82,296,295 of OZ018318.1, forward strand.
TAGAATGTCACTGAATGATGGGTTTAAGACTGCTTCGGAGATATCATGCAAGTTCAGCTCCACCTCTGATGTTAACGTATCGCGCAAAACAGTTTCCCGGATGTTACGAGGTTATGGGTTGCTTGCTCGGGCACCGGTAAGGAAACTCCTGATCTCCAAGAAGAATCAAAGAGCCCGTCTTCGTTAGGATCACGAACATGTCCTTTGGACAGAAGAACAGTGGACCCAGGTTCATGAATCGAAGTTTAATGTGAATGGTTCCGATGGCTGAATGTATGTCTGACAAAGATGTGGTGAAAGGTTATCTCGTGCATGTGTGAAGAAGACAGTTAAATATGGAGGAGGCAGTGTAATGGTATAGGAAGTGATCTCGGCAGCTCGTCCTGGTCCACTTATACGCATACAAAGAACTGCCAATGCTGAAATCTACAAGCAGATTCATAAGCAACATGCCCTTCCACGTCTCCGATCTTCTTCAGTTCAACCTCCTATCTTCGCGTATGACAACGCTCCCTGCCACACTGCAAAGAGAGTCAAAAATTTTGTGAGTGATAAAGGGGTTGATCTCATGGATTAGCCACCTCAAAGTCCCGATCTCAACCCTCTAGAAAACGTTTGGAAGATTATTGGAGATGGGGCGTGAAGGAGAAATCCAAAGAACCAAGATGAACTCTGGGAATTATTGAAAAACGAATGGAACAATATTATCCCATCATTTTGCAAGAAATTAATTTAGTCTTGTGGTAACAGATGTCAGGATGTCATTACTAGTAATGGGATGTTGACAAAATATTGATAGTAAGGGTTTCTTTATAGTTCTTGTTCCATTTTGCATTGTTTTTCTAAGTGACCCTTAACTTTTTGCCGCTGCAGTTTGGAAGATAGTTTGTATATTTCCTCATAACTTACCAAATATTGATTCTATTCACTTGTAATTTTCACGAAGAATAGATATTAGATATATCTAAATATGTGTTTAATATATAGACTCCACGTTCCGTTAAACCTCTTTAATAAATATTTAAATACACTTGTGCTTACTGACCCTTATATATAGCCACCACTGTATATATATATATATATATATATATATATATATATATATATATATATATATATATATATATGTGTATGTGTGTGTGTTTGAGGAAGAACGAAAGTACAGATAGTGATAAAATCATTTGTTTAATACAACGTTTCTGGTGTACACTTCAACCATCCTCTGGTACTGGAAATATTTGAACTTTTAAAATTAAGAACATTCAAATTATGAAAATGGGAGGGATGGAGATATACTTACAGTTTATTGCGTTAGAATTCATGATGGACTATTTAATTAGTAAATTAGGCCATATAAATATTGGTGTAAACACTATATGCTAATCAAGGTAACACTACCCTTCTCCAATCAATTGAGAAAGGAAGACTGTTGGTAAATCGGGAATGGGGTAAGAAGAAAGAGAGGTTTAAGAGGTTAGTTAATATTTTATAGCAGAAGTAATGAATGAAAAGAGGAATCTGCATTTAAAGAAGGAGCAAAATATTCGATGTGCATGGATTCTTGAATTCACATAGAGACAGGAAAGGGGATGTGTTTCAAAAATTTAAAATGCTCATAGGTAAGAACTCCTTCTTAGAAAGAACTTTCCGGGTCCTGTGGCTAATTCCTATATGGGAGCAAATTACATCTAGAGCAATTAAATTCATATATTAGGGATCGTTTAGGCACTTGTTTACTTTTAAAATTATCTTAAAATCGTTTTGGGAAAGGAACTTCTTTATTAAATTTGTATTTGTTTTTTAAATTGTTTGGTTTAGTAAAGCATATGCTGAAAAACTATGAAACGCATATGTTTACAGAGAGTTGGGAATTTCCTATGATCTATGCTCTAAAAATTACTGTTTTTAAGGCATTGATTTTATAGGAAAAATATTTCAAGCTGAAGAATTTGAAGCAATGGGTTGTATAGGTTGTCTGGCGAAAAACACTGGGTTTCAATCCTTTTAATAAATGGGAGATGTGAATATCAAATGAGAAGGAACCATTAAGCTCCTATTCACAATTAAATTTCATATTGGAGAAATATATTGCATGAGTGTTCACAATTGAAAGAAGGTATGTATCATCCATAAAGCCACGGTACACTATATGTCCAAATTTCCCAGTTCTTGATTAAAAAAATATTTCTTCAACCCAGATCATAAAGATATCAGGAAAGACGGCCCAAATTTCTTTAAACAGTGGAGGGGTAAACCCATGGAATTATAGTTGGCTGTGGAAAGGCATGTCTGACAGTGATATCGATGGTTTGGCTCTGTCGTAGAATGACCCCGACATATATGTCACTTCTACCCAATATTCGTGGATGCTCAAGGTTAAATGGGCGACCTTGACTCAACTCTGTTCACGACAGAGATGGGGGATAAAAGTGTGGGGGGGGGCGAGAGGGAAGGCTTTAAATTCAAAAGAGTGAATGCATTCGGTCGATATTAAACTAATAAAGGCTGCGGGCTATGAGGCTTATGAAAAAGTATGAACAAAATATTCTTTAATATTTATACAGTTATACACAATAAATAGATTAAAGAAAATGATGGCAATAGATACTCGATAAATACAAGAATCGAACTTAACAGAGCTACTCAGTGCGAGCTATAGAGGGAGTTGGGGTCGAGAGGCGTACGAGCCTCTATACATACACACACAGGGATGACTGGCAGGGTAGCCACAGATGATTTTTCTTAGCCTGGCTTGGGTTCGAGGCTTTAATGAGATGAAACTGGGGATCGGAGGGTTATTCGAGGGATTTTAACCACTGGGATTTTAACCTCTAGTAGTAATACTAACTGGTTTAACTATTCGTGCCAAACGAAATGTACCGAAACCAAGGATGGGTCAATTGACTGGGTATCATATCCTTTGGTATAATTCTAGCCTTCGGCTCGTCGAAAAAAGGCAGCGCGATTGAGAATAATGTGTTTCGTTGTAAAAGGCAGGCCTATACTGTCGAGGCCCAATTGGGACCAACAATATATAAGCACCAGCCAGAACCATTACTGCCTCAGCCAAGGGGGGTGGAGGGAATCTCTCCACGAACCAACAGAGCGCTTGAGGGATGGGAAGTACTCCCGCGGGAGTATCTTGATAACACCCTGGGAGATGACAGAAGCACGCGTTTGAGATTCCAATCCCTCGCTTATCGCAGAAAGCACGGGCCACATGGTGGCAAGGAGCCTCTAATCTCAACAACTCTTCCATTCCCAAGATTTTATTTAAATAAAAAGTGACATCTGACAACCGCTGGATGGGTCTTAACAGGATGAAATTTTTACGACCTCAATGGGGGAGGGACAACTGGGGAGATATCTGACCTTTAACGGTCGCGCTTTTGTCGCTCGGACATATTTACGTACAAAGAGTATCCATGAACACAATGAATAGATGAATTCAACAAAAACACAAGTGCTACAAAAACTAACCTAGTTTCAAACGGGTGCTGGTCACCTAAGGTCGATAACGACCTAGAGCTACACCAAAACAAATAAATAATAATACACACAAATGATAAAAAATAACACGATACAAAAAGATACAAAAGGGAAATATAAAATACAGGGAATTAATTGATCCAACGATATTTATGTTTACCAGATCGTTTTTTATTTGTGAACAGAGAAATTTATTATCCGAATATATATATTTTGAACAAGATGAACAATAATTAAACATAACAGTTAAAAGCAAAAAAATTTTATCTTAGATTAGTTTGGGTAGGCTCGAAGTGGTTCCTACTCAAGCAATCCACAACACAATTCTCGGATCTTTGTATATAATTGATTTTAAATTGATACTCATAGAGATGTAAATTCCAGCGCATAAGGTGACTATTGTTGCTTTTTACATTTCGCAAATATGCGAGGGGCTTGTGATCCGTCTCTACAATTAACTCTTTAATAATAAATACATTCTAAACTTCTGCATAGCCCATATAATGGCTGTCGTGGTATGAGATTACATTATATCAATACCATATTATATCTATGGGGGCAGGGACCAATAACTTCAAGGCGAACCGAAACAAGGGACGGAACGCCACGAATTTCGACGGGCGAAACAACTAGATAAGAGTGCAACGAGGTCAGGTATATTATGGGCAATCGCAAAATTCAAGGTTATTAGAATAGGCATGTGCAAAAATATAATTTTATTTACATAAAAATAATTAGAGAAATGATGGTCAAAAATTACATCAGAGAATAAAAGGGCAAAATTACATCAGATGAACGAAGGGGAGGGAAAATTGTAGTTATGAATCAGACTATAAAGTTAAAACTTAAGGTGTTACGGGAGGAGATTATTCAAATGGGGGAATTAACACAAATGGGCTACTAGAGGGGGAGAGCGGTTGGCTTACAGAAGATTGCTGGTGAGACGTCAAGGTAAGGCTTCACGGATATCTATCGGCACGTGAGGCGAGGCCGCTCGAAGCTTCTGAGCGGGAAGTTAAAGTGATGACGGTTCTCCCAAAAAAGATGGGAGGGTAACTTCCGGTCCCGAGGAGAGTATTTCGGCTACCCGAAAACGAGGGGCGAACGAGGAGGGCTTCGACAGGAGTTGACGAGAGAAGTCGGAAAAATCGCTCGGTATCAATCGTTAAATGGAATTCCCTTACTGGCTGGGGCAAATTCCAATACACAAAAATAGTTCAGCTGTCACTTTGCTTTGTCATTAGCACCTGACTTGGAACTAGGGAAATTTGAGGGGGGGTCCCGGGTGAGACTTCACAACTCTGTGTCGGTTTCATCAGAAACGAGCAATATGTGTCTGAGGCTCTCCTCGCGGAGTAGGAGGAGGGGGGGGGGTAGGTTAGTGGGAAGAGCTCTACTCTCGAATGGCCTCGAATCTTCTTGCTGAGGCTATTCTAGCTGGTGTAAAGGTGAATCGTGTTGGACGCGGGTCGAAGCTACCGCTTCGCTTGTGGAAGAAGGGGGGGGGGGGGGTAGGCTTACTAATTTAAGCCTGACAGAATCTTCTCCAGCACATGGAACTTCCGGGCTGGAAAAGAAATTCCACGTGCAATTCCCTCACACACCACCAAGGTAGTATCATGTAACAGCTGGTTTAGCCGTGGGTGCGTGTAAACCCTTATTGCCAATAGATATATAAAAGTGGCTCACGAGAGAGGTAGAGTACGCAGAAATGTTTCTAGTGGGTGTGTTCATACTTCAAAGTTCTTGGGTTCCGCTCACAACAAATTCTTCCCATCTACGAGGGGCGGTCAATAAGTTTTGAAATTCGGATATAAAGAAATGAGATATGAGGAAAAGTGTTTTATTATTTTTAAATATAACTACCCTAGACTTCAATGCACTTGCGCCACTTGTCCCTAGGCTCTGAATTCCCGACAACCAAAAATCTCTCGACTGCTGTTCAATCCACTCCTGGACGGCGAGCTGGACATCTTCATCGTCCCCAAACCGGCGTCCACGCAGTGCAGCCTCGAGCTGGCGGAATAAAAAGTAGTCGCTAGGGGCCAGAACTGGACTGTAGGGGAGATGGTTGAGATCCTTGAATTCGCACTCACGCAGGGTAGCTTGTGCAACTCTGGCCTTGTGGACTTTGACCACGTTGAAGTTGATCATGAGGCGTGAGGTTTCTAGGGACCCAACTGGCAGAGACCTTGATCATGGCCAAACTGTCGTGGATGATGTTAATAACACTCCCATGTAATATTCCAAGTTCTCGCTCGATTTCTTCCACCTTCACACGTCGATTTTCGAGGATCCTCCTCTCCACACGGGCCACATTGTCCTCGTTGGTCACGTCTGACGGGGGTCATCTTAAAGGGACTCACGACCATGGCGGAACTCCCTATTCCAACGAGCAATGGTTGCATAGGAAGGGGCGGTGTCGGTGTACACTGCAAACATGCGTTCTCTTTTGCATTCTTGCCCTCCTTGGTCAAAAGTTTGATCACTTCGGGAAGCTCAACCTTTTCCATTTTTGAAATTTTTTGACTGACGATCTGCGATCAGCTACTGCTTCTTAAATAGACGAGGCAGAAGCGTGTGGCTGCAGGTCCTGACTTGTCATAACTTGTTATAACACCCCCACAAACAGACATCCCCCTTGCTCTGTTTTGCTCTACCGATTCACAAAACTTATTGACCTTCCCTCGTATTTGGTCGAAAATCGCTTGAGGCCATTATCAAGTTTCAAGCAATGAACTCTATCGACTTTTGGTTAGATAAACGAATAATTTAGATATAATTCACTCACACGATTAAATAAGCATTACTCTCATTATTATTATCATCCATTGTTTGTCGGATTCCTATCTATTCATATTTTGTGCGTTCATTTCCACGTTCCTGGTAGGTCACTTTTCATTCACTATTACATATTAGAATTCTTTATACTACTCATTATTGTTCACCTTATTCACTAGAAGTTGTGCAAATTTAATCTCCGAACCAATTTAGAGGAGAGTTTCAAGTAACATCAAATTGATATTACTGGATTTGCTTAAAATTTAGTTTGGTAATTGCTTACTTTAGGGATGCATGATTTTAATAGCGATTCTCGCAACGTTTTTGGTATTATATAAAGTTTTTTTCAACTATCCCACTGACTAATCAGAGATCAGTATTCAACTCCGTCACTGTCCAATCAACGCGTTTATTTTGTCCAGTCTCGTTTTGTGCTTTTAAGATCAGTAAAAAGTTGTTGTTTCAATATTCTTGTTTTTTTCTAAAGTAGTTTATTCATATCTGCTAAATAATATATGCTTTGAAAATATTTAGCATTTTTATTCGATTTTCCTTTGTTTATTGTTCACTAAAATCTTTTTTGTTGTTAATAAATTGTCGAGGAATAAATAGGTCACCTCCCCAGACAGTACTTCTCTATATACATATATGCATCTATTGATTGGGAGGAAAGAGATAAAAGCCACAAGAAAATATATATATATATATATATATATATATATATATATATATATATATATATATATATATATATATATATATATATATATATATACAGTTATATACATATATATCCTCTAATGTACGTACGCGTCTTTCGCTACGTACAAGTACGTTCACTTGGTAAGTGTAATCCGTTGATTACGAGGTATAAGAGTGCGATTTTACTACAGGGGCCGATAGCGTTTAATGAGTTTACCAAGGAGCAGTTCAAGGATATACTTAAAGAGTGAAAACAAAAAATAAAATTTTAATAAGCCAATAGTTAACATATATATATATATATATATATATATATATATATATATATATATATATATATATATATATATATATATATATATATATATATATATATATATATATATATATATATGTATATACATAGGGGAAATATAGGAAATTTAAATAAGAATAATACTGACAGAATATAGATAATTGGCAATCGGGTAACGTTGATTACTTGTTAATTAGCTTTTAAATTGGATACTATAAATTAGTTATACGGAAGGAATATTTAAAAGTCGGAAAGTGGGTCGATTAACGGGAGATACAAGCAAGGGTCGTTTTACCTTAAAGGGGGTCCTCGAGGAAGGGAAATCCTTTAGCGAGTCGGCGCGGGGAAATGGAGACGGAAAATGGTCGTGATTCTCGGCCGAATATCCTGATGGGTACGAGGATGATGGAGGAAGGGGGGGAAATACGACGAGTTCACGATCCTCCTTGAAGACGGATGATGGCACCTCTGCTCCAGAGAAGTGCACCTCCAAAATTCGAGACTCTGACGCGGCTCGGCGCGAAATCTCATGCAGGAAACTGGATATCCTTGAGTGGGGGGTTCCAGATGAGACGAGAGGCATCCCAGCTAGTCCTTCGGGGACGAAACAATTCGAGGCTTGCTCTGAACAGAGTAAGCCTTCACAAAAGAGATGGATCTGCCTGGTGAGATCCAACCTCGATGGTATAAGCGAATACCAGGGACTTGGGAAACAGCCACACGATCTGAACCTAAGGCGACAGGTTCTCCAACTCAATCTGCTCATATTCGAAAAACCCAAGGTATTTATATTACGGCCATTTTTTTGGTGCTCAATCCCTGAAAGGCACATACGTCTGTGAGAAGGCTTCCGGCCCCTAAAGGGATTAGCTTTTGTCGCGCGACACAGGTCTTAATGATCTCCAACGATGTGGGTGGGAAACTTTCGGCTAGCATTTTCCCGACTACGGAGATTAGCGTTTCATCGGCGAGGTGAAAGCTTTTAGCGCCCAACTTAATTAACTACACTTGTGAGGCGCTGACGGATATTCAAATTCTTTCTTCTTTTATTCTTCTCTTTAGATTTAGAGCTTACTCCACGTGGAGTTATACTTAGGAGACATAAGGAGGGAAGGAATTCAAGAAACAAATGGAGGGGCTATTCTTCTTGGCGTCCCTTTTCCTTACATTAATTGTGATTTTGAGTGAAGCTTTAATCGAATTTTAAAAAGTACCTTCTTTTATTTTCTCACCGTTACTGTTTATTATTTTTTATTTTTTACAAACTATTTATTATTATCTTTTCCAAAAAATGCTTTCGGTATAACTTAATTTATTACGCAAAATGTGACATTCAACAAACACACTTTCTCGATCTTTTTACGTTTGAAATTGACGATGCTTTTCCCGCCTTGCCGTTGGTATTTAATTTCGCGCTTAAAGCTCATTCGGGTGAGATTTTCAAAATTTCAAGTGTGTGTGCCGGTGTTTGTTATTTGTTCATCCTAAGGTTTGATTTTAACCGACAGTTATGAAAATATAGAATTCTTAGTTAACAATAAGTTAATAAAAACTAAGCATTAGTGTATTAAATGTATTTAGGAAAATAAATTTAACAAAGAGTTGTTTTTTTCTCGTTATTATAAATCGTTTCTTGCCGCGTTGGCAAGCGCGAACAGTTTAAAATTGAAATCGTCCGTTGAAACATTACCTGTCCACCGCCCTGAAGTAAATAATTATACTATTTTGTCACTGTTTACTAGTAGACAGACTAGATACTGGTTTAGTAAAATAGCAAGCAGGGGGTGTGGGGGTGTAACCTCACAATTAAAGGGGCGTTATGAGGGGCGAAGACAACATTTGTAATAAAATAGCTTTATTGACTCAATAATGAAGTGAGTGAGGCAAAAAAATAGTAGCCATAAAAATAGCCAGAAAAATCGTTATTAAAATCTTCCGCCCCTAAAGTAAATAATTACCTTTAGCTGAATAACTAAATTTTGTGGTAAAAACATTGGAAATGGTTTCTTTCGCGATTATATGGTAATCTGATATTTTTTTCCTTGTATTATCCTATGGGGAGAAGCCAGGAAGAGATAAGTTAAGTAGCTTGCGGTCACGAACTTTGAGAACAGAGTTAACAGAGGTTTAAGTAGTTTGGGCTATAAGAGTACAAAAAACAAATATAATCACAAAAAGAAATAACTATTCTAAATCTTCCTTCTTATGATCTAGCAATATACTCGCTTCCTCTAATATCTTTATTTTCATCTAAGCAGCTTAAAATTCAAACTATTAAAAAAATTGCTAAATATTAATATCATTTACGGTGTTTTATTTAGTTTTGATGTTTCCTCACTGTTAACCAATATTCTACTGAGCTTGTCGTGAATAGAAGCTCCTCGCCGCCATGTGGCCCGTCGAAACCACGAGGTCAGGCACGAAGTAAGGCCACGTGAGCGAGGGCCGTGAGAACAGTCGGAATATCGAACTGCTTTTTGCGATAAGCGAGGGATTGGAATCTCAAACGCGTGCTTTGGGCGTCTCCCAGGGTTTTTTCAAGAAACCCCCGCGGGAGCAAGATGACTGCGATTCACTCCGCCTCCTTTGGATCAAAGCTCAAAATAAGGTTCAGGATTCCACCTGCGTTAAGAAAGTCGTTTCCTACGTCGCGAAGAACGACCTCCTGTACCATGCCTGCATGGAAAGCAATAGTTGCGAGGCCCAAGCATTATGCATCTCCCGTTCGTAGGTACCCCTCATATTGAAGACGGCCCACCATAGTCGTTCCTCTGGCCATTCCAACCATACTAAAATGGCTCGAGAATCCATAGGTACTTTTATTGGCCCGGTGCGGCAGATGACATCCGTAATTATTGACGTTCGCGTGATATCTGTCAAATGATAGCTACAAATGACGCGTCAGACCCGCTTCGCTACCGAAGGGATCCATCACACTGAACCCTTTGCCCGTGTGGCAATCGACCGGATTGGCCCCATTCACTCCCTGGATCCGCTAAATGTAGTGCAAGTGGCTGCGTTGAACAGGATAAGGAGTACCACGTTCCCACCGTGCCCACCGTGCCCAGGGCTACCGAATCCCAGTCATCTGACTTAGACGTTAAGGCCCAGCTGCCCCCCGAGTGGAAGAGTGAGGTGCAGCAGTTATTGAGTCATTTAGAGACGTGATTTCCGAGATTCACGGTTGTGCCGCTCAGTTCGAGCTTGATATTATTTTAACTACCCAAGAGCCGATTCGTTCTAAGCCGTATCTCCTGTCCGTCCATTTAAGAGGCGTCTTCAACGCAAAGTTACTAAATTGTTAAAGTTAAAGATAATATAACTATTCCAATCTAATTACTGTTCTCCCACTGTGTTGGTAAAGACGAGTCATATAGGCTGTGCACGATTTTTGGAAAATTAATTCAGTGACCTTGTTCGATGCTGAGCTTACTTACCCCCTCGATCGACCAAAACCTACATCTCTGAGTGAGCACGGACTCATAATCGGTCCGAACAAGTGTTATTTTTCTTTTAGTACGATTAACTATCTTGGCTTTTCCATTGGGAACAACCGAATGGCTCTCCAGGAGGACAAAATCCGCGCCATTGTGGAAATGCTCCGTCCGTCCAATAAGAAGCAACTGAGATCCTTCATTGGATCTGCTTCTTTCTAACGCCGCTTCGTCCCCCATTTAGTCTCCCACTTGGCCCCTTCTTGTGACTTACTGAAAAAGAAGTCCCCAGAACACCTTGTCTGGTCCTCATTAGCTCTCTCCCACTTCGAACAGCTGGAAGGCAAATTAGCTTCTGCTCCTATTCTCCGGCTCCCCAACCCTAAGATGAAGTTTGATATCATAACCGATGCCAGCAATGAAGGGTTAGGTTACCTTTTACTACCTTATAGCGATGATCGCGATAGTTACCCCGTCGCCTACGCTAGCTGTAAGCTTCTCCCGCGCGAGAAAAATTATGCCGTTATTGAAAAGGAGGCTTTGGCCATTGTGGGGGAAATTCCATGTGGAATTTCTTTTCCAGCACGGAAGGTTCATGTGCTGGAGAAGATTCTGTTAGGCTTGAAGTGGTAAGCCTACCCATGCCCCCCTTTTCACAAGCGGTAGCCTCAAACCACGTCCACCACTATTCACCTTTACACGGGCTAGAATAGCCTCAGCAAGAAGATTCGTGGCCATTCGAGAGTAGAGCTGTTTCCCCACTAGACCCCTCCCTCTCGAAGAGAGCCTCAGACATATATATTGCTCGTTTCCCATGAGACAGACACAGTGTTAAGAAGTTTCGCCCGAGCCCAAGAAGATTCTCCTAGTTCCAAGTCAGGTGCTAACAACAAAGCAAAGTGACGGCTGAACTAGTTGTGTATTGGAATTAGCCCCAGTCAGTGAGGTAATTCCATTAAACGATCCCTACCGAGTGATTTTTCTGACTTCTCTCGTCAATTCCTGTCGAAGCCCTCCTCGTTCGCCCTTCGTTTTCGGGTATACCTACCACCCATTACCTAGACAGTTTTGATTCCTTTTTTGTCGCCTCCAAATTGGGCACACTCGTAAGACAGTTATTTGATGTAGCGCTTCCCTGAACCCTACTATGGAGACTGCTCCTCCCCCCCCAGTCTATCTGGGGGGGGGGCAAGCAGTCTCCATAATCAAAGGTGACCAGTAATGCCATTCCTTTGCTGGGGTCAGTGTTGGTCGTCACAGGCAGGGGTGGTAAAATCTTGTTCAATTGACATGAAAAACGCCTACCCACCTACCCCCTGTTAACCCCTCTACCATCGACGGATGCGCTCTTGGGCAGCTCTGAAACAAAAAATTATTCTCCCGTGCTCTCTCAGGGGCACGTCAAACCATCTTCAATCGGAGAGGAGGCTTAATCCTCTCTTTAGCCTACGGGTGCGGTCGACTCCCTTACCCCTTTCTCTGGAGGCGCCCTCATCCACTCCCTCTTTTTTTCTAGCGGCACTCTCCCGTTACTTTCACAGTGGACTGCAAAGATAGCAAGCGATTTCTTGTTCCCCTTAGGTGGACAAGGGATGGCAGGGTCCGTCGGTCCGTTTCCCTTAACGCCCTGAACTCCTGTATTCTTAGGTTACAGGGAGCCAACGTAACTGTCCCCTTCTCTTCCCCGATGGATGCCGGATCACTAGCCCTAGAGGAGACAAAAAGTACTTCGAATGGGATTGCCTCTTTGAAGCTCCCCCTGAGATGGACATGGTTCCTAAGGTGACCCAGCCTCAGATGGTAGTATCCACCATGTGGTCGAACCCGGGCTCGGTGCCAAGCACAGAACATGAGTCCACCCCTGTGCAAGATTCTCCTCATACGGCTTGGGCCACCGAGGAATAACAAGGAGAGGAGGCACCTCCTCCCTCAGCTGAGGCCATCTGGCCTAAGGGCTCCTTTCGGCAGGTGGATAGCAGGTGTTTCTTTCTACACCCTCCTCTCCTAAAAAGAAAAAAATAAGTTAAATACTAGTGGTTCCTCTCCCGCTGCGGGAGAGCAAATGAACAAAAGGGTGCGCTGCCGCTTCGGCACGTGAACAGTCCAGGATCGGCACGTCCGGCTCCAATGGTCCCTTGAGTGGGAAATGCCAGACCAAGACCAAAGTCGAAAATACGCAAAGTGGAGCCTTAAATACGTCAGGGCCCCGCAATGAGTCTACCTGGTGTTTTCAAGCCAGCTGGCTTCAAACGCTTTCTGGTTTTTCGCTCCAGTGATGGCAGCATGTTGGCCAAGGGAATCCTGTTCCATCAGAGGCAAGCATTAGATAGTATTATTGGTAGAGAGCAGAAGATAACCCGTCTCTCAGACGGAGCCTTCTGACGAATGCGTCGGATCCCTTCGAGTAGGACATGATTAGTGCCCCTCGGACACTCCATGGCACGCTGGTGATTGTGATGCGGAACTCTACTTCGTGAAAGGAATGGTTTACGCGAGGGAACTCGTGGACAACTCCATGGAAGACATCACTTAAAGCTTGCCGACCAAGAAGTGGTTAGGTTCAACGTGTGATGAAAAAACAGGGAATGAACTCAAGACCCACTCATACACCCTCGATCACGTTCGACTGTGATAAGCTCCCGGAGTTGGTGCGTGCCGGCTGGTATCGCTATCGCCTGAAGGCATTGGTGCCACTGCCGCGGAGGTGCTATTACTGTCACCGCTTTGGCCATACTAATCGCTCTTGTAGGCGCACAAAGTCGGGGTTACCCGAAGTCCGTGTAAGTTGCTCCAAGGCCGCACACGATAAGTCCAAGTCGTGTGTGACTAAGTGTGTAAATTGCAGAGAGCCTCACCCCGATTCCTCAAAGTAATGAAGTGCATATCTCTTTGAGAATGAAATCCTAGCCGTTCAGGCTAGGATGTCTTGTGCTGCAATACTGAAAAAGACACCATCTGCTCATGATCCCTTCAGCACGATCTTTTTCGCGCCCATTCGGAACCTTTCTGAGGGTTCAACCCACCCCGGGCACTTCCCTGGTAGAGCTCGCGGCTCAAAGATTTCACTTCCATCATCGGGTAAAACAGGTTTCCTCCCTCCCCCATCATGATCGTTACCCTGTAAGGCGAAACGGCTGCGCGCCGCAACCTAGTCGTTAGATTCAACGGAGGCAACATCTCTGAAGCTGGTCGTGAGGCCGTCTGCCGGTGTAGCAGCTTCGGCTCTTACGCCCATACCCAGTGCGTAAGGCGGTTTCAAGGCGGAGGGAGTAAAAGATTTCCATGGCGAGTCCAACCTCCTCCAATAAGTACTTGAAGGGAACAGCGCTTTCATTGCATTGCTCGGCCAACAGCGCCCGAAGTTTTGCCTCTGGAAAACGAACAACCATTCCAGTCTGCGTCTTCTTTCAAAGAGGGCCTACGCATCTCTTCCGGAATAGGCCTGAAATGCATATTCCTTCAATGGAATTACCGCTGAGTCCGGTATATCTGGGAGGCTCGTCTCCCCCAGTTTACTCTAAGCAGGAGACCATGCTTGGCGCTTGCACCCTGCCCACTCTCCCTTAATATAAGGGTTTTGCGACGCCATACGGCGGGATAGGGGCCGGGTGGGAGGATCTGCCATTTAGAGCTGGCATGATGTCTCCCTTCCTCCCTTTCCTTTAAATACCTCATTTCAGGCAGGAGCAGTGCATTTCCACCTGGGTATAAGGTGTACTGTTATTCCTGCATACATTCCACCATCAGCCGCTGGGGATTTCCGACGCGTCGTGGCACGGTTGCCGAGGCCCTTTCTCTTTCTCGAAGCTTTAAATGGTAGACAATCCCTCTTGGGAGACTACTCGATCAACTCCATGGGTCAGGTCCCTGCCAACCTGATCGACTTTGCGGATTCTACAAATTTTACTCGACGTTGAATGCTCTCCACCGTCTTGAAAATGCCATATGCGACGCCTTTCGTCGTAGAGAGCACTACGCCACGGTGTTTTTCAATTTGTATAATACCTATGAGACAGCATGGCGATACGCTATCATGGAGACTCACTATACCATGGGGGCGAGGGGACGCCTCCCAATCTTTATCTCTGAATTTTTGCGTGATCGTCGATTGCGCGTATGAGTGGGGAAGCCCTCCCTGGCACAATGGAGCAGATAGACGGTGTCCCGCAGGGAAGTGTCTTCAGTGTCACACTCTTTGCCCTTAGCATAATCGGTATGACCTCGGTGCTTCCGGAAGTTGTTCTTGCTACCCTCTACTTGGACGACCTTTAGATTTCTTTCGGTGCGAACCAGATGCCAACTCTGATGCGTCGACTCCAATATGCATTGAACCGCGTCTCTTGCTAAGCCGAAGCGCACATGTTTCGATTTTTCTTGGCCAAGACCTAGGTGGTGCATTTTTGCCACCATCCACAATTCCACACTCCACTCTGACCCAGACTGGTTTTTAAATGGGATTTGTTTGGGACTGTTTGATTCGCACCGTTTTGTTAGTCTTGTATTTTACCGAGGCCTCACCTAGAAAGATCATATTCGCAGCCTTAGGGCCTTTTGTACCTGCGCGATGGATATTCTGCGTTCCGTGACGTTCAGCGCCTGGGGCGCTGATAGGGCTACTGCCTTACTTTTCTATCTTTCGTTCGTTTGATGCTTGAATACGGATGAGAGTTTTATGCATCCGCAACTGAGTGTGCATTGCTGAAGGTGAACTCGATCTACCATATCAGTCTTCACTTGAAGACCGGGGCCTTCCGCATGTCCCCCATTGAGAGCCTACTTTCCAATGCTGATGAGATGCCACTCGCTCTGCGCCGTTCACCGCGTATTATTAGCCTGTACGCGCGAGCCTGGTCCCTTCATCAAAAACTAACATCCCTCAATGTATCCGCAGCTGATCTTGTCGGTGTCTATGCCGCCGAGAGACGCCATTGCGCTTAGAGCTATGAAACTCCTTCGAGAGCTTTGTGTAGCTCTTGGGCCGATGCCTCCCCTGATTTTGCCCAGGATGCAACCCTGGAGTGTGCCATCTTTGAATATATGACTTCACGTCTCTGCTCCCAAAGCTTTTACAGTGTCGGGAGTATTTCTTTCGGCCTTTTTGGAGCACACTTTGTGTCACGCTTCAACCATACCAGTGTATAAGGATAACTCCAAGTCCCAAGAGTGGGACGGTTTCCAAGCCATATTTCTTCTGTTTTAATTCAACTGGGCTCTGCCAGGCGCTGCCTCTGTCTTCACGGCCGAGCTGATTGAAATATAGCTCTTGGTATGGCCAATAACTCGTCCTACCCAATTCGGAAACAGGATTGTGATCTATAGCAACTCACAAAGTGCCATGAGTGCTCTGGAGCATTAGAATCTCCTCATCCTCTTGTTCGCGGAGTCCGTGACGCCACGGTGTTGGCGTTTCAGTGGATGTCGAGATTATCTTCTGCTGGACATGTGGTCATTGCGGGGAATGAGCGCGTCAATGAGGGCGCCCAAAAATCCGCGAGAACTGGGTGACAAGAGCAGCGTTTCGGCTCTTGCTGGAACTGATTGCATTGCAGGAATATGGGCATCTCTCTGTCCTGGTTGGCAAGCTGGTTGGCAAAAAGGATAGGAGATGGCCGAGGAGTATTTACAGTTTCGTGCTATTGATCCGCGCTTGTTCCCATGGATCCCCCCCTCCCCCGCGAAGCCATGCCGCTACGGTTCTCACCCCCCCTTCCCCTGTTGTTCAGAAAGAGAACAACGTTAGAACAGCCATTGTTCTTTGAGGTCGTTGACAAGAAACGGTTCTCACCGCCCCCCCCCTGTTGTTCAGAAAGAGAACAACGTTAGAACAGCCATTGTTCTTTGAGCCCGTTGACAAGAGACGGTTCTCACCCCCTCTGTTGTTCAGAAAGAGAACAACGTTAGAACAGCCATTGTTCTTCCAGCCCGTTCGTCAAGAACCGGTTCTCATTCCCAAGACATCACGTCAGGATAATTTAATTCCCCCCTTTTAACGTTCTTCAAGAGAACGATTGGTTTCAACGATAACCTCCATTGTTCATCTAGAACATCCCTGATTTGCTGTCACACAGATCGCTCGCACCTCCGAGCCCCACTTTGCTCTCACTCTTCGAAGACAGTCCTTCCCCTTCGCTAAGGACAACCCCCCGAAGAACCCTTCTGCTGGTAATCACCAGTGGACCGAAGATTCCTTCGCATCGTCTTCCTCTGCATAACAACCTTGTAATTACGTAAGCTGAGCATTACCTTCAATTATCTAACCTTTTATCAACGCTACCCTGTGCTTTAAATGATTTAGCGAACCATCCCATCCCTTTAATTTTTATTTGTTTACCTTTTTAAATCTCTCCAAATCTTAATCCTCGGATTAGTTAGATTTTCCCACGACCCTTTCCATTCTCCGTTTATGTAAACATTTTCTTTGTGTGTGTTGTTGATAGTTTAATTAATAATAAAACTCTATTTTATTAATGATAGCCATATTATTATCCTTGAGCTCAGTTCCACTTCTTAAGCATATTGAAGATAAATAACCTCGGTCAATCAGATTACCACGCACTCGAAATATTAGAATAGTTCCCTCAACGAATAGTTATATATGGTATATCGTCGAGAGCCTATTCTACGACATTCACATAAGGAACTATTTTAGAGCGGGCTCGACTAAGCTTAATGCAATGGATCGAAAGGCGTGGCTTTTGAAGCACAGTTCTTCCGTCGGCTCAGTCTCAATTTCAGAAATAATTTATTGAGGAAAATAAGAAAAGGAAAAGCATACGTCACCCAATCTCGCAATTCGATATCTCAATCCTCATTTCCGTTGTCGCCTTTCCATTTCACTGTCTTTCGTCGGCTTTTCCATTCCCTGTCTCTCTTGTCGACGTTCATCTTCCCCATCTTCATCGTATTTTCTCTTCTTCATCTCTATCGTCACATTTTCCATTCCAAGTCAACTTTGTTACCTTTCCACCTCCCTTTGCCTTTGTCAATCTTCCCCTTTCCCAAAACCTTTGTCGATCTTCCCCTCCCCCAAAACCTTTGTCGATCTTCCCCTTCCCCAAAACCTTTGTCGATCTTCCCCTTCCCCAAAACCTTTGTCGATCTTCCCCTTCCCCAAAACCTTTGTCGAGCTTCTCCTTCCCCAAAACCTTTGTCGATCTTTCCCTCTCCTAAAACCTTTGTCGATCTTCTCCTTCCCCAAAACCTTTGTCGCTTTCTTTGTGTATCTTTCCCTTGTGATATTATCCCTCCCAATCTCCCTTGTAGTTATTCTCCATCTCCACCTCCGTTTCCGGCTTTTTCCTTCCCCAATCTAGACTGTCGCCTTTCCCCTACCCCCATCTCCCTTTTTGGCTTTATCCCTTTCCGTTTTTCTTGTCGCCTTTCGTTTCCCGTCTCTTTTGCTGCATTTCCCATTCACCATTTTCCTTGTCGGATTTTCCTTTGCCTCATCTCCATTGTCGCCTTCCGCTCGTGCTGGTCGCTTTTCCCCATCACCATCTCTCTTGTCGCTTTTCTCCTTCCACATTTCCCTTATCGCTTGTCCTCTAGAAAAAAAAGGAAGAATTTACCATGAAAATAAATAAAAGTGGAAATTATGATTTAAGAAGATATACAAAAAAAAGTCAAAAGAGAAAATGGCAACTTTACCAGAAGAAACTGAATTCAAATCATTATGAAATATAATTATTAACACATTTTCTCTTATATATTCAATAGACCCAAGGATTCTTCAAATATGAAAACTGGGGTCCAAATTTTTCAAATAACTCAATTTAAAAATAATCCAATTAAAATTGATGGGCTTTTCATGCGTACCGCCTCTTCAGAATAAAGATAAGACTATTTTCAGTATTAGCGTGGTTAGTGAGAATTTCCATTGTTTTTATTAATGGTAATGTATAGAACTGATTTGCTTGAAAAGCACTGCAGAGAAGATTTCTCCGATGATACTCTAGAAGAAGTAATTGAGGAGGCCCTCCTTCACCCCTTAATCAAGCTGTTTCCTGACTGCTTCGTAACACTCAGACAACGAATTCTGGAAAAAATGATCCGGTAATGGTCGGACACTCCCCTCCCCCTCCCCCCCCCAACTCGCCGGGGTCAAAACTCGAACAACAAGCTATACTGTCACATGAACATCAACACAAATTAACGAGCTTAATGTTCTATGTCGATATGCATTAAAAAAAAATACCAAAATTGTCAACTACTCTAATGTGACCAAAATACATTTAATTTATACATCACAAATCGTTAACTACCACAGCGGAAGCAACTTCGCTGCTACAATGGCTTGAATACCATTGAATTCACAAGTCAAGCACCAAAGTAATGTACCCAACTAAATTACGAAAACATGCCAGAGATACCTTTTCATCAGGGACTTTTTTAAACCTCAATCTTAGTCTAATTTTTATATCCTCTTTACTAAATGCCAGAGCTACACTTTCACCAGGGATCCCGATTTTCTAATCACTTGTGGATTCTGTTTTTTCCTATCATTTTCACCAAATTTCCCCCCTGTACTCTCTTAGTCCGATATTATCTTCTACTTTATTTCTCATAACATTTTATTTCTGATATACAATACAGAGAAAGTAAAAGCTAAAGTCTTACCCCTTCCGATCATCACTGTAGGTTGGATTGCTACAAAGTGGAAGATCTCTAAGGGCGCTGAAAACCTTCCTCGTAGTTGAGCTCCAGGGAAAGTATCTCAATAAGCTCGTCGATGGAAGCTTATATCGGATCGAAGAACCATATAATAACTAGGGCAGAACACTAAGGCGATCTGTGAATGACTATGATATCTGTTACGAAAATAACAATTAGTAATGAGCAAAATAGACACGTACTCAGTGCTTAACCACCAACTAAAACAACTCTTTTTAAGAAGGATCACTTATTAATAGACCGGAAGTTTCCTCAGGAGCACATAGAGAAATGGAATCAATTTTGGATGAATGTACTTGGGTCTGATGTGACCAAAATTGAAATCTTGGCTGGGTGATCCACCACAGGAAAAACAACACATGAGTGCTTAATGCATAACAATATTAATGTTCTACTGTAGCCTAGTCAATCCTCTGGCTTGAATCCGATCAAAAATTTGTAGAGAATATTGAACAAACAAGTTTACAAGAGGAAATATGTAAGTTTAAGAAGGTAAGGACAGGGGGCGGGGCAGATAATCCAGCACAATGTTCCTAGGATATGGTCAAGTCGTATAAGAAATGACTGAGTGAAATTATAGTAAACAATATAGTGCAACTAAATTCTTGGTTTTCTCTATCTAGTGTCCAAATACTTAAATCCACCCATATGATTGATTTTGGCGTAATGGCATATACATTTTCAGAATGTCTCTATTTTCCGTCTTAAATTTATTAAAAACCTATGCAAAAAACTAAGGTTTGAAATATTTTAAATGGACTTATTTTTCAGCTTCCAAATTGTAGATGCATGATCTGACACAATCCTATGGATGCTTTTTGTGGGTGGGTTTTGACAGATGCGGATGACCTTTGATAGGCCCTTGTGGCTTTTGTCATCCGTGAAATTATGTTATGTTATGCTATAGTTTTTTTACCTCGCTCTATATGGTATTAAAATAGTCTCCCTGACTCATTATGAAGGTACGACAGTGTGTATTTGTGCGAGGAGCTGTTTGCATGTGTGGATTTATATCTATTTGTGCATGTTTTCCTGTGTGCATTTATTTTTTTGTATATGTGGACTTTTTTCCTGAGCGTGGTAGTGTGTTGGGTATGGGGGTGACCTGGATAGGAAGCTGCTTTTTTCTAACAGTTGTTGTTTTAATCGATTTTGTATAGTTTTTCCATTGTCTCCCTTTTAGTTTCGTTTTCGTTATATTTTCTGTCGACTGGGGTTAGAATAACTTTATTATAGTTTAATTTAAATCTTTTAACATTCATCAAACCACTTTCCACAATACGTCGTCAATGAACCTCAACTCCACGAAAAACCAGCGATGGGCCTACATGTATCGGCGATACCTATCGATCGGTACATTTGTATCGTTAGCGGCAGTTTGCTAACAAAATAATTGTTTAGTTTGGGTCGACGTACATTTGCGAGCAAACTTTTTCCATCATTAAGAATGCCAAATCTAAATTAAAAAGCTCACTGCCGAATATAAATCTTGAATCTCTTTTAAGAATTTATACTTCTGAAAATGATCCCGATTTAAAATGTTTAGAAGCCCTCAAGCAAAAGCACCCCTCTCATTAAAGACTAAAAATAGTGTTCTTTACATCAAAATTGAACGCACCAATTAAATATCGGTAAGAAATCTAATATTTGTAGAAATCTTTATAATATTAGATTATATATGTTATTTCGAAGCCAATTTTGAAGCGGTTGTTGAGTATGGCCCTTGATCGTTTGCTAATGTCAAAAGGTGGTCCGCTAGTTTATAAACTTTGCCAAGCCCTGAGATTTTTTTCGTCTCCCAGATTATAATGTCTATAGAAAGGATAGAGGTTCTAGATTCAGGGGTGGTGGAGTGATTATTCTAGAGTATGACAGTTTGTTTTCTGAAAGTGTTGAGGAAAATGTTTTTCATGGGATTGAAGCATTAGCTTGTAAAGTTGTGTATGGCACTATAAAATTGCTTATAGCTTGTGTATATACCCCACCTGAGAAGAGTCAGGAGGAAGCTGAGAGGGTTAACAATACAATAAGAGACGTATGTTCACTCGAAGCTGATCAATTACTTATATGTGGAGACTTTAATTATCCGAAGATAGATTGGATAAATTATTTGGTTGAGTATAGTTCTGCTAGTATTGTAGATAGTGTAGAGGGTAGATTTTTTGATGTGTCAGGATGGCTTTCTCCATCAGTATGTGAGTAAGTTTACTAGGAAGATAGGTACTGATAACCCATCAATGTTGGACCTAGTTTTTACAAAAAATGAGTTAGAAATTGAAGAGATTAGATATGATGCACCACTTGGGAGAAGTGATCATGCTGTACTTGTTTTTGATTTCACTCTGGAAGGATCTTGTGAGGAAGAAGACAGGGATTTTCCTAGGAAAAGGTATTACAAAGGAAATTATGAGACAATTAAAAGAATTCTTGAAGCACAGGGTTGGTATGGACTTCTACTAGTGGAAGTTCAGGCCAAGTGGGATATATTGTTTGAGATATATATTAGTGTAACGGACAAGTATATTTCTGTGAGAACTGTAGTTAGTGGATCACAAAGGAACCATAAGTGGATGACAAGAGAAACTGCATTAGCTAGGAGTTTGAAGGTAGAAAAGGGGAGGATTATAGAAGAGATAAGACGCCTGAGAATTATGCGATCGACGCGAGGTGTAGAAATGACTCAGTCAAGTCAAATAAAGATGCAAGAAAAGAGTTTGAAATGGGGTTGGCTAGTGATATTGAGAATGGTGATTTTCAGGCGTTTTATGCGTATATGAGGAGTCAGACGACTGTCAAAGAAGGTGTCACGAGAGTTATAAATTTTGAAAGGCATTTAACTACGAATTTCAAGGAAACTGCGAATGTAATGAATTTAGCATTTAAAGAAGTGTTTGTTGAAGTTTTAGATCCAGAGGCAGTTTGCTTGAGGAGATAGAATTTTCGGAACAAGAAGTGCATGGGATCTTAGTTAAACTTAAGGAGACATCTGCTCCAGGGCCTGATGGGATACACCCAAAAGTATTAGTCCAATGTTCTGAAAATCTATCTAGGCCATTGTTATATCTATTTAGAGACTTTTTGGATAGGGGTGTGATTCCGGATATATGGAAGATGGTTAATGTTTCTCCAATCTATGAGAAGGGTAGGAAGAGTGATCCTAAGAACTATAGGCCTGTCAGTTTGACTTCAGTAGTTTGCAAAGTTATGGAGAGGATTGTGAGGAACAGAGTAATAAAACACTTAGATGAAAATGATATATTGAGTAGACACAACATGGTTTTAGATCGAATAGATCTTGTCTAACTCAATTATTGGAGTATTTTCAAGAAGTACATGATATGCTGGATGAGAGATCTGCAAATGGGGTAGATGCCATCTATTTGGATTGTAGAAAGGCATTTGATACTGTTCCTCACAAAAGACTTTTAGTCAAACTTGAAGCTTATGGTATTGGAGAAAAGCTGCTTAGGTGGATTAAATGTTTCCTTACTGGTCGAAAACAACGAGTATCCATTAAAGGTAAATTGTCAGCTGCTGTGAATGTAACAAGCGGGGTACCACAGGGAAGTGTGATTGGTCCATTACTATTTTTAGTGTATATTAACGATTTGCTGGAAGGTATTCAGTCTAGTGGTAAGTTATTTGCAGATGATGCTAAGATTTTTAGGAAAATTTATGATGAAAGGGATAGAGATGTTTTACAGGAAGATCTGGTTAAACTTCAGGAGTGGAGTAGAAAATGGTCGTTGCAGTTTAATGAATCTAAGTGTAAGGTCATGCATGTATCGTTGAGAAATTCAAATCCTAGGTATGAATACAATATGAATAATACCTTGTTGGAAGAGACATGGGTTGAAAAGGATTTGGGAGTTTTTGTCTCAGACAATTGGAAATCCTCTGCTCATGTTGCTAAAACTGCTGCTAAAGCTAATGTGATGTTAGGGAAGGTTAAACGCACGTTTGTTTATATGAATAAAACTATTTTTATGAAAGTTTACCCTTCTTTGATTAGGACTTATATGGAGTATGCAGTTCAAGCTTGGTTTCCGCAATTAAAAAAGGATATTGGAGCCTTGGAAAAGGTACAAAGAAGAGCCACCAAGCTTGTACCAGAATTGAAAGATTTAAGCTATGAGCAACGTTTAGCAAGGTTGGGGCTAACAAGACTAGTTGAGCGTAGACGTAGAGGAGATCTAATTGAGGTGTACAAAATTGTGCATGGCTTTGACAATGTGGATAGGGCAAGGGTCCTTACACTCAAAAGTGAGGTGCATTCATATGGTACAACGGGTAATAACTTGTGTATTGCTAGGAAGACTCACAGAAATGCTGCCAGGGGAAGGTATTTTGACATTAGAATAATAGATGATTGGAATTTATTACCAGGGAAGGTGGTGAATTGCTGATCAATAAGTAGTTTTAAGAAAGCCTTTGATAGTCTATAAGAAAAGGGGCGCATATTAGCTTCGGCTACCTAGCCCCTCAAACATAAACTCAGTGAGTATAAACTCGGTGACTATAGAGTGTGGAGAAAATGATTTTCTCTCGACTGACGATCGGGTCATTCACAATGTTTGGTGTTTCTGCTTCCATAGTTTCACGATGGGCCCATTCCTTCTGGGTCCAGCGTTTGTCTCGAACTTGACCTTCTCAGATACAGATATAGCATGGAAACTTAGTGAAACCTTTCTGTTGGCAATTGAGGAAGTTAACTATTTTTAGGTCTACACTTTGAGAGAGGCATACAATTTGATGATATGAGAATACTTAAAATCATTTGAATGATGCAAATTACTTGTAAACTCGATTTGTTCAAGTTGAAGATGAGAAGAAGCTCAGATAACAGGTAAAAGTCACCTTCTAACAACGATAAATCATTAAATCTTCTCGAAAATTCAATGTGTAAATTCTACATCTCGGAACTATATTTTCCATTATTTTCAATAGGAACTTCAATCATTTGCAATGCTGATTAAAAAGAAATAATTTCGCCATAAATGTTTTTAATTAGAAATGAATTTAATGAAAATATTTTACTTTCCCCTGCAACTTCCGATTCAGATCACATAGATAAGAACATAAGATACAATATCAATGACAAAAGCTAAGTTTGCTATCCAATTCTTATCTTTTAACTGCGCGTAATCCATATTTTTGTTACATTTCTAAATACAGATCAATCTCCCCTCTTAGTTCCCATACTCTTTTCAAAACCTTGGCTAAACTAAGCCATTTATATTAGTATGAAAAATGACATCAGTATGTTCTGATTCAAGTTCTTCAGAAAAATGTATGAACTATTTTTCAATCCTTTTCATCTGATAAAGTTTACTATTTCTATGACGGGCTTAATAACATGATCGAGTTGTAGAATATTTTTGCAAAAAGATTGATGGTGAATAATACAATAGAAAAATTTAACGATTTGATCTGGATTTATTTCATATACTTTATCTTTTAATTCCCCGCCATAAACTTTTATTTTTAGTTGTAAGATTTGCACAGTGAACACCTATCTGGTTGTAATGTTCACGATTTTTTCCCCAATCTAAATTCAAATTTGAAAAACATTTCTCTACTTCTCCCAATAAATTTTCTGTTTTTGTTCCTTTCATAATTTGCATGGTTGCTATTTCTTCTCTCAATTCACAATCACTTATAATTCCTCTAATAAAAGTTAAAAGATGCACAGTGTCTTTGATGTCCTAACTTGCATGACTGGTCAAAGATAAGAAATCAAAATTCTCTGCGATTTCTGTGATCCGCCTTACAACAGTACGACGAGAGAAACAATTTTCCAAACTGATCTTTTTTCTTCTGGACAAATTAAGGCTAAAGTGTCCACTCAACCAGGCATTGCTTAAAAAATTCACCATCAGAAAGTGGCTTGTTATGTTTGGCAATATTAAAACTAATAATGTAACTTGCTTTGTTAATTTGAATATCTGTTTTGAAATTACTTGTAAAATATACCTTTTTATTTTCGAAAGCATTTTCAATTTCAGTATATTTCTTTTTATTTTCTCCATCCGACAATTTTGGAAGACATATAGTCATGTTTCGTTTTATAATGGCGGTTCAAGTTTTATATTTTCGAGCTTGAAAATTACTCATAATTTCCCTCATTATTAAAGTTACGATATTTATCTAATTTATTTTCTTTCACTCATGATTGCTTTCACTTTTAAGGTTTAATAATTTTAAAATAGAATCCCCTAGGCCTTTTTATATATTGTTTGGAAATTTGTTTCCAAATACTAATTAAATATACAAAATTAGTGAAAGCTCTGTAAATAATTTTACCGCCATTAATTTTAACATGTTTCTTTATTGACCGATATTTTTAATATTAGAATAAATTAAACTCCCTATAAATTTACAGATCGAAAAATAAATAACATTTCACAATAAAACAGGCGAAGTGCCCAATTCCCAATTTCCATTTGAAAGTAAAATCATGTCAACTAAAAATAAACGATAAGAAGAGGCGAAGTGCCCAAATAAAAGAGATAAACTAAGACTCAAAACTTGAGATTCAGCATAAGAGTAACCTTTGAAAGGCTTGAATGCTTCGACGGAAAAACACAAATAATCAAATATATATATATATATATATATATATATATATATATATATATATATATATATATATATATATATATATTATAACGGAGGAAACTGGCTGTCAAAGACAGTCAGCTACTTTAATGACGGTGGAATTTTTAATATTAAAAATACAAATAAGAAGAATGCTAGTGATGCCCTAACACCAGGGCAAACTAGAAAACATCTTCACACCTTTATATACCTACCACACAAATTCATCACTTTAACCTAATTTGTAATTTGTATAAATTTACCATCCCGGTTTACTAAATTAACTAGCGTAAATTCCTTCCCTTCCTGAGGTACAGTACTCTCTCATATGCTACAAAAAAGTGGGTGATATTAATGCTAAATAATTGAAATGCATACGTTATTAGAGTGACTTTGATTACTTTAATCATTAATGTAAGGAAAATTGTATTAGATCATGATTCACATCAGAATTTTATGATTTGTACTGTGCTTTACATTCGTTCTTTTACGGAATACTTTAAAATGCAGGGGTTCAAGACGAGCAACGAGACGGACACTCTGCTCACGCTTCTGACTGATAAAATCCCTTGAGGGCGAGCGGGTGGTAAGTACATTGGTAATGCATTTTGGAAGGTGAAACAAGCCTTTGATTAGGAGTGGCTGAGGGACCTACGGTACAGAATCCTAAGCCTATACCTAGACTCTATTCTGGAGAGGATCCTTTGTGACTTCATTATAGAGAAATGAGCAGAAATATGATTGACGGTCAAAGGGGGCCCGAATTTGAGGCAGGCGCTTCCCCGGGCAACTGTCTGAGTTCCGCCTCTATCTATTTATTAGATAAAGAATGACGCGAGACGATCCCTCGCTGAAGGGGATGCTACAGCCCGTAGCTCCCCGCATGGCCGGAAAAGACCCCTCACTGGCCGAGATTTTACAACCCGTAGCTCCTCACATGGCCAGATACGATCCCTGTCTTGACAAGAGCCCACAGCCCTTAGCTCCCCACATTACCGGAGACGACCCCCAATGGACGATTCTATAGCCCGTAGTTCCGAACATACCCTCGAATAGTGCCCCGTGGCTACAAAGGCTCAGTGGCTTGGGAAAAACGGTAAGTACCTTTGTATTGATTAAAGTATAAAGTGGCTGTACTGGAGAGGCTAGATTTAGCGGCATTAATGCGCGACGACCGCCCTGTTTGTGGTAAGACAGATGAGAGTGAGGATGGTGAGGATGGATTCAAGCTCTGCTCATTCGAGATCCGGACGAAAATTAGAAGATTTAAAGGCCTTCTTTTGTGCATTAGATTTATTAGAATTCCGTACGGAACTGTATAATGCAGGAGGGGGGCGTAACAACAACTGCCCATGGGTGAGGCTAACTACGGGTGACACCAGTGTTCTTCTTGATCCAGTCGAGGTAGTGGGTAACCCTGGTGAATGCGTCGGGGTACCCGGCCTTGCATCCGGCGGATGATCCGAACGACACGATTCCTCTCGTCTCCGTTACCGTACCCGTCTTGTAGTTCAATGGGCCACCGGAATCTCCCTGCAAAACAATCTCGTCACAAAGTGAGGTTCCGGGCACAAGCTCATCCTACCTAACACCATGAGTACTCTCCGCTTCCTGGTTAGTCTGGCTATATAATTTTTCCTTTCCCTAACCACACCACTCTCTTTACAAAATTTTAGAAATCTTTATGGTCGAAAAAGGTAATCTCCTGAATGGCTTTCATTTGCACCCAGTAGGTATCTCAAAGTTATATCTACCCCAAATGGCATCGGAACTTTCACCAATAAATGTCCTTCTTCTAATGCCAAATGTCTTGGGCAACCAAGAGCTCTGTTTGGATGTTCATTTGCCTTTTCGATGAACACTGCGCTCTCTTTTCTGAATGGAAATAGGCACAAGAGAGTTGTGAGCCATTCACGTTGATTGCTCCAATGCGTCTCTTTCAGGGCGATAGCCCCAGCAGGTTGTTTAGTCGGCGTATTCTTCACTCCCTTTCATTCATATCAAATTTCACCGCTTTCTTATCAGGCTCAAAAGCTTTTGAGAGGATGCCTCATAAGCCTTTTTAGGTTTACGTAGTCCTACAAAAGAATGGTAACTATAGAAAAAGGAATAACTCACGTCACATGTTCCCTTTCCTCCGTAGGTGTTGGTGCAAATTAGTTCAGGGGTGATTTTGCTGCCGTAGGTCCTTTGGCATTCGGTGTTTGAAATTGTGGGATTCTGGACCTTCATCAGAACCCTGGAGTTGCCTTCCAATTCTAGGTTGAAATGGCATTCGTATAAAAACACATTAAACCGGCCTATTTTTCGTTTTTAAGGGGTTCAATCCTACCATGTAACCATGGCTGTGGCTCTTTATGTATGTGAAAGAATGTCAGAAAAAGACGAAAAAGAAAGAGTAAAAAAAGAAAAAAAGAGTAAAAAGATTCGAAATATAACGGACTAAGATGCGGCTGCAGAAAGAGATGGCAGGTGGGGGTGGGGATAAGGTTAAGGCTCCAAGAACATATCAGTACCGAGAACGCATATTAAAAACTACATATTTTCCCTTATCATTCATTTTTCTAACGTATTACCTCTGGTTTCGCCCCACCCAGAAGAAGTAACAATATCACCGGCGCCAAGGTCACTTTCAGATGCGAAGGGTAGACAGACAGGTTGAATATAGTCTGTAAAGAAGAAAAAACAAAATTCAATACCCCAATACAACCTGTTGATACCATAGTATCAAATCACAAAAGAGATGCAACTATCAACTAACCATTAAATATCAGCTTTCTAGGCAGATGAATCATAGCGATGTCATTGCGAATAAAATATCTGCTCCATTTCTCGTGGACAAAAAAGTCGGTGGATGTCATAGTGACTTGGGATGCTTCCTCCTTGCTAAGGTCATTAGCTCCAGCTACAATTTCCACAAACTGAGCTCTGTAAACGTATAATTTTTTAATACACTCGGCACAGCAGTGACATTACGAAATCAAATTTTCCCCGGTGACTTACGATTAAAACCGTAGCAAAATGTACTCCCGAATCGAGCAACCACTGACCCGTCCATGCAGTGAGCAGCAGTCATAACCCATTCATCGGAGATCACGGATCCCCCGCAGAAATACATGTAGTCGATGTAGAGGGCCACTTGCCACGGGAGGGAGTGGGGTGGGGCTTCAGCTCCTCCAACAATGATACCATTGACAACTGGGGCCAAAGGAGCTTGTCCGCAGTCCGCTGCAAATAAGAATAATACAAATAACCTTAAGGTAAATAATTTTTCTGTCCCACCCCCCAAAACAATTTTGCGTAGAAAAATTACTGTTTCATCAAAGTGGTTTCGTGTAATAAAATCTCCACATGTATTCTTTTGACTTTTGCTCAGAGATGTTCACAAAGGAATTCAAAATTAATGGTTCTTCCAACTTTAGTTTCTTAGTTCAAATACAAAAATTAGCGCCAATCAATCATTTGGCAATAAACTTCATCACATCCAAAACAAAACTGTCCTCCGCCATGGAAGATCGACACAATTTCAGAATAGTTACATGTACCAGTGGCTCAATACTCCTTTTTTTTATGAGTTATACTTTATTTCATCTATATCGATTTCACCTTAACATCATGACTAGATAATATACCTTTGTATATTTTGTTGCCAAGATGCCTGCGCAGGATCCCTTTATAATTTTTACTTCAATATTAAATATATAACACCAGAATAACAAGGTCTACTGACAAAAAGTCGCGTGCTCTCACTTATTCTGATTTATGACCTTATGACCTTCAAAACCTTCAATAATTCCCAAAATAACTTAGGGAGGACATGGTAAATTATATCATTTGAAAGAGAATTTGAAACAATATAAGCGTTTCAAATTTCGTTAGAATCAGCTGAATAGTTATATTATTATTACCAAAACAAAATAAGTTCCGGGCTAACCTTGGCAGGACCTTGGGAATTATATCATTCGAAAGAGAATGTAAAACAACGTAAGGGTATCAAATATTGTTAGAATCAGCCAAATAGTTAGAATGTTATTACCAAAACAAAAAAAGCAAAACGGGGACCGACCGACCGACATAAATGAGATATAGAGTCACACGCAAGTAAAAAAAGAATTGACTCTTACACACTACAATAACATCTTGAGCCACTTTTGGTGTCGGTCTCTTGGGTTCAAGATCTTCAACCACATGAACGCCCAGGTCTCTATTAGTTTTGGGATCTACAATGATCTGACGATGAACCCAGTGCCAAGGCTTGTTGGCTGCTGGGTTGGCACTCTGTTGAATACAAACTCACGATAATTTTCTAAATAAGCAATCTAAAAAATTCAAAGTGCCCAATGACTTATAATTTACAGCATTATTAGCTCATTGGGAGCGAATACTTACAACAGCCAACGTGGAGAAGACAAGCAAAGCAAGCTGAGCAATCATCTTGGATTTGATGTGAGAGTAGTTCAATCGCATTCTTTTATACCGCCATCAAGTCCTTGATATATTCAAATGTGTCTTGAATTTCTCACCGCATTCGACTCTCAGATACTCTTGGGAAAATTTACTGATAAGCGACTTGGTTACAACAGTTTATCGCCTCGACCGAAGTGAGTCAATATTTTTCACCCGATGTAAACCTACCTTGCTCATCCCGTGTCAACTCCTCAGTTAACCTCTATAAGTGCAAAATCAGTATTTGCCATAAAATCCACATCAGGCCTATTCACTTATAACATTTGCATTTATTTTGCTCTCCTTTACAAAATACCTCTCGGTCTAAACAATAAAAGTTGCCCTATTGCCTTCATGGATGAAAGAATTAATAAAATTTGAAGCTACTGACAGAATTAAATGGAAACAAGACAGATTCAAGAGGAATAAAGTCAAGTTTTCCAAATCCTAGTAGGTAGATCAATTAGTATAACAAAGGTTTGAGTGGTATTTCAAAAGGATAAATGTTAACAATAATTTTGGCTAAGCGTTTGGGCAGGGAAATTTTCAAAGATATATATATGTCGAGGTATACCTGTATAGAATAGCTCGACGCTCAGAGTCTTACACAAGTACGGGCAGACAGCTGGACACACGCTGCTTGAGTTATGTCTGGGCGCTAAATAAAGAGTGCGAATTACGGTTGACTGGGATTAGTTTAATGGCTTGCCAATTTGCAGTTCAAAGGATATATAAAGACAATACCCCAAAATATAATTTTAATATATATAACAAAAAAGAGGCAATATTTATATATATATATATACAAAGAAAGCAACTACAGGATCTGCGGGCTATAATACAACGACCACAGGGCTATGCCATCATTATTTTCTTTCAAATAAAATTTGAAGACAGAAAGAAAGATGCAGAAACCTGGTGTAGCTGACTATAAATACATATATTACAAGAGAAAATAAGAATTGGACGCGAATGAGCAAATGAGACAAGAAACCGGAGTTTTTTTAAAGGCAAGAGAGAGGGACATTAGAAGAATCCATAATCAAAGGGAGCAGAGGGCGGCACAGTGAAGGCGATCCATTACCGAGAAGGTAGAAATAACGCCAGAGGAAAAAGTTTTGAATTCCTGGCTGGGACTCGAACCCGGGTCTGCTGATTGCCGGTCAGATGCTTTACCGCTAAGCTACCGCGAACCTAACAATTTTCCTGAATAGTTTTGAATCTAAGTCATTTACGAATATAACAAATACAGGATCCAATACTAACTCCTGAGTTACGCCCCAAGTGGCTTCGACCTATCAGACGATCTTTCATTTATTTTCACTCTTTGTTTATTGCTTTAACGGCTTATATGTTTGTCCTTGATCCATCGCAACAGGCTCTCTTAACCTTTGCGTTCCAAACGTTTCTAAAAGTCTCCTATCGAGAACCGTATCGAAAGCAATTTTAAAATCAACTGAAATAATTTCTAGGGCATTATGATGATCATATTTTCCTCTCAT
The DNA here is from genome assembly GCA_963969495.1 of Ceratothoa steindachneri. Taxonomy (NCBI): domain Eukaryota; kingdom Metazoa; phylum Arthropoda; class Malacostraca; order Isopoda; family Cymothoidae; genus Ceratothoa; species Ceratothoa steindachneri. The sequence continues at coordinate 82,328,211 of OZ018318.1, forward strand.
ATCGTGAAAACTTTTTAACAAATTTGTTAATCATGTGCGAGTGTTATGAATTTGTGATTTCTATCTTTAATTATGTTGTTTATCTAAGGCATCTACAATTTTGTCTCTCATAATTGACTAAAAAGCTTACCCACAACCGATATGAAACTAATTGGTCGACGATTTATAGGATCAATCTTCTTCCCCTTTAAAAAAAAAATGGCTACACATTTGCTGACTTAAAGTTAAGCATTTTGGTGAATGGCGCTATGATATCGCTTAACTTAAAATTAGCAAGTTTGTTTTCTTGATTAAAAGCAATTGAATCAATAGTAAAAGGAATGTGACATGCTTTCAGTCAAGTGATTGATAAAATTTTCGATTTGTGCATACATCCTGTATATGCTATCTATCTTGCCCTCATCATTTTTAATTGGATCTATATAATCTCTAATGTTTCCATTTATTCGACGAAGATCATGATCATAATTTTGACTGTTTACATCATTATTATTTTCTTTTGGCGGTAAAAAGCATCTATTTACCTAAAACTCTTTAAGACAAAAGTTAAGCCTGGTAAATTGGTTTTGTGGTATAGAGCAGGATAATTCAAAAGGGTCAGAAGACGAGTAGAGTCAGAGTAGAGTAGAAGTGTTCTGCAGTGTCCCGAGACATTTAGTCTTGGAAAAGGAGGAAACGGTAAGGGTAAGGATTGCCATTACCAGACAATTTCGACAGTTGTGGAGTGAAGTCCACCACCTCCACGAGTAGCAAGAGAAACCTAGAAGGGGCAGCACTTCTCGAAGGGGGACATGGGTCTCCCCCGTCCTCTAGGACACCAAACGGATCCCCCTCCGTTTAATAGCGGGGAACCATAAACCATCACAACAATCGGTGTTCGAAACAGTTTTCGGCAAAATCAACATCGAGCTCACCCGTTTCCTTGAGACTGCAAACGGGTGGGTCGCCGTCTGCTGAAAGAACAAAGATGTGGAGGCCCTTGTATCGGACCAGGCAAAAGATCCCCTCCGCAAGATTGGGCTCGAAGTGGTAGTCCCCCACGAACTACTCGTGAGGCGTGCCGTCATTCTAAAAAGAGTGGATCCCTTCTTTGCGGATAACTCTGTAGAAGAAATTAAAGAAAAGCTAAACGCAAAGCTGTGCTGGGCAAGAGTGGACAAGCTTGATAAGATCGGTAAAACCCTGATGAGAGATTTAAAAAGGTAAACAAATAAAAATTAAAGGGATGGGATGTTTCGCTAAACCATTTAAAGCACAGGGTAGCGTTGATAAAAGGGTTATATAACAATGGTCTACGTCAAAAATGTACCTTAGGTTTTCTATAGTGTTTCTTAATAAAATTGACCTCCTAAATCCGAATCTGTCATCCGTTTTTCTCTATCACCTCCAGTTTTTGCCATACAGGGGGTGATAATAATTTTATAGTTTATACATCTCCTATATTACATCAAATTTCAATAGTTTTTGCACTGCTCTATTCGCAGTAAATTTTGTGTACATTTTAAGTAATTATGCAAATAGATTTATATTTTGCAGGTTAAAAATTGCTTAGCATTATAATAACAAGAATAATAATAATAATAGTGGTTGAGTTAAAAATGAACAGAAAATGTAAGAATAGCTCCGACAGATATTGCTATGTTTGCGGCAAAGTGACTTTTCCCGAGCAGCAAAGTACAATCCCTCCTGTAATTAAATCTTTGTATCATGCATATTTTGGAGTAAGGCTAAGAGATCAAGATAAAAGTTTTTTACCACATATCTGCTGCAAGGGATGCTACATAAGTTTAAGACGCTGGATTCAGGGCGAACAGAAGTCCCTCTCTTTTAGTGTTCCCATGGTGTGGAGAGATGGCAAGGACCACACTACGGACTGCTATTTTTGCATGACAAATCTTAAAGGTGAGCATTGTATCAAGTATTTAAGCTTTCTGTATTATACTGGCTCCTGAAAATGTAATTATTAGGCAAAGACTTAGCATAAAATTAAAAACTAACATAGTTCACTTCAGCATGAACATATCCTTTACCAAACATTTATGTACTATCTGCAACTCCAAATCAATTCCTTTATGTAATATGTTATTATATTTTCCACAAGTATAAATAAGAAGAATAAACATAATGTGGCATATCCGGATGTTCCTTCTGCCATCAAACCCCTGCCCCATGGCCCAGGAATTCCTATACCTTCTCCCCCTGAACATATAGAGGTACATGAAGAGATTAATATGGAAGTTGACCAAGATTATGACACATCTGAGTCTTATCAGGTTTCCACACATGATATGGTCGCAAGACCATTCACTCAAGTTCAGTTAAATGACCTGACCAGGGATCTGGGGGTTTCAAAGGCGAATATACAACTTCTTGGCTCTCGACTTCGTGAAAGTAATCTTCTCGCTTAAGAAACAACATTTAGGGGGGTACAGAAATAGAGAACAAGAGTTTCGAAGCTATTTTTTACAGCATTCTTCCAGCTCTTTAGTATACTGCGCAAATATTAAAGGACTTGTTGAGGCCCTTGGAATTCCCTACAACCCATTAGAATGGAGACTGTTCATAGATTCCTCCAGTAGAAGTTTAAAAGCCGTGTTACTGAATATTGGTAACAAGATAGCTTCCGTTCCTATAGGCCATTCAATCCAACTTACTGAAAGTTATGAAAATATGAAAAAATTGCTGGATGCAATAAATTACTCTAGCTATAAGTGGAGGATATGTGGTGACTTAAAGGTAAGATCATTTTACACTTGGCATTTCTAAGCTTTTTGATATTTACATTTTCATTTTTAATTGTTAATACTTGTATACACCTTTTGGTCAACTTACATTTTACAAGAATGCAAATCTGGAAATCATGAGTCATTTTTGAGCTATATTTTTTGTTGAAGTGTGTCCCTATAGGTTAATGCATCCTATTGGGTTAATGGGGAACTTATCCTAATTGAGAAGGTATACAACACAACTCAATAAACTCAAAATAAGATGTACATATATCCAATTAGTTCCAATACGATGATTTAATGCATCTGCATACAGGATTTTTCAGTACATATTCATATTCTTATTGTTTTAAGAAATATTACCTTGAATTTGTTTTTAGAAATAATTTACTGAATTTACATACCGTGCTAAATTTTTTTAAGGTAGTGTCTCTTACGCTTGGGACGCAAACAAGCTACACGAAGCATCCCTGTTTCCTATGTTTATGGGACAGTCGTGCAGATAGTATGCACTATGAGAAGAAGGTTTGGCCTCCACGAGAAGCATTTAGAATTAGATCAAACAATGTGATAGCTGAACCTTTAGTGCCTCCTCAAAAAATACTCCTCCCTCCACTGCATATAAAGCTAGGCATAATGAAAAATTATGTCAAAACCCTTAATAAAGTAGGCCAAGCTTTTAAATTTCTTCTTCAAAGATTTCCACAAATCAGTGACGCTAAGCTCCATGGGGGAATTTTTGATGGACTTCAAATCTGGAACTTGATCAGCAATTTGATGCATCAATGAAGGACATAGAAAAAGATGCCTGGAAAGCTTTCAAAGCTCTAGTTAACAATTTTTAGGCAATAAAAGAAGCCTAGAAGAATATGTTGCCCTGGTCAATCAGCTCTTAACAAGTCTCAAACATTTGGGAGCTCGAATGTCTATAAAGATACACTTTTTACAGTCCCATCTGGATTATTTTCCCGACAACTGGGGGGATTACAGTAAAGAACAGGGGCAAAGATTCCACCAGGACATAAAAACAATGGAATCCAGGTACCAGTGTAAATGGAACGGAAACATGCTTGCTGACTACTGTTGGTGTTTGAAGCGTGATGCACCAGATGAGAGACACAAACGAAAATCGTCAAGGGCGTCTGTTCTTCGAAATTATAATTATTTTCATTCTGTTGCATTCTTTTATTTTTTGTTTATTAAAAAAATTATAGTTTACATACGTGTATTCCTGTTTATATGATATAACAGTAATAATGCATTATTAGATAGAGAAATTTTTTTTTTTTTTTTTTATTCAGAAAAAATTAGGTAATCTCAATGAAAATGGTGTATGCTGTACTGAGAAAATCTGACCTGATTGAACAAATATACATTTATTTTTGAGCTCAAGAGGTTGGATTCATTAAGAAACCACAAAAAATCCTAGAGAACATAAATTTTTTTTTCAAACGCAGGCCTGTGTAATTAAAGGTAATGCTCAGCTTACGTAATTACAAAGTTGTTGTGCAGAGGAAGACGATGCGAAGGAATCTTCGGTCTACTGGTGATTACCAGCAGAAGGGTTCTTCGGGGGTTTGTCCTTAGCGAAGGGGAAGGACTGTCTTCGAAGAGTGAGAGCGAAGTGGGGCTCGGAGGTACGAGCGATCTTTGTGACAGCAAATCGGGGATGTTCTAGATGAACAATGGAGGTCAATGTTGAAACCAAGCGTTATCTTGAAGAACGTTAAAAGGGGGGAATTAAATTATCCTGACGTGATGTCTTGGGAATGAGAACCGGTTCTTGACGAACGGGCTTGAAGAACAATGGCTGTTCTAACGTTGTTCTCTTTCTGAACAACAGAGGGGGTGATAACCGTGTCTTGTCAACGGACTCAAAGAACAATGGCTGTTCTAACGTTGTTCTCTTTCTGAACAACAGGGGGGCCTTGTTGACTTGGCGTCTAGAAGGCTCGAACCTTGGCACTCAAGGAATATTGTCCTCTTCCAGGCAATAATGGTGGAACTCGAGGTGCACAAGGCAGACCGGATCAGCGTGATGCCTTGCGAAGATAATCTGGATCTGATCTGATCTCATTGGGGAATGCTATTGTATAAGTTCTCGGAGCCGTCTCCATTGGTTAGGGGATAATTGAGTGGGGGACTTCGGGGGAATGCCCCGATCGCGCCTGGATAAATACCTTATTTGCCCATAAGCCTAACTCAATCTGGCGAGATCGACGTATGGAGGCGAAACGGGGGAAAGAACCTCCTTGATTAAATATTTGCTAAGGTGGGCGATAACGCGCTCTGCTTCCTCTCGCAGATGCACGTGGGTAGCCATGTGTTTCTAAACATGTGATAGCGGCTGAATTTAAGCGGCCTCAGACCGTTCTATCACAAGTGCATTTACTTGGAAAATTGCCAAATATGCCTGGCTATCAAAAACCACTCGACTAAAATCTGCCCCACGAAGATACAAATCTGCGTGGCATGCTCCAAAACCGGCCACGGTTCGAGAGATTGCCGCGAAGAGCAGTTAAAATGTGTAAACTGCGGAGGGGAGCATCGGGCCCTGGCCATGAGATGCCCTCTACGCAAGGAAGCCATCAGAAACAAGAGAGAAAAGCTAAAACAACAAAAGGAGAAAAAGGCACGAGAAAGCTCATATGCCATCGCGGCATCTACTCCTGGCAACGTCACACCAACAACTGAGAGAGTGACACCGAAGCTAATCCTACCGGCCGAAAGCAAGGAGATTATGACTATGGTCATAGTCGACCACCTGGCGAACCTTGCGCGTCCCAGCTGCTTCTCGGTGGAACTCAACACCATGTTGCAGCACAACGGTGTTAAGAAAAAATGTGGTTCCCACCGAACCCAGCATCTCAAGACGTACTGAACATCAAGTTCGTTGATGAGATGCAGTCTGAGACTGCCGACAAAACAACAAATAAAAAAGAAGAAAACGAACCAACCAACAACAAAGAAGATGGTAGCCAGAACGAGAAAAAGACGATAGCGTAGAAGCGAAGAACAACCCAAAGGAAAAGAAGACAAAGAAAAAGAGGAATAACAGACCCGAAAAACAATTAGAAGAGGAGAGGCTTGACGGAGAGTCGGAAGACGACCAGTCTTACCCCGGAGTTCCTCTGACCCAAAAAGTCGCTGTCCTGGAAAAGGACACTTTTTCGACGGGAAACAACTGAAATTAAATTTTTTCGGTACTACTGGATGTAGACCCGAGAAAAGTAACCAAACTCAGTTAGTGACGGGCATTAGGAACGGCTAGTACAAGTGGACTTTTGAGGGGCTGTGGTCCCCAAAGGAAATGGAAAGCCTTCTATGCAGCAGCACTATGTACATCCCGGAGTCCAGTCGACACACAGTGAACTCGACTACATACAAAAACATCAAGTGCGGCATGATGACTTCATCAATTAACTAAAAAGGGACTAAAAGTGAAAAGTGCGATAAATAAATAAATAATAGAGCAAAAATGATGAAAGTGTAAATAATTAATTAAGCGAATAGATAAGTGTGAAATACTTAAATAAGCAAATAGATAAATGTGACAATTAATAATCAAACGAATATAAGATAATCACGTGTTAAAACGAGTCAAACAAGTGAAGTATAACGGATAGTGTAAATAAGAAATTATAAAATTAAGATTATCAGGCAGTGTAAAAATTAAGTAAATTGAAAGTTATAATTAAGTAAATCATAAAATCATAATATGTACAGTGTAACAAATATAGAAGTACGTATCATTAAATAAAATTAAATAAAACCAGTATATTAAATCCAAACAGTTATGTATAAAACAATAATAGACAGTAAGTAATAAAATAATAATAAAAGTGTAAATAAGTGAATCATTGACAAAAGCCCCAAAACTAGTGTAAATATTAAAACCCTGTTAGAGGGTACAATTAGTGTAATTTGAAAACCCTGTTAGAGGGTACAATTAGTGTAATTTTAAAACCCTGTTAGAGGGTTCAATTTAAACCTAAAACATATAAATTAACAAAAAGCTGAACTCCTGCGTTTATTTATCCAGGAGAAACCACTTTATGTATCTTTGCCTCCGACTAAATCCTTCTCCTCCTCACCAATATATTTTTATTTTTTCATCACTTTAACTATAAATATATTTTTGCATTGTATAAATTTATTCATTTTAATGTAAAAATACTTGTACTGTTTCTTACAAATATAGCATTATTCAAAAGGGAGTATGGTTCACTCGAGCTCGTGAACAATGTATAGAACGCATGAGTGGAAGAAGAGCTGATACTGACATGGAAGAACATCTTCACTAACAGAACGACACACCAAAAACGAAAGCCGCCTCCAAAGATGACCTCAAACAGAAAGCGGCAAGCAAGAAACATTATTCAAGTCAGCTACACTATGAGCAATGTTAAGGAGGTACTTTATTTATTATAATTAGTTCATTTGATTTACAATTTTTGTCACGATGTTTTAATATGTAAAGTGCTCAATTTGAAACTTTAACATAAGTAGTATCAAGATAACACAATTAAATTCTTATTATAGTTAATTCCAAACTAGTCGTAGTATTTAAGAAAAAAACAACCTAAACTAGAGCATCTTCTTCTTAGTATATTATAGCATGAATTTATATTATTGTATTAAAGTAACCTATTGAGAACAATGTAGCTTACATAGTCGAATAAAGGCTATAAGTCGCAAACCAAAAAAGTCAAGCTCACCTTTATATATAACATTATTTCTAATTATTTATTGTTTTTTATTCTTGATATACTTTCATTCAAACATTTATTTAATTTGTATTCATAGTTTATTAAGATAATAGTTTATATATTTAGTTAGTTATTATTTCAAGATAAGATGAAATACAGCTCGATCAAACCGCATGCCATAAATCGAGTTGCTTCAAAAGTTTTCATTATGATTATGATGATGATGATGATGATGAAGAAGTTGAGAAATAAGTAAGAGAATTGATAGAGATGAAGATTCTTTGTTTTTTGCGCTGCTGAATAAGGCATCACTTGCGTTCTTTTGTTTGATTCTTTTCATATTGCCTTGCCTTCGGTGCCCCAGTGGAATCCACTGGAGCTAGATTGATCGTTTAACCGATCAAGAAGTTCACTTTTTCTATACTTTGCCTTATATATATATATATATATATATATATATATATATATATATATATATATATATATATATATATATATATGTAATACTTCTTTTAAATATATGTTTACTAAGTTCATGTTAGTTTTATGTCTAGACAAAAGTATGCATTATTACAGAAATATTAAAAATATAAGTGTACAAATTATTGTTAAATATATATATATATATATATATATATATATATATATATATATATATATATATATATATATATATATATATATATATATATATATATATATGCGGTTAAGAAGGCAAATTTTTAGCTAACTTAGCTCTTCATCAAGCCGTCTGAGGGATCTCTTCTCACAGTCAAGGGAAGATAAGTCATAAGCCATCCTTTCTAAGACAAACCACAAATTTGTCTTTCAATCAGCTATTTTAATAGTTATTCCTGCTCTCGAAGAGAATGGAAAATCTACGTTTATCCATTCTAGCAGGGATAACAACCAACCCTAATACGGATATAAATCTGATTATATACTACAAGACCAAGAAAACAAGTAGTTGCATCATGAAGAACAGCTTTCTCCCTCCGACGAGCGAACTCCAGGAGACTAACGTCGTGTACGAATATTCGTGCAAAGTCGGTGACTACGAACACCACAATTTAAAGTATATCGGCGTAACCTCCACAACCCTGTCAAGGCGACTGACAGCTCACCTTCAAGATGGCGCGATTAAAAAACACGCCCACTCTCATGGCACTACCCTAACCCGTGAAAAGCTGAATAAGGACACCTCCATCATCATGAGACTCTAAAACCGCAGAAGATTGCGGATGGCCGAAGCCGTCATTATTCAAAGGAAGAAAACAGCAATTAACGTACAACTTCAACTCAGCGTCTCCGAGGTGACCGCCGTTAAAAAAAAACACGTTTTCAAACTTTATTTTCCTTTGCCTCCTTTGCCAGAGAACTAGATCGGAGCGACAAATAGTCAGACTATGAACTATGAACGATGTAAGTGGGTAGGGGATAAGAAAGGGTGTGGGGATAGATAGCTGATAATAAATAAGTTGTGAAAAGAGAAAGAAATGTGGTAGGGTGCAAAGAGATGCTAAGTGTTTGGTGATTAGGCCTATCGCTTTTAAATATTTTCTTTTTAGTGGTTCCTTTATTGTATTTGAGATTGTTTATATTATTATAGCGTTTAAGCTATTTGTCTTAAAAAAATAATGTTCTGGGATACGTTATGCGCATTTGTTGGGTAGTAATAAATTACTTTAATCACTTTAGTGTTATGCTTAGTGTCTTTGTTTTTTTGTATATCTTGTAGTGAGTTTAATTCATGTCTTTTGTTCTTTCTTGGATGTCTTCATCGGTGAATTCTTGTAGAAATAGGTGGGGTTTCATAATTAGGTATTCTTTTTCTTGGTTGGTTTTCTTGGTTTGGGTAAAAGCATTTTTATTTCCATGCGTAGAACAGCACTTCTGCTCCGCCAGCTAAAAGCCCAGTGGAGCTCGGAAATCTTGCGCGACTTATTCCTCGTCTGTTCTGGTTAATCATTTGGACGATATCATAGTCCAATTATCGATTAACCAGTTCCTGCATATTCCTTGTCCGTTCTTGTATGACAACGTTAATGGGACTTAACCCAGCGTCCTGGTGCAGCTCTTCCTGGCATCTTCTTTCTCGCCTGTATGTACCTGTAATTAGGTACATTTATTTATTCTGCACCACTTATACTTTCCTTTTTTGTGTCTTCGAGAGACACAAAATGGCTGAAACGGGGTATAGGAGAGTCGATCTTACAAATGCATTATAGATCTTTTGCTTATTGTTTTCACAAAGATTTCTGAACATGTATAGAGTTTTTTGACTGCAGCAGTGGCCTTGGTGATTCTTTCTTGGGCGTGCTTCTTGTACCTAGTTGAAGTAATCTTCATTCTGAGTACATTGCACTCCGTGGTGTAAGGATTGTGTCTATCCTTGCCCTGACATCGTAAAGTAGTCTCCTGCCCATGGGGACTACTTTGAACTTTTCCTGGTTCGTGCAGATCTTCCACCGGGCCTCGTAGGTGTTAAGTTTTTCAATTTCTGTTACTGTCATACGAGCTTGCTAAGGCGCATTCCTCCATGGATAAGTGATTATCTGGGTGAAATTATCGGCGAATTGAATGTTGAGGCAAATGGGGCTTACAGGGGCTGGGACATCAGCGGTGTAAATCAAGTAGAGAGTGGTGGATGCCCCCCCTCCTCCCTCTGTGGGAGGCCCGCAGTGAGCGGAAACTTTGGTTCATCCGTGCACCCTAACCTGATGTACGCCGCTCTTTCCATGACATAGTCACAGAGAGTTCTTTCTAAGTTTTAACTTAGGCCCAGTGGTAAAATCTTGTACTGCATTTCCCGTTGCCACACCTTATCAAACGCTTTTGATACATCTCAACAAACAATGTCCACGTAACTTCTTTCCCGTTTTGCTTGGACTAGATTTTCCGTGATGACATTAATCGCCATCTCCGTACTTGATTTTCTCCTAAACCCGAATTGATGTTTAAATAGTCAAACAATCTGTGCCTTCCAATTTTATATGTTTCTTGTAGCGCTTAGTTTTCCCTTAAAAATTACCCGCGCCATGATTGGCCAATTTTTGTAATACTTATGTTCACGTAGAAAGACTATATATTATGTAGCAGTAGAGAAAGGTATGTACAATTAAGAGTCCTCAGAAATCAAGTTAATGATCTATGTCGTGGTATGCCATTACATTTTATCAATGCCATATTATATATATGGAGGAGGGACCAATAACTAACGGGCGAACCGACAAGGGTACGAAACGCCACGCGTTTCAACGCGCAGAACAGCAAGAAAGAGTGCAACGAGGTCAGGTAAAATTTGGGCAATGGCAAAGTTCAAGGTTATTTAAAGAGGCATGTACAAAAATATAATTTTATTTACATAAAAATAAGAGAAATTAATGGGCAAAATTACTTCGGTAAAAGAGGGGGGAATTGCAGAGTTATGCATCAGACTTTGAGGTTAGAAATTAATGTATTACAGAAGGAGACTATTCTAATGGGGAGTATTAATTCAAATGGGTTGACGAAGGGGGCGAGGGGTTAGCTTACGAAAGATTCCGGGTGAGACGTCAGGAAAAGGCTTCACGGATGTCTTCTGCAGGCAATAAACGTGAGGCGAGGGTGCTCGGATCTTCTGAGCGGGAATTTAACGTGTTGACGGTTCTCCACAAGGGGGATGGGTAACGTCCTGTCCATGGGAGAGTATTTCGGCCACCCGAAAACGAGGGGCAAGCGAGGAGGGCTTTGACAGGAGTTGATGAGTGGAGTCGAAAAAATCGCTCGGTAGCGATCGTCAAATGGAATTATCTCACTGGCTGGGACTAATTCCAACACACAAAAAGTTCAGCCGTCACTTTGCTTTGTTATTAGCACCTGACTTGGAACTAGGGGAATCTTCTTGGGTCAGGGCGAGACTCCTCAACTCTGTGTCTCCTATATATATCCGAGCTCCCCCCGAGGGGGTGGGGGAAACAGCGCTCTTCTCGAATGGCCTCGAATCTTCAAGCCGAGGCGATTCTAACCCACGTAAAGGTGGTCCGTGATGGACGCGGTTCGGGGCTACCGCTTGTATATGGGAGGGAGGAAGGCTTACCAATTTAAGCCTAACCAAATTCTAGAATCTTCTCCAGCGCATGGATATCACTTTCGTGCTGGAAAAGAAATTCCACGTGGAATTCCCCCACAATCTAATCAGAAGAAATATTAACATAGCATGGGACAATATCATTAGAAACATGGCTATTGAAAGAGATCCAAGAAAGTTCTGGAACCAGTACAAAAAACTTATAGGTTCCATACCTAAAGAAAAAATGTACCTAAAAGAAGGTGCAATCACAATGTATAAAACAGGAAAATCGAAGAGAGATTTGGTCTAGGACCTTCTCTTTACCCTGGAGGAGAACCAAAACTACGATGGGCCCATGAACAGCGAATAATAGATGAATTACAAGATAGGGAGCACGAACTCTAATGTTTCACATGGGTCGACGAATCACGCGATCAAAGGAACGAGGCAAGGCCATTCATCCTAGTAGAATTTAAAGCAGCTCTAGCGACGTTTAAACAGAAAACCCCAGGCATTAGCGAAATCATCAAAATCACATTACAAATGCGCCCGCCAATATTCATTAAGTACTCCTCAAAATCTTCAATACATGCCTGAACACTTGGCATTTGTCACCTGCATTGAAGACGGCGAGTATGATATTCCTTCCCAAACCCGAAAAACCTAAGGGCCACATCGAGTTATAGACTGTTCTCACTGTTAGAATTCATCGGCAAACTAATGGAGAAACTACTAAATGAGAGACTAAAGACCTTCCTGAAAGAAAACGACATGCAGAATGAACAACAACATGGATTCAGGAAAAAACGAGGTACGGAGACAGCACTGGCACTCATTACCGAGAAAATCGCAGTCGATATAGCCAGCGACAACATAGTGGACTTGACACTCCGCGACGTCGACAAAGCCTTCGACAAGGTATAGGGGCCAGGCCTTAAAGCAAAAATAATCAAGCTCGGTCTCGAGACAAGCCTGAGCAGAATCTTGTGTAGCTATCTGGAAGACAAGAAGGCGAAAGTCACCATCAACAACTACACTGGCAGTGCTTTCACCCTAAAAGCAGGGATCCAGCAAGCTGGGTGCCTCAGCCCTATGCTGTACATAGTGTACACCAGGGACCTCCCTTAACCCTTAGAGGAAAGCACGATATATTACCAACTGGCCGACGATGTCACGCAGATCATCGCCAGTGATATACAAAACCCAAGGGATATCGCACAGCGCACTGCCAGAGAGAGGTACCGAGTCACCGCCAACAACATCAACTACCCCTACAGCTAAGGGTGTAAGGTGCTCGGCCTAAAATACACCAAAAATGGGTACAATACGCATGTGAACCAAAACCTCTTTGAAGATAACAAAAGAAAACTATACCTAGCCCTAGTTTGCCCCATTTTAATATACCCCGTCATCCCGATTAACATTTTGTCCAAAACGCGAATGTTAAAATTTCAAGTTGTCCAAAATTCCGCGACCATATTTATAACTAATACCTCAAGACTGGAAGGAATACCATGAATAAAACTACATCGAAGAAGAAGGTTAAAACCAATTAAGCAATTCTTATACGAGCGTGCCAAGAAAATATGGCACCAATTACTGGAGGAACTTCCAGATGAAACAATAAAAAAGTTATACCCACCGAAAGAGAATACAGGAGACTACACTTTAGGCAAAGGTTTAAAAGTAGTCGAAGAAATATACAGGATGAAAACGAACCACTATATAGCTAGACTACCTGAGAATGACCCTAAATGAATAACTAGATTTTAAGGAAATAACTTAGTAACTTAATAATTATAATAAAAATAAAATATATGTATATATATGCATATACACCCACAAAGGAAAAGTGAAAAAGATTACGAGCGCTTTCTTCTTTACTTTTAAAGAACTTTTCAAGGAAAGGACTTTAAGAATAGAGACGAAAGCGCTCGGAATTGTTTTTCACTTTTCCTTTGTGGGTGTATCTGCATAACTTTGACTCACGTGCACGTTGGGAGCTTTTTTCATGTATATATATATATATATATGTATATCTGTATGTGTATATGTAGTATATATATATATATATATATATATATATACAGTAAACCCTTGATATAACGAACCTCAAAATAACGAATCTCTGATATAACGAACCAAATTTCCTGGCCGAACTCCATTGGGTTTAACAGGCCAGCGTTACGACCAGCCTTAATGAGTGTTGGTGGGTCACATGTCTCCTACAGTGCAAGGTTCGTATCAATACTATGTTGTGTAGTCCACTTGACCTTATTAATAATTACGTACGTATTACATATCCATAACGAACTTGGTTCGTTATTTCCATGTATTTTAACGACTATCGGTTTTAACGAACTTTCGGCTTTAACGGACGACCCTCGCCCCAGATAGTTCGTTATATCGAGGGTTTACTATATATATATATATATATATATATATATATATATAGAGAGAGAGAGAGAGAGAGAGAGAGAGAGAGAGAGAGAGAGAGAGAGAGAGAGAGAGAGAGAGAGGTCGGGATGCTTGAGTGTAAGTGAAGTCGCGACAAATAAGACATTCTCCAACTCCGTCAAGTGTTCTCCAGGGCGCGACTTTACAACAATATACTCCCACCCAGAAGTAACGAGCTTCTACATCTCTCTAGAAATACCTTTTTTTAAACTTAAGAGAACTGGGCTTTATTTGCTTTGTTCTCGGATGCGCATTTCCTCTTGGTTTTCTCTCAAACGTTACCGACTAAATTGCAATGAATAAGTCCTCGTCTAAATAAATCAAATTTATTCAAATAATTATATTCATACATAAACTCTTCTTCATTTCTAATTAGTTATTGATATTACTGAGGAAGTTTCAGTAATAATAGCTGTCAAAATAATTTGCAGCCTCTTTGCAGTAGAGAGTTATTAAGAATTGATAACGTCCTATATCCCGATTGCCAGTGTAAAAACCATTAATATTCAAAGTTTTTAAGATACTAAAATATTCAAAAATCTCATTTTTGGCATACAATACAAAGTAAAGTTTCATTTTTAAGTCCTCACTTTGCTCCGTAGGTTTGTATTTTGAATTGATAAGCAAGTGGATGCTAAAATTGATGTCCAACCGGGCGAGGCTCAGAAATTGATGAAAAAATATTTTGGTCAATTTAAGGTTGACCGCTTTTCGTAGAATACTTTCTCTTTGGTGATTGTTTTATTCCACTTGACAAACCTAATAAACTTGAATTTCCGAGATGCATTTCAAATTGCGCAAGATGGTATCAACAGCGAATTCAACTACCATCTACTTCAAGGCGTCCATATTTCCTTTTTCGATTACCAAGATAGGGAACCTGTATTATGGATACAGCAGTGCGAAGTTTTGTTGACATCCACAGGTCTTATGAGCGATAAATTGAAATAGGAGTATAGCAGACCTTATTCTATCCTTTCCAGCAACTGAATAGTTTAAGGCTCTCAAGCAGATGTTAATAAAGTGCACAACAACTTTTAATATCCATTGAGAATGTTAGAACCTTTTGCATGATAAGTTAGCCGAAAGGAGACCAACAAATTTGCTTCTTAATGAGATTATATGTCTCTAATCATCATTAATCCAGTCCTTTGCCCTGGCCACTTATGATATTTTGCCCTATTACTTAGTTTCGTGTCATCATAATTCTTTTTTAGTTCCAATTAAAATATTTGGGTAATGATTGCTTGAATATATTAAAAAGTTTGAAAGGACAGTTACATGATCATTTCTCCTAGTGACCGAAGCGAACTCTGTCTATTGACATCAGCTCTCCTCCTACAGTTATCCAGCTAATCTTCAAATCAATTTTAGTACGCTGCCTTTTATTCCGTCGCTTTTTTAATCCAACTATAAAGTGATAGATTATGGTTAACAAGGCGCTAACAGGGAATGTAGCTACTGCAGAAAAAGATACATTTTAGTAATGATGAATAAATGATAGGAAAAAGCAAGATAATTAATATAAATATAAGACTGTGAGGTAAGGTTTCTGCCGAAACCTTACCGGATGTGAGGTGCTTTGTTCGTTTGGGTTGATTTATATCGTCTCTCTGGGGTAATCTTTGAGTCACTTTGTTCCAAAAGATGAAGACAAAGAGTAAAAAGTTCCAATCTTGCAACAAGCCAAAGAATTACTTGACAGAAAGGGATTTTATGTTTCCAAATGTTGACTTATGCATTGGCAGGTTTCGAATAAATTTGAGGTATTTAGAAAGTTATTTTTCCTATATCATTTTAAAATATTAATGAAACTGTCGGCCCCCCCAAATCATTGATTAAATGGGGCTTTTAAATAGTTCATCAGTATAGGTATATTACATTATACTGGTATACTCGTGCCGTCAAAAATGACGGCAATATTGAGCTAATAATATTAATTATCATTGTTGACAAAGGACCTAATACTAAAAGTATAGCTTACTTAGATTTAACCACTTTACTTCTTAAAATGAAATATAATTAGTTTCACTTTGAGCATGTTTTGGACAAAGTACCAAAGAAACAAACAAGATGACTCTCAGTACATCTTTGGGTGACATAGCAATACAGCGGCTATGGTAGAACTTCTGGCCTAAAAAGAACCAAGGCCTGCCATGTTTTAGTAGATGCTTCAGTTTGTTACAAGCTTTGCTGTATATCCCTTCAACTTGTCCTTCATCTTCTGCGACAGAAGCTGTCTCTCAAGGAATGGAGGTAGTAGGTAGTAGTGTAATTTGAGAAGTAGAAATAATCGTTTACTTAAATAAAGAGATGTTGGCTGAAAGATTTGAGACGAAGGAACAGTTAGGGCAACAAAGGATATAAAAAGTAAAGAATGAAGAAATAGAGGTAAATTCCCTTTCTTCCAGTTCCACTTGCAAATACTGAGAGGGGATTTGGAGTAAGGGGAACAAGGATATTTATTTCTCACATATACAAAAGATAAAAGCAGCCACTGCTTTAACCATCCCCAATGAGTCTCTGTCCCCTCATCATCTTGGCGGATAAGAGCGGAATCACTGAATACAATAAATATAAAGGAATACAGAATATACGTTCCAAAAATTCTAGAGCATGGAGAGCGAATCATTTTAATTAGTGCTTACATTTTTTTAATCGTAAAAATGTCACTTATTTACTTACCGAGAGGGTGAGTGTGAGAGAAATTGTGTGTGTGTGTGTAAGAACGGGAGAGATAAACACGACAGAAGCATATCGTTGCAGGTGGATGAAGATCCCTGGGCGCGCTCCACCCAATAGATGATATTCCTGCCAGGCATCGACTCGTGTCTGTGTAGTATGTGAAATGCTGACTTTCTGGACGCTTGATGTCTGCACAGTGATCTTTCGGGATTTGGTAAACATTCCCAGATATATTTAATAAAGTTCCTAATTGCTGCAATTTCTTACGCTTATTCCGAATCTATATTTCTTTTGCGGGGAAATTAATACATTGAGAGTTAAGTTAGGTTTGGTGTATTTTCTCCTAACTTTTTGTACATTTAATCAGTAATGCAATTTCTTACGGTGATTCCAAATATGTATTTAATTTATAAAAATTGTTAGTTTTAAACTAAGTTACATTAGCTAATGTTCAGTTAAATTCTCTGATCTTTTGTAAATTTGACTACAAATACAGTTTCTTACGCTTATTTCAAATACATATATATTTTTTAATTTTTTAAAAATTATTAGTTTAGAAAAAGATCGGAGAACGCGGACCAAACCCACGATATATAAAAGCCCATAAGAATAATGTTACGAGTTGATTGCAATCTTTGGTTCAAGTTGAAAACTGTATTCTGAATTTTCGTCGCTCACTCTTCATTGTCTGAATTCGTAAGGCGTAGAAATTACGATATTACAGACGTTTTTAAGAAGAATTTGAGGGCTTAAAATGCTACTCATGATATTAGATTAGAAAATATCCTTCAAAGAACTGGATTCAGCGAATAAGTGAATAAGGGCCATGATGTACTCTCATTTAGAAAGATTTATTATGGTTGACATAAGAGGGCTGAAATTGAAAAGTGATGTCTTGTGGAAGGAAGTATCACGGAATCTCCGCTGAGAACTAAATGAGATTAACTATTTTTTTTATATTCCCAATTTAAAAAAAAAATGGAGAAAAGAGTGATTGACATGAAAAGACGTTCTAAACCTTTTACCTAAATGGGAAAGTATTAACTACCAGGAAATCCGTTTTTAACTTACCAATATATTATAATTGTGAATGAAATTGCAAAAAGGTGTTCTCTATCCATATTTCTTTTTCACTACTTTTTGAGCCTTTGCCTTAGCTTTAAGCAGGCAAGATATCATTCAATCATAAGGAAAGACTCATTCATTAAATACAAGGAATTGAGATTGATTACACAATGGTAGCGGTTGAAATATTTATTGGCGCCTAACAATGATTTATAAATTTGTCTTGGCTTAGGATTCTTTACTAGGTAGACAAAATATTCCCTTGTTATAAAATGTACAATAACTAATTGGCTTCATGGGAGATATAAATGCTTAGGCAATCGTCGAAGTTTAATGAAATGCTTTGAGTCACAAAACCAAGTAAATAGGGTGGATGAAGATTGATAATATGAGGAGATTAAATATAGAGAGAATACATATATGTAAATTTAATGGAAATACACATGAAGCATATTTAATATAATTTGTAGTGCATTTACTGAACGTCGAAGAAAAATATCCGGTTTCTCAAAAGGACGGATTCAAATTTCCTTTTGGCAATTCAATACGGATTTGGGTTTTTTATCAATGGTTTAATGGAAGCGAGTTTAACAAGAAGGTGAGGAGGTTTGATTTAGGTAAGACGGTTTCAGCGTCTCGTTTTTAACCAGCGGCCTCGCAAGTGCCAAGTAAGTTCCATGAGCGAAGGGTGGTAGAATGAAACCTTGAGTAGAGGGAATAGGTAGATGGTGCAAGATTACTAGGTATCATCAAAATGAACTGAATGGAATAAAATAATGACCCGTGACTAAATTTTAAGAGCAAAAGACCCGACAAAGGGGCCTTTCCGTCGAGGCAAACAAAGTAGTTCCTCTTTTGGATTTTCGGGCTATTTGTTCTATACAATCTATCACTATTCTAACCTCACTACTTTAAATACAATTTTGATTGTTTTATGGAGAACATACTCTCAATAGTTAATCAATTTAAATTCAATATTTAATTAATCGTAATGAAAACGACCCAAATTTTATTTTAAAAACACCAAAACTTTTCTTTAAAGAGGAATACCTATTTGGCTCTCTAGGTGGCTTTAATACCATCCTATACTTGTCACTCTAGGAAAGTGCATTTTCTCAACTTTTCCTCGTGGAAGTTGAAAAATCAACTGCCTCTGCAGTCATTAGTTCCAGCGACCTCAAGCATGAAAAGAGCAGGCGTCATCACTGAACCTTCGATGTACATATATATTTTGAGACTCTCTTCCTTTGAAGATCAGCTATAGCAAATTTTTCATCTCGAAGCCACTAAAAGATCGATTTAAGGTTTCGGCAGAAACAATAATTTATAAAAAAGGCGGACAGACGAGAAAAAATCGATTTAATGTGATGTTTGCTGAATTTCAAATTACTAAATGATGGTGAACTCATACATTTTCTGTTTCAGGAACTCATGAGCCTGGGTACTTTTAGTGTCAAAGTTTATCCTTTTTTGAAAGACGAAATTCTCATCAACATTCAAGGGTCCTTTGGAAAGGATCACTACCAATTTTCTTTTTCTGTCAGCGCCAAACTCAAGTCAATGAATTTTCACACTGAGTAAGCTCCGCCTGCTTAGTCTACTGTACTATCACGTTCCGGGATTCTTAAGGAATCTTCATCTCTGATAAACCATATATCTATCTTATATTCTTCGATGACTGTTTCTAGGTCAGCAATGAATGTGTTGTTTCTTCTGCCGAGAAAAATAAGACCGCAGTTGTAATGGACAAATAAGATTGCCATGGGAAAGCGAGCCTCCGGCTTGATGACGAAGAGACTTACCAACTCCACTATTATAACCTTATAACCTACTTCAAACTGGTCAAGTGACAAATTGTGAGAACAACTCTTAAGAAAAGGCGTAAAACGACACTTGACATTCAAATTTACTGCATATTTCGATCAATCTCTTCCCAACGAATTTGAGTGGGGCGATATAAGTGTTTTCATGGGGATGTTTTGTAAATTGAATCCCTCTCTTGTTTCCAACAATTAATTACACAGGTAAACAATTTTAATCACATTTTCTGGTGACTTAGATTTATCTGCCAATTTTAATAATAGTTTCCATGCTAATTTCAAATATATAATCCATTTTTACCTACATGCTATAGTTATTCTGTAATTACTATTTTCTCGTTTTTCCGAAAACTGCCCTCCGGACGGACAGAGAAGATGCTTGTAGAAAGCAAATACTTCACATTTCATAGTAATAAGATAGTAATAAGTGTTATAGTGAAAAATATTGACATTTTTGTTTCTTTTTTCAGGTCTCATGTTAGAGTGATGGCTTCGTCAAGAGGAAATTAAGTTAATGATCCAGACAGATTCTGCTACATATGTGGCTGTTACATGCTAGTTCGTTAAAGGCGCAATATATCAAACTTTTTAATCCGCACTTATAAGGCATATTTTGATGTTCTTCTTGGCGGTCAAGATAAGAAGTGGGCCCTTCATGCTGTTTGCCATAGTTGTGTGGAACATCTTCGTGAGTAGACGAATTGAAAGAGAAATTGTCTTCCTTTTGGAATCCCCATGGTGTAGCGAGAGCCGAAGGATCATATATCGGACGGTTATTTCTTTCTGGTGAATACTAAAGGGATTGGCAAGAAAAATCGGCACAAGATCGACTACCCCAACATTTCCTCGTCGATCCGGTCAGTACCTCATTCTGAGTCTTTACCAGTTCCGATTTTCAGTGGATATGCTTCCTCCGAGGATGATGATGATGTACGTGATATGGACGTCCACGGAATGGATTCAAAGTCTGCAGATTCATCATCAGATGTTGAACAGTCATTAGCTCCTCACTGTTTTACTCAAGAGGATTTGAATGACTTGATTCAAAATTACTTCAGGGCATGATGATAGGCGTGATAAAATGAAAATTATTGTATAATATTAGTTATTGATATTTCGAAAAATCTGTAGCGTTTATAGATAATCTGATTTTAGATTTTAATTCAGTATGCTCGAATTAGCTAGGAAAATGTATTTTTGTCAATTCACCAAATACATTGTTCTCCAGAGTTATCTTTCGGGTTTGTTTGTTCAGATAAGGGCTTCAACTCTGTAATCGCATTCTATACAAGGAGCTTTGGAGAAGAGAGGTATCTTGAATATTTTAAAAGTACTCCAGCCTTTTGTTCCAATAAGTAATTTATCTAAGTTTTTTTTTCAAAATCTAGTACAATCTTGATCCGTCCATTACCTGTTTATAAATACTATGAAGATGTGTTGTTCGACATTTTAGGGCCATTTCATATGATTTCAATATTTTTTTAAGAAAAATTTGTTTTTAAACTTTCCTGCTTCAATAGATTTTTTCCTTTCACATAAGCCTAAATGTGTTCTACAAACACATCAATCTAAGCTTTCTGAGCACCAACAAAAATTGTGTGAACTATACTACATAATTACTAGGAAAACATTACAAAATTCGACTGAACATAGGTTCGCATCCGTGTTCAAAATATATATTCAATATTTGATTAATTCTTCAAATTAACAAATTCAGCTGTCAAAGGTAGTCTTAGTTATGCAATAACTAGAATCAATTTTAACTTGAGATTTTACTCCATTCTTCCTTATACTACGAGGGGCGGTCAATTAGTTTTTAAATTCGGATATAAGGAAACGAGATATGAGGATCAGTGTTTTATTATTTTTCATTATAACTACCCTCGACTTTAATGCACTTGCGCCACTTGTCCCCGAGGATTCGAATTCCCGACAACCAGAAATCTCCCGACTGTTGTTCAATCCACTCCTGGACGGCGAGCTGGACATCTTCATCGTCCCTAAACTGGCGTTCACGCAGTGCAGTCTTGAGCTGGCAGAATAAAAAGTAGTCGCTAGGGGCCAGATCTGGACTGTAGGGGGGAATGGTTGAGCTCCTTGAATCCGCACTCGCGCAGGGCAGCTTGTGCAACTCTGGCCTTGTGTACTTTGACGACGTTGAAGTCGATCATGGGGTATGAGGTTTCTAGGGACCCAACGGGCGGAGACCTTGGTCATGGCTAAATTGCCGTGGATGATGTTGATAACACTCCCATGTGATATTCCAAGTTTTCGCTCGATTTCTTCGACCTTTACTCGTCGATTTTCGACGATCATCCTCTCCACACGGTTCACATTGTCCTCGTTGGTCACGTCTGAAGGGCGTCCTGGATGAGGGTCATCTTCAAGGGACTCACAACCATGGCGGAACTCCCTATTCCAGTGAGCAATGGTTGCATAGGAAGGGGCGGTGTCCGTGTACACTGCAACCATGCGTTCATAGATCTCTTTTGCATTATTGCCTTCCTTGGTCAAAAACTTGATCACTGCGCGGTGCTCAACCTTCTCTATTGTTGAAAAATTTGTGACTGACGATCTGCGTTCAGCTACTGCTTCTTAAAAAGACGAGGCAGGAGCGTGCGGTTGCAGGTCCTGACTTGTCATAACTTGTCCTAACACCCCCACAAACAGCTATCCCCCTTCCTCTGTTTTGCCCTACCGATTCGCAAAACTTATTGACTGCCCCACGTACATACATCCACAACTCGTAATTATTCCTTAGGGCTCTTTAGTGAACGGGCTTTTATATTTTCATCTGCATGTATATTCTCTATGGGGTTCAGATCTGAGATTTATTATGGGATGTCAAACATTAATTTGAAATATCAAACCTTGTTTCACTACAAAGCTAAAATGTTTTGCTACATTGGTCTGATAAAAGTAAAACCGCCTACCATATTTCACTTGTTTTGCATATGCTATATGTAGGGAAATCGATATTCCACCCTCACAACTGAGGCCCTGGTCGGTAACCACAACGTGCTGGTATTTGGC
This sequence comes from Ceratothoa steindachneri, assembly GCA_963969495.1. NCBI lineage: Eukaryota > Metazoa > Arthropoda > Malacostraca > Isopoda > Cymothoidae > Ceratothoa > Ceratothoa steindachneri. The sequence continues at coordinate 82,350,757 of OZ018318.1, forward strand.
GGCGTAACCCGATTACTTACATCCCCCCATTCTCTCCTCTCGCCTCGATGATCACTAGAAAGGTCTTCCACAACCACATAATGCTGGAAACATCAAGTTTCGAGTCCTACGAGCCTAACATTGGTTAAACCGGCAATATTTCCCCTGAGAAGTGGGATTTAATTTCACTGCATAAACGAAATTAGAGGAGAGTCGACCAAAAGCTAGAAGGTGCCTTTAGGGCTTATTGAAAGACGCTCGGAGAAGAACCGTTAGAGGAGGAGGCTTAATTCCGAAGACCTCACCCCCCTCCTCCCCCTACCCCCAGTTGGGTGGCGAAGTATATATGAGGATAATTGTAGAAAGACGGGGAAGATCGAGTTTGCGATCGAGACGACGAAGTCCGGCTAAGTGCCCGGCAACCCTACGAAAGGAACACAGAAGAAGATCATGCTGAGCCAGTTCTTGGTGGTCACACTGAAATTTAAGTTAGCTTGTATTGAGAAACAAGCTCAACCATCTCTCGTCAGAGCAACCCTCTATCTCGGTTTACAAAAAAAAAATAGAGATAGTCCTCGCCATTGAGGTATACCGCAAAGTGAACTTCCTCAAACGCTGCCCCCCATTCGTCAAAGGATTCACTCGTTTGCTCATCGCTCGTCAGTGCAAATTATTCCAAGATTAACCAGAAGATTGGAAAAAGAATACTTTCCCTGTCCCGTTGGTGAAATCATCTTACCAAGACAACGTGCTTAACGCCATTCGTCGCCCGCACCGAATTCATCTGTGGCTTTAAACCTATCCCCGCGCCAGACAAACAGCTGGAGTGGCTGTAAATACGTCCACACGCCTGGCCGCAAACAACATTCTTGCGTCTGCATAAAAATTGAGGCCAAGGTCAGTCTCCAACCAGATTCCCTTGTGGTTGTTTTTAAAGGAAATAAATTCCATTATCTTTTTTTGAAGGTCAATTAGCATTTAATATTAAAGTGAGCTTTGGTCAACCATTACTGGATATTCATTTGTGTAATTTAGTAAGTCTCACTTAAACTTGTTTGATTCATAACTGTCTAGTTTGTTTTGTTAAATTTCATGTTTTAATTAGAGGTCTATTTTCTTAGAAGTATTTAATTCAATCCTCGAAAAGCTGAGCATGGCACTAGAAACCCTTAAAGATTAAAATAACGTAATAAAATAATAATATAGCACTCTTAGAGAAAACGTAATCAAGGAGTTTTTGAAGTACGTAACAAACCTAGACGTACATACACCACCACTCGGTCCTTGCAATACCACGACGCTATACTTTCTTTCAAAATATCCAATATAAATTTTCCTTCATGCTCAACTCAATTTTAGGAAGAGTTTCTGGACTTTTCGCAGTAAAGCCACCATTAATATTAAGCTTTCTAGGAATTGCTTCACAGTTGGTATGAAATTTATTTGGTTAAGAATTCAAAACAGGCTTTTTGCAAAAAATGCCTTCTGAAATTAATACTGTTTTCAGGTAAAGCGATAGAGTATGTAGACGGGTAAAGTAAACCTATTATCTATCAAATGAAGCAGTATATTTTCATGAGAATTTAAACACAAATAGAACGACATATGTATATACATACAACCTGAAACATACAGGTAGCTTGGTAGGGAAACTTTGGATTTCTCAGTTCTCTGTGAATCAAATTTGATATGTGAATATTAATATTATGTTTTCACTATGCTCTGTTACGTCCTTCAATTATTATTTCATATTCGTCCTTTTTTGGATGAACCACGCTAATAGCTTTTGAATGAAAGTAGCCCATCTGGACATATTTTGGAGAAAACGAAGGATGATTTTACACCTTAGTCATGCATTGCGTATATATTTAACAGAAAACCAGATTTATAATTTAAAATTGATGGATAAAATGTATTATTTGCTCACATCAGCGCCACTTCGACGGATGACTTCAAAAACCCTATCATGCATGCAATCTGTTAATTCCTGAATAGAAACAAGTTGAAATGCCTCTGCTGCAGCTTTGATTGTCGCCTATAAGAATTACTTAGACAAATATTGACGTCCATCAGCATAATCATGTTTAATGATGGACCAAAAATTTTCGATTGGGTTAAGATCAGTAGAGGCTGGCGGCAACACCATCAACTTGTCACACTGTATGCCCTAAGAGCCTAAGAACGTTTGAGTTGCCCTGGCAGACTGGAATGGAGCGTTGCCATGCAGGAAAACAAGTCCTTAAAAGTGACAAGGGTATTTCATCTAGCCAGAGATCAAAAACCTCCTTAATATTTTAGCCGCCCAGAGCAAAGATTTCCGTCATATTACATGCCTGCAATAGGCCAAACTCTTTATTTTTTAAATAGCATTATTTTTAAATTATTTCCTAGTAAATCTCTACTATAAATAAAGTTAAGTTTATCTGTATGAATTAATATGCATGCGTAAATTTCTGTCATTGGCCCAATATGATGACACATTTATTAATAGGCTTCTTGACGGATATATTCACCCATAATTATTTAGTTAGATAGCGCATAAAGCGATTCAGATCACTATAATTGCTAAATTTTTCAACTGAAAAAAATCCAATTCTTTAAAAGTGATCTGCATAAACCCCTCCTGGTGGGGTGGTTCATTGTTGTATGCTCTCACGTGAGCTCATTCCTCATTGAACCATAGCTGCGGGATACGAAATGCTGAAAAATATTCTCAAATATGTCAGATGTTGCCATATTTAGTATGAGTCGTTTGACAGGCCCCCAGACGAAATTTTCACCTATTGGTAATCATTATCAATTGTGGGAATCTTCGGCTCGGGGCCTACAGGCCAAATTTCATCCAAGTGGGAAAGCCATGAAGGTGTTATAGAGATCACAGTTGGGTGAGTATGGCCAGTCTAAAAAAATCAGGCACCTATACTGGGCAACAAATATATGTTTAATTATACCTGCTCCCACATAACTTCTCATCCCTGTTGTTGACGTCGCAAAACGTTGGTGACGCTCATTTTTAAAATAAAACACACCATTTGCCCAACCCTGGGGTCCTTTAAGGTTTCTGGTGCTCTTCTTCGGTACATGGAAACGACCAACCTCGGTGAAAACGTCTTTGCTTACGTGTCGTGATTCCCCATGTAACTTGCGGTCAATACTCCTCAAATCCCTACTCTTCACAGTCTTAGACGTCTCACAATCGAATCGCTTCTTTCTTAGCGAAGGTTTTTCATTAAGCGTCTAACCGTTTCCACATAACGAACCAACTTCTCCCTAATAACATGAAAAGAGGTGCCTTCATCACTTTCCTTGATGACGAACAGGTTTGCTTCATCGTTAAGGTCTCTGCGACGTCCTATTTTTCATAAAGAGGATAAATGCTACTAGCGTGCTTCGCCTCAAAACTACGAATTGGAAAGAAAATTTTAAGGACGTTCCACAGCATAATGAAAACATGACATTAATGTTGTCAGATTAGGCAGACCAGCTTGGAAATGTATCATTAAAATTGATTCACAGAGAACCAAGAAAACCTAACTTTCCCTAACAAGCTATTAGTGTGGGGCAGGGCGTAGTTGCGAAACCATTTGCCTTCACAACCTTCTCCAGGTGGGAGCTGAACTGGTTGCATGCCCTTGTTAGGGAGTGTTTGTCATGGGATGACATTAACTCCACAATGACGGTCTTCAGAGTTTCTAGCGTGTTGTGAGCAACCTTGTTGACATCCTTCTCAACAACACTCGACACTAAATAGTATAGGGGTTGCATTCAGAGGAGCTTGTGGGCACGTTGATGAACAACCTCGACTGTGTCTTCCTTGCCCTGTGTGTGGGTGCAGAGTTCTGCTTGAAAATATAAGTCCTCTCCGTGGCTACTTGGTCTGTCCAAGGCTTGACTAACGTCTCCAGTACATGAATGTAAACATCCGCATTAACATTGAGGCACTGGAGGAAGCATTGAGTGGCAATAACGTAGCCTCACTGCTGACCACGTCCAGAACCATCAAAGAGGCGTGATTTGTTTGTATTGAACGTAGGCACTTACTTATTCCTAGCCTCGTCATACTGACGTTTCACTTTGAAAACGAGGTTCCTCGGTTAATGAAACAAATTCACAAACTCCTTCACTCTTCTTTCGGCGCGGAAGGACAGAAGTATAGTCCTCCCATTTTTCGACTTAAGCTAGTATTTTCAGAAGAAAGCGCATATGCTGTTACCTGCATGGAACGTAAATTCTTACTGATCGTTTCCAAGATCAAGTAATCTTCATTGGTGTGGTCATTATCTTCTAGCCACACTTTTAACCTTGTAATCCATTTACCTATAACGCACTTTACTAACAAATGCTCGATTTACTGGTCGCCCCTTCATAATACCTCATTAGAAATTATTTTATACTGGTCAACCTCGTCATTTGCAAATTTAAGCGTTGTGGCAACTTCAGTTTTACGAAGAAATGTCATCTTACAAGGCCTTTACACCTGGAGGTCATTTTTGTGTCGGAACCTCTACACTGTAATTTTTGAAATATTACCTCGTGTTGTATACAAACGTTGAAAAGCTGATTTTCAGTAGTTTTGTTTTTAATATACGCTCATGACGAAGGTATGAAATGCTATTAAAGGAACAATGGATTTCTTGCTTGACACTGTATTGGACACGTCCGGAGGAGGTGCCTTTCATCGACGCAAACCATGTGGCTATACCAAATAGACAGACTAACAGCCACATATTTGTTTCCATGTTACAAGTGACTAAGTGTAATTTTTACCTACACTGTTTTGAATATCAATCTGTCTATAATAATTTTATGTTCTTTCCACTTCTTGGCAGAGTTTATATTGTGATTTCGCATTCATACCTAGAGTGATGCTTGGGTATGTTCATTCTCTTTTGGTAAGTTCACCTTACTTGTTCAAAAGAACGATGTTTGCTTAGATACCTTTGGTTGATTTAAGCGATATTAATGTTAATTTAAACTGTATTTACCGTAATTTCTAAACATATATAATATTTAAGAATAGTTAATCTTACAAAGATTTAAGGGGCCAAGTATGCCATGTTTTATAATGCATAAACCAAATGCATGGAATTTTCAGATGATAAATGCATACAAATTACTAATTGGATAATCTTTCTCCTGGTATCCAAACTTCTGATCCAAACTCTACATAAATTCAATCTTACTCAAAATAAATTGTAACTTTTTATTTCATCATTCTAGTCTTTATTATTTCTCCATCTTTTCATTCCTTCTTTCTTTCTTCTTGAAAGAAAAAGCTCGTATTTCTTTTTCAAAAAATGACATAAAAGATATTTGCTTACTGAAATAATCGCGCTACACTAACCTATGTAGAAAAATATCTAACATTAGACATAATCTATAGGGAAACCCTTTATAAAACTGCTCTTCATCATCATCATTATTATTAATCACTCTAAGACAACGTGATGTTGTCGTGCATCAACGTTGTTATCTAAAACAGTATGCAGGATCCAAGGCAGGAATAAAAATTTGGATCAGAAGACCTAACAGTCCAGCCGCCCATATCTGGCTTTAATCGTTTTTTTTAGCACGTGCCAGAAAACGGTATTCCTACCCCCACATGCCGTTGATAAAAGGATTGTCTAACTCGAAGTAATTATCCACTCGATCAATAAGTTGCTCTATAAACATTTATTCTAAAGAGATATTTTTTAATCGCACTGCCAATATCTTTCGCTACTAAGGTGCTCCATGTTGCAGACATTAGGAAATCCATAATCTCTCTTCAACACTATAAAGAGTTTGACTTCTCCTTGATGTCGTAAGATAGGGTCAAAGTAAACCTTTCCACGTTTATCAGCCGAGGTCCATGACGGCTATGTGCGTGGGAGATTTATAATACAAGCAGAGTGCAAATTAACTGAATGTAGGTTGGTTCGGGGACAATAGAAAAATGGGTCCAAAAATAACTTTACTAATATGCAAATTAATATTCTATTACAAAGTTAAAAAGGGTTTTACAACAAGCTATATACACATTAGACGTACACAAGTCTCAACGGCTAAAAGGATGAGGGAGACTTGGCGGGGCGGTTGCCGTACAAACAAACGAACAATATTGACCGAGGGTCGCTCGAATGACGTTAAGCGTATACGAAGCCGACGATGGAGGCTTACACGGATGGGGGAGGGGGTAGTAGAGAAAGTACTTACATAGGAGAGTTGCGCGTTGCTCTTACCTAGGAGATTTGGCCCGAAGGAATAATCCTTGCCTAGGCGCAAAGTTCAAATAATATTCTCTTGGCAATGACTATTACGGGATGAACTTAGATCTTGCTCTCGAGTTATAACACGAATCGAGACTGGGTGCGTTGCGTTCGAGGAGCGGGTAGAACGAGTACGGGGTAGACTCACGCAAATTGATCAAGAATACCCGGATCTGGAAGGGTTCTGCGAGAATTGTGCAGAGTCCAGATGGTACTGGCGGGGGGCAGGTAGAGGATACTGACGAGGCGGGCAGGCGGCGGATACTGCCTTTCAACTCTGTCACCGGAGGATTCATAGTGGGGTCTAATGGAGTTTTCACACCTCCGTTCGAAAGAGAAGAGTTCCAGGGTATGATTTATCGGTAGGCGAGAGTAGTCTCGCCCTATTAGCACAATCGCGAAAAGGTTTCTAAGTCGGCGAGTTGAAACTTTGTCCGATTCTAGATGGGACCTTTTGGATCCTCAAACTTGCCGTGGCTTTCTATGATGGCGGGCTTTTAGGTCACCGTGGCGTCTCATGATTTGGCATTTCCATTAGCGCTGACAAAAAGGGTTGACCGGGTATCTGTTGTCGCTCTCTCCATTGAATGCGTGGTAGTGCACATCTTTCTATTTCTCTCTCTCTCCTCTCTCTCTCTCTCTCTCTCTCACATCCAAACGGTGATGGGAGCCGTGGACGACATAGGGCTTAAAACCCGCAAACGTGTGGTGGTTGGAATGCTTCCGAGAAGAGGTCCATCCCGAACCGCTCACAAAAGAAATGTCGCAGTGAACAGAAGGTTGGCGGATCTTTGCATGGCAGAAGGAGTCTTCTTCGTGGACCCCTATCGTACCTTTATCGGTAGAGACTACCTCTACCAAAGGGACGGGGTACATCTCTCCTTTAAAGGGAAGGCCTTTCTCGCCAACCTAATTCAAGATGTCGTGGAACGCACCCAAAGGAGCGTTCGAAACAGAGCAAGCATGCGCCAGAATGCCCGTGTCACTCCTGGAACGACCTTCTCGGAGGTCGTCAAAAAGGGTGTGACTACGAAAACAGAAAAGCCGGGAAACGGAAGAGCGTAGAGAGTCCTACACTTGGGGACTCCCTCAAAGTTCTTCTGTTCAATACGAGGTCAATCAGGAATAAGTTTCTTGAGCTCCGTGGCCTCGTAGTAACAGAGAAACCTGAGATGGTAGCCATAACGGAATCGTGGATAAAAACCTCAAGCCGAGATTTTGAAGGTGAATTCACGATTCCCGGTTACCAGCTCTTCCTGAAAGATAGGCCAGACAGAGAGGGTGGCGGTGTGATGTTGTATGTCAAGGATACTCTCAACTCGACGGATTGCAACATCATATCCGACCATGAACTACTAGGTGTTGACCTAGAGATAGGTCCTGCCAAATACAGGACCCTGGTGCTTTATAGACCTCCTGCCCAACTCGTTGAAAAGGACAGAGATCTGTACCAGCTACTAGGAGAACTTGTCGAAGACAGAGTGTGTATTGTAATGAGGGATTTTAACACACAAGTTGACTGGGAAACAAGAGAACCCTGTGGCGAGAACGCACTGCTCCTGGAGTTCGCGAACGAGTTCCTCACTCAATGGGTGAGAGAGCCAACGAGAGGAAACAATATCCTTGGCTAGGTTTTTCCCTTCTGAGGATGACATCGTTGAGGACCTCTTTGTTGGCGAAGAGCTTGGTGGCAGTGACCACCGACTAATTAGATTTGTGGTCAAAGTTCCGAAGGCAGGGCCTGCAACTAGTAAATAAAGGAAACTCGATTTGAAAAGAGCAGACTTTGCAGGTCTTCGTGCTGGACTGACTGACGCGAGGCTAGAAGTGTACGATGTTGTTGAAGACTCGTGGAACAGTTTCAAAACCACATTCATGAGTCTTCAATCGCGTTTCATCCCTCTGAAATGTCCCCGTCGATCTTCTGTTCAACCAAAGTGGTTTAATCGAAAAATCGGCCAACTGCTTAGGAAGAAGAGAACTGTGTACCGACAATCGAAGATCTCGAAGGACTTTGACGAATACCGGAGGCTAGCCAGGAGAGTGAAGCCCTGCATAAGGGCAGCTAAGCGTTCTGAGGAACTCCGAGTGGCGAGACTCTGTAAAGAGAATCCCAAGGAGTTTTTTGGATACGTGAACATCCGTAAACCAATCCGTCGAACGATTGGCCCTTTGAGAAATCAGGAGGGGGCATTAAAGCACTTAGGTGCAGAAAATGCTAACCTCCTCAACGACTACTTCTCTTCAGTGTTTACTGAAGAGTGTGGTCCCATCCCCCAGCCAATGGATTCCTACTCGGGGGAAAAGCTGGAGGATATGGACTTCACCGAAGGGGAAATAAAAAAGAAGATCAGTGACCTAATGACGAATAAGTCACCTGGCCCGGATAAGTTTCTACCTAAAGTGTTGAAAGAAGTGCGCGATCAAGTGTCACGACACCTGAGCGCAATCTTTAACATGTCAATCCGGACCGAATGCGTTCCTAGAGACTGGCGTGAAGCGGAGGTGACTCCTATCTTCAAGAAAGGAGACCGAAGCCAACCGTCGAACTACCGACCTATCAGTCTCACTTCGATAGTAGGTAAACTCATGGAAAGCATCATGGTGGACAAAATAACGTCGTATTTAGAGTCAAACCTGCTACTGAGGAGTTCCCAGCACGGCTTCCGAAGGCAACGGTCATGCTTGACGAACCTTGTGGAATTCTTCCACTTCGTGTTCAGTGAGCACGATCGGGACAAGGCGGTGGATGTGGTGTACTTAGACTTCCAGAAAGCCTTTGATAAGGTACCACACCTCCGCCTTCTCCGGAAAGTGCGAGCGTTTGGCATAGACGGAAAAGTAGCCGGCTGGATCGAGAACTGGCTAAGTGGCAGACGGCAACGGGTGGTGGTGAATGGACAGGCTTCTAAGTGGGTGCCCGTTACTAGCGGGGTGCCTCAAAGTTCTGCCCTGGGACCACTACTATTCATCATCTACGTCAACGACATGGACGGTGACATGGTTGCCAAGATTTCCAAATTTGCCGACGATACCAAGCTTGGTATGAACGTTGCAAAGGATGGAAATACTGCCCGCCTGCAGGAAGATCTTCGGAAGATTGGGGAGTGGTCGGACACGTGGCAAATGCCTTTTAACGGGAACAAATGCAAAGTAATGCATATCGGCCACAGAAACCCCCAATCTCAGTATATCCTTAAGGGCACTGCTCTTGAATCGAGTGACACTGAGAAGGACTTGGGTGTAACTATCACTAGCGACCTCAAGTTCTCGAAACAGTGCATTGAGGCAGAGAAGAAAGCCCAAAGGATGTTAGGCTACATAAAGCGCCAGTTTGGATACCGTAACAAGGAGATAGTACTTTGTCTGTACAACTCCCTGATTTGGCCACACCTGGAGTATGCCGTACAATTTTGGAGTCCTTCGTTTCGAAAGGATATCGCAAGGTTGGAACGCGTACAAGCCAGGGCAACCAAGCTGATTCCCTCTATCCGACATAAAAATTATGAGGATAGACTAAGGGAATTAAATCTGTTCTCGCTGGAAACCCGTAGACTGCGTGGTCAGCTCATCGAAGTTTTCAAAATACTTCGAGGGTTCGACAATGTTGACTACCGGGATATTTTCACACTGAGTGAGAACAGAACGCGCAATCACGGCTTCGAACTTGAACTGAAGCGTTACAACCGCAATCTGTGTGGAAACTTTTTCACGTACAGTATCTGCGGTAAGTGGAACGCACTTCCAGTGGAAGTTGTCAACAGTGAATCTGTTGACCAGTTCAAGTCAAGACTAGACAAAGTCTTGAAAAGTGGCCGTTTAGGGACGCAAAACAATTGAGCAGCCATGTGCCCGCTCGATTGCTAGTCCAAAGGTACCCTCTTTGAATGGACCGTAAGGTCTCCTAGGGTACTTTCTTTCCTTGTTACTCCTTGTTACTCTCTCTCTCTCTCTCTCTCTCTCTCTCTCTCTCTCTCTCTCTCTCTCTCTCTCTCTCTCTCTCTCTCTCTCTCTCTCTCTCTCTCTCTCTCTCTCTCTCTCTCTCTCTTTCTCTCTGACACCTGAAATAAAATTTCTAGTAAAACTATGTTATGAATTGCATCGATTATGTTTACTTAGCAATTTAGGTAAGCTGTTTTGATAAGGGTTTTATAGTATTAAGATACGTTTGCATTCCTTAGAATGTGCTAATTCTGAGAATTACTAAAGAAGCCATTCTGGAATTAAATTTGCATATTTTTTTATCGTTATAAGCATAGATCATCAATCATGTAATGGCATCCTCTTTTTATCAAAGCCATTCTTCTATTGTTATATTCTTTTTTATTGCCATCAATACCAAGAATCCTTTGGTAAATTTGATTTTCATATTTAATTTGATGGCTTTTTTAGAACGTATATGATTCCTAATCATTTTTATACAGATGCGAGTAAAATACTGTAAAATAATTGTTTCCGATAAAAAATAGAAAAAATAGGAGAGATTTTTCATATTTCATGTATTTAATTATTTGTACCCTTATTTGTCAAAACAAGGAAAGATCCTTTTGCCTATGTAAGTTATTTTTTTAAAAGACGATGATAAACATTTTATGAATAATTTTTCATTCAGAAATATATAATTTTCTGTAAATTTTCAAAGAGTACGAATACTTTCATTAAAAAAATTAATTATCATACCCTCATTATAGTCCTGTCATACAAAGTTAGGCAAAGCTAAATGAACTGTGCTTGCCTCTTCCTTACCTTTACAAAAAAGAACATCAAACATCGGACAAATAAATATTGTCCCGCAAAACGGAAACTATTTTTTTGTATCTGATATAAAGATGGTTTTGTTTTACACTCGACAATTTTGACTCTCATATTCGGACAACTCTTTTGACTGGGTCTCTTAAATGGTTACAGAAAATATTATATCTTCGTCCATTTAATAGTGTTTGATTGTGTCCTCCATACCGCAAGAAAAAATATTATTATGGTGAAAAATACCAATTTTAGTGTATTCGACTAAGGAGATGAAACAAGGGAATAAAATGGGTGCAAGCACACAATGAATTGACGAATAAACGTCTTTGTGTATCTAATATAAATTGTTGTGAGGGGATGAGAGTAACGACCTCTTATGTCTTCCTAGAGCAAAAAAAAACATTAGTGAAGAGGTGTATGAGTTACGAAGAGGAAGCTGAAAACTATTATTATTATTATTCCGATAAAGAAGTATTTTAAGAATAACAGGTCGCTTTCACGCAAAATAAATTTGCTTGAGGGATGATGTGTGGTGTGGAAAAATAAAATCGAAGGGCGACCAGGTACCCTTCTGTACCCATGCGGTCTCGACATCACTGCATAGAGCGTTGGAAGCGAGGCTGATATACGGCGAGGATGCTGTCCACGTCGTTTTATTGCACCCTAGCTACATTTACTTAGGAACACATTCTTCTCGTCTTACGTGTCGTCACAGACATCTTCTTGCCTCCTCCGGCATAAATTGAATCTGGTCGAACATTCTGTGCAATCTTTATCTTGGTTCCCGAAGGAGTCGCTGCCTTTCCCCAAGATCGTACGAATCGTGGAGGCTCCCGCCAGGTCATCTCAGCTACCATCGAGCGCCTATATAATTCCCCGACTCAGTTTAGCGTCTCGAACTCCAGAACTTTCCTGCCTATCACCGCGTACGAGCAAAGGACACGCTTACTCGTCGTGATCAGAGACACCGGCGATTTCAATTCGAGGACGAAGGCTAAATCGACATCCGTGAACTCTGGCATAGTCAATTGGCGACTATCTGACGAGGATTTCCATCTCCGAAGGCCATACTACGTGTGATCCCTCATCCGTCCTGTGAGATAACTCAGCTTCTTCATTACAGTTATCGTATCCCGACCGGCCCTTCCCTTCAACGAACACGCAAGCAGTTGCAATCGTTGATGCCTAAAGATTATTCTATAATCTGGTCTACCCAAATCGTCTCATCCTTTGTGTGTGAACCCCGGATTAAAATTTGTCTTTTAATCACCGACCTGAACCCGACCACTAATCCCATATTTATCCCTCCTGTGTCTCGTGCCGACAGTAAATTTTCGCATATACGATCATTCCCTTTAAACCCTGTACCTGTACATATATCAACTTTATTTATTTGTTAGTAAAGGTATATTTTTGTTATTGTCTTTTACTTGCAACACTAAACGAGTACCAGTTACCTGTTAATCTTCAGCCAACTTGTACTCTGAATTATTTGTTTTAAAAGAACCCCGCAATTAAAAAGTACTCCATTCCCATTGAATTCTTAACTATTTTCCGTTCACGAACCGTCTAAGGTCGAATCTTAAACCATCTTCTACGCAGACCCCAAAAGGCATATATATATATATATATATATATATATATATATATATATATATATATATATATATATATATATATATATAATTATTTAATCTGGGGATTAGGTGTGTCAGGGTCTTTAAAATGTTTTTAGAGAGATCTTTTAGAGACAACCCTTTAAATTTGTTATAATTTCCAAAGCTGAGTACCGTTTGAGTTGTATAAAATACCACGGATCAACCCGGCTATATTTATTTATTTCTTAGTGTGTTGTGTGTGTTTGGACCAAGAACCTTTATTAGGAATTTTTTTTTAGGAGACATAGCTTTTCCCGCGGTCACTTTAATCCCCGATGGATTAGCAGAATCAGAGCCCTTCTTATCTCACAAAGGCTCCATTCTTTTCAACTTGGGGTTAATTGTGCATTATATTAGTGTGAGTATTTGGATAGAAAAGCTTCCGAGTTTAAAAAAGCGTATTCCTTCGTGTGTGAGTACTTTGTCACTCAAGCCCCTTCTCTGCTCGTGCGGATGCTCCATTAAATCCTTATTTCGGGCAACTTACACCCGTGTTCCGAACAAAATGTCGTCGTTCGAGAGATTCAAACTCAGAGGAGAATCCCTCGGATTATAGCTGACCTTGTCAGCTATATACAGGAAAAAGAGAGAAAAGAGAGAGCTGAACAAAAAGAAATTAAAGAGAGCTGAACAAATAGAGATTAGAGAGAGAGCCGAACAAAGAGAGATTAGAGAGAGAACTGAACAAAAAGAGATTAGAGAGAGCAAAGAGGGCGAGAGAATTTGCCAATATGAATAGGAGTTAAATCGCGATCGGCTCAAATCCCTTTCAGTCAATTCCTGTGTAAAGGACCCTCAATCCGCTTCCATTAAACTCCCCACTTTAAAAGAAGGAGACGACTTCGGATCTTTTCTCACTCACTTTGAGAAAATATTTGAAGTTAATCATTGGGATATCGAGACAGACGGTGTCGCAAAACTTCTTCCCCTTCTAAATTCTCAGCTCCGGACCTTTGTGTTTCCCTTCCCCCGGAAGCCACGGTGGATTACACCACTCTCAAATCCGAACTTCTCGCAGCGTATAATATGACGCCGGATTTCTAGCACGCCAAATTTCGTCACGCCCGCATTCAACCAAATTTTACTTTCCGTCATTTTGGGTATACTATTTCTCGTCATTTCAATTTCTGACTAGACGCATCGAAAGTACCCCACGATTATGAGACCCTGGTAGACTTCGTTCTAAGGGATCAGTTTCTGGCGTCGCAACCACCAGAGATCTACTCCTTTGTGAAGGATAGTCGGTGCAACACTTTCAAACAGTGCATAAAAAAGGCCGATATCTATGCAGTGAGTCACAACCTATATCCGAAAGAAAATAAAATGCCTACTCCTTCATCCCCCAAGAATAAAATTAATAACTCACGGTTCCCTCCTAAGAACTCCTCCAAATTCGTCAAGATTACAAACCCCTTTAAGCCCAGAATGCTCCCTCCATCGGAGCTTCGTGATGTTAAGCCCCTCATCTCTGATATCCCGGCGTCATCGTTCCGTTTTGGTAGGACAGTGCCCCAAAGTCTCATCTAACCCGGTGGCTCAGCCCGTTATCACGAGAGCCAAGGCAAAGAAGGATTCCCAGAAGCCCGCTGCCCTTGAAACCCAATTAGAATTAGCTCAAAGATATAAAGAGTGTCCAAAGCTCCTTCCCTTGTGTGAAAAATCTCAAAACCCCGAGCAGGCTTCTGTCCGGGGTAACAAGACAGTCTCTTATATTGTAAAGGAAGGCTTGTAATATCGCGCTTGCTCGGATAGCGTTAACGCAAAGATTCACACCCTCTGTATTCCCTGTTCGCATGTCCCCTTGGTCCTAAAAATTTGCCGACGATCGTGTGTTTTCTGTCCACTTTAGCCACAATAAGACAGCTCAGAGGATTTTTCGGTATTTCTACTGGCCTGGTGCTGCAGTTGATATTTCTGAATACTGCCAGAAAACCGCGGCAAAAAGGCGTGTTAAACGGGCCCCCTTTCAGAAGGGACCGATCATATCGAAACCCTTTTCCCGTGTGGCCATAGACCTTGTCGGCCCCATTCGTCCCCCTTCCAGGGAAGGGCATAGTTATGTCCTTACCTTTGTGGACTGTGCTACGCGCTTTCTGAAGCCGTACCATTTCGAGCATGATATAACCCTCACTACCCAGGAACCTGTTCGCTCAAAATCTTAACCCCCTTCTAATTAATCTGAGAAATGCCTTTAATGACAAGGTTAACAATCTGCTCAATCTAGAGATCAGTGAACCCTCCACGTCAAATTATTGTTCGCCAGTAATTATGGTGCGGGAATTGGATAACTCTTACGGCATATGCGTAGATTTTCGCAAATTAAATTCCGTTACCATTTTCAATGCGGACCCGATCCAATTAATCGAACAAAACCTTCATTTGTTCATAAAGGCAAAATATATTATCAAGCTCGACCTCTGTAAAGCGTGGTACCAGATTTCCCTGATAAAGAGCCTAAGGAAATACACCGCTTTTCCCAGAGACGAAGGCCTTATGCAGTTCCATCGACTTCCATTTGGGTTAATGACGGCCTGCAGCAATTACACTTGGGAACAATGTATTTGGTAAATTGAAAAACGTACATTCTCCTACCTAATTCGAGCATACTGAATTCAAATCTAAAATCAGATTATCTCTAAATGCTACAGATTTTTCGTATTATCAATATCTAATATTATACAATAATTTTCATCTTATCACGCCTATCATGCCCTGAAATACTTTTAAATCATCCTTTTGCGTTATTTATAGTAAAGCAGGTTTTTGCACAAACATTCTATTGCATTAGAGAAGAAACTTGAATTACACATTAGGATTATGGATATTGTAATCAAATAGATGCTAATTTATTAATGACCGTACATCAGGCTGGAGGACCTCTTCTGGATTTTAATCAAGCAAAAATTTGCGTTTGTAACTCTTTCTCTTGTAAGTCTTCTCTGGCTGATCTCTTCTAATCGTCCAGCAGTAGTCAACCATCAAGTGTCTGTACCAGTGACCTTGGTGGCGCTCTTCCATCGTCATCAAATCCTGATGGGAGCGTTCCCCTCGTTCGTCGCTCACAGCTCCAAGATTCTCTGGGAATCGGTCGAGTTAACTATTTAGGAAATGCAGCTTCACACTCATGTTGCATCCCAGATTACGATAGGCTAAAACATATTAGTAACCAGATCCTCGTAGTTATGCGCTTTTTTGTTTCCCAAGAAGTTACGAACAACAGCAGAAAATGAGAGCCAGGCGGCCTTCTCTTTTTCATTCATAGCGTTCACGAATCTAGAATCACTCAGAAACCTTCGCATTTGGGGACCATCAAATACTTCTACTTTTATTTTTTCGTATGCCAACCAGGAAACGCCGATACTATGTACTGAAAACAATAATTGTCAGTGTTGAGATACTGCTTCATCAACCTCAGTTTGAGATGAAGTGGAGGGAAAACGATCTCCTCTCGACTTACGATTGGCTCATTAACAATGTTTGGCATTCCTACTTCCAAAATTTCCCGAACTGTCTAATCTTCTTGGAACCAGTGTTTGTTATGGGCTGGACTGCCCCACATACACATATAGCATGGAAACTTTGTATAGCCCTTTTGCTGGTCAAAAAGGTAGTTGAGCATCTTAAGGTCTGCACATATGATCCAATTGTGCTCATGGTACTTAAGTAAATCCATGACCATTCTTATGTCATCGTGAGTTTCTCGCAGATGGACAGAGTGACTGAGAGGAACTGCATCAAAGTCATTGCCATTATGAAAAAGGGCATAATTGAGGCTACGCTTGGAGCTCTCCAAAAACAGTCTTCACTCAGCAGGGCCTTCGTTGCCCAGTCCCAACTCGGTAAACAGATCAGGAACATCGTGGCAGTATACAAATTGTTTGTCTTCAGAGAAATAATTAACAAATGTACTCTTCCTTGTTCGGTAATATGATACTCGTACCGACCTGTTAAGCATATGTCTTTCACTCAACCTGGAGGCTAAAAGTTCTGCAGCTTCCTTGGAGAGCGCCAAATCACGTATCAAGTCATTCAAATCCTCTTGAGTGAAACAGTGAGGAGCTAATGACTGTTCAGCATCTGATGATGAATCTGCAGACTGTAAATCCATTCCGTGGACGCCCATATCAGGTACATCATTTTCATCCTCGGAGGAAGCATATCCATCGAAAATCGGAACTCAGAATGAGGTACTGGCCGAATCGCCGAGGGAATGTTTGGGTAGTCGATTTTGTGACAGAAATAACAGTTCGATTCATGATCCTTTGGCTCTCGCCACACCATGGGGATTCCAAAAGGCAGACCATTTCTCTCGTTTCGTCCATTCACGAAGATCTTTCACACAACTATGGCAAACAGCATGTGGGGCCCACTTCTTATCTTGATCGCCAAGAGGAACATCAAAATATGCCTTATAAGTGCCGATTAAAAAGTTTGATATATTGCGCCTTTAACGAACTAGCATGTAACAGCCGCATATGTAGCAAAAGGTGTCTGGATCATTAACGCAATTTCCTCTTGACAAAGCCATCACTCTAACATGAGACCTGAAAAAAGAAGCAATAATGTTAATATTTTGTACTGTGAAGTATTTTCTTTCTACAAGCACCCTCTCTGTTCGTCCGGAGGGCAGTTTTCGGGGAAACCAGAAAATAGAAATTACAGAATAACTATAGCTTGTAGGTAAAAATGGATTATATATTTGAAATCAGCATGAAAAACGAATTAAAATTGGAAGATAAATCTAATTCATCATAAAATGTGATTAAAATTGTTCATCTGTGTTATAATTGGATAAAGCGCAGAATTTTGGACGGAATAGATAATGTCACCTTTTATTTTGACAACATTTACGTTGCCACATGTGACTGGTACCAACACTTAGCTTCCCTTCGGGCGCTCTTAAGCTGTTTGTGAGAGCACGGCTTTACAATAGGCCCCGTTAAGTAACACCTCGCCTAGATTTGGTTCCAATATATGAGTTTCCACATTGGAAACGACCAACTTAAGCCCTAAGAAAACAAGGTCCAGTGATAGTTAATATGCCCCTCCCGGGTACAAAGAAATAGATTCGTTCTTTCATGGGGTCTGCCTCATTTTATAGGAGGTTCGTCCCCAATTTCGCGTCTTTGGCCGCCCTGATATGTAAACTGCTCAAGAAGAAGTCTCCAGATCGCATCCTATGGAATTCGAGGGCTACTGCTCATTTCTATCAGCTAAAAGATAAATTGGCATCTGCCCCTATCCTCAGGTTGCCTTACCCCAGTAGGCCCTTCGGGATCCGAACGGATGCGAGCACGGAGGGCATCGGTTGTGTCCTTCTTCTGTACAGAGACGACGGTGAGAGTCACCCTGTGGTCTATGTTCCTTAAGATGTTTGGGTCAGAATTTGGAGGAGACATTGTAGGATGGTGGTACACGTTTATTTTATAATGATCTCAATGGTTCAAGCACATCAGAAGCTCCTTTCAGGACACTGGACGGTAATTTATACACGCAAGTTGATAGATTGGCTATAGGGTCAACCTTGCGGCCAACCTTCGCCAACTATTATATGGGTCAACTTGAAGAGAGGTTATTGGACAACAGTGAAAATAAGCCACACACATATTGCCGATACGTAGACGACATCTACATCGACGTCCAAAACGAAGAGCATCTGATAAACATCAACAGAAATTTGAGGAGAACTCTGTGTTAAAATTCACTTATAAATTGAGCACGGGCGATAAACTCCCTTTTTTGACGTAGAGGTTCAAAACATCAATGGTAGCTATATCACAAAAGTATATAGAACAAGTACGGACATGAGAAGATGCCTCAATGCGGATAGTGAATTCCCTGAAAGGTATAAAATAAGTGTAATCAGCTCATACATTCGCCGAGTATATAAATGCTGCTCTACATGGGAACATTTCCATCAAGTGATATCACGTGTAAAACAAACACTCGTAAACAACGGTTTCTCGAACAGCATGATTGAAAAACAACTCCAATAATTTTTAAATAATCATTTCATTGATACGGATAAAACGAAAAGTAATCAGGGAGCAGTAAAGAACATCAAACTGTATTACAGAAATCAGATGTCCACGGCCTATAAAATAGAAGAAAAAAACATCAAGGAGATTATTAACAGTAACATCAAGGTTAAGAATCAAATGGACAAAATTCAACTTATTATATACTCTAAAACGACAAAAGACAACAATCTCTTTATGAAAAACAACAGCTGCCAAAATTCCTCGAATCTCAAGTCAACCAACATAGTTTACCAGTTTATCTGCCCCAATAAAGACTGCAAGCTTTATAATAACTCGAAAAATATGGTCATGACAACTACCTCACTTTTGAGACGATTAACCATGCATCTGCAAAGCAGAGGGCCTAAAAATCATATGGAGAGCGCGCACAACATCAACCTAACGAGAGATATTCTAGTTGACAACACCTTAATTAAAAGAAAAGAGGGAAATAAAGCGATAATGAACATCTTAGAAGTAATTTTAATAAACGAAGAAACGCCGGCTATCAATAGACAAGCGTTAAGCTCGAATGGAACATTAAATTTGTTATAAAATTCCACTCACTGGATTGGCTCGTTTCCTTTAACATTACGCTCAACCAGGCAGAATAAATATCCCCTAAGAACCGTCATCATCATTCTTTCATTCAGTCCGATTCTGACTACACACATTTCATCGGTAAAGGAGGAAAGAATATATCAAGACGCTTCGAAGATGATCGAATAAGATCGAAAGCTCAGCAATTTAGTTTGTTTTTTACCAAACTCATTCATTTAAAAGAGAGAATACAGGACTAGTGATCTACCATCTACAAGATGAAATAAAAAAAAACAGTTATAAGAATAGAAAGTTACCAAAGGAAATTAATTAAGGCGAAATACACCATGGTCTTCATCAAAATTTGCATTCAAGAAAGACTGCTACCCATCTACACTAATATATATATATATATATATATATATATATAATTAGGTAAAAAGCCATGTTGTATACAGTTTCTATTGAAGTCCACATCTGTCGCAGCGGATGTTTTTTCTCTCCTCGAAGGCCCCGTTAAAAAACTTGTAAGAAATATTAAGAAAATCTAAGTTAAAATTAATAACGCTGCCACAGCTGTCGACGACTTCCATAGAACTTGCATATATATATATATATATATATATATATATATATATATATATATATATATATATATATAAGATAAGTTTTTTAGTCCAATACCGGGTCACATATATATTAATAAAACCACTGTTTAGGAGCCTAGTATTTTATTCACGAAACCAGTTTGGGGATGGAGTTTGTCATGCCATCTTCAGTCGTATACTAAGAATAGATGCATTCACACCATACATGAAATATATATATAGGAACAAGAGATCAGGTTAAAATTCCTAATCTGGGGGTGTGAATTTGAGGTCATTGAGGATATCTTCCAAGATTATTTTTTTGATGTAGGGGCTGCATTTGAATGGTCCATCCGAAAGGTTGAAATTAGGGATTTCCTTGATAAGGGTGGATTCAACTACCTTTCTTTTGCGAAAATCTTTACACGAGTAAATTAGTTTACCCTGGGGGAAATCTATTGGGTGGTTAAAATTATTGGAGTGTGTAAAAATACTAGAAGCTGTGCTTGCCCCCCTGACATCCCCTCTCTGCTCATAAATTCTCTTTTCCAGATTTCTTCCTGTCTCGCCTATGTAAAATAAAGGGCAATTAATTTCTTTACAAGGGATTAAATAGACACCTGCTTCATTAGTTTCATCTGTAGGTTTAGTTGTAGGGAAGGATTTTTTAATGGTCAAAGGGTATTTGAAAGTGGTGCGGTTAGGGGAAAGGATACTATTTAAACTTTTCACTAATGGAGAAAATGGAATAGATAAACAATTTCTCTTACTATCAGGATTCCTACTTCAAGGTCAATAAAAGTTTGACCTGGCTTTGGATGAGCTTTCGTTAATGATGTGGAGTGGATATTTCAAGTCTATAAATATACAGGTAATGAATATAATTTCATCGTGAATATATATATATATATATATATATATATATATATATATATATATATATATATATATATATATATATATATATATATATATATATATATATATATATATATATATATATATATATATATATATATATATATATATATATATATATATATATATATATATATATATATATATATATATATATATATTCACAATGAATTCTTCTAAAAAAATTGAGTTTAATTTTAAGTAACTAAACGTTGAATATCACTTTTACTTTGGAAAATTAATTCCCGATATCTAACTTCTGCCCATTTTAGGTTAAAACTAATATTTCAAATGTCGCCCATGAATTTGTTTAGAAAAGCAAGGGCATGAAATTTTCGTCTCTCCTCTTTACTAAACAAGATTTTGCCCTTCTTCGGACCGTTGGTCGGAAAATAGAAATTGTCGTCATCCGTCTCCATAAGGGTGGTGATTTTGAATAGGACTGATTACATTTCAAAAATGTCCCAGATTTTGTCAGATACCAGATAACTTAACGTTTACTGAAATTAAGAAACAACCTTTCAATATTATTCAAGTTGAAATCTTCCTGTGTTATGACGATTCTTTCTACACATCTTTGTATGTTTCGGCATCAGACTTAGGCCTACCCTATGGGCTACCTAAGATACATAAGATAGGATGCCTTCTTCTTCTTATTCTTGCTTCATACACTCTTCGTTCCTATAAAGTTGCTATTTTTTTCTTCCACTATTAACTGATTTTACTTCCAATTAGAAAATTTAATTACTCAAGTCCTATATTCTTCTCCAGCTTCAACATCACATACTTATTTACTAATATCCCAATTTAGGAAACTATAGAGATTATTTTAACCAAAGCCTTTTCCGATAAAAATGCCATCTTTAATGGATTCACTTTTTACAATCTTCGCAGTTATTGCAGCTAGCCGTCAAACACAAAGATTTGACTTTCAATAACGTCGACTATCCTCAAATGGAAGGTGTTTGAATGTAAAGCCCACTAGGCCACATCTTTGCAAATATTTTCATGTGCAGTTTAAGGAGAGACTGTTCCATGATTGCCCTAGTCAATGCCGTCCCCTACTCTATAAAAGATATGGTAACGATACCTTTGATATTTTTTCTTCTAGCTTGTGTTCGAAAAGGTTTTTCTGTTTTATTAACAATTTACACCCTAATATTACTCTCATCCAAGAACATGAGATTAATAATAGATTACCATTTATAGATATTAATGCCTCCCGTACCCCTTCCGTATTTTAAACTGATAGTGTTCACATGACTGGGTTTAAATTTCTTTAGTTTCCCTGACATAAGATACAAAATTGCTGCCATTAAAACAATCCTCTTCATAGGTTTTAACACGTCTTCTACCTACTTTAATATGCATTTGGAATTTAGTTTTCTTAAAAGAATATTTTGTCAAAAATGCCTTACCCTTATCTTTATTCTTAAGTTTTATTAGGATTTCTCCCAGGACTTGATAACCCCTCTCCTTCTTTTAACGTTCCCAAGGAAATTAGGTTCTTCATGTTGCCAGAGACATCAGCGATTTTAATGACCTGCTCTGAAACCCTTATCTAATATTTTCAGGAAATCTTATTATCAAAAAGATTTAAAACTTATATTCATCAACAACAAAATATTGGCAATTCTTTTAGAGTGAAGAATAGTATTTCCACGACGTTGAGTTCGTTCAATATATATAGATTTACTTGCCCCAGCTGTAAGCAAGAGACCTATATATGAAGCACAGTACGTTCACTTCAGGTACGATTTTGTTCTCACAATTGCTAAATCTACATCGACTATCGGCATTAGTATTTTACTGTCCTCTTAGTAGTTACCTTCTTTTGTGTCATTTTTCTGAATTTATAACATTTAGATTTTAATTTTCGATTGCTGATTTCAAAGTTGTTTATAGCTCCTGAAGATAGGTTTTAGTGTCGAAGTATGGCCAAGTGTACGGGAATATGCGCACACAGGCTCTAAGGTTGGCCAAGCAAGGCGACAATTGTTATTGTTCTAAGAGTAAAATATAACTTTACTAAAACAAAAGGATATATATATTTACATAGAAATTGTGTTTAAATGAAGGGGTCGCTCAGACGGGGTTAAAGATCTACACGCGTTCACGTAGGTTAATTAAGGGATTAAAGAGGTCAGATACAGTTGGTGATTTAAAGGGGGATTTTAAACTGGGTCGTTCACACAAATAACGGAGCAATTAGATAAGCCAGATTTAAGATCAATCTGCAGGTGGCAACGGTTACGAATACCTTATGCGCTCGTTGCCAAAATTAGCCAGTTGTGGTACGGTGAATGCGACGGAAGAAGTTGGTTTACCTCTGGTTTCATACGAGGGAGCATTAGTCGTCTTCGTATTTGGGAATTCTTGTCAGTCCTTGCCGATTGACTAGGGCAGGTTTCACTGATGTTGAAGCATGCTGATTGACTAAGACAGAGTTCATGGATCGATTTAACCTTCACTAAAATATAAATCACCGATGGGGTGGGGTGGGGGGGGGCGTCCCTTAGCTCGTTCGTCGGAGTAGGTGGAAATCTAACAGTGCTCCTTTCTAAACTCACTCGAAGCGTTATATAGGCACCTGGTGAGGAGGCTCCAAACGCGCGCACAATCTTGTGAAAAAGTTGGCAACACCTTCGGAGAAAGGGGGAATCTGGATAACGATCGGTGGAATGTCCAAAGGGTTCCAATCTTCGAGCTGAAAGCATGAATCCTTGCTGAGAGGTGGCCAGGTTGGGGGAAGCGACGACATCTGTCCCTAGGCAAATACAGCTGGGGCGACTGATAACAGTGTCTGCCGCCTCCTTGCCTAGGTTTAGCCATGCTTTCACCAGCTCCATGCAGTGATCTCCGGATCCACGTGGGTACAGAAGGGCACGTGGCTGCCATTTGACTTCATTCTGCTACAATGACAGTTCACTGGAAGAGAAGCTACAGACCGTATCTCCTGAGATAGACGGAGAGGCGACTTCACTTGACGATATGCTACAGCCACAAGCTCCCCACACGCAGGGACAACGCTTCCCTGAACGAGATGCTAAATCCCGTAGCTCCTCAGATGGCAGGAGAAAGCTGTCAGTGGACTAGATGCTACAGCCCGTAGCTCCTTAAATTCAGGAAGACGGCACTTCACTTGACAGGATGCTACAGTCCTTAACACCTCACATCGCCGGAGAGAAGCCCTCACTGAACGAGATGCTACACCCCTTAACGCCTTACATCGCCGGAGAGGAGTCCTCACTGGACGAGATGCTGCAGCCTATAGCTCTTCACATGCAGGGAGAAGACCCTTCACAGGACCTGATGCTAGAGCCGTTGGCTCTTCACATCACCGGAGAAGAACTCTTACTGAAAGAGATGGTTATCCTATGCACGGTTACTCACATGCACGGAGACGTCACGTCAATGGACGGGATGCTACAGCTGTTGTTAACTCTTCATATCGCTGGAGAGGAGCTCTCACTGGACGAGATGCTACAGCCCGTAGCTACCCACATGCCGTAAGATGACTCTTTACTTGAGGAGATATTCCAACCCGTAGCTCCTTACATCGCCCGGAAGAATCTGTCACTGGACTAGATTCTACAGCCCATAGCTCCACACAGGTGGGGAGATGACCCTTCACAGGACTTGATGCAACAGCACAGAGCTCCTCACATCGCCGGAGAGGAGCTCTCAGTAGACGAGATTATACAGCCCGTAGCTCCCCACCCACAAAGAGACTGTTTTTCACTGGGCAATATGCTACAGCCTCTAGCTCCTCACATCGCGGGAGATGAGCTATCACTCGACGATATGTTACAGTCCCTAGTTCCCAACATGCATGGAGATGACTCTTCACTATACAAGGTGCTTCAGCATCTAGCTTCTCATATCAGCTGAGAGTATCTTTGACTAGACGAGATGCTAAAACCCGTAGCTTCCAACAGGCATCGAGGCGACTACTCACTGGATGTGATACTACAGCCCGAATCTCATAACATCGCTAGGGAAGAGCTTTCACTGGACGAGATGCTACAGGCCGTAAAGTCCTGACCTGCAGGGTGACGATCCTTCACTGGACGAGAGGTACAACCCGTAACTATTAGTGGATGAGTTAAACAACCAATAACTGGACGAGGTGTAATAACCCGTAGCTTCTTATATCACCAGAGAGGGGCTCTCACTGGACGAGATTCTAAATCTAAGAAGTTTCCCACATGCAAGCAGACAACCCTTCACTAGAAGTGTTGCTATAGACCATAGCTACAAACATCGACAGATACGAGCTCTCACTGGACAGTATACAACAGCCCGTATCTCCCCAATGAATGGAGACGGTCATTCACTTGACGAGATGACACATACTGTAGCTCCTTATATCGCCGGAGAGGATGTATCATTGGACGAGATGCTACAACCGTTAGCTTTCCATTGACAAGAAGATTACCGGCCAGTGTACGAGTTGCTACAACCCGTATCTCCTCACACCCCTCGAGAGAAGCTCTCTCGAAGAGTTATATAGCCCGTAGCTCACCAAACTTTGGGGGCGGCCTTTCATTGGACGATAAGCTAGAGCAGGTTGCTCCTCGCATAGCCAGAGAGGAGCTATAACTGGAAGAGATATTACAGGGGACGACTTTCAGTGGACGAGAAGCTACTGAACCTAGCTCCTGCTATCACCGGAGAGAAGGTCTCACTCGACGAGATGATACAGCCCTGAGTTTTCAAAAGGCAGAGCGCCGACCACTCAATCGACATGATACTACATTTCGAATCTCCTAACATCGCTGTAGAAGAGCTCTCACTGTATTAGATTCTACAGCCCCAAACTCCTCACTTACACATGCAGGGAGAGGAACCTTCACTGGATGAGAGTTATAGCCCGTAGCTCCTCAAATCGCAGGAGAGGAGCTCTCACTGAAAGAGATGTTTCAATATGTAGCTCCTCAAATCGCAGGTATACGATTTAGCACTGGACAAGATGCTACAGCATCTAGCTCCTTCTATAACCTGAGAGGAGCTCTTACTGGACGCTATACTACAGCCCGTAGCTTCTAACAGGCAACGAACCGTCCCCTAACTAGACGAGATGCTAAAGGCCGTAGCCCCTAACATCGACGGATAAGAGCTCTGACTCGATGAGATTCTACCTATCGTAGCCTCACTCTTGCAAGGAGATGGCCCTTCAACGCACAGGATACTACAACACGTAACTCCTCACATCGCCGGAGAAAAGCTTTCACTGGACGGGCTGCTACAGCCCGTAACTCCTCACCTGCAGGGTGATGAGCCTTCAATGAACAAGTGGCACAGTCTGTAGCTCCACACTTCGTTGGAGATGAGCTCTCACTGAAAGAGATGTTACAGCCCATATCCTCCCACATGCAGGGAGACAATTCTTCATTGGAAACGATACTACAGCCCGTAGCTCCTGACATCGCAGGAGAAGAGCTCTGTAGAAGAGATGCTACAACACGTAGCTCCTAACAGGCAGGGGACGGCCCTTCACTGGACGAGATGTTAACGCCCGCAGCTCCTCATCTCAGGGAGATGAGCTCTATAGACGAGAAGGTACAGTCCGTAGTTCCTAAAATAGCCAGAGCTGCGCTCTCACTAAACGAGATGCTTCAGCACTTAGCTCCTCTTTTTTACCGGAGAGGAGCTATCACTGGACGAGATGCTACAGCCCATAGCTCTCCACGTTCAGTGAGAGGACCCTTCAGTGGACGAGATTCTACAGCCCATAGCTCTCCTCATGTAGTGAGTGGACTCTACACTCGAAGATATACTCCAACCTGTAGCTCCTTAAATCACCGGAGAGAAGCCCTCACTGGACGAGATTCTACAGCCCATAGCTCACCACAGGCAAGGAGAGAACCCTTCACAGGACTTGATGCTACAGCCCGTAGCTCCTAACATCTCCGGAGAGGAGCACTCAGTAGACGAGATTCTGCAGCCCGTAGCTCCTCAAAGGGCCGTAGAAGAGCTCTCAATGGACGAGAGGACTTTACACTTCATGAGATATTCCAACCCGTAGCTCCTTACATCGCCGGAGAGAAGCCCTAAATCGAGGAGATTTTACAGCTATACATGCAGTAGACGAACCTTCACAGGATTTGATGCTACATCCCGTAGCTGCTCATGTCACCGGAGAGGAGCTCTCAGTAGCCCGTATCTCATAAAAGGCCGAAGAGGAGCTCTCAATGGAGAAGCTGCTAAGCCCTTAGCTCTCCACATGCAGTGAGGAGATTCTACACTTTACGAATTACCCGAACCCGTAGCTCCTTACATCGCCGAAGAGAACCCCTCACTGGACGAGATTCTAGAGCTCTGCAGACAGGGAGACGACGTTTCACCGACGAGATGCTACAGTCCGTAGCTCATCACACCGCCGGAGAAGATCTCTCACTGGACGAGATTCTAATCCTGTAGACCCCCACATGCAGGGAAAGGACACTTCACTGGATGAGATGCTACAGCCCGTAGCTGCTCACAGTGACGGAGAAGAGTTCTCAAAGGACGAGATGTATAGCCGTAGATCTCCCATAACAAGGAGACGACCCTTCAGTGGACGAGATTCTACAGCCCATAGCTCTCATCATGTAGTGAGTGGACTCTACACTTGAAGATATACTCCAACCTGTAGCTCCTTAAATCAACGGAGAGAAGCCCTCACTGGACGAGATTCTACAGGCCATAGCTAACCACAGGCAAGGAGACAACCCTGCACAGGACTTGATGCTACAGCCCGTAGCTCCTAACATCGCTGGAGAGGAGCTTTTAGCAGACGAGATTCTGCAGCCCGTCGTTCCTCAAAAGGCCGTAGAAGAGCTCTCAATGGGCGAGTTGCTACAGCCCGTAGCTCCCCACATTAAGTGAGAGGACTCTACATTTCATGAGATATTCCAACTCGTAGCTCCTTCCATCACCCTAGAGAAGCCTTAAATAGACGAGATTCTACAACTCTACATGCAGGAAACGAACCTTCACAGGATTTGATGCTACAACCCGTAACTGCTCACATCACCGGATAGGAGTTCTCAGTGGCCTGTATCTCCTAAAAAGGCCGGAGAGGAGCTCTCAATGGACGAGCTGCTAAAGCCCTTAGCTCCCCACATGCAGTTAGAGGATTCTACACTTCACGAGATTCTCTCACTGGACAAGATTCTAGAGCTCTACAGGCAGGGAGACGACCCTTCACATGACTTGATGCTACAGCCCGTGCTGCTCACATCGCCGGAGAGGAGCTCACAATATACGAGATTCTACAGCCCTTAACTCCCCACAGTTAGGGAGAGGACCCTTCATTGGACTAGATGCACAGCCCGTAGCTCCTGACACCTCCGGAGAGGAGCCTGCACATATAGAGATGCTAAAGTCCCCTTAACTCCCCACATGAAATGAGACGACCCGTCACTGGATACGATACTACAGCCTGCTGCTCCTCTAATCTCAGGAAAGGGAATCCGTGGACGAGATGCTGGAGCTCCTAGCTCCATACGTACAGGAAGTCAATTCTTCACTGGACGAGATGATACAGCCCGTAGCTCCTCACATCGCTGGAGAGGAGCTCTCCATGGACGAGATGATACAACCCGTAGCTCCCCACCTGTAGGGAGACGACCCTTCACTTGGTGAGATTGCTACAGCCGGTAGCTCCTCACATCGCTAGAGTGGAGCTCTCACTGGACAAGAGAGATGCTACGGCCCGTAGCTCCCCTCATGCTACGATCCTACCCATCCCTGGAAGAGATGCTACAGCCCGTAGCTCCCCAAATGCCATCACACGATCCTTTACTGATCGAGATGTTACAGCCCCCAGTTCCTCATATTAACGGAGAGGATCTCTCACTGGGCGAGATGCTACAGTCCGTAGCTAATTACATAGCCGGACAGGAGCTTTCACTGGACGAGATGCTACAGCCCCTTCCTCTCCCGCCTGCTCGGAGACGTCCCATCACTAGATGAGATGCTATAGCCTTTAGCACTCAATTCACCTGAAGAGGGACTCTCACTGCACTTCATGCTGCATCATGTAGCTGTCAATATTTCGGGTGGTTTATAGTGCCCCGTCGCAACCAAGTTTCACTTGGTTGCGAGTGTATAAAGTGGGGAAAACAGTAATTTTGTGTTTACTATAGTATAAAGTGGCCGTACTGTAGAGGCTATATTTATTGCCATTGATGCGTGACGACCTCCCTGTTTGTTTCGAGTTGGATGAGAGTGAGTATGTAGAGAAAGGATGCAGGCTGGACTCATCCGAGCTCCAGATGAAAATTGGAAAATTTAAAAGCTTTATTTTGAATTAGATTTATTAGATTTGTATACCGTTCTTTGTAGCGCAGGGGGAGGGGGGGTAATAATAATTGCCTATGGGTGAGGCTAACCACGGGTGACGCCGGTGTTGGTCTTGATCCAGTCGAGGTAGTGGCTGACCCTGGTGAATGCGTCGGGTCGCCCGACCTTGCATACGAGGGTTTTCCCAAACGACACGATTCCTCTCGTCTCCGTCACCTTACCCGTCTTGTAGTTCAATGGGCCACCGGAATCCCCCTGCAAAACAACCTCGTTCCAATGTCAGGTTCACGTCACATGCCCATCTTACCCACCACCATAATTACATCACTCTCTTCACAAAATTTTGGAACTTTTAATGATAGAAATGCACCCCATCCCCTCTTTTCGATTATAAATGAAAAAAAAATGTCCTGAATGACTACCATTTGCGCCCAGTAGGTATCTCAAAACTATCTCTACCTCAAATGGCATTGGAACTTTCACCAATAAATGCCATTCATCAGATGCCAATTGTCTGTGGTAATCAATAGTTCTATTTGTATGGTTCTTTGGCTTTTCGAAGAACACTGCGATGTCTTTTCCGAATTGAAATAAACACAGGAGAGTTGCGAACCATTCACATTAATAGCCCCACTGCGTCCTTTTCAGTTGCTTAGTGGGTGTATTTTTCACTCATTTTCACTTATCCAAATTTCACGATTTTTTTACAAAGCTCTGTTCAAGAGCTGTTGAAAGGATGCCCACCTTCGTTTTTTGTTCGTGGTCCTACAAAGGAAAGGCAACTGTAGAAAAAAGAGTAGACTCACGTCACAGGTTCCCTTTCCTCCGTAGGTGTCAGTGCAAATTTCTTCAGATGTGATTATGCTGCCGTAGGTCTTTTGGCACTCGGTGTTTGATATTGTAGGGTTCTGGACCTCCATCAGAACCCTGGAGGTGCTGCTTTTCGATTCTGTTTTGAAATGTATTCGTGATAATCCAACACATAATCAGCACAAAGTTTATGAATTTAACAGGCCTATTTTTAGGTTTTGAGGGGTTTAACACCCCCCCCCCCCCTCCTCCTGTCTGCAAAAGTTTTGTCTGTTTATGTGTGGGAAAGAATGTAAGAAAAAGAGTAACAAGGTCTGCTGACCAATGTCGCGTCTCTCACATATTCTGATTTATGACCTTACGACCTTCAAAACTTTCAATAATAGCCGGGCTAACTTTGGGAGAACCTTGGCAATTATATCGTTCGAAAGGGTTTCAAATTTCGTAAGGATTGAACGAATAGATACAATGTTATTACTAAAAAAAAAGCAAAACGGAGATCGACCGACCGACTGACATAGTGAGATATATAGTCACACTCGACTAAAAAAAAAAAAGTAAAAAGATTAAAAATCAAAGGGACTGAAATGCTGCTGCAGAAAGCGTTGGTAGGTGGTGGGGGGGGAGGGAAAGGCTCCAAGCACATATCTGTAGGGATTAAACAGTAAAAAAACTACATATTTTCCCTCATCACTCATTATTTTTACTTAAAAGCAGGATTTTATCGTAGTGTTTGTAGAGTTATTTAACGTATTACCTCTGGTCTCACCCCATCCAGAAGAAGTCACAATTTCACCGGCGCCAAGGTCACCTTCAGATGCGAAGGGCAAACAGACAGGTTGTATATAGTCTGTAAAGAGGAAGAAGAAGCAAAATTCAATACCACAAATATAATCTGTTGATACCATAGTATCAAATCCAAAGAGAATATGCAACTATCAAATAACCATTGAATGTAAGCTTTGCAGGGAGACGAATCATGGCGATGTTATTGTGAAAGTAATATCTTGTGAAGTTCTCATGGACAAAGAAGTCGGTGGATATCATAGTGACTTGGGATGGTTCATCCTTCGTAAGGTCACTAGCTCCAGCCACAACTTCCACAAACTGAGCTCTGTAAACGTATAATTTTTCAATACACTCGGCACAGCAGTGATCTAACTAAAACAAATCTTCCCCGGTGACTTTCGATTGAAACCAAAGCAAAATGTACTCCCTAATCGAGCAACCACTGACCCGTCCATGCAATGAGCAGCAGTCATAACCCATTCATCGGAGATCACGGATCCCCCGCAGAAATACATGTAGTCGATGTAGAGGGCCACTTGCCACGGGAGGGAGTGGGGTGGGGCTTCAGTTCCTCCAACAATGATACCATTGACAATTGGGGCTAAAGGAGCTTTTCCGCAGTCGGCTACAAATAAGAGTAATACAATGAACCTTAAAGTAAATCATTTTTCTGGGCCGCTTCCCAGAGCAATTTTGTGTACAAAAGTTGCTGTTTCACCAAAGTAGTTTCGGTTAATAGAATCCCCAAATGGGTTCTTTTCGACTTTTGCTCAAAGAGGTCCATATTCCCAAAGAAATTCAAAATTGATGGCTCTTCTAACTTTATTCTACCACTTCAAATGTCGAAATAAGCGTCAATCACTCAATTTTCCATCAAATTCATCCTATCAAAATAAAAACTACCGAACCCGACACCATTTCAGGAGATTGCGTGCCCCAGTACCTCAATACTCCTTTTTTATGAGTTATACTATATTATAGCCACACCTATTTCACTTTAACTGCATAACTGGAAAATATACTTTTGTAAACCTTCTTGCAAAAATGCCTGGTGGGTTCCCATTATGTTTTTACTTCAGTACTAATTGTATAACAGCAGAATAAATAGAGAATCGACTCTTACACACTACGACAACATCTTCAGCCACTTTTGGTGTTGGTCTCTTTGGTTCAAGATCTTCAACAACGTCAACGCCCAGGTGTCTACTAGTGATGGGATCAACAATGATCTGACGATGAACCCAGTGCCAAGGCTTGTTGGCTGCTGGGTTGGCACTCTGTTAAATGCGAACTCAAAATAATTTTCTAAATAAGAAATATAAAAAAATCCCAAGTGCCCAATGACTTATAATTTACACTTTTATTAGCTCATTGGGAGCAAATATGTACTTACAACAGCCAACGTGGAGAGGAGAAGCAAAGCAAGCTGAGGATTCATCTTGGCTTTGATGTGAGATGTAGTTCAATCACATTCTTTTATACCGCCATCAATCCTTGATATATTTAAATGTTTCTTGAATTTCTCACCGCATTCGACTCCAAGATACTCTTGGGAAAATTCACTGATAAGCGGCTTGGTTACCACAGTTTATCGCCTTGACCGATGTAAAAATACCTTGCTCATCCCGTGTCAACCCCTCAGTTATCCTATGTAAGTGCAAAATCAGAATTTGCCATAAACTCAGGTTTTTCAAATCCTAGTAGGTATATTAATTAGCATAACAAGGTTTGAGTGGTATCTCCAAAGAATAAATGTTAACAACAATTTAGGCCAAGCGTTTGGGCAGAGAAATTTTTCGACGATGTATAGTTATTATAAATTTAAGACCAACAAAGACCCTTAGATTCGATTTATAGCTAGCTAGTGGCAGACAAAGTGAGGAAGGTGAGGGAAATTTACCTGATATATAAACAACCAATTAAATACTTCGTTTAAGTCTTATTGTATTTCCTCTTGATCGAGTTGCGTTCCGCTATATGACCTTCTTTATTATCGTTCGCGAATCTAACAATTTTTCTTAACAGTTTTGAATCAGAGTCATTTACGAATATAACAAATGATACAGGATCCAATACTAACACCTGAGGTACGCCTCAAGTGACTTCCATCCATCTGACGATTCTTTATTTATTGACACTCTTTTTTTACTGCTTTAACGGCTTATATGTTTGTCCTTTATCTATTGCAACAGGCTTTCTTATAACCATTGTGTTCCAAACGTTTCCAAAAGTCTTTTATAAAGAACCGAATCGAACGCATTTTTAAAATCAATCTAAATCATTTCTACGGCATTATCACGCTCATATTTTTCCCTCATATCGTACAAATATTTGTTAAACATGTGCGAGTGTTATGAATTTTTTCCCATCATTAATTAGGTTGTTTATCTATGTCATTCACGATTTTGTCTCTCATTATTGAGTATAAAAGCTTACCCACAACCGCTATTAAACTAATTGGTCGATAATTTATGGGATCAATCTTTTCGCCCTTTCAAAAATTGTTGAGATTAACTTAAAAATAGCATGTCTCTAATGTAAAGGCCTCAGAATTTTTCTTTACACGTTTTAGAAAGATCAATTTGATACTGACTATTTTGTATTTTTTACTTCACTTTTTACTAGACGCAGATCATAATCATAATTTTGACGGTTTACATCGTTGTTATTTTCTTTTAACAAGTGATAATAGCGATTTTCTTCACTTATAACTAACTTTATTTTTTATTAATCCATGGTGAGAATCCATTTCAAGTAGAAGTTTCCCATTTAAGACCGCATTAGTTATCATACCAATATATATTTAAAAAAAATAAATTATCGTAGATCGTAGCCATTCCTTTCAAAATGAAAACTTTCGTCCAATCGACCTGTCCTATTTTCTTTGAAATGCAGTGAAATTTGCCTTAATGAATTAGTGATATTACTGCTTCTGTATTTCATTTTAAAAGCCTTTTTTAATTGAGATCGAATAGCATATTTGGGGATCGTTCTGGCTTATATGTTCGCCCAAAGAGACAATTTCAACAAAGTTTTCTTTGTTATTTATTAAATCCACAATCTTTTCTCACGCGTTGGACCGTTAAACATTTGACCGAGATAAATTTCGATTAAAAAATCGCTGAATCGTTTTTCTTCGTTATCAACTCTTTTATCTTGAAAGTTTACATTTGAAAAATAAAATCGCCACATCTTACTGGCAATCGTTGCCTATCAACATTTCCTAAAAACTAAAATAATTTTCATTAGTTTATTTCATTTTGTACGGGAGTCTATATACACTAGCGGGCATAATACTCGTATATGGGTCAGTAAAAACAAGTGTATTTAAATATATATTATAGAAGTTTAACAAAACTTTTGAGACTACATATTAAACACGTATTTAGATATATTTATTATCTATCTTAGGAAAAAATTTAAAGTGAATGGAATAAATATTTAGTAAGTTAAGAGGAAATAAACAAACTATCTTACAAATTGCTGTGGCTAAAAGTTAAGGACCAATTAGAAAAGAAACCCTTACTAATAATATTTTGTGAACATCCCTTTACTAGCAATGATCTCCCTCATCTATTACGACAGGACTGAATTAATTTCTTGCAAAATCAACCCATAAAATTGTTCCATTCGTTTTTCAATAATTCCCAGAGTTCATCTTGGTTCTTTGGATATCTCCTTCGCGCCCCATCTCCAATAATCTCCCAAAAGTTTTGTATAGGGTTGAGATCGGGACTTCGAGGTGGGCAGTCCATGAGATCAACCCCTTTATTACTCAATAAATCCTTGACTCTCTACAAAGTGTGGCAGGGATCGTTGTCCTGCACGAAGAAAGGAGGCTGAATGACGAGGATCGGAGATGTGGAAGGGCATGCTGTGTAAGAGGTTTTGAAGAAAGATAGATATTAAATATATATAAATATGTGTATAATATATAGTCTCAATGCCTTTTTTAAACTTCTATAATAAATATTTAAATACACTTGTTCTTACTTACCTTTATATTATGACCGCTATAAAAATCAGAAAACATTTCGTTTAAATTGTATCTCACATACAAGAGGTCCCTGTACTCTCTTCTCGCATGTCTATATTTAGAAAAAGTTTGTACCCATTTAAATTAAATTCGCGTTATGACATTTTCGTTACCAAATGATTTTCGTTACCAAATGATTTCACCCAAAACAGTTATTGCAATAATCGAAAACTTTTCAATAGGCTCGAAGCTCGAAAGATCATTGCATTTATTTCCAATACTTCATGCATTGAAACATAATTATTAGGAACACTTTTTTAGATTTCGTGTAAATGGTGATAAAGTTTATTCATACTGCCTCTTCGGATCTGTGCTGAAAAAAATTCTGATAATCAATGAGGCTTGCAATGTCCCAGTAAACAAAAGCGTAAGAAGCAATTTTAAAGCCTGCCCAACATCGCAAGTCTTATTCCATTTAAAATGATGCCAAAATTGAAGAAAGTTATTAATGTAGGAAGATACCTCATAAAAGCTGTTACCATAAGCCACTCGCGGCAGTACAGCTAAAAGAATAATTTTACAGCTTATGTCTCTAGGTGTTCTCAAAAGCGTCCTATAACGCGTAGCTACTCTTCCGACCTAATAGAAAAAATATCATTATTACCCAAGGAAACTATATATAAACTTGATATTTGCAATACCTTCGTCTGCAAAGTCAGAAATGGTATTAGATTCTTCTTCAACCTCAGCACTCGGATAGCAGTATTATCTTCTTTAGCTGGACATCTGCCACAAAACTCATCGAGTTGGTTCCGGAGAATTGAATGGCCGAAAGGACGATCTTCATTCCGATCCAACAGAGAAGCTAAAATTGAGTATCTTAAAGATGTGACTATCGGTAGTCTGCCCTTATGTGGTTGGTATGCGGTGAGTTAAAAAAAACCGTTAAATTTCAATTTATTTACATTGTATCTGCAAAAAAAAAAGAATTGTATTAGTAAATCAGTCATTTACTCATATTTATACCATTTTTTTTCTCTAATTAGGTTCATAAGGCATTAAAAAGTGAGACAATCATATAACTGACTAGATTGATTACACTGTACAACAAATTTCAGTGTGAAGAAAGAAACATAGATCTCATGCTCATTTTAATATGAAGTTGAGTGTACCGAATTCGAATTTGATAACGTAAAATTCCCATCACGTAACATTTTCTGGCAAATTGCCGATTTAATAATTATGCAAGTGATACCGATTTCCACGATACCATAAATTTATTTCGCTCCTAAAGTGAGATTAAATGTGTCCATTGTAATTAGTTCTTAAATATATAATGAATTCGCATGTTTGTTAGCATTAGTTAATGTATTACCCAACATTTTGGTATTTACTTTTCGGGCCAATCCTGTTTGCATTCAATCCCTACGGAACCATCAGTGTATTTAACGTAAGTAAGATGGTAATTTACGAGAAACTGGAAGGTCGCAGAAAAAGACGGATGTTATATTTAGGATTTACGCCAAAAAATACCTCTAGAAAAGTTTATTCTTTTTCCGGGTTTTTAGTTCATTGTTGTACAGTTTTATTATCTAATCAAGTTTCAAACAAACTTCTTTTCCATATTGTTCTTAGGAGAAAACAAAATATTTGGGGATTTAATTAGCGGAATAAAACATGCGTCAAGAAAATACATACATGAATATTAAACACAGATAGAATAAAATTCCATCATACAATAATAGTAAACATAATGATGTATGTAACATGACCTTCACTCCTCGACAGAGAAAATACAAACGAACACTGAAAACAAAGTAATGACCTCAAGGATAAGGTACCCCAGAAGTGATAAATATGAAAACTCATTTTTAGGTTGGTCTGTGGACAGGTTTACTGAGGAGAGGAGATTCACGAAACGGTAGAGTAGACAGAAATCGACGTTTACGACCAGCATTCATATTTTTTCAAAATTCACCAGCAAATTTATCTCGTTTGGTCTGGATGTTTTATTAAACAGGATGGAATTAGCAGTTGCTTCAATTGACACAAAATGTGGCTATGGGTCAGAAAATGTCAGTTCTCCTCCTGTGACGGATACTAACGGTCGTTTCCCTGCTGTCGACAAAACAAACGTGGGTGTACTGATAGTTGGATTCGATTACCTTGCCTTTCTCAGGGAGAGGCTTTCCGGTCAGAATTTATTAAATATAACAGATTTGCCTCAAGCAATGTATAAAAGAAGAGAATGGGACATGTCTGCGTGAAAAAGCGAAGAGGAAACGAGAGTGAGGAAACGATTTGTTGACATAGATATTACTAGTCTTTTGAAATTATTTTTTTGGTCGCTGGTATATCTATGATTTACACCCGGCTTAAATTGGGCAACATGAAGTAATTATTTTTCATATTTTTTCTACCGCCATTCTCCTCTTCTGACTCACCCATATCATCCTCACAGTTAACACACGCCGTATACAGGACCTTACCAAAATGAAAAACAGAGTTATGTAGTTGTGACTAGTGTGAACAATAGAAAACAGAGCACTACAATCTGATAAGGGTATTGGCAATCAAGGCTTCTTTGCCTGGTTGATATCGTACAAAAATTATATTATAACAAGGGAGTGCACTCCCCCATGTTTGATCTTTATCCATTTTGACTTTTCACCAATCGTCTTGAAATGAACATAAAAAATAGCGATCGTGGAATAGTTAGTGAAGTAAACGCATCCATACAAGAGATGCTGCTACTTTCTCAAAGCCTACACAATGGCGTAGGCTTTCTTTTTCTAAAGGAGAATTTTGTTTCGTTAGCAATTAATGATCTACAAATAAATGATTGTATGTCTAGTAGCTTCTTAAAACGTAGCGGCGATATTGTATTCTGAAGCATCCGTTTCGTCATCGACAGAAACAGACTAGTCAAGTGTAGTTATAACGTAGCCTTCAATTTCTTTTATTAAGTTATAAAATGCATTTCATGCTTTGGAGAAAAAGAGGTAAAGATTCGATTTAACACATTCTCGATTTTTTATTTTCAAAGACATAAACGTTTTTCAATTTTAAAATTATGCTTACCAATGTCATTTTCAACCTCCGGAAATTAATAATAACGTAGTTAGTCATTTTTCGAAAATATATTATTACTTTGCTAAATTTTAAACTTACTGCGTTATTTCTCCCTATTTCCTTCAAGTTTTGGCCTACGATTGGCCGGACTAGTCAACCAATACCAAGTTGTTTTAGATCTGTATGCGATCTAGGCATGCGTCTTCTGGCTTCTTAACCAATGACACGCTTCGTTATATTTCGTATATTCCGAACGAATCGCGACTTCTTCTTTTTTATATATATGGTCTAATGGCGTCTGGTGGTTAGTGTGTTTAAAGGCACGTTTCTTTCTAATGCCCGCATTCGACCAACTGCTAGTCTTTTATTTATAAACTGTTTTCTGCGGAAAGCTTTGATTCAAACTAGAAGCCTAACGAAATTTAACAATCGCTGTATACATTAAGATATTAAGATAGCCTTTTGATTTAGGAATATTACGAGTTTTTTTTAAAGTTGCGATTATGTCGATTATGGAAAAAGTATGAAATGCCGGAAAAAACGACTGTTACATCTGAAAATTACAATGAAACTGAATAAGAAATCACATTTTTAAATTCATTTGCGAAAATGTGTTAAAACGAATGCTTACCAGAGAATAAACTAATCGATATGAATGAGTTCTCATATCGTTTCAGAAAAACAGCAACCCATCGAGCATTATAAATATAGGCCCACTGTCAATGGTCGAAAGCTTTCTAGACCTAACTTAATTTGCACATGAGAAATAATAAAGCCTGGAAATTAATAAACATACATAACAGACTTTAGCAGCTTTAAACTGGCCAATACATCGCTGAAACCAGGGTGTCTTTACTTTACGACATGCTTCGATGGCAGTGTAAATGTGGCTAAATCATAAATTGGAATCTGATGACATGCCGATTTCAAGTCACACTATTTCTCAATTATTATTTTTTGGCATATTATAGGCATCAAAATGAGTAAATTGACTCACTTTCTAAGAATAGTCAATGACCAGTGTCTTTACTGTCTGTCAAAACATTTTGCAAATCTTCCAGATCGAGCCCCACCGTAGATACTATATATGTAAAAGAACAACTTCTGACTCCCCACTTCATTGGAGACCACGTGCGATTGTATCCCGCCATGGAAAACGTCCCTTCCTGTTCGGGAACATTTGAGAAGTTTCGACTCCTGAGCCCATTGAGGAAATATCCGCCAAGGCGAGAAAGAACCGCTGTGTTTCGCACCTTGCTGTTAAATGATGAATCAACTCCGCCTCCGAATTAGGATGACTGAAGCTTGTGACTGATTTCTCGAAATTCCCCCTTCGCCTTCAGAATCGTCCATACAAATACTCGGTTTTGACTGGAGATCGAAGAGTCCTGCACGCACCGAAAAGTTGTCCTCATCGTCTCATTGGAGTCTCGGGAGCGTTCATTCCACAAGCAAGACTTTCTCCGATGTGATTCTATCCAAGCCAATTAGTAGCTTCTGTGACAGGTAAGCTTTTGAATTTGCGCAAGTCTCCCTTCGTTTAATCGAACCAAAGGCAATCTCTATCGATCACCTTTGAGGAAAAAGAAGTTTCCTCTTCCAGTTGAATTACTAGAATTCCCACATTTCCCGTTGAACGTCATCTTTGAAGTTTGGCTATCTTCATCGGAAGGTTGGTTCGGGTCGTGCCCCACCTGCCTCATTCGGATCCTGCCCCAATTGCCTCATCGGATCGTTCCAAACTCGCCTCATCACAAGAAGGACCTTCCCCTGAAGTCACAGACCCGTAAGACTGAAACCCCCTCCATTATTAGTATTGTCAAGTTCCCCCCCTTTTTATCTGAGCCTAGTAACGCTAATTAATTAACTTTATTTGAAAATCCCTCCTCATAATAATTATCTAGAGACTATTTAAATTTAAATAATTCCCTTTTGCTTTTTTTTTAATTCTTATTTTGATGTTTGTAAATAAAATTATATTTTTGTTAATTCATCTCTAACTAACCTTGAACGATACTCTCGGCCTATTCTACTATCTCTTGCCAACCATTTATGCACTCTGTTTGATTATTAAGGATTTAAAACACAACGCCTCAAGTTTGATTTCCTCGTCGTTCGTTAATCCCTGCGAACAGTCCTTAAACGGTTCGCGTTGCAGTAGGTGATTAAGTCACCACCTACATAATATAGTAGTAGTGTATGGTATAGAGTAGTGTACCACGACAATATACATATGTAGATGTTATAATTAACCTAACAGGATCATGTTACTTTTATGGTTGTATACGAGTATTTTCATCATTACTTTTATGGGACTATCTATTTTTCTCTTTTTAATACAACTTTTATGGTTCTCAAAAAAAATGTGCAATTGTTTTTTGAGCGAAAGGGTGATAACAGCAATAATCAACTTCACATTTACTAAACGAAATTAGTACAAAAAAACATTCAATGAAGACAAATTAATATATTTAAGTAATCAAATTATTGATATTAAACTACGAATTATTAGTTAAATTGGGCAGCAATGTGAAGACATAAATTGTGAAATGGATCATCTTTGCATCATTTCCTGTAAATAAGAATTAAACAACTGTTCAGCACTTCCTTTCATCTTCTTCATTTTGTTTTTGTGCCGATTTCCGTGGACTAGTCTGACTCTCTTTTTCTCTCTCTCTCTCTCTCTCTCTCTCTCTCTCTCTCTATCTATCTCTCTCTCTCTCTCTCTCTCTCTCTCTCTCTCTCTCTATATATATATATATATATATATATATATATATATATATATATATATATATATATATATATATATATATATATATATTAAATAAGTCTAAATACCGCGCACATAGATGTACGCAGAAACACTCCGACACAAAGCTGCGTGCCTTCTCGTATCCCCAAACGCTCCTCTCGCCTAGAATTCTCCGTCGCCCTTTTTCGCACCGCCGTAAACTCAGAGATGGCTCGAAGGCGTCAAAGAAATAACGTCGGCCCAAAGATGAAAAAAGGTCTTTCGCGCCGTGATACGGATTTTACGAGAATTCGATTCGCTCTCTCCATTTTGCTCGTGGGAGAAATAAAATGAAGACTTCTCCCTGGAATCAGGCAGAAGCCCTTGGACCTACGTCGAGTTTGTGTGAAATTCAATCCACATAAGAAACCGTTGACCCACTGCAAGGAAGGAACTTCTCGGGGAATTGGTTGTTGCCGTCACGGTTTTTGTAGGTGCCAAACTTCTTTCTCGCAGCCCTCCCCCCCTTTCAGAGTCTGAGGTTACACAGGACCTTCCTCTGTGGATTACCCTCGACATAGCTAGGTAATCGGTTTGTTATTGTGGGGTTCTGGACCTCCATCAGAACCGGAGAGGTCCTTCCAAATTCTGTTTTTAAATGGCATTCGTGAAAATCCACACCATAATCAACACAAAGGGTAGGAATTTAACCGGGCGTGGAAGAGAATGGGACAAAAAGACGAAAATTAAAGAGTAAAAAAAGAGAAAAGTGTAAAAAGATTAGAAACCAAAGGGACTGACATACTAAACTACTCTCTTATGAAATGATGCTCCTTTATGAAAAGATTTGATCGTAACGTTTGTTGGGTTATGTAACATATTACCTCTGGTCTGTCCCCAGCCAGACGAAGTAACAATTACACCAGCACCAAGGTCACTCTCAGATGTGGAGGGTAAGCAGACAGGTTGAATATAGTCTGTAAAGAAGAAAAAAACATAGTTCATTAGCCCTAATAGGCCATGTTGATACCATAGTATTAAAGCTCAAGAAAACAGGCAACTATCAAATAACCATTGAATGTCAGCTTTGCAGGGAGGTGAATCATGGCGATGTCATTGTGAAGTAAATATGGATTCCAATTCTCGTGGACAAAGAAGTCAGTTGATCTCATAGTGACCTGGGATGGTTCTTCTTTAGTAAGGTTATGAGCTCCAGCCACAACAACTACAAACCCAGATCTGCAAATTGTAGAATTGTTCAATACATTCGGCAAAGGTGTGGACCCAAGGAAAACCAAACTTTCCCCGCGACTTCCGATTAAAACCGAAGAAAAATAAATATCCCAAACGAGCAACCACTGACCCGTCCATGCAATGAGCAGCGGTCATAACCCATTCATCGGAGATCACGGATCCCCCGCAGAAATACATGTTGTCGATGTAGAGGGCCACTTGCCATGGGAAGGAATGGCCTGGGGATTCATTTCCCCCAACAATGATGCCATTTACAACTGGGGCCAAGGGGGCTTGTCCGCAGTCCGCTGCAAATAAAAGTAATACAGTAAACCCTAAGGTAAATAATTTTCTGGCCCGCCCACGCCCCCAAAAGCAATTACGTGTGGAAAAATTACTGTTTCATTAAAGTGGTTTCGTGTAATAGAATCTCCAAATGGATTATTTTCGACTTTTGCTAAGAGATGTCCACATACACAAAGAAATAGATGGTTCTTCCAACTTAGGTCTCAGATAAAATTTAGAAATTATCGCCAGTCAATCAACTCCATCACAAAACCTGCCTCTGCTACGGAAGAACGACACAATTTCAAGATAGATGCGTACCCCACTTATACTTTATTTGATCCACACCGATTTTCCCATAACATCATAAATAGATGATATACCTTTGGAAACCTTCTTTCCGAGATGCCTCTGTGGGTTTCTTTTATGTTTTTAGTTCAATATTAAATTTATAACATCAGAATGAAAAAAGAATTGACTCTTACACACTACAACAACATTTTGAGCCACTTTTGGTGTCGGTCTCTTGGGCTCAAGATCTTCACCAGCGTCAACGCCCAGGTGTCTACCTGGGTTGGGATCAACAATGATCTGACGATGAACCCAGTGCCAAGGCTTATTGGCTGCTGGGTTGGCACTCTTTCGAAAACAAACTCACGATAATTTTCTAAATAAGAAATCTAAAAAATCCCAAGTGCCCAATGACTTATAATTTACAGCATTAGTAGTTAATTAGGAGCAAATACTTACAACAGCCAATGTGGAGAGGAGAAGAAAAGTAAGCTGAGCAATCATCTTGGCTCTAATGTGTGATGTAGTTCAGCCACGGCTGCTCTTTTATACCACCAAATCCTTGATATATTCCACTGTTTCTATCATTTCCCTTCGCAATCGATTTTCCGATTTTCCTGGGAGAATTCACTGATAAGCAGCGTGGTTACAGAATTTATCACTTCGACCGAAGTGAGCAAATATTTTTAACTGTTCCACCCTCTACCCGATGTAAACCCACCTTGCTCATCTCACTTAAACTTTGCAAAGGCAAAATCAAAATTTTCCATACCCATCTTCTACAATATTCATCAGGTGTATTCATCTATAATTTTGGTATTTACTTTTATCCACTCTACCCTTATACATATTATGCCTCTCGGGGTAAAATGTATAGGCTGCCCTATAGCCTTCATGAGGCAATTTTTAAAAAAAATATTGGGGCACTGACGGAATTAAATGAAAACAAGACAGATTCAAAAGGAAGAAGCTAAGTATTTTAAATCCCAGTACGTATATCAATGAGTATAAAAGAGTTTGAGCGATACTACAAAAGGGTTAATGCTAACAACATTTTTGACCAAGCATTTGGGCAGAGAAATCTTTCGATGATATAGATTTATTATGGAATCAAGACCAGCAAAGACCCTTAGATCCGCTAATGGCTAACTTAAAGAGAGTGAGGCAGGTTAGGTAAGGAAGGCTTCGGGTGACTTTTAGAGTAAAAAAATCGTAGCACGGTACGAGTAATGAATGAAATGGTTTATTCAAAGGGGTTTAACAATTAAATCCATGTTCTTACATTTTTTAAACGTTGATTGATTTGCTTTCAACCACATTAGCTGGAAATGAGTTGAAACAATTTTATAAGTGAAAATGTTTCATACGATTTTCATCAACGCGTTCAAAGGATGAGTCAAATTTATATGATCGCAATAATTCAGAATTCTCAAGGTTTTCTACCTTAACCTTATCTAACCTAACCTTTTTATGACGAGCTGTTTGGTTTAATTAGTTTAGGTTAAGATAGCAATTTACGATTATCGTTGTGTCCGTAAATCGCTTATTTTGTCAAATTTATATGATCGCAATAATTCAGAATTCTCAAGGTTTTCTACCTTAACCTTATCTAACCTAACCTTTTTATGACGAGCTGTTTGGTTTAATTAGTTTAGGTTAAGATAGCAATTTACGATTATCGTTGTGTCCGTAAATCGCTTATTTTGGCCGAAAATAGTTTACTTTTCGTGGTAGCTTTGCTCACATAAATGTGTAGTTAAGTAGAAAGTAAGCCTAAAAACGTCTGAAAAATACATTTTATGGACAAAATTCGTGCTCGGGATGTTATGGAAATTAATCTTCACTTTTGGTATTTCTACTACATCTTCGTTTGGAACTAAAATGGTTACCTGATATTAACATTGAAAACAAACGCAGGAGCG
The DNA here is from genome assembly GCA_963969495.1 of Ceratothoa steindachneri. NCBI lineage: Eukaryota > Metazoa > Arthropoda > Malacostraca > Isopoda > Cymothoidae > Ceratothoa > Ceratothoa steindachneri. The sequence continues at coordinate 82,394,857 of OZ018318.1, forward strand.
TAACTTGGACTGGAAAACCAACTAGTTGCTTATGCTGATAATGCTACTTTGATAGCAGTCATACCATCTCCTGTTCACAGGCATTTGATCTTTGACTCACTGAATAGAGATCTAACAAAGATAAATGATTGGTACAATTTGGGGGGTATGAAGCTGAATGCAAATAAAACCCAAAGTATGATTTTTAATAGAGATAGAACTCTGTACCACAATAATCCTGATCTTATCATAAACAATGTTTTATTGAACACTTGTCTATCTTTTAAAATTTGAGGGGGGTTCCTTTTGACAACAAGTTTACCTTTGAACAACATGTGCGCTCTATTTCTTCTTCTCTTTCTAAAAGATTGGTTTACTTAGAAAATCTTCTAGATTTTTTGAAGACATTCCTCTTATGGAAACTGTTTCAACTCATTCATACTTCCTTGTCTGGAGTAATGTTCTCCTGTCTGGTCCTCTGCTGCAGCCTCTCATCTTAAGCTACTGGAGAGGATCTTGAGGTTGACTTGTGGCACCGCCGCTCTGTGAGTTCACTGTATATGTTGTATAAAATACATCATAATCCTAACCATCGTTTGTACAGTAGACTTCCTGATCCCTATCGTCCAGCTCGGTTTACTAGCGAGGCCACTAATGCAAATAGACAAGCTTTCACGTTTTGGAGATGTAATACATCTCAATACTCTAGATGCTTCATACCAGCAACTAACAGGTTATCGAATGAATTCCCTAGTCCTATCCTTGAATCTCAGGAACTGCAAAAGTTTAAAACTAGTGCTGATTCCTTCCTGCTTAGGCGGTGTGTGTGTCTTTCACCTGCATCCTTCTCTTTTCATCTATTTTTCTCTTATGGGACTACCTTCTCTGCTGGTGCCTTAGGGTTTATAGCATTCTGTTCTACACGAAAGAGTTTGTAGTCCTTCAGATAATAATAATAAATTTAAGGGAAGTACGAAACTTAGTCCGTCTCATAGCATTTCAAGATGGCGTCGTAGAAGAATTATTGTGTTTCAGCATTAGGTGGAAATATTGTATATTTGTGACTTTATAACTTGCGATATACCCTCTCCGCCATCGAAATATTAGTCTTAGGATACTATCATAACGACACGAAGCAATATTACAAGTCTTAGTAACCTAATATACGTGCGTCACTCATATTCAAAATTTCCTTCTATGACATTATGACGAACATATTTTCACCTCATCTCTTGAAAACATTCTAAAAAGTTTTTAAAACATGTGCAAGGTGTTATAAATTTGTGTTCACTATCTTTAATTTAGTTGTTTATCTAAGTGAGACACGATTTTACCTCTGATAATTGACTATATAATTTTGCCCACAACCGATAATAAACTAATTAGTTTATGCTTTATGTGGTCCCATTTTTTAAATATTAGTATAACATTTGCTGAGGTAAAGTCTTTAGTAACATTACTGAATATAAAATATTTTTTTTAAATTTTGGTGAGTGGCAACATGATCTCGTTTAACTCTTCAACATGTCCCATATAAATTTTAGCGGGAATTTGTCTACACATTTTGGGAGTTCGATCTGTTAGCACTTAAAATTGGCAAGTATGTTTTCTTCATTAAAATCAGTTACACCAGGAGAAACAAGAATGTGACATGATTTCTAGTGTAAACGCCTCAAAAAATTTCAAATTTGTGAAATACGAGGGAGGGTCAATAAGTTTTGCGAATCGGTCGGGCAAAACAGAGAAAGGGGGATAGCTATTTGTGGGTGTGTTAAGACAAGTTATGACAAATCAGGACCTGCAGCCGCACGCTCCTGTCTCGTCTATTTAAGAAGCAGTAACTGATCGCAGAATAGCTATATAGTTTCGCTCGTCATTTTTCATTTGTCATAGAGAATCTCGAATCTGTTTCCTATTTTTTTACTTACGCGTAGAAGTGTTTGGGTTTTAATTCGTACATTTTAGAAAGATCAATTGGGTACGGACTTTTTGCCTTTTTTACATTACTTTTTACTAGGTGCATATCATGATCATAATTTTGACTATTTACACCCTTTGTGATAATAGAGGTTTTCCTCACTTATAGCAAACTATATTTCCTTATTAATCCATGGCGAGCATCTATTTCGAGTAAAGTTATTTCCCATTTTGGCCTTAGTTATCATACGCAATATATATATTTTTTAAAATTGTCTTAGATCGCAGCAATAGTGTTTATAATGTGCACTTTCGCCCAATTGACATGCCTTCATTACTTCGAAATGCAGTCAAATTTGCCTTAATGAAATTAGCCATTTTTAAGTAAATTAGAATAGCATTGTTGGGGATCGTTTTGGCCTATATGTTCGCCGACAGAGACCCTTTCAACAGAGTTTTCCTTGTTTATTATTTATCAAATCAAGAATGTTTTGTTCGCGCGTTGGATCGTTAAATATTTGGCGGAGATAAATTCTCCTTTAAAAATCAAGGAATGACTTTCCCTCGTTATTAGCTCTTTCGTCATTAAAATTTATATTTGAAAAGGTAAAATCGCCATATTTGAATGGCAGTCGTTGCTTAGCAGCATTCCCTAGAAACTAAAATACTATTTGTAATTTTGTTAGTTTTGTATGGGGTCTATCAGTGGCGTAGCCGGGGATTTGGGGCCCTGGGGGATTAACTCCTTTAGGATCCTCCCACTTAGGAATGTTTGATTATCATGAATGACTTGAAAACAGCTCCTCCTGCAATATTTTTGTGCATTCTGGTATGTCCGAGAGTGTGTCAAATAAAACAATAAAAATAATTAAGCCACTTAAATAGGGAATACTTATGTATGATTAGAAAAGTATACTACAAAATGTGAAACCGAGATATTACATAATGAACAAAGAGACTCGTCAAAATTCATAATGATAAATTCCATCGGTCTGATACAGCAACAATAATAGTAATTATTAAGACGCTTTAATACCCAATACTTATCTATGATGACAAGAAATAAACAAAAATATGTGAAACCGAGATATTATATTTATCAAATATACCAGTCAAAATCTATATAGATTTATATTGGAAATTCCTGATTTAGAAGGATTATAAAACAAAGCCTGTAGCAACGGAATCACAAAAATTCACCTTTAAGTAACTTCTTATACTTTGCTTGACTAATGCTCGAGCTAATATTTGTTTATATTTTTATCGGCTTCTATATTTAATCGTTTTATTAACTGTTTCTGTCATTCAAAAAAGGGTTGGGACACTCGTTTAGGGCACGTCCTCCAAGGGAGGCCCTGGGTAACTTTTAAATTTGTGCCTTCTCCCCCTTATCTATAAAGATTATTTTAAATCCGTGCTACCTAGAGTAACGGTATCAGAAACCATTGCGTTTAAATTGTATCTCGCATACAAGAGGACTCTGCACTCTTTCTCTTTGTATGTTTATCTTTAGGAAAAATTTATAACCATTTAAATTAAATCCGCGTAGGACATGTTCGTTACTGTATTAAGCACCAAGATACCAGTATTGTCTTCTTTTAGCTGGACACTTGCCACAAAACTCATCGAACTTGTTCCGCACAATTGAATCCCTGAAAAGACGATCTTCATTCTTATATAGCAGAGAAGCTAAAATGGAGTATCTTTCAGATGTGACTATCGGTAGTCTGTCCTTTTGTGGTATGCGGTGAGCTTAAATAAAACATAAAATTTCACTCTATTTACATTGTATCTGTAAAAAAAAGAATTGCATTACTAAATCATCATTTTAGTCATATTTATACCTGACAGTCATATTACTGACTAGATTATTTATTATCAGATCAAGATTCAAACAAACTTCTTTTTCATATTGTCTTCTGGAGAAAACAAATTTTTTTATATCTTTAATCAGTAGAATAAAACATTTGTCAAAAAATGAACTACATGAATATTAAAACTCAGATGTAATAAACTTGCATTATACAATAATAGCAAAAAATAATAATGTATGTGTGGTGCACACAATATGTGCACAAACAAACCCATGAAGTAGTAATGTGTACACTCAGCCAATGTAAATAAATTTATGTGTGTGAAACGAAACAAAAAGAAACTTAAATGAAACATTGTAGCTGGTAACATGATATTTTAGAACCGTTCCCATTTTGATTTCACGAAAAGAACAAACTCGCGGTGAAAATGTAAATTGGGAATAAGACTAATTATTCTGTGGTTACAAAAAGGAAGCTTGAAAATGGGTTAGCCCGATCGTAACGACACTCGGTGAGCATAGAATTACAACCACAATATTATATTTCTATTTTGTTAAGGAAGACGAAAACCAAGCGTTTAACCAAATTTCACGGGTACAGTATATTTTCTCACGGGAGAAAAGGTGTTCAAATGTATTAAATATATATATGTTTGTAAATATGTCCAAGTATAAAATGAACAAATCGAGGAGGAGAGTGATCATTCATTCGAGAGAAATCATTTCGAGGAGCAGTTTCACATATCGCTCATCTCATACCAATCAAGTCATTTTAATCCGCATTAGGAGATAACATTTACGCAACTGATCTAACATCAAGACGCGCCTGATCCATCATCATACAAAACCTCCCCAATCCCCCCCCCCTCCTCCCACCACAATAAATTGGTGACCCTTTATTAGTGATTGAAAATCGAATAAGAAAAATAATATAAGATGGATTCAAGAACAACTGAACAAATATTCCAAGAAGAAGCTGCAAACTCAATAGTAGTCAAGCTTCCGATTTTCAACGACGCAGCGGTAGCTGGTTGGTTCAGAATCGTGGAAGCACAATTCCCTATTGCAAAGATAACAAAAGAAGACACCAAATTCTTCTAAACTCTTGCAGCTCTACCAGCGGAAACAGTCAATCGTCTACCTGATGCAGTTCTTTCATCGCAGAAATATACACAACTGAGGACTGAAGTTATCAGCCTATTTGAGAGGACTAAACCCGAATTATTCGAAAAATTGATAGCTTCATCTCCACTCCACGGAAGACCATCGGTGAAACTTGAAGATTCAAGGAATACGTCACTCCAAGTCGGCGTTGGTGAAGATGTGGTGAGACATAAATTCGTTCAATCTCTAACTTGTAACTGGTAACAGGTTATTTTAGAACCGTTCCCATTTTGATTTCACGAAAAGACCAAAGTCGCGGTGAAAAGGTAAACTGGGAAGGAAACTAATTATTTTGTGGTTACAAAAGGGAACCTAAAAATGGGTTCACCAGATCGTAACGACACTTGGTGAGCATCAAATTACAACTACAATATTATATTTCTATTTTGTTAAGGAAGATGAAAACCAAGCGTTTGACCAAATTTCACCGTTACAGTATATTTTCTCACAAGAGAAAAGGTTTCAAAAGAATTGTATATGTATATATATCTTTATGTTTGTAAAGGTGTCCAAGTATAAAACGAGCAAATTAAGGAGGAGGGAGTATGGGGGGGCATTTATTATAATTTTACTTAGTTATATATATCATTCTTCATCTCGATTTTTATATTCGAATCTATTTATCATTTCTTGACTGAAGTTGCACCTTGAAACATTTGTCTTGCATTTATCTGACTCTTCGTATTCTTGTTGGCGGAGATTCCTTTTTCATTTAAGTTGGCTGGGTTAATTCTTGATCTTCGTAATTCTTTCTTGATGTATCTTTATATTAACTTGCATTTATCTTGATGTGATGATTCCTTCCAAACTCTTGATCATGAGATGATTTCTTCTTAATTCTTGATGACGTGATGATTTCCCCTTGAATCTTGATATTCGATGAGTTGTTCTTGATTCTTGATGAGTTAGCCCTTGAACTCGTTTTCCTTGATTTCCCGCTTTCTCTTGATTTTTCTTCGTAAAAATTGTGGACTGAGGAGTATCGATCGCGGGTCTTTGAATCCAAATGCTAGCACTCTGCCGTCAAGCTACGGCGAGTCCGTCTTGAGCTGGTAATTTAATGTGCTATTTATATTCTCGCGTTGGAAGGAAGTTTTCTCTGATACATATTCGCACCCCTACAGGAGATCATTCATTCGAGAGAAATCATTTACGCAACTGATCTTAAAACAAGACGAGTCTTATTCATTCATCGTCCTAAAACACGAACATTAAGAGAGTTGTATTTAAGCATCTTTAAAGATGAGCCCGTGAAATCCATAATCAATCTAATTCAAAATCCTCCTCCACTTGCCACACAAGGCCACTAAATAAAATACAACTGCAGTCTTCTTGTTTCCATCACCATTTTGCACGAAGGCAAATAATATCAGAATTTCTACTCATCGCCCAGCCAAAAATATTCATCCATGACCTTTAGGAGTCGGATAATAATTTCTTGGAACGTAATCGTATCACCCAAATCCGGTTTAACGACCAACGTTTCACAACAATCTCATGGTAAGCGCAATAGTAAAGAGGATCACAAAATAAGGTGGAATTTAAATATATCAAGGTGATCCTCTCATCATCCCAATCATCCAAACTCATCCAAAGCCTTGCACCCCCCCCCCCTCCTTATATGTAATATGAAATTCTTCCCTTTTGGACAAGGAAAATACTAAATTTTATACATACAAACTCTGAACACTACAAACAAAGTAATAACATCAATGATAAGGTAACTTACTAATGATAAATATGAATTTATAGGTGTTGGTCTGTGGAAATGTTTACTAAGGAGAGGAGATCCACGAAACGATTAAGAAGACAGAAATCGACGTTTGCGACCAGCATTCGTAATTTTGTTATCATAAGCCAGCGAATTGACCTCGCTCTTTTCCGGGGGAAAAGGGGTAGTTAAAGCTGGATGGATAAACATTTGTATTCAATTGACACATATTGGTGAAAAAAGGTGAGAAATGTTCACTTATCCGACTGTGGCGACGATGCGCATGCTAACGGTTGTTTCTTTGCTGTCGACCAAACAAACATGGATGTACTGATGGTTGGATTCGATTAACTCTGCTTCCGCAGAGAGCGGGTCAAAGTTATATGACATGTTATGTCACCGTAGAAGAACAAATTCACTGTTAGAAAACCAGAACAAGGGAATGCGTCTAATGGATTTTAGTGGTTGAAAGTTGAATAACTTATCATGCTGTGTAGTATTTGTAAAACCAGAGGTCAGTCAGAAAGGACAATGTGATGCAGCCTATAAAACAAACTACATTCCATCGATTAAGAGATTTTGGAATTTCATTGAAGTTTTATGGTCTTCTATTTTGATGCCTTCGTGTTCACACTCGCCATTCCGTCGAGAATAATACAGAGTAGTACCACAACTACTGACGCTATGCCGATGTAGAAAATCAAGAATTTCCTAGAATATGAATGGAGTTTTCCCGTTAGGATTTATTAAATTTAACAGATTTGGCTCAAGCATCGTATAAAAGAAGAGAATGGGACATGTGCGCGTGAAAAAGCAAAGGGGAAACGAGAGTATGCGTCAATTACAGGTCGGAAAGAACAATTTTTTAACATAAATATTATTGGTCTTTTGAAGTATATACTTAGCTTCTGGAAGCGGTAACCTTAATTAAATGCATTTTGGTCGCTGATAGAAAGGTGATTACACTCGGCTTAAATTGGACAACATGAAGTAGTTATATTCATATTTTTTCTACCGCTATCCTCCACTTCTGAGTGTCTGTAATATAACAACCTCAGACCGCCCCTCCCCCCATTTATTGGAGACCACGTGCGATGGTATCCCGCCGTGGACGACGTCATTTCCTGTAAGAACATTCACAAAGTTTCGACTCTTGAGCACATTGGATAAATATTCCCCAATCCTGCGAACTCGTCCCAAGCCCCCCCCCTCTCCCCGGTGACGAGGCGTGAAAGAGTCGCTCTGTCTCGCTCCTTGCTGCTAAATGATGAATCGACTCCGCCTCTGGAGTAAGATGTTTGGAGCTTATGACTCCTTTCTCCAAACTCCCCCTTCCTCCTCAGAATCATGCCTACAAATACTCGGGTTATTCTTTAGTTCGAGGAGTCCAGCCCGCACCTTAAGGCCGTCCTCAACGTCTTAAATCTTAAGTCCTGTGAGCGTTTAACAGACAGCAAAACCTACCCTAGTCACTTGGTAGCTTATCTGATCGGTGAGCCTTTGAATTTGCACAACAGTCTCCCTTCGTTTAATCGAACCAAAGAAAATTACCATGGATTACCTTTGAGGAAAAGAAGTTTCCTCTACCAGTGGAATTACGAGTAATCCCACATTTCCCGTTCAACGTCATCCTTGAAGATTGGCTATCTTCATCGGAAGGTTGGTTCGGATCGTGCCCCATCTGCCTCATTCGGACCGTGCCCCACTTGCCTCATCAGATTGTGCCCCACTTGCCTCATCGGATCGTTCCCCACTCGCTTGATCACAGGAAGGACCTTCCTCGAAGTCACCGACCCATAAGACTGAAACCCCCTCCATTATTAGTATTGTCAAGTTCCCCCATTTGAGCTGAGCCTAGTAATATTAATTAATTAATTCTATTTGAGAATCCCTCATAATAATTATCAAGAGACTATTTTATTTTAAATAATTCCCTTTTACCTATTATTATTCTTATTTTGATCTGTGTAAATACAATTATATTTTTGTCTTTTCATCTATAACTAACCTTGAACCATACTCTTGGCCTATTCAAGTAAATCTCGCCAACCAATTAGGCACTGTCTATAATTAAGGATTTGAAACCCAATGCCTTAAGTTTGACCTCCTCGTCGGTTGGTATTCTCTGCGAACAGCCCTTCAACGGCTCGCGTTGCAGTAGGTGATTAAGTCACACCCACATAATATAGGAGTAGTGTATAGTATAGAGTGGTTGTTCCACGACAATGGTAATTTAAGAGAAACTGGAAGGTTGAAGAAAGAGACGGATGTTATATTAGTAATTTATACAAAAAATACCGCAGAAAAAGGTTATTCTCATTTTCGAATTTTTTTTTAATGTTGTACTGTGTAATTTTACTAAAGTCACTTTTTCACTTTTCATTTGTCTGGGTGAGCAACACACTTTTTTCTACTTATGTTAGGAACGGTTCTTCGTCTTATTTCCATTGTTAGAATATATCCTGAGAGCCTTACACTTTGTTTCTCCATAGAAGAAAGGAGCCCCAGTAGCAGGAAAAATGGCTTTGCTGCCAAACACGTCTTTTGTTTAACTACTACTCTTTTGATTTGAGAAAAATCTCTAGAGGTAAGAGCCTGACGGTCTGGTTGAACCATATTCTTTCTTTGCCGAATGTCTTTCTCTGCAATTTTCTACACTTCACGATGATCACCTTAAACTATTTTGAAATTTATATAAAATACTTTCCTCTCCTTAATTCATTCACGATATAATTCTTCTCTACTTGTGAAAGTTCCTCTTTCCTGGCCATTTTATAAAAAAATGTTTCTTAAAAAAGTTTGGAGGAAAGTCGTTGAAATCGAATTTGAGCAAAATAAACCATGAACTATGTAATAATATCCGATATAAATGCGGTTAATTATCTGTTATAGTGTGCTTATTACATTCATAAACGTATCTGAAATAGAAAAGGTTTCATAAACTTTTTATAAAATAATAAGCTAAAGAGGTATTGCATACAATACGTCTTACGTATTGTAAGACGTATTTAGCCACCTTATAAGGAAGCAAGGACACAAAAGCTCCAATTTTCCTTAGGATCAACCCTATGTTCATGATATATAATTAGGGTTAACCATGATTGGCACTGCTGTTCAATTTTGCCATTGACTCAGACAATAAAAATACTAATGAAACAACAAAACACATTAAAAATAGTTATTAGAAAAGCCTTGAAGAAACTAATATCACGTATGCATGTGAGTTTCAGACACCGCTGCCTGTGCATGCTCGTTGAGACTGTATGTGCTTACTTGGGACTCGGCGTGTACATAGATGGTGCTTGATGCCACTAATTCGCTTTATGTGACTGGCATTCTTCCCTTGGCCTTTCAGGACACGAAAATTACTTGAAACTGGATATAAGAACATAGGAATGTCTGGCTCAAAACCCCAACCCCATCTCATAAAACCATCGAAAGGATGCAGTCAATAATAATACATCACCAAACAATTTAATAAAGGACATCCATAAAAGGAACTTGTCAGAGATCAGAGAGAGAGAGAGAGATACGCACCACCGCGCCCTTTAATGAAGGGAGAGAAAACAGACACCTTGGCGACCCTTTTTGTCTGCGCTAATAGAAGTGCGAAATTATGAGACGCCGTGAGACGCCGTGGTGACCTGAAAGGCCGCCATCGCAGAAAGCCGCGACAGGTTTGAGAACCCAAAATATTCCATCTGGAGTCGGACAAAGTTTCGCCTCGCCAGCTTAGGAACCTTCCCACGATCGTGCTAAAAGGGCGAGACTACTTTCGTCTGCCGATGCGTCAGGCTCTGGAACCTCCTCCTTCGGACGGAGGGGGTAAAACCTCATTCGACGCACTATAAATCCTCCAGCGCCAGAGTTAAAAGGCAGTATCCTCTGCCAGCTCCCCGTCGGTACCCACTATTCGCGTCCCGTTGGACTCTACACAATTCTCGCAGGACCCCTCAAGATCCGAGTATTCTCGTTAATTCACGTGACTCTACCTCGTACCCGTTTCCACTCGCTCCTCAAAGGCAACGCGCCTAGTCTCGATTCGTGTTTTATTCGAAAGCAAGGTCTAAGTTTATCCCGTAATAGTCATTGTCAAGAGACTATTATTTGAACTTTGCGCTAAGGCAAGGATTACTCCCCACCAAGTCTCCACCCTTTTAGCGACTGAGACTCGTGTACGTCTAATGTGTATATAGCTTGTTTTAAAACTCCTTTTAACCTTGTAAGAGAATATTAATTTGCATATTAGTAAAGTTATTTTTGTACCAGTTTTTTCTATTGTCTCGGAACCTCCAAGATAGTCCACTGTTTGGCCAACCTATATTTAGTTAATTCGCACTCTGCTTGCATTATAAACCTCCCAAGCGCATAGACGTTCGACCTCGGCTGAGAAACGCAGAAAGGGTTAACTTGACCCTATTGTACGACAGAACTGAAATAGTCTATAGAAAATAAAGTAGAACAAACTCCTTGCCAGTTCATATCTAAACTCACCACTCCATAAAACAAACAGGACGAGCGGGGTCGCTACCACTTGTCCATTGTTCTTAGGATAGGTCGTGTACAGCACACCTGGCTCTTATGTTTTACGCCTTTAGATGGACGCTGGCCTCCTCGACTATATATAGCTTTTTGGGTCCTGGGTGCGTGCAGGAGGCTGGAAGGAGGTTGGTCACCCTATGACGATGCAGCATGCATTTTTCGGTCCTTTTTGCTTTTCTTCTATTATTTTTTTTAGGTATTTTTTCTTTTAAATTAGCTTCAAAATAGGCTGCATATTTTTTCTGCCATCATGCCCTTGCTAGCGGTCACCAGTAGAGACATATTCTTGAATTTAGAAAAATACACAAAGCAAACCTTTCCCCCCTACATGTCTTTTTTTAGACCATCCAACTCAAATAGTTTCTTCTCATGACCTCGTATCCTCTCACCAGTTAAATACAAAATCTTAGCTCGGTGTCGCAATCTGAATCTGTGAATTACTCTCTTCTTTATCCACTTACTTTTCCCATTTCTCTCCTCTGTTTACTATTATCCACTTACTATCCTGTTTTCTATTCTCTGTTTACTATTATCCACTTACTCTCCTCTTTTCTCTAATCTGCTTAATTATTATCTACTTACTCTCCTCTTTTTTTCTTCTCTGTTTACTTTTTATCCACTTTGTGATCCTACCGACCCACTTGACAAATACTGAAGCGCCAATTCATAGCCTTTGACTGGTGCAAATCTCATGTTGTGTTTGTGGAAGGAGGACGATTACAATAGAAGAAAGATTGAAACGTAAGCGGATTACCACGGGAGTGAGGGGGAGATGTGTCCCTGTGCTTTATTGAGACTTGATGATCTTTAGGCAGGGTAGGGAAATCATTAGAAAAAAAACATCTAGGGAGAGGTCGAAGGTGGATTGTACCCGGATAAGTATTCAGGGACCGTTGTATTTTGGAAGAAGACTGAGAGGGAAACGTTGCGAAAATGGAGGGGTTAAATTTGAATAAAAAGGTATAGTAAAAGTAAGGAGAGTGGAAAACATAATGAGAAAGCAGGTAAAAAGGTCGAAAAAAAGGATATAAAAGAATGAAGAAATGTATTATGCAAAATAAGAGGTAAAATACTTTAAAAATGATCAAGGAAAATATTGGAAATGAAATTTAAGAAAAAGGATTGGGAAAAGGAATTTATGAAAAATGACTTTAATGGTAGACACTCCCTCTGGGTAGACTACTGAATCAATCCAAGGGGTCAGTCAGGCTTTGCCGACCTGATAGACGAGCTGGAGATAGGCGTCCCAAATGTGGATGAGTTTACGCATCACTGCCCGAGAACCGCTTTATTTTATTGCCTTAATCTATTCCTGTGCTCTCGGATGCACAACTTGATTTGGGGTGGGATGTGGTCGATGACCTACATGCTAGTGATAAATTCACATTCAAATATTGTGGAAGAATGAAAGAGAGAAGGATTTCAACCCCCACCCCCTGACTTCCCCAGTGCGCCGTTGACCACAGTAAATTCGTCTGCACTATATACTGCGAAAATTAAAACAATAGAAAGACCATTGAGGGGGTATCGCCAATTCTCGCTATGGGACCTTATCGCAACACAAGGCGATTAAGGAAATCTGTTGGCGATGAATCTTTATCCCCGTCTAGATAATTTCGGAATATATGTTCAAGACTGCGAAATTCACGTGCAGATTTTGTCTGAAGCTGTCGTCCAGTACGTTAGTGTCGTGGTATGACATCACATTATATCAATAACATATTATATCTATGGGGGAGGGACCAATACCTTAAAGGGGAACCGACAAAGAACGAAACGCCACGAGTTTTGACGCGCGGAACAACGAGATAAGAGTGCAACGATGTCAGGTAAAATTTGGGCAATGGCAAAGCTCAAGGTTATTTAAAGAGGCATATACAAGAATTTAATTTTATTTACAAAAATAAGAGAATAAATAGGCAAAATTACATCACAGAATTAATGGGCAAAATTACATCAGAGAATTAATGGGTAAAATTACATCAGATAATTAATGGGCAAAATTACATCGGTAAACGAGGGGGGGGAATTGTAGTTATACGTCAGACACTGAAGTTAGAAATTAATGTATTACAGAAGGAGACTATTCAAATGGGGAGGATTAACTCAATTGGGTTGCTGAAGAGAGAAAGAGGTTGGATTGCGGAGGATTCCGGGTGAGACGTCAGGGTAAGGCTTCACGGATGTCTTCTGCACGTGAGGCGAGGGCGCTCGGAACTTCCGAGCGGGAAGTTAACGTGATGACGGTTTTCCAAAAAGGATGGGGGGGGTAACGTCCGGTCCAGGGAAGAGTATTTCAGCCACCCGAAAACGAGGGGCGAACGAAGAGGGCTTCGACAGGAGTTGATAAGTGGAGTCGTAAAAATCGCTCCGTAGCGATCGTCAAATGGAAATACCTCACTGGTTGGGACTAATTCCAACACACAAAAATGTTCAGCCGTCACTTAGCTTTGTTGTTAGCACCTGACTTGGAACTAGGGAGATCTTCTTGGGTCCGGGAGAGACTCCTCAACTCTGTGTCTGCCATATGGAAGAAGAGCCCTATATATATCCAAGGCTCGCTCCCCCCCGGAAGGGGGAAACAGCGCTACTCTCGAATGATCTCGAATCTTAACGCCGAGGCGATTCTAACCCGCGTAAAGGTGGTCCGTAGTGGACGCGGTTCGAGACTAACGCTTGTGGAAGGAAGGGAGGGAAGGCTTACAAATTTAAGCCAAACCAACTTCTTGAATCTTCTCCAGCGCAAGGACATCACCTCCGTGCTGGAAAAGAAATTCCACATGGAATTCCCCCACACATTTCCCATCCGAAAGATGATGCTTTACAGAGCAGTTGCGTAGGAAACGATCATCCCACCCGTCAAACAAGAATTATCAAGGATCTAGGGAAATTCTGACCTGCTACGACAGGTGTGCACACAAAAAAACGCTAATCTGAGCTCAGCAGGGAATTTACCGTCATAAGCCTTAAACGGGTCAATTTTAGAGACAATTTAACTAGCACAATTTTAAACAAAAAAAATCACAGGAGAACATTGGCGACATTTTAGTAGAACCAAAAAAAAAATAATACAATTAAATGGAGGCATAAATATGGGACTAATGACTAAACAACTTATTGGACCAAAAAAAAATCATAATTAAGAACATTAATGGGATAATATATACAATTCTCGGGAAAAACCTTCGCTCCCACCGGAGTACGGATGAGGTAATCCACGGCTCCTCTAGCCTCGAGGAAGGGGTAGTGTCCCTTCCACTGGCTAAGGAGTTTGTTGCTTTCCGTGGGAAGTAGTACCAGCACCTCCGCGTCCGGCTTGAATTTTCGTTCTCGTGACTTAAGGTCAAAGTAGATCTTATACCTATCAATAATTCCTTCTTCACAAGATAAGACACTCGTTTGTTACCTCGGATGGAATCACGCTCGAGGGTTTTAGTTTTCTCCCAAAGAGGGAGGAGAGTTTCGCAGTCCTTCTGGGAGCGGGCAAACTTGTCGCTCAGGAGGGCTTGAAACTCCGGGTCGATAGGGGTTTCCAGTGGAACGGGTGCATGGGATTCCAGGGCTGTCTGTGTACGGGTAATCACGGGCTGGGCCACGGGATGGTCGTGGATTACGGGGTTCTGACCGAACAAAACGGAGCAAAACTGGATTGGGGCTGCTACCACTTCGGCCCAACTGGACATATAGTCACACTCGATGTGACAACGAGTTACTGGGAAACGACTGGCCCGGCCAAGGTAGTCCTGGACCATCGCAAACTTCTTGTGGTCGGGGCCAACAAGGGGGAGTAGGTCCTCAGACACTATGATGCAGGTACACCCGGTGTCAGGGACGAGGGTGGATACTCGGCGACCATTTAGAGTTCCGTTCTCGAATTTCAATCCACCAGGGTTGTTCTCATTAGAGAGGAAGTTTACCTGATAGACCGGACCTTTGGCGGGCGAGGGAGGATGGAGGTCTCGTGAGGCGACGGAGGGGGATCAGAGGCGGCCCAGCTTTGGTGCATTGGGTGGGACTGAGAGTTTGCGAATCGGGAGTTTTGAAGATTGTTCGTGCGGTAATGGCCGTGAACTCCGCAGGTGTAGCAGACGATCGGGTTCTTTTGGTACGGCACAACCGGGGTAGAAGAAACTAGGGGCTTAACGTCTCGGTGTTCAGATGGATGGAAGTTTCTTGGCTTCGAGGGACTAGGAACTTTGGTTAATCTTGGAACCAATTTAGGAGGGGTCTTAGGACCATAAAATTTAGTTATGGGGGGCGATTGGGGAGCCTTTTTAACATCCTTAGGGTGTAAATTGTGACTACCCGCGTAGACATCGGCCTCTTCCAAGCATTCCTTGAAAGTAGCACGACGTTTATCCTTAATGAAGGCGCGAATTTCGGGAGCCACGGCAGTTAAAAGCTGATCCCTAAGGAAGAAGTCCAGAAGGGACTCGTAGACCTGGTGAATCTTGCACGCATCCAGCCAACACTGAAGGTGTCTTTGGAGGATGTACTCGTGTTGCCGAAATGTTTGACCAGGGCGGATCCTTTCCTGGCGGAATCGGGAGCGGTAGAATTCGCAATTCATATGAACAGCGGCTAACAATTCAGACTTAACATGGAATAGTCAAAAGTTGCTTCCGGGGGAAGGGATACGAAGATATCCCTTAACTGGGCATTTAGGAGGGGAAGTAAGCAAGCGACGCCATCATTTTCGAGATTCCATATATTGATCTGGAAGATTCTCTCGAAATGGGGCAAAAATGACCCAAAGTCCTATCCATCATTAAAAGCGGGAAGGTTGACTGAAAGAGTTTGGGGATTTCAGCCCGGGAACCGATGGACTGAGAATCCATTTGATTTCGGCTCATTTCCAGCTCATGCTGCCTAATTTGTTCACGTTCTTTCATCTCCAATTTGTTCTTCTCCATCTTCATTTTGTTCTTCTCCATTTCCATCTTCAGTTTGTTCTCAATCTCCGTTTTCAGTTTGTTCTCCTCCATCTCCATCTCCGTTTTCAGTTTTTTCTCCTCCATCTCCATTTTGTTCTTCTCCATCTCTATTTTGTTCTTCCCCATCTCCATCTCCCTTTGCTCTGCCCGTTCGTTCCTCTCTTCTTCCTGTACGTAATTCAGCAGGTAAAGCCTTGTCTGAAAGACATAACATTTCACCCTGACTCTTGAATTTTTCGAGGGATGACATTGTTACGCAGTTAACTGAGGGAACACTGACACGCAAACGAGTTAGGACACTACACACGCGAAACGAATACTTGAATATTCGTGAAGGCCTTAATCACAAAAAAATATGATACAGCTACCTACCTCTGCTGTTCCTAAGCAGGAAAAAAGTTTAAATGGTCCTACCGGAATTAGGACACCAAAGACCTTAACACTTTTGGATTAATAACCAGGAGAGTCTCCAAAATCGAAACACAATAAAAAAAAATGAATTACATGGGGTCCAACACAAAATATAAATAGATTACGTTCCACTGCTCTTTAATTAACTTGAACTTGCCTTCTGCCAGTACAATACAAAAATTAAAATAAAAAGGATAGACGTGAATAACAAGGGTACTTCTAATGTCGAAATTAAAATGACACGGGTTCGTAAAAACCCCAAACACACTTGACACCAAAATTATATAATATGTATATTAATAAATTTATATATATATATATATCGTGGTATGACATTACATTATATCAATACCATATTATATCTAAGGAGGAGTGACCAATAACTTAAAGGCGAACCGACAAGGAATGGAACGCCACGAGTTTCGACGCGTGGAACAACGAGATAAGAGTGCAACGAGGTCAGGTAAAATTTGGGCAATGGCAAAGCTCAAGGTTATTTAAAGAGGTATGTACAAAAATTTAATTTTATTTACAAAAATAAGAGAATAAATAGGCAAAATTACATCACAGAATTAATGGGCAAAATTACATCGGTAAACGAGGGAGAGGAATTGTATTTATGCGTCAGACACTGAAGTTAAAAATTAATGTATTACAGAAGGAGAGTATTCAAATGGGGAGGATTAACTCAATTGGGTTGCTGAAGGGGAAAAGAGGTTGGCTTACGGAGAATTCCGGGTGAGACGTCAGGGTAAGGCTTCACGGATGTCTTCTGCACGTGAGGCGAGGGCGCTCAGAACTTCTGAGCGGGAAGTTAACGTGATGAAGGTTCTCCAAAAAGGTGGGGGGGCGGTAAAGTCTTGTCCAGGGAAGAGTATTTCGGCCACCTGAAAACGAGGGGCAAACGAGGAGGGCTTCGACAGGAGTTGATAAGTGGAGTCGTAAAAATCGCTC
This sequence comes from Ceratothoa steindachneri, assembly GCA_963969495.1. Lineage (NCBI taxonomy): Eukaryota > Metazoa > Arthropoda > Malacostraca > Isopoda > Cymothoidae > Ceratothoa > Ceratothoa steindachneri. Next base: position 82,412,282 of record OZ018318.1, read on the forward strand.
CGTAGCGATCGTCAAATGGAAATACCTCACTGGTTGGGACTAATTCCAACACACAAAAATGTTCAGCCGTCACTTTGCTTTGTTGTTAACCCCTGACTTGGAACTAGGGGAATCTTCTTGGGTCCGGGCGAGACTCCTCAACTCTGTGTCTGCCACATGGAAGAAGAGCCCTATATATATCCGAGGCTCGCTCCCCCCCGGAAGGGGGAAACAGCGCTACTCTCGAATGGCCTCGAATCTTCAAGCCGAGGCGATTCTAACCCGCGTAAAGGTGGTCCGTGGTGGACGCGGTTCGAGGCTACCGCTTGTAGAAGGAAGGAGGGGGGAGGCTTACAAATTTAAGCCTAACCAATTTATAGAATCTTCTTCAGCGCAAGGACATCACCTCCGTGCTGGAAAAGAAATTCCACGTGGAATTCCCCCACAGTTAGCCGTAACGTCTTCGTTAGTCGAGAGGTAATCTACTACATTCTCGTAGAGAGAAGAATTGAGTGATTGTCGAAGAGCCAAGGAAGAGCTAGTCATCACTCAGTGTGGTTCGTGGAGAAAGGTGCGCTTCAACCCTTTTAACCAGGTCTTTGGATTTTAAGGATCGGAAAAGCCATTCCGCAGCACTCTTCGTTTGCCTCTTAAGGATAATAGGCCCACAACTTCAGTTCTCCTGAATTTGAATTGAGCGTCTCGCGAGGTGCCCACAAGTTCAAGGTCAAACTTACCTACCTGGTGCTACTCGCCGCACATCAAGGTAAAAGGGATTTAACTCCCCGCTTCGTCACGCTCCTCCTCCCATTTACCGCGTCGAACCTCAAGGATACCCTTTGCTCTAGAACTTGCATAATTGTAAAATCATAACTTAATTAATTATCCCTCGGTTCAGACTTAATTGATAGTGTTAATCCTCTTAGTAGTCTACCATCAATATTTAATTGCATTTCCATTTAACTTGACCTATATGTATATGTAATTTTTAGTCCTATTAAAGTATATTTTTGTAGTCGTGTTTGAATATTCCTTGGCCTAGCAATTGTATATTTAAAGCACTCTTAGAAACGTCCCCAGGTGGGGCCTTAATTTCGGTCGGCCAGTAGACCAGTGTGCGTATAACCGCGTACACCTGGTCATACCACGACAAATATAATTTTATGGACGCTGACGTCTGAGAGACCCCTTCATTTGTTTGTGGCGCGACTGCGGTGGTTCGCATTTCAGGAATGACTGATTTCTCTGTTCTAGTCGAGGAGTTTAGGTGAGTGGATGGTACTGGCATTCTCATCACCTGGCTATTTTTCACGCCAACTGCTTCCGTGGTGGTCTGCCGAGGGTGAAACGGCCCTCAGACATAAGCGTTATGTCTACATGCGCTATAAGCGCCGTCGCAAAGTTTTATCGTCGGTTTTCAATTAACTGAAAGACCCCTCTTGCAGAGAAATGAAAGCGAGTCAAATGGACTTCTTCTCGTTCTCTAAGACAATGGGATCAAAATCTCGGACCCCGCGTGCATTGCGGAGTCCGCGACTGTTTTCTCCACATTCCCTAGTCGGGATGCTACTCCACCAGCATTCCACGCACGTCGTTCTGCGCCATGCATAGTGCATTATGCGCAAATGCAAGCCCGGTGCCTCCCTTATTCGCCAACGGCTCTCACTGCATCCGCAGCCGACCTCGACGGTGCCTATGCAAGCAAGATAATGCCATTGGGATCCCAAATCCCTAGGTAAGCCACTGATAGACCCCGTAAAAAAACGAACAAAATTACGAATAGTATTTTAGTTTCTAAGGAATATTGCTAGGCAATGATTGCCAGTCAAATGTGTCAATTTTACCTTTTCAAATGTATATTTTAATAATAAAAGAGCTAATAACGAGGGAGAGTAATTCCCTGATTTTTAAAGGAAAATTTATCTCCGCCAAATACTTAACGATCCAACGCGCGAGCAAAACATTCTTGATTTGATAAATAACAAACAAAGAAAACTCTGTTGAAAGTGTCTTTGTCGGCGAACATATAGGCCAAAATGATCCCCAACAATGCTATTCGAATTTACTTAAAAGCGGCTTTTAAAATACATCGACGAACAGTAATATCCGTAATTTCATTTTGGCAAATTTCGCTGCATTTCGAAGTAATGAAGGCTCGTCGATTGGGCGAAAGTTCTCATTGATATACACTAGCCAACAAATTTTGATAAACATAAAGATCGGCGGCGCGCCCCCAAAAGTGTATTTTTTTTGCGTGTATGTTTCGTTCACCCACGCATGCATATTCATGCGCATTTGGTTAAATAAAAACGTTAAAAAAAACGTTAGAACATTATTCTATAAACAATTATGATTATATACTTGGGGTCTGTGCTCTCCAGACCCCCCAATTGATTCCAAATCTGTGTTAAGATTTGTCCTAGCACGTAAGGTTCTTGAATTATGCACCTAGGCTATATAGCTCACTTTGTCACCTTGAATCAATTAATGAATTAATTATTACGAGTTTGAGAAGAATGAGACGTTTCTGGGCAAAGGTTTTGGATCGGGGCACCCTATTTGGCATTATGTACGTCCTTTTTCAGATTCAGACAAGATATATATTACATATAAAAGAGATAGTACTCACCTAACTATAAATTTCTTCAAAAATGAATGAGACTCTTGCTCTTGCGCTTGTACGTGGATATAGGATCCTCCCGTTGTAGGAACCAGCAGTAGTCACCCATCATGTTATCATTGAAGCGGCCTTGATACCTGCTTTCCATCATTGCGATATCTCGGTGGAACCTTTTCCCATGTTCGTCACTAATATCACCCATATTAGATATAAAGAAATCTAGATGCGAATGCAAGAAATGCATCTTAAGAGACATCCGAAACCCCATTCGTTGATAGGCCTTTAGCATGGAGTCCACTAGTTCTTCATAGTTTTCAGCCCTATGCTTACCAAGGAAGTTCTGCACTACATGGAGAAATGAATTCCATGCTTACAACTCAAGTGGAGTTAGTTTATTTCTGAACTCCCTGTCACATATTAATTCTCTGATCTCCGGCCCTACAAAAATGTCAGCTTTAAGTTTAGCATCGGTTTTCTTTGCACCAAATTTCTCTTTGAGATAATGAAATCCATCAGAATCATGGGCCATTGCTTTAACAAAATTTGTGATAAGGCTAAGTTTGATATGAAGTGGTGGGAGGTAGATCTTCTGTGGATGTACCAAAGGCATGTGCTTTACATTGTATCGGCCAACTATGTGTTCTTCTCTTCCGGGCCACTTTTTGACAATAAAATTATTCCTGTAGTCACGGCTGTTCCATATGCATAAGAAGCAGATATTCTTTGTATATTCTAGCTGCAGTTCAAGAAATAAAGAAATTACCTTTAGATTACAAGAGATATTCCACTTATGATGCGAGTAATGAACACCTTCCCAAAGTAGTTTCATTGAGTCATATGTCTCTATCATCCCAACAATAAGTGCGACAGGAATTGAAGTTTATTTGTTACCATTGTGTAGTAACACAGCTTTGAGGCTAGCAGTGCTTTCATCGATGAATAGTCTCCATTCATCAAGTAAATGCTTGTTTGCTAGCTGAATCATGAGGCCATTAACATCAGTACAGAAGCAAGCACTATCTTCTTCTTTATAGAAGGCAGTTAAGGCCTCATGGCGTTTACAAAAAGTAGATATTTTTGCACCATCCTCTAGAAGATTCCATTGCTGTAGTCTGTAGTTCAATACTTTTGCGTTTTCCTTTGACAATGACAAATCACTCACCAAATCATTCAATCTTTCTTGATTTATCAACTGGATCTTCTTTTCCTTAGAATCTTCCTCATACATTTCACCGTCATTATTATCCTCCTTTTCAGGCCATGAATGATCTTCTTTAACTGCACTAGCTGATGTAGGAACTGAGATTGGCATCTCCATATTATGGGGGACTGGTTTTAAAGCTGACTTACAATCTGGATATACAATTTTTGACTTGATCTTATTTGAGAATCCCGCAAAATTTGCCATACAAAAGTAGCAATCAAAAACATGATTTGTTGGTTCACGCCGCACCATTGATACAGCAAAAGGCATACCCTTCCATTTGCCATTTAACCACTGTATGAGCCCCTATAACACACAGTACAAGATTTGTGAGGTGCCCGGGGCTTGTCTTGGTCACCAACTTTACAACCAAATTAATAATTGTTTGCGGTTTTCACGTTTTTAGCTAATTTTTCCACTGGTTGCTTGGAGTATATCTTTCACAGATATAACAAAAGTTGTCTGGGCTATTTATACATCCTCGCCTTCATGTTTTCAACTTAGTTTGTATATATCCTGTTATATACTTTTGTACAATCTTATTTCATTGCAAAATTAATTGAGAGAGAAATTTGAAAGAAAAATGTAATTAATCACTGTATGTAAATACCGTTTCAACACCACTACTCTAATGGCTAAATTTTACAACGTGATAAAGCAGGAGTGTAACGCAGGAACCAAAAACACACAACACATCCTCTCACTACGGTAGCCAAAGCAACACTGCCAATATGTGTAACTAAAAAGTATGTGTGTAACTCAGAAACCTTACGTGCTCGCCCTTCGACCTTATTCTGCTACAATTTACTATAGAGTTGGCTTTCTCTTCGCATTAACGATAGCTTCAATATGTCATAAAAACGCTTAATTCAGCTTTTTTGATATTATCTAGAGGAATTTTCTCATATGCCTCAACCAAATTCTGTTCCAGATCTTTCAGAGAGGCTTATGGAAGTAATTTGTACTTTAGTTGCTGCTACAATTGGCATCAGGAATCTAGATTATACTAAAAAAGGGAAATTGCAGAAGCAATACAACTGTTAAATGCTTTCTACCTGCATTTTAAAGCAGTATACATTGCCTGGTCAGACAAAATTGACAAATAGTCTTGGGAGTTTATTCTACCATACCACACAACTAAGGGATCATGGGTTTTCATGATATTGTTACTGTAGGAGAATAGCATAATGCTCCCAAGTTTTGCCCACCTCCATTCCGGGTGGGCCGCTTATCAACCCTTCGTCTTCAGTCGGAATAAACCACCGGCCATTTCAGCTAACCACCGAGTTCCTTTCCTGACTGTTTATCGATAAATGGGAGCCCATCTTCGCTTCCGATAGTTACCGGAAGTTTGCAAAGGACGAAATGAAGTAGCTTGACATCTAATCTACTTTCGACGCCCTGAGAACCTCTCCCGAGTTTCGAGTATAAAAGACGAATTCTTTTAACCCTCAATAGTAGAGCTTGCACAGCGTCTGGCGGGGCAGGAATTGCCATCTATCGGTGTAGTGGTAATTCGTCAAAGTATCAAGTCTTGAGAGAGGAGATCGGTCCCAGTTAGGGAGGTTGCTTACCCCGTTGGTCTGCAAGGCAGTACGGACCCAAGCTCGTACTCACGTGTCGGAGCCGAAGCTACAAACAGCTTCCCTCTGGTTCCCTAAGCAAGTAGTAGAGCTTGCACAGTGTCCTGCGCGGCAAGTATTGCCAACCATCGGTGTAGTGGTAATTCGTCGAAGCATCAAGTCTTCAGAAAGAAGATCGGTCCCATTTAGCGAGGCTCCTTATCCCGTTGGTCTGCAAGGCAGTGCGGACCCAAGATGGTACTCACGTGTAAGAGCCGAAGCTACAAACAGCTTCACTCTGGTTCCATAAGCGAGAAAACTAAATCTCGGTTTTTCTCCGTGTCCCTATGCGTCGATAGGTCACTTCTCCCCCCCTCCTCACAGAGGCACCCAAGATTCATCGGAGTTCACGAGCGTTGGGCCCTCTGCAACAAGAATCTCCTGTCACCGCTTTCTTCCAGGAAGAATCGTGACGGAATTGTGGGATCAGGTCGGTCCCTGGAGAACCTACCTCATCGTCTCCATCCCTTACCTCACCACCTTCACTCACCAGCGCCACCCGAACATCAGGTTCCAGGGTAACTCTTCCCTTTCACATTTCCCAACTTCACCGCGAAGTTTACCAGCATTACAAGTGTATAGGGATTTGTATGGTGAATAGTAATTTTCAAGCCAAGTGAGATATCCGAGATTCACTTATTAATTTATCTCTCAAATCACATTATTTGTATATATATATTTTCTTTTTGAGTGTTCATTAAAACTTTATTTTCATATTGTTGCGTATCTAACTTCCTTTGGATCGCTTGCTGGCAAAGCTCATTCCAATCCCACCGTAGCTAACCTCTAAGTACTCTGAGTCAATAAACCCATTCAGGACATGGGCCGAACGAAGTATAAGGAGTAGTACGACGAATCCTCCGCATTCACGATAATAGGATATATATATATATATATATATATATATATATATATATATATATATAATAGTCGGGGAAAACTCCGACCACACCTCAGCCCATTCCTCGACAGTTACCAAAAAAACGCTCATTCACTTCCATCCTTTAATGCTGGAATGAGGCGATTAGGGTCATAAGCAAATTTAGGAGTCCTCCAGACGTGAGCTTGGCTTGAACAGTGAAATAATGTGGAGGAAGTATGGCTTAAATTATGGAGGGAAATATCAAAGAGGAAACTTTGTTGCGGAGTTTACTTGGTTGGTTGAATGTGTATTGGAAAATATGGTACACAATTTAAAGGGAAGTGAGTCATCATTAAGTTCTGGATTTAAGAGTTTAATTGTCAAAGATCTGAGAGTTTTATTTCTAGAGATGATGAAGCAGAAGTTAAAAGAATAAAAGATCTGAATGAACGGAGTAGTTTATGTTTTTTTTCCTAAAATTGTCTAATTGAAGGTAATTAATAGTTAGAAAGGAGAATTTTGGTTCTATGTGATAGTCCCAGGTTTTTTGCAAACATACATTTTATTTTTAATCTTGTTTGGCTTACATGGCAAATTTGGCATCTGGGACACGTAAATTAATATACACAGAAGGATAGCAAGTGTACGGGAGAGATTATTAGTGAGTGGCGAAAGTAGGAATTAATGGAACGGGAATTGGAATTCATTGGGATAAACTGGCATTGAGTGATGTATGCGGGTAGAGTAGCAATGAGTACCCACCTTCACATTTCAACGGGCACGCTCTTTATCACACACAAACAAGTGACTGTATCCATAGACCAATCTATCAACCGTAAAAAGAATTGTATCAATTGGGTAATTTAACCATCACATTTTCCGGTTCAGTAGACGAGATTGTTTTCACACATCCGAGGGGGCACAGGATGGTTTTGACCCATCCGTGGGGGCACGCTACCTCTTAAACATTAATACTAACTAAGTACAATGCAGTTTATCTTACTATGGAGTGAGATCGTTATTAAGAACACAGAGTCAAAAACTATTGAATTTTGTAGTCAAATGTTGAAGATATTGTAATTTAAGGCAAACCTTTTGTTTAGGGACTTTTAGCAACCCAGTTTTGGGAGAGAACTGTTTTGATCAGTATTTAAAGGCCAGTTTGTCAAATAAATTATCTGGGAAAAAAATAAAATGAAAAAAAAGTTCCTCAGATTTTCTACTTCGGAATTATTTGCTCTGTGGATACGGCTTATGATGCTGTCTAGTCTGAAATGTGTATGAATGCTGCTAAAGATATGAGTGCCAAGTTTCATGGTGGCGGGTTTCCTGTAAACTGAAGTACTGAATTTAGAGCCAACTTTTGTCACAGTGGCGTTAAGAAAGATTGTATTATCTGTTTTTGTTTCCATTGAGAATTAAATAATGGGGGGTTGATATTTTGGTTAGAAAAATTTTCATACATTGTTTTCCACCTTCTTAAAGATCGTTCAATCGTTATTTACAAACCTGATAAAGGTAAAAGTGTGGTAATTTTAAATCGGTCTGAGTATATCTCTAAAATGCGAACTCTCCTCTCTAAGAACAGATGAAAAAGAATATATCGCCATTACGATATGTTACAATTGCTATAAATTTGAAGCTAACACCACATAATAATGCAAGGCAACAGAGATCGTGTGTTCGGAATGTTCGGGGATGACCCATTTATAAAAGATCTCAAGCAGCAATCGTAAAAAAAATACCTAAACAATGGAGAAGAGCAGAGGACTTTAGCAATGAGATGTCCAACAAGGAAGGAGGGGTATTTTCTTTTTATTTTAAGATCCATTATAGAGACTCCTGCATAAGCACAAATCGCCGTAGGATAACCTAATTACTAGGCTACGATAAAAAGACAAAAAACAAAGCAAAACAAAGAGAAACCACAGTAAGAACCATACACATTAACAAACAAAACCAACATACTATAGCGTTGGCGGAAACCGGCCGGGGTAGACTGATCTCTCCCAAGCTTGCGAAATGACGAGCACTTTAGCCATTCTTTAAGATTCTGGGAGGATATCTTCAGTCAAGATCCTACTGAACAAATCTACCAACAAAACCTATGTGTCGCTCACCTAAGTGTCGAAACATGGCATACGAGATGTGGTCCGGACCAAGAGCAGTGCCCGTGCATGAAGCGAAACCGGAACGCACTCACTCAGCGTAAGCATGTCGTGTAAGGGTTCTTCCCCTCTGGAGGTAAAGGCCAGTCCACACCTTTGGCGACATCACATAGTGTAATAATTTCTCGAGGATCAGCATCACGGTTATTAAATGTATAGAAAGCGGTCGTGAAAGACACCGCCAAGGACGTGGGGTTCCAGGTTGCGTTCCCTTCTTCTGGGGCAAGGGAGTAGGGTCCAAAGAGAGCTTGTCCCGAATCCTTTTGACTCGCTTGCACACCTCTGTTAGAGGGGTCTTCCCATTAAGTGAAGACACGTATGCCCTCCAGGAAGAGCGGCGGCCGTTCTTCGAAACATACCCCGAACCTAGCCCAGGCTCGATGAAATTCACCAACAGTAAATTACCTGGGCGGCGGTTATAGCACATGAAGACATATGGCTTCTCTCTGAGGGCTGTCTCACACTCAGCCGACTACCAAGGAAGCAGATGACATGTAAAATGCCTGACATTCTTGGAATGTTAGTTAGGGCTACGACGAAGAGATTGACGGAGAAGAACTTTATGGCCTCATCCACCGACCTTAACTCCTCGACTGGGATAGATAAATTAGTCATTTCCTGAAATGCTCAAATCACTACCAAGGTCGTTTCTCAGGCAGAAGCGGCTGAAAAAATTATATTCGAATGTGAAAGTGGTCAATACCATAACTGCCAACCAACATGTTGCAACCAATTTCAAGTTTTTTAGCGGAAGACCACAGGAACACATCAAGCCAAGAAAATGAAATGGTTCTCAAGCAGTGATGTGTAAACTTATCTACATACATTAGGATACCTACCTACCGCTCGTCAATCAGCTCGGCAAGGACTTGAGCCCTGAAATTGATCGTGTATTCCCCTAGAGCAGGTACCTACCGTTAAACTCCCCGAGTAGGAGAAAGGGCCTCGAAAAGTGTGCAAAGACTCGGTGAAAATCCCCTGCCTCAAAGTCGACTGACGGTAGAATGTACGCAGAAATAACAGTATACCTCCTATTCAAGTGTGTAGCTACAATGCCACTGTCTGAAGGGAGGGATGTATTTATAGCGAATTGAAGAACGGACAAATTATGGGTTGTGTTAATCCCGTGGTGTTGGGGGCGCAAAAGGCCTATACCTCGGGAGGGTCGGTGAAGGGCACGCACCCAGCATGGTCTCCTGAAGACAAATAACTAGCGTAGAACGGGAGTAGAACAACCTCTGCAAACCTAGTTCGGAGGGGGATGCGGGAGCCCTCTTCGAAGTGAATAATAACCTCAGGGCAATGAGCGTAGACTTACTGCAGGTAGAACTCGGTAAGATGTTGGCGATAATTTCCCACCTACATTCGAAACCTCTGGCGGGCTTTGTAACCGTGGGCCCTCGTCCTTTCAAGCAGAGGTGGGCAACCTCCGGCTCGCGGGCCAGATGCGGCTCGCAAAGGCCTTGCGTCTGGCCTGCCTCCTTCTCGGCATAAATATTGCAATCCATCCCGCGACCCCCCCCCCTCCCCCCCCCCAAAAAACAGCATTTGTCTCATTAGACTCGTAGAGGGAGAGGAGAATGAATCTTACGTCTGGCAGAAAAATAGGAAAAAATGAGACAAAAATGCATTTTCCTCACTAAAATGAAAAAGTTTCATAATCGTGTTTGAGTCGTGTCTCGTTGTGAGGAAATGCCCTTGAAGGACAACCGTGAGAGGAAGCCCCTTGGCGATACCCTTCTATTCTTTCAAGACCATGTGAGCCAGCGTGAGAAGTTTAGAAAGTCGAAGAAGAATCCGCCACTCGCTTAATCACCTGTCCCACCTGTGTTTGTTTTCAGACGCCAATCGTTCTCCCCTCCCCTGCGATAACGCCGTACGCAGCCATATTAACCCAACCCCCTATATCGCGAGGCTAGTTTGATCATTTGGAACGACGCGTTATCATGAATCGATGAGAATTAAAACCCGCCATTTACTCCGTCCAGACTGCCGTCTGTTTCCCGTGACCCCCGTAACTCATCGTCGCACGTCGTACAAGATCTCGTCAGCAGATTTACCTTCGTTAAGCTTTGGCTCCTGTTCAGAAGAAAGCTATCGAGCCCCCTTCTTCCCGGAGAGTTGTGCGGTCCTCTCATCTCCATTAACCCCTTCAAGCTTCTGGTCTTTCAAGACTGAGACTCCCTGCCGATCAGCAGAATCGTCTCAAGTTTAGATTACGTCTATCTGGAGCAGAGAAAATCACATTCTTCATCACGAAGTAATCCAAACCCCATCTTCGAGTCCTCCTAGTCAAGACTCCCAGAAGTATCTTCTTAAAGACCTGCGCCGTTGTCTTCCACTCCCCATTCAATGCGCCCGCGCTTGAAAGTAAAGCGATCGTGTATGGTCATCCCCAGATTACCTCGTTAATCTTCACCAGCATTGACCTTTGATTTGACTTACCGCTAAATTGTAATTAATACCCCCTCGTTCAAGTTAACTTTAATTTTGTTCTTCGTCATATCATAAATCGATATAATTCATTTAAAATTATATTTTGGGGTCTTGTTCTTTATATATCCTTTAAACTGAAACTTGGCAAGCCAGTATTTAAGTCCCGGTCAAACGTTAATCGCACTCTCTATTAGTTTCCCCAGAGCATATCTAAAGCGACCTTAGGTGAGTTGTCCGCCCGTGCTTGTGTACGCCCTTGTGCGCTGAGCCTGTATACACAGGCATGCCTCGACAGACAGCACCTACTGTTGCGAACAGCTCTTCTCCAAAATCAAAATGAAGTAAGCGAAGTCTCACCTTCTCTCCCAACTCTCGGACCGCCACCTCAATGATATTCTTCTGTTTTCTACATCATCCATCGAGCCGGACATTGAAACACTTCTTCATGGCAAGCAGCACCATACGTCTTACTGATTTGTAAGTTTTTCAATAAATTCTTGTATAATGTATTCTATTATATATATATATATATATATATATATATATATATATATATATATATATATATATATATATATATATATATATCAAAGAATTCTATTTTGTTGTTTTAAGGAAGAGCCGTCTCAAACAAGTAAGGATTTAGTGAAATGCCCAGGAATTATCTCAAAATAAACATTTTAAATTTATAATTAACTACCAAAAAACAGTAAAAATATTTATATTCACCTCATAAGTTAACCGAGGCTAAACAAGCTTGCAACTGGGCCTATTACAATATTTATTCATGACAACAATAAAAAATAGGCTCCACGTAAACAAACCAATTGCCGATTAGTAATTTTAAGGTGACCCTTTTAGATTAGCGTTAAACATCAAATTAAATTACACTTTTCTACTAGTAAATATGACGGGGTTCACGCACAATTATTTCTGCTTCATTTAAATCGAGAACCGTAATAAACTCATACTCACACAATACGAATATAAATGGTCATTCTAACTTAAAGGACAGATAGGATCAGGAGTTGCCGGATGTCACTGGAGGGCTTTTCTCGCGTTTCGAGTGTTGAAATAGAAATTTGAGAGTCACTAGGGAGTGACTGGTTCTTCTATTATCTTATTTGTGAAATTCCTGTTTGGCACTAGGAATTTTGGTCCTGCTAAGCTTCTTACTAAGCCTGTGCAGGATGCTTCGGGTTTGCACCGAAATAATCGTTCTTCTCTTGCTGCCGAAATTCCTGGTTTGGCACTAGGAATGGTAATCCAGTCAGACTTCTTCTAAGTCTGTACCAGATGGTTTGGTCTGGTACCGATGCAAAACGTGACGCTTTAAGTTAATTCAACACTGGGTGAAGGATCGATCTTCTCAAACTGATCCTTTATCGTCTCTCCTCGAATTATATTGGTTATATCGAAATGGGCAAAGAACGGATCTTCTCGAACTGGTCCTCTATCGTCTCTCCCCCAATAATCTTTTAGTTATATCCAAATGGGCGAAGGACCGATCTCCTCGAACTGGTCCTCTATCGTCTCTCACCGAATAATAATCTTGGTTATATCGAAATGGGCGAAGGACCGATCTTCTCAAACTGGTGCTCTATCGTCTCTCTCCGAATAATCTTTACTGGGTGAAGGATCGATCTTCTCGAAATGATCCTTTATCGCCCCTCTCGGAATAATCTTTTCTCTTTCCTTCAGGGGCATATTTATATACTAGCGACCGTCCCATCCTAGGGGACAGGGGCAAGGCCGCAGAGCGGAGAGCGAGGGGTGAGGAGGTTGGCCCCGCGGTGTCCAATTCGGCTTGTTAATTAGAGACAGCACCAACCGTCACCATCCTTGGTGTGCCTTTTGACTGGCACCGTTTTTTTTGGCGATTTAACCACGGGCCTACGGATCTCGTAGGTAATTGGATCTTTTGAGCGCTGTTTAAGGGCCTTCGGTGGTTACCTTAACACATATGGTCGCTCCAACTACCTATGCGGCGGGGAGATCACACAGGGTAGGCAGTTAGACTGTTATCCGCCTGGCCCTTCGGGAAGCTTTATGTTGTAATTCCTCTACAATATATATATATATATATATATATATATATATATATATATATATATATATATATATATATACATATATATGCTCACTTTGGAGATTTCGTTTGTCACTCCGGCTCGAGACCTGCTCCCAAAAGTCTCATCTGACCCTCACTCTGAAAAGATTGCCTGTCCCTGCTTTAGAGTGTCTCACCAATTCCAGTCCCTTAGCTTTGGACGGCAGCGTGGAAGTCGAGGCTCCCTTATTAGTCTCCTCTTTTCGGGGGACAGACTTAGAAACCTACAAGGATAATCTCCTGACAACTTTCAGCGGGTTTACCTCAGGCGAGTTTAACGACTCGGTAGAGGCGCGTAGCCGGTTTGCCTTACGGAACAAGGTAACGCAGGTTGAAGGAGGGCGATCTCTAATTTTTGCTCGATCTGAGTGTGAGCTCCGAACTTCATTAGTGGAACGCTTAATGGGAGGGGAAAGATCCGAATAGGCACGGAAATTTATGTGGTTGTAAGCCTGGATTGGCATTGCATAATACGGAACAATCATGTAATACATTGGAGTAGCTTACGTAGATTTCTGCAAGTTAAATTAGTTTTAAGAACCGGTGGCAATAGTAACCCCCCTGCGGAAGCGGGTCAAATGTTTCGGCGCAGTAACGATATCAAACGGCATACACCGACTTAGAGATCCTTTCACGATCGAATGCGACAAAGAGAGGCGGAGTTCAGCTTCTGGCCACACCCTGTTTTCAAATCACACTTTCAACCTTGACCGATCTTTGGTATTCGGACTCTTCGGTGATGTATTCTAAGGAGTAATCCAGGATTTCCTTCGCAGAAACCACCCCTTTTAAAAAAGTATGTTAGAGGAGTGCAATTTCATCTTTACAGGTGAGCTATTTAGTGACCGAAGAGGGTCAAAAATGTACTCTGGAAAAGGTCTGCCGCATTTGTCACAAGGCTTCGATCCGAGATCAGGGTAATAAATGACAATCTATGTCTCAACGAGGGCGCCCTCTTTTTCTGGGCCACTTCACCCAAAGGCGTCGCGGAGACAGACGTTTCACCTTGGCTTGGTCACCTGCCAAAGCGGCTGAGCCCACCCCCTTCCCGAAGCCAGACCAGAGGGATCTCTTCTTTCCACCCTAGGGTGGAGCCTCAAGGCTGTAAAAAGCAGCCTCAGCCTTATTCTTCTCCGACATGAGGAAATTTAGGGTCGATAGGGGGCCGCAATCAAGGGAGGAGGTCCCTCCTCTATTCATGAGATCTTGGAAGTCTTGACGCCTCAGGAAGATATCACACAAGAGCAAACCTTAACTCGGGAGTATCTCCCACCGAATCTTGGTTCGTCCCCTTGGAATATTCTCCTATCTGGGGCTCTAAGTGACAATCCCCCCCCCCCTTTTCAATTTGTCAGGAATTCCGACAAGGGATTGACTAGGCCTGTAATCAACGTTATTAGGTCCGTTGTGCCGACCTCCATCCGAAAGAAAGTAGCAGGCGTAGCCCGAAGGACCCCACTACCCATTGCCCTTATAATAAAGTTCGATCTATCGAGCTGGTTCCACCGAGAACGGTGGACCCTGTAAAAGAGAGAAAGGAGCCACTGGGGAAGGGGTAAATGAAAAGCTGCCTTACCCGTAGACATAGAAGGGGGTGAAGCTCTCTCTGAAAGGGGTCCCTGAGAAAGCACAGGAGGGGGAAGGGACACCTCGATTACACAGGTGGTGCTGTGTGAGGTTGGTTCCAAAGGTGGCAATGAAGAACTCCCTTTCCCATAGATAAATTGATGGAGGGAAGCCTCTCCACCTGTCAGAGGGACAGAGTCCATCCCATCAGATCATGGGAGCATCAAGGCAGTAATCTCAGCTTCACCCATAAATACACGAACGGGTGAGAGGAACGACTACAACTAAACCAATTCGGGGGAGTATAACAGAGAACTACAATTAGAACAAATTAACCTCATAAATAAAAGCCAAAACGAGATAGAGGCGGAAGCGGAGAGAATAATGAGGGCACTGTAGTGGGAAGATGCCGAAACGTCCCCCAAAGGGAATAAAAACCCTACCAGCCCAAAAGCGGATTCAGCAAATAGAAAATAATGTAACAGGAATAACTCCAGAAGTAAAAATGATAAATCATGCGCTAAATACAGCTCTACAGAAATATAGCAAATGAAAATACAAATAAGTGAGATGAGATAACTAACATTCAAGATTGAGAGATATGCCCCCAAAGTTTTCTGGATATCATAACCACCAAACACCCGAATGGAGATCACATACTAAAGAAGCACTATCACAAGAGAGGCATATATAGAACCACACTTTAGGAGGCATTAAGAGAAGGTATTCGATATTTCAACTTAACAAAGTTGAGTATGATTTGGATTTTCAACCCAAGGTAGTCGATGAACTAAGCGGCGTTCTAGATCTAACGTAGTCGTTAAGAGCCTTCTTATAGGTGCAAAGGTATCTAGATGCACACACAGGTTATATAACAAAATGAGAACTAAAGATTGTCCTGGAATCGTACCAGAAAAAAATCGGCAGGGACATCTGGACTTGCAAAAGTCAATTACACCAACCATCCTGAGAACTTACTACATATAAATAACGACAAAACTGTTTAATGCATCAAGGAGCACAAGCTATTTTCTTCGATCGTAAAAACAGCGAAGATGATTTGTACCCCTAAAACAGGGTAAATACACAGAGATGGTAAACTACCGGCCAATTTCCATGCTGATTTTCCTCGGGAAGCTATTAGAAAAATAGTATGTCGACGTGTGGTGGAATATTTAGAGGACAGCCACTTATTCAAAAATAAACAGTTCTGAGTTTTTCTAGCCAGAAAACTTGGCATAAGCGAAGGCATATGAGCACAGAGTCTCGTGAGGTAAAGTAAACATTTAGCAAGGTCTGGAGGAAAGGCTCAAACTAACCAGAATCGTCATAACATTATTATGAATCAACGTTTTGTACATGTATAAAATGTTGATTCATAATAATAACAATAGTATAGGGAGGGACGGTTATTCTGTTGATTGTTCAGTTTGCCCTAAGCAATACTTTGGGCAAAGCAGTAAATTATTAAGTGTACGCTTGAGGTAACATAAATACAATATTAGGGGGGGGGAGAATGCATCAGCGCTTTCTTTGTCTATTTATCGGAAAACAGTGACCCTATCAAATAAATATTGTTGAATGCTCATTCATTAATTCCTCGCCTAATTTTAATATATCCCCTGGACTTTTTAAACTAGACCCTGTTATTAAAAGGCTTATTTATTACGAAATTGCCCATTTAAAATCTTAGCCCTTTGATTTATTAATTTAGTTATGTCTCTCTTGTCTATTTTTATGTATTCACAAACGCCTTTCATTTTCCTGTGGGATTTTTTGCACATATATATATATGTATATAATATATATATATATATATATATATATATATATATATATACAAAGAAAGCAACTACAGGATCTGCGGGCTATAATACAACGACCACAGGGCTATGCCATCATTATTTTCTTTCAAATAAAATTTGAAGACAGAAAGAAAGATGCAGAAACCTGGTGTAGCTGACTATAAATACATATATTACAAGAGAAAATAAGAATTGGACGCGAATGAGCAAATGAGACAAGAAACCGGAGGTTTTTAAAGGCAAGAGAGAGGGACATTAGAAGAATCCAGAATCAAAGGGGGCAGAGGGCGGCAGTGAAGGCGATCCTTTACCGAGAAGACAGAAATAACGCCAAGGGAAAAAAAGTTTTGAATTCCTGGCCGGGACTCGAACCCGGGTCTGCTGATTGTCGGTCAGATGCTTTACCACTAAGCTACCAGGCACAGTAACTATATTTCACCCAAAGCGTTACCCCATCAAACCCAGTATCTCCCTAAGCTAGGAACTTCCAAGGAATTTTTTTTATACCACATGCTCTTACCCACTCACAATTTAAAGGCTCCTAGCTTAGAGAGATACTGGGTTTGATGGATAACGCTTTGGGTGAAATATAGTTACTGTTCCTGGTAGCTTAGTGGTAAAGCATCTGACCGACAATCAGCAGACCCGGGTTCGAGTCCCGGCCAGGAATTCAAAACTTTTTTTCCCTTGGCGTTATTTCTGTCTTCTCGGTAAAGGATCGCCTTCACTGCCGCCCTCTGCCCCCTTTGATTCTGGATTCTTCTAATGTCCCTCTCTCTTGCCTTTAAAAACCTCCGGTTTCTTGTCTTATTTGCTCATTCGCGTCCAACTCTTATTTTCTTGTAATATATATATATATATATATATATATATATATATATATATATATATATATATATATATGTAAAAATCACGAGAGGTAACACCTGAATAAGTATAAGTACAGGGTGCCCCCCCAAAACGGGCCCCAACTTTCTATAGGCCTCATTTCTTAATTTTCTGCAAGGATTAAATGGAACTTTGGTGATAACTAGCTTAATGTGTTTACAAACATCTTATCAAAAGATGAGAGTCTTTAAACTTTTCTGTTTTAATCTAGAGCACGTGTTCGAGATGACCTCCATTTAGCTCTTTGCATTTCTTGAGGCGCAGCACAAAGTTGTCCATGACGTCCTTACAAACCGACCGACTCATGGCTCTGATCTCCTCCCTGATGGCTTTCTTCAGTTCCGTGATGGTCCTGTTTCTCTGCGTACACTCTGTATTTAAGGTAGCCCCAGAGAAAGAAATCTGGCGGGCTAAGATCTGGGCTGTGAGGTGCCCAATCAAAATCAGTCTTGAGACTGATCTCACAGCCACCAAAGATCTCTTTCAGCCAATCTTGGGACAGGTTTAAGGTGTGAGAGTTTGCTCCATCTTGCTGGAACTATAGGTTCCCTATAAGCGACGGGAACAGGGTCTGCAGCTCCCTCTTGAAGGCTTTGAGTACCTCATACCTCTCCTTGGTGACTGTCACTGCTGCGCCAGATTCCTCGAAGAGGAATGGTCCGATGATTCTTCTGGTTGAGATTGCAGTTCATACCGTGCACTTAGTGGAGTAACAACAAGGAGTAACAACAAGGAAAGAAGGTACCCTAGGAGACCTTACGGTCCATTCAAAGAGGGTACCATTGGACTTGCAATCGAGCGGGCACAAGGCTGCTCAATTGTTTTGCGTCCCTAAACGGCCACTTTTCAAGACCTTGTCTAGTCTTGACTTGAACTGGTCAACAGATTCACTGTTGACAACTTCCACTGGAAGTGCGTTCCACTTACCGCAGATACTGTAGGTGAAAAAATTTCCACACAGATTGCGGTTGTAACGCTTCAGTTCAAGTTTGAAGCCGTGATTGCGCGTTCTGTTCTCACTCAGTGTGAAAATATCCCGGTAGTCAACATTGTCGAACCCTCGAAGTATTTTGAAAACTTCGATGAGCTGACCACGCAGTCTACGGGTTTCCAGCGAGAACAGATCTAATTCCCTTAGTCTATCCTCATAACTTTTATGTCGGATAGAGGGAATCAGCTTGGTTGCCCTGGCTTGTACGCGTTCCAATCTCGCGATGTCCTTTCGCAATGAAGGACTCCAAAATTGTACGGCATACTCCAGGTGCGGTCGGACAAGTGAGTTGTACAGGCACAGTACAATCTCCTGGTTCCGATAACCAAACTGGCGCTTAATATAGCCTAGCATCCTTTGGGCCTTTTTCTCCGCCTCAATGCACTGTTTCGAGAACTTGAGGTCACTAGTAATAGTAACACCCAAGTCCTTCTCAGTGTCACTCGATTCAAGAGCAGTGCCCTTAAGGATATACTGAGATTGGGGGTTTCTGTGGCCGCTATGCATCACTTTGCATTTCCCCACGTTAAAAGGCATTTGCCACGTGTCCGACCACTCCCCAATCTTCCGAAGATCTTCTTGCAGGCGGGCAGTATTTCCATCCTTTGCAACGTTCATACCAAGCTTGGTATCGTCGGCAAATTTGGAAATCTTCGCAACCATGTCACCGTCCATGTCGTTGACGTAGATGATGAATAGTAGTGGTCCCATGACAGAACCTTGAGGCACCCCGCTAGTAACGGGCACCCACTCAGAAGACTCTCCATTCACCACCACCCGTTGCCGTCTGGAGTGTAGGGGCTTGGTGGCTACTTCATTTGGTCTGGAGGGACTGACATCGCTTGCGCACAGAGCGTTTTGGACTCTGCTGAACTGACTCTTTCACGCTCTCGACAAGCTCAGCTGTATGCTTCCTGGGGCGTCCTGAATGGCTTGGAAGGTTGTCAGTGGCTGCATTGAGGTTCTCCACTGTCCCATAGTTTTC
This sequence comes from Ceratothoa steindachneri, assembly GCA_963969495.1. Classification (NCBI taxonomy): domain Eukaryota; kingdom Metazoa; phylum Arthropoda; class Malacostraca; order Isopoda; family Cymothoidae; genus Ceratothoa; species Ceratothoa steindachneri. The sequence goes on from OZ018318.1 coordinate 82,431,518, forward strand.
GAAGTTTTTCACCCAGTCCTGACTTCTGCACTTGGAGGGAGCTTTTTCACATTCGAACTGATGCACGAAAGTGTCCTGCACTTTCTTGAACGAGCCTGTCTTGTTGTCATGTTTGACGCAATATATTCTTTGTTGGCTCTACCATTAAGATCTAGTTGTGTTCACATTAGAAGCTTTTGCCATGTCTTATAAAGTAGAGGTGATTAGTGAATGAATGAAGAATATATCACAAAACGTGTGCGCAGGCCCGTTTTGGGGGGTGATCCTGTATTAGCCTCTAATCTAAATACATCATTCACTCTCTAGGATGGATCCTCTTCAGTAAGTACTAAAAGCAACCCGTTTTGGTTATCTTTTTAATGTTCTAGGAATACTTATTCGGTTAAATGTTTTTTGCTCTTACATTTTTAAATTTAATTTGTTTATAAAAACTTAACATTCTTTTTCCTCAATTTTAAAATATAGTTATTTATTCTGCTTAAAGTTTTCATTTTAGCTAGTGTTTTACTTTTAAGTTATTTTTAAAGCAGTTTTAACTACTGCTTGTTCGTATTTTAAACAAATTTAAAACTTATTCTCTTACGAGTATCTCAATTAAATAACATTTGTTTATTCTTATTATAGTTTTACATTAATATAAATTTTATTATTATTTTATAATTAGATATTTTCAAATCAATTCAATGTCTTTTTGACCCCGGCCTTTTCATATTTTCTTTATATGTATTAATTTTTTAATTTTGTATTTTAGCCTGAAGTAGAAGACTAAAATTAAATGATGTTACCTCCGTTCTGGTAGCTCTGGGATTTCTCTACAATATTAAATGCAGGCTTCACCACAAAGCTCCCAATATATATATATATATATATATATAAGTTGGAGATTCCACAATTTAAGTCCGCCAAGGAAATTTTGAATAATTAGCGGATTTGCATTTAGCGGAATCCAAAATTATAGTTGGCTAACTCAAACTTTTAAACACCGGAAACAATGATATTTCCTGGAAATTCAAAAATATTCTTGGAAATATGGACAAACTTCTAGATTAATGCGGTCAAACGTCACGGATTTCACTTCTAGAAATCCGGCCACCCTATTCTAGATCTCTCTGATACCTAACCGGTCTGCGCAGCACGCAGGCGGTAGAGTGCCCAGGTTGCGTGGGCGGAAATAATTTAGAACTGTCTGATGCGCAGCTTGCCTGTCCCAGCAGCCTGCGTGGGAGGCAATTTACATAAACTCGCCGACTCTTAAAGGCCTATTCCTTGCAGTATTTGTATTTGATTTATTTTTATATTTTCAGTGATTTACATTTTAAAATGGAATGTTTTTTGACGAGGTCGCCTTGCTCAAGCCAACCTGGCAGCGCTAAGAGCCAGAGTGAGGAGGAGGAGGAGGCCCCAGGCCAGCTTGGGTTCTGACGTCCTCATCCTTAAGAGGTTAACTCTGACTGATGTTAACTTTGAGAAGCTGGTGTTTGTCAATTGAAGCATGCACTTCTTGAAGAGGAAGTGGCTGTGCCAGAGGGAGGAGGAGAAGGAGGACAATAATGCCTAATCACTGTAATGAGAATTCCGTAATTTGCTGTTTTAAAAGTTGTTATATATAAAATAAATATATAAATTGTGAGATAGTTTTATTGGAAATCATATCTTAACTACCAATAAAGGGTTATGGTAATAAAAGTGCTTAGCGGACTGTTGCGGACTAATTATTAGCAATAGCGAATTTGCGATAGCAGACTGGCGAAACTGGAAAATTTGCGGATTAACAATTAGCAGAATGCCCACCAAATTTAGCGGAATTGCGAATTCAGGACTAACAAAAAATTAGCGGACAAGTTTCGAACAGCGCGGGGCATAAATAGCTGCCCCAACATTTTCCATTTCTCCAGACTTCAAAGGTGCCAATCCAGTCATGGAAGGAATTAAATTTTGCTGTAGGCTGCCGTGTGGAAAGTCTGTGTGTGTTATGAAAGAATGTCGTTTAAGAAAAATCTGAAGTGCTTTCTGGTAGTAAAGTGTAACTGTGGTTTCTGCATTAAAGGAGAGACACGCCTCAGAATGAAATTTGCGACTGTGGGGGATTAGGTTGGAATCATGCCAGGTTTAGATTGCAGACAGCTACAGTCCTTAGATCATTTATACCTAACTTTATCAGAAATTAGTGTCGTCTATGCACTTTTATAGGAAAAGGGTCATTAAATTTGTTAATAAATTTAGGGTAGTTTTATATGTATCTAACAACACATGGGTGTAAGTTTAGAGATCGTTAATAATGTGCACCTTCTGATCGGGGAGAAGCCTGCGCGATGACGCAAGCCGCAATTCACTCGTATGAGTTTTAAGGGCCTCCGCGAATTGACTGATAGGAATGGAGACATCAAATGGATTTGAAAGTGTAAACGAAATACGGATGTTGCAACAATATAATGGCTGCGCTGGTGATGTAACAAATTTATGTGCAAATGTTATGAATTTTTGTTCCGTATCTCTAATTGCGTTGTTTATCTAAGTTATCCACGATTTTGTCTCTCATAATGAGTATAAAATTTCCCCACAACCGATATTAAACTAATTGCTCGATGATTTATGGGACCAATCTTCTGCCACTTTTAAAAAAATAGTGTTACATTTGCTGGCTTAAATTTTCCAGGAACATTACCGTATATTAAACATTTTTTTAAAAATTATGGTGAGAGGCGCTAAGATATCGCTTAACTTAAAATTGGCAAGTATGTTTTCTTCATTAAAATCAATTACATCAGGAGATCCAAGAATGTGACATGTATCCAGCGTAAATGCCTCAGAAAATTTCCGATTTGTGCAATACCTCCTGTGTCTCTATCTAGTTTTCCTTCGCCATTTTGAACTCATCCTATAGAATATGGGATATGTTTCTTTTTATTTAAATACACATTGGAGTTTGGGTTTTTCTTTACACGTTTTAAAAAGATCAATTTGCTACTGTTTTTTTTGCATTTTTTACTTTACTGTTACTAGACTCAGATCATGATCATAATTTTGAATGTTTACACCGTTGTTATTTTCTTTTAACAAGTTATAATGGCGGTTTTCTTCATTTATAGCTAACTTTATTTAATTATTAATCCATGGTGAGTATTCATTTCGAATAGAACTGTTTCCCATTTAGGAGCGCATTAGCTATCATACACAATAATATATATATTTTTAAATTGTCGCAGATCGCAGCGATAGTGTTCATAATGAGCACTTTCGTCCAATCGACATGCCTTCATTACTTCGAACGCAGCGAAATTTGCCTTAATGAAATTAGGGATATTACTGCTTGAGTCTTTTATTTTAAAAGCCGCTTTTAAGTTAAAACGAAAAGTATTGTTGGGGATCGTTTTGGCTTATATGTTCGCCGACAGTGACAATTTCAACAAAGTTTCCTTTGTTTGTTATTTATCAAATCAAGAATGTTTTCCTCGCGCGTTGGATCGTTAAACATTTCGTCGAGGTAAATTTCCATTAAAATATCGAGGAATCGATTTTCTTCGTTATTAGCTCTTAAATCATTTAAGTTTACATTTGAAGAAGTAAAATCACCACATCTGACTGGCAATCGTTGCTTATCAACATTCACTAGAAACTAAAATAATTTTCCTCAGTTTTTTTTCTTTTTGTACGGGGGTCTATATACTACAGTAAAATTATAATTATTTTTATTCGACAGTTATAGAGACTATTAAAAATCAGAAACCATTGCGTTTAAATTGTATCTCACATACACGAGGACTCTGCACTCTCTCCCCGTATGTCTAACTTCAGAAAAAGTTTGTAACCATTTAAATTAAATCCGCCTATGACATCTTCATTACCGTATGATCTCACCCCAAACTTAGTTTTTGCAATAATTTAAAACTTTCCAAGAGCCATGAAACGTGAAAGTTATTTGAATTTATTTCTAATATTCCATGTGTTAAAAGATAGAGATTAGACACATTATTTTTCGATTTCGTGCGATTGGCGATAAAATTTATTTATTTTGCCTATCTTGGTTCGTTGGATCTGTATGAAAAAAGTCTCATAATAAATGGGCCTTGCAATTTCCTAGTAAAAAAGGCGTAAGGAGTTATTAAAAAGCCTATGCAACACGCAAATAGACTCCATTTACATACATTCCATTTGATATAAACAACTCATATAGTTGGCAGAAATGATCCCAAAAGTGGACGAAGTTTTTAATTTACGAAGATAGTCCAATGAAGCTGTTACCATAACCCATTAGCGGCAGTACACCTGAAAGAATAATTTTACAGCTTATGTCTCTAGGTGTTCTCAATAGCGTCCTATAACGCGCAGGCTACTCTTCTGACCTAGTAGAAAAAATATCATTAGTACCCAAAGAGACTATAAGCTTGGTATTTGCAATACCTTTGTCTGCAAAATCAGAAATGGTGTTAGATTCTTCTTCAACCTAAGCACTCTGATAGCAGTAGTCTTCTTTTAGTTGGACATCTGCCACAAAAATCATCAAGTTGGTTCCGGAGAATTGGATCGCCAAAAGGTCGATATTCAATCTTATCCAGCAGAGAAGCCAAAATTGCGTAACTGTTAGATGTGACTATCGGTAGTCTGCCCTTATTTTGTTTCCGGTGAGCTTAAAAAACATTAAATTTCACTCTATTTACATTGTATCCTCAAAGAAAGATAGAAAGTACATTACTCATATTCATACCTTTATTTTTTACCTTTTAGGATCATAAGGCATTAAAAATGATACTTAATTACTGACAGTCATCTAACGACTTGATTGATCATTATCAGATCAAGGATCAAACTTCTTTTCCATATTGTCCTCAGGAGAAAAAAATTTTATGGCTTTAATCAGCGCAATTAATCATTTGTCAAGAAAAAAACTACATGGATATTAATATACAGATTTAATAAAATTCCATTATACAATAATATTAAACCCCCCAAAACTATTTAATAATGTATGTAATATGACATTCTTCCCTCATTGTCAAAGAAAATACACAATTTTTATGCATACAAACTCTAAACACTGCAAACAAAGTAATAACATCAAGGATAAGAAACCTCACAAATGATCAATATGAAAACTCATTTATAGGTTGGCCTGTGGACCGGTTTACTGACGCAAGAGGATTCACAAAACGGGAGAGAAGGCCAAAATTGACGTTTGCGATCTGCATTCGTAATGCTTTCATCATGAACCAGCGAATAAATCTCGCTTGTTCCAGATTTTTGATTCTATGTTGGATGGATTAGCAGTTGCTCTAATTGACACAAAATGGCGACTTAGCGTCAGAAATTGTCACTTCGCCTGTGGCGAGGATGCGCATGCTAACGGTCGCTTCCTTGCTGTTGGTCAAACAAACATGGGTGTACTGATGGTTGGATTCGATTAACTCGGCTTCAGCAGAGAGAGGATCAAAATTATATGACATTCTATGTTGCCGTAAAAGAACAAGTTCACCGTTAGAAAACCAGAACGAGACAGTCCGTCTAATGGATGTTAGTGGATGATACTTGAATAATTCCGCATGCTGTGTAGTATTTGTAACACTAGAGAACAGTCAGGGAATAGAATATAATGCAACCTATAAAACAACCTGCATTTGATCGATTGAGAGATTTCAAAATTTTATTTGAGTTTTATAGTCTTCCAATTTATGTCGTATTGTTCACACTCGCCACTCCGTCGAGAATTATATAGAGTAGTAGCGGTGTAGAAAATCTAGAATATCCTTCGACACGAATGAAGTTTCCACGTCAGAATTTATTAAATATAACAGATTTGGCTCAAGCATCGTATACCAGAAGAGAATGTCACATCTTTGCATGAAAAAGCGAAGGGAAAACATGTGTACTCGTCAATTACAGGTCGGAAAGACCAATTCGTTAACTAAGCTTCTGAAATGAAGCCGTAACCTTAATTATATGTATTTTTAGTCACTGGTAGAACTGCGGTTTACAATCGACTTTAATTGGACAACATGAAGTAATTATCTTCCTTTTTTTATCGCTATCCTTCCTTTCTGACTTACCCACTGTCAGAGATCAGAGAGAGAGAGAGAGTGAGAGATAAGGGAGATATATATATATATATATATATATATATATATATATATATATATATATATATATATATGATGAAAATTAATGCAATATCGCAAGAAAAGATGAGGAATTAAACCACATTCTCCGAAGACAATTTAATTCAGAACAGTTTCGGTGTATCTCACACCCTTTTTCAACTGACACTGGGCAGAAAATATAAGACAAATGCATATAAGCATAACACAAGATTCCCTCTTTTTCCCCCAATCCCCTACTTGTGGCTAATCTGCGGGGGGGGGGAAGGTCTAAACATATTGAAGGGCTGACATTTTACTATTTTGTTTATTTGCGATCTTATTACAAGATTAAAAGAAAATTGACCCTCAGATAGATTTAAATTAGGAACTGACGATATCAAGCTCGATTCTACGATTCTTCTCTTCACATAGTTAGCCGATTTAAATAACATTTTACTTCCATTGAAATCGATCGTATGATTCTTGTCTCTAACATGGCAAAATATTCCACTACTTTCGCTGCCCACTCTAATATCTCTTTTATGTTCGTACAATCTCTTGTCTAGATTTCTCCCCGTTTCCCCTATATAAACTTTATGCCAATCGTTGCATGTTACTGCATATGCTCCTATGTTATGATGTTTTCTGGGTTTCCTGGCCATCATCAATTGGTTTAAGGAATTATTATATTTAAAGGCTAGATTAATACCCGCTTTTCCAAATATGTCCTTTAAACTATTAAATTTATTATTAAATGGCAATGTTATACATTTGTTGAAGTCGTTAGTGCGGAAAGGCTTATTACCATAGAATGTTTTCCTAACTGCAAAATGGGCAGACGTCATGAACCAATCGGGTTAATACAAATTAGAGAAAATGGTCCTGATAATGACAATTTCTTCATCTAAATAGGAAGGATGACATATTTTGTATGCTCTAAGGAAAAGGTTAGAAATTACCGATTTTTTAACAGTATTATCGTGAAACAAAAAATAATGTATATAGACATTCGAGTGGGTTGGTTTCCTATACACGTCAAGTTTTAATTCCTTGTGATCTTCATTAATGAGAACATCTAAAAAGGGTAATCTATTATCATATTCCCATTAATATTTAAATTTGATGGAGACATGCAAATTATTCAAATTATCAAAATCATGGCCATTAGGCCATACAGAAAATACATCGTCAATGTACCTTGTCGTAGAATTCTTTCTGCTAAGAACCCTACTTTCCTGACACCTCTTTTGTTTAGTGTCGTAGAATGCCCCTCCTTTTTGTTCTAGTCTCTAAGAGTGCTAAGAGCTGTCTAATATACTTTGATATCGGAGTATCTTAAAGAATAGAGCCGTTACCAAACACGTCAGGATATAAAAGAAACGCCCACTAATTCACAAAATAAACTTATATATTATCTTTAACCATTGAATACACAACCTTTATACATTAACTACAGCAATACTCTAAATATTATTATAAACAAGAATTAATTAAATTAGTTTCCCCACAAAATTAAGTTCACGTTTTCCCTATACACAACAATAATATTAGAATTAGGCTTACGGACTCGTGGAGTTTAAAGGGCCTCAGAAATATTTACTCTTGACGCGTGTAGATGGGCGGAATTCCACGGTCGTCTTGGCGAGGGTAGCAGCTGGAGGGTCCACACGTTCTTCCGGGGGGGGAAGGGTTCTTCAAGGACGAGAACCAATACGGTGCTCTATGCAACACCCAGTCAGTCGTGGTCTCTCTGACGAGAGTGAGTTGAACTTGGTTCTTGAATCAAGCTAACTTGGAGTGCGGTGTGATCACCGAGTAACGAGCTCGAGGAGGAGCTTTTCTCCTTCGTTACTAATTTTCTTATGGACGAGGACTGAACTCGGGGAGGGTCTTCTTCACGGGCGAGGATAACGGAGGGGGGTTTCTCTGGCGAGAATAAGTTACTTAAAGTTTGGTGTGGCCACCGAATAACGGGCTCGAGGGGGAGCCTTTTCCTTCTTCTTCTTAATTCCTCAAGGACGAGGAATACCCCTGGTGTTTACGGTGCACCAGGATATGAGGAATCTCTCTGGCGAGAGTAAGTCGAACTTACCAAAGTTCACTTATTGTTTGGTTTGATAACCAGGGACTTAGCTCAAGGCTGAGCTTTTTCTTAGCCCCTTAAGGTAGGTAGCCCTGCCTCTCTTGCAGGGTGCTTCTTGGTCTGGCGACACAAGTAAACTACCTCTCCAGTCTCGGTAGCTCGGTTGTGGATCCGAGGACTTCGTCACCTAGAGACTGACGTATACTACCACGATTTTCCTCAGAGTTCCTCATTTATACCTCGCACCCCCACTGTGGGAGTGGTAAGGGGAGGAGGGGCTTGAGGACGGCCCCAGGAGAGTTCTCTTCCCAAACGGTCTTTCCCACGAAGTCAAACATCGGCTCCTCGTTAGCCATCGAGGTTGGGAGAAAACCGTCTCCAATTTCTTGTCCGACGTGAATCTGGATCTCACTCTCCTGGGGGAGATCTTACCTTTTTGACCTTTAGGGTCTTACATGGCACCGAGTTATGCCACCCTGTGGTCAAACTTTCGACTCGCCGTTGTCTGGGGCGGATGTCCTTGCGGTAACCACCGCCTTGGGACTGCATCACGAGTGAACGGGGGGGGGGGAAGTGACCTCTTTCATGGCACGGTCTGGTGCAGCGCTGCGGCCACGCGGGACCCGCCGAGGCCTTCGGCCGGATGTCTTTGCGGTAACCGCCTTGGAACTGCACCAAGAGTGAACGAGGGGGGGGGGGACCATTCCTCTACAACACCTCCCATCGAAGAATTTAATGGGGAGGGGGGATGCTCCCGGGAACTCAAAACAACTTACTCAACCTAGTCGAGATTAGCAAAGTTGTATTTCTTGAGCCCTCTCATACCTTAAGTTTCCTTACACATGAGCGCCCACGCGCGCGTTTACACAGGCAATGTGTCGAGCTAGACCTACTCGCAATACAATTTTACATAGAAAATTAAAAAACCTTAATTCATCGATTACCCACAAAAAAAAAAAAAAACAAGCTACTTCCTTACCTTTCTAATTTTTTGAGAACTTAAATCCTACCGATAAATATTAACACGAACAACAAATGAAAACATGGTTTCACCCTCATTAGGTACTGAAATAACCCTCAATGGTTTTTCGTCTCCACCTATAGGGCAGCTGTACATTATCTGCTCCTTTGATGTAGCTGATCCTAAAATGGTGCTCTGTGACCATTATTCTACCGCGCCTGAGTCAGCCGTTCTGGTTATTGAGTCTACCCAAGTATGGTACTAAATGGTAGCGGTATTTCAACCTACTCGAATTACCCTTCTTATGGTACTTGACTACCTTTAAACTGAACATTATGGCTAGAGCGGCCTCTTGTAGCGGGGCATAATTGATGGGAGCGTAGGTCCCATAGCTCTCCTTTAACCTGGTACACGGGAAGATCGTGTCTGGGTTCGATCTTTGGGGATCGAGAAAACTTTTCCCCGCGAGGTCGTTAATGGGCGTGGTGCTCACTACGACTTGGCGATTTAGCGGTAACTCCGTGGACGTTCCGTTCGGGGAGGAGACTACTAGGAGTAGGGGATACTCATCCGCGTCTACCATTTGACTAGTCTTACCTGGGTGCATAGCCATAGCACCTCTTTCCTCCTTCCTTGTCAACTCATTTGACTCGCTTCTCTTCGCCGGTAGTTCCTCAGGTACACCTGCTTGTACCTCTACCCTACCTTCAACTTCTTCCCTGATAACCCCATTTGGCTGGGTTCTCCTCGTAGGTTCTTCCTTAGGTACTCCTGCTGGTACCTCATTCCTACTTCCTACTTCTTCCATCATTACCCCATTTGGCTGGGTTTCCCTCGATGGTCCTTTCTTAGGTCCAGGCCGGGCTACAACTTCCTCGGCCTCTATGAGATTCTCGATAGGTGCTCTTTCGAGTGCGAGCAATCTTTCCTTTTCTTCTCTCTCTTCTCTTTCAGCTTGAGCACGTTCTTTTTCTCTCTTCATTCTCCTTTCATCTATTTCTTTTTTAATCTTTATTCTCCTCTCTTTTGACTCATTTTCCATCTTCATTCTCCTTTCCTCGGCTTCTTGTTCTGCTTTCGCTATTTCGTTTTCCCGTCGAGTTCTTCTTTCTTCATCTTCCAGCTTTATCTTTAGTCTTCTTTCTTCATCTTCCATTTCTATCCTTATTCTGAATTCTCTTGCTTCTCTTTTCAACAGTATTATTCTTTCGCTTGTTTTACCTCCTCTCAGCATTCTTCTTTCCTGTGTTTCTATTTTCCGCTGTATTCGGGATTCTTCACTTTTCCGGTTCATCCATATTTCCATTAATTCACGTTCTCTTGTATCCTCTCTTATTATATCCTCTTTTTCTCTCTCAAACTTTATTAATTCTTGTTCTTCTTCTATATCCAAAATTCTTTCTTCTTCTACACAATCTATTCTTAGTTCTGCCATGACGTAGTCATGCATTTCTGTGCCTTCAAGTCCCAGACTTTGGGCTTGTTGGTAAAATCTATTGACTGGATCCATTTCGTGTTGGTCCGTCGATTTTTCCTTTCTGTATTTTCAGATAATTATGCCGCCACTCACCAGGTAGCGCTCAGCATAACTTACCCTTAATCCCACTACTATGCTGATTGAAATATCACTCCCGACAACAAATTTACCACTTGACCTGCCAATTACCTTTATATTGTTACCACCCCTAACTCTACCAATTTTCCTCTCGTCAATTATTCTCTTATTCCTGATCTGATATTCCTTTACGTGTTGGCTCTTTCTTAATTAGACACTGCTGGGTTCTTTCTAATAACAACCTACAAAACCTGACACCACTTTAATTATGTCGTAGAATTCTTTCTGCTAAGAACCCTACTTTCCTGACACCTCTTTTGTTTAGTGTCGTAGAATGCCCCTCCTTTTTGTTCTAGTCTCTAAGAGTGCTAAGAGCTGTCTAATATACTTTGATATCGGAGTATCTTAAAGAATAGAGCCGTTACCAAACACGTCAGGATATAAAAGAAACGCCCACTAATTCACAAAATAAACTTATATATTATCTTTAACCATTGAATACACAACCTTTATACATTAACTACAGCAATACTCTAAATATTATTATAAACAAGAATTAATTAAATTAGTTTCCCCACAAAATTGAGTTCACGTTTTCCCTATACACAACAATAATATTAGAATTAGGCTTACGGACTCGTGGAGTTTAAAGGGCCTCAGAAATATTTACTCTTGACGCGTGTAGATGGGCGGAATTCCACGGTCGTCTTGGCGAGGGTAGCAGCTGGGGGGTCCACACGTTCTTCCGGGGGGGGAAGGGTTCTTCAAGGACGAGAACCAATACGGTGCTCTATGCAACACCCAGTCAGTCGTGGTCTCTCTGACGAGAGTGAGTTGAACTTGGTTCTTGAATCAAGCTAACTTGGAGTGCGGTGTGATCACCGAGTAACGAGCTCGAGGAGGAGCTTTTCTCCTTCGTTACTAATTTTCTTATGGACGAGGACTGAACTCGGGGAGGGTCTTCTTCACGGGCGAGGATAACGGAGGGGGGTTTCTCTGGCGAGAATAAGTTACTTAAAGTTTGGTGTGGCCACCGAATAACGGGCTCGAGGGGGAGCCTTTTCCTTCTTCTTCTTAATTCCTCAAGGACGAGGAATACCCCTGGTGTTTACGGTGCACCAGGATATGAGGAATCTCTCTGGCGAGAGTAAGTCGAACTTACCAAAGTTCACTTATTGTTTGGTTTGATAACCAGGGACTTAGCTCAAGGCTGAGCTTTTTCTTAGCCCCTTAAGGTAGGTAGCCCTGCCTCTCTTGCAGGGTGCTTCTTGGTCTGGCGACACAAGTAAACTACCTCTCCAGTCTCGGTAGCTCGGTTGTGGATCCGAGGACTTCGTCACCTAGAGACTGACGTATACTACCACGATTTTCCTCAGAGTTCCTCATTTATACCTCGCACCCCCACTGTGGGAGTGGTAAGGGGAGGAGGGGCTTGAGGACGGCCCCAGGAGAGTTCTCTTCCCAAACGGTCTTTCCCACGAAGTCAAACATCGGCTCCTCGTTAGCCATCGAGGTTGGGAGAAAACCGTCTCCAATTTCTTGTCCGACGTGAATCTGGATCTCACTCTCCTGGGGGAGATCTTACCTTTTTGACCTTTAGGGTCTTACATGGCACCGAGTTATGCCACCCTGTGGTCAAACTTTCGACTCGCCGTTGTCTGGGGCGGATGTCCTTGCGGTAACCACCGCCTTGGGACTGCATCACGAGTGAACGGGGGGGGGGGGGAAGTGACCTCTTTCATGGCACGGTCTGGTGCAGCGCTGCGGCCACGCGGGACCCGCCGAGGCCTTCGGCCGGATGTCTTTGCGGTAACCGCCTTGGAACTGCACCAAGAGTGAACGAGGGGGGGGGGGGTGACCATTCCTCTACATACCTTAACCATATAAAGTTGGGGGGAGAAATTGTGGGAAGGAGTTCAGTCTCAAAATATTCCATGAAGAGACATACCAATATCGGAAATAAACTATTTCCCATGCTAAGGCCAAATATTTGTCTATAAAACTCATTATTTACTCAAAACACATTGTCAGAGAGACATAATTCAACTGAATCGATAAATTTACTCGTAGAAATGGGAAGATCCAAATTAAGTTTAGGCATGATTTCCCGCAGAAGGCCCATGGTTTGGTCAACCGGAACTTTGGTAAACAAAGAGTTTACATCAAAGCTCAAAAGTTTTCCATCCGGTAATTGCAAGTGGTTGAGGCGGTCAACGAAATCTTGAGTGTGAGATACACCGAAACTGATCTGAATTAAATTGTCTTCGGAGAATGTGGTTTAATTCCTCATATATATATATATATATATATATATATATATATATATATATATATATATATATATATATATATATATATATATATATATATATATATATATATATATATATTTATATATATTTATATATATATATATATATATATATATATATATATATATATATATATATATATAACAGACACTTGGGCGAGCCTTTTTATCTGAGCTTATGTAAGTGCGAAGTTATGAGACGCTGTGGTGGCAGAAAGCCCTTAATTTTTTTTGGTATAATCGCAGGATAAACTCACCCTTGGGCCAGTGAGCCCCACTTAATGGTATCATAGAGAAAAAATATCCCTTAGCAACCATACCTTAGCATCACATAACCTTGTGTATATGTATGGTAAAACCCTCCCCTTCCCCACTAACTCCACTATTTTGTACTTTGGCTCCATTTTGAAAATTTGTCCTAGATATTCTCAACTTTACCTGCTATTTTCATGCGACTTTAAATTATATTCCTCTCGATTAATCATTCTCCGATGTCACTTCTTCCCCTGAAGTTCGATCTGGGGATAGAGGGGTGACAGAAATCAGAGAGAGGGAGGGAGAGGAAGATGCGCGCTGCCGCGCCCTTCAATGAAGAGAGAACAACAGACACCTGGACGACCCTTGTCTGCGTTAATGGAAGTGCGAAGTTATGAGACGCCGTGGTAGCAGAAAGCCGCGACAAGCATGATAGTCCGAGTGGGAGTCGGACAAAGTTTCGCCTCACCGACTTAGGAACCTTCTCGCGATCGTGCTAAAAGGGCGAGACTACTTTTGCCTGCCGATACGTCGGACCCTGGAACCCTCCTCTTCGGACGGAGGTTGAAGGGGAGGGAGGACCAATTCGACCTCAGTATAAATCCTCCAGTGCCAAAGTTGAAAGGCACCATCCGCCAGCCACTCTGCCCCATCAGTATCCGCCGTCTGCCCACCTTGTCAGCATCCTCTTCCCGCCACCCGTCGGTACCCGTTATTTGTGTCCTGTTGGACTCTGCACAATTCTCGCAGAAGCCCTCAAGCTCCGGGTATTTTCGATTAATTCGCGTGAGTCTACCCCGTACCCGTTCTACCCGCTCTTACAACGCAACGCACCCAGTCTCGATTCGTGTTCTACTCCAAATCAAGATCTAAGTTCATCCCTAATAGTCATTGTCAAGAGACTCTTATTTCAACTTTGCGCCAAGGCAAGGATTGCTCCCTCGGACCAAGGTAACAGCAACGTGTAACTCTCATGTGAAAGTGCTCTCTCTACTACTACTCCACAGTGTAAGCCTCCATAGTCGTCTTTGTATACGCTCCAGTTCATTTCATTTGAGCGAACCTCGGTCAATATTGTTCGTTTGCCTGTACGGCGACAATCCCCGCTAAGTCTTCACCCTTTTAGCCGCTGAAACTCGTGTACGTCTAATGTATATATAGCTTGTTTTAAAACTACTTTTAATCTTGTAAAAGAATATTAATTTGCATATTAGTAAAGTTATTTTTACACTCATTTTTCTATTATCCCGGAACGTCCAAGATAGTCGACTATTTGTCCAACCTACATTTAGTTAATTCACACTCTTCTTGTATTATAATCTCCTACGCTCATAGCCGTTCAACCATGTCTGAAAGACGCAGAAAGGGTTAACCTGATCCTATTCTACGACACCCACATGACTCACAGTTAACACACCATGTATACAGGACCTTAACAAGATGAAAATGAGAATTATGTAGTTAAGAAAACTGTTGCGAATACAAAGCAGGGCACTACAATCTGATAAGGGTATCGGCGATCAGGTTTTCATTTCCTGGGGGTAACGTGCTGCTATAGGTTGATGTTAAAACCTAACTCTTTGCAAATTCCTCAGCCCGATAGAGAGGGCTATGAACGGATTAGTCCGTTATGAGAGTGGGTAAAACTATAAACACAAATTAGAGTGCAATTAAGTTTCAGAGTACAGTTTTATGTTGGCCGATGCTTAGCTATCTTGAAAAGGTCTGTGGTAATAGAAGCGGAGTACAAAAATATACTTTACTACTATGCACATAATATATTTACAAAATTAAAAGGGCTTTAATTAAGGTATATAAACATAAGAGACGTAAACAAGTATCAGCTTCAAAAAGCTACCGAGCGTGGTCAACCGCCGTACACACAAATGGACAATGACAGATGGGACGCTCAAATAACCTTGAGCGCACGCAAAGCCAAATTAGGGAGGCTTAAAAAGGTGGGGGGAGGCCTTGCACAGAAGAGTTGCGTGTTGAGGTTACCTCAAAGATTTGGTGCGAGGGGGTAGTCCTGCCTCGTTAGACACGGCGTAGAGTCCACAATAATTGCCTCTTAACAAACAACTATTACGCGAGATGAACTCAGATCTTGATTCGGCTTTAGAATATTGAATCGAGAATTTGACGTATCGTGTTCGGATAACGGATAACAACGAGTACGGAGTTGACTCTCGCGAGTTCTAGGAGAATACAAGGAGCTTAACGGGTTCTGCAAGGGTTTGTGCGGAACTAACGGGGACGGAAAGATGGCAGATACTCGTGGATACTCGGGACACAGGTGGTTATTTGCTGCTGTCCGAGTCTGGCGTCGGGCGTTTTATAGGGGTGAGACGAGGGGATTTTCCCTGCGTCCGTAGGGGGAGGGTTCTAGTGGACAGACGCTCCGCCGGGCGAGGTGGACTTCATGCTCTTAAGTACATCTAGGGCTTCCGCAAAGTCGTGCCTTCAGCCCATCACGGCCTTTGTAATTTTGCGCCTCGTTAGCGTGGATTAAAAATGGTCGACCAAGTGTGTCCTCTATATATATCTCTCTCTCTCTCTCTCTCTCTCTCTCTCTCTCTCTCTCTCTCTCTCTCTGACACGTGCCAGAATTATATTATTAAAAGGCACTTCACTCTTCTTTTTTTGACTTTTATCCTTTTTTTTAGTATCCCTAATCGTCTTGAATTGAACATAAAAAATAGCGATCGTGGAATAGTTACCAGAGTAAACCAGCAATACAGTGCCGGCAAAAATAATCCGATCTCCATGTGAATTGTACCTAGTTTTTATACACAATCAATATTTAAAAGTATTCAAACCTAATCTATGCACAGTCTTACCTTATACTAATATGTCGTCATATGTACTTTGTTCGCGATGACTTGTTTGAGACATTCTGGCATCAAATAGATCAAAATTTGACCCATTTCTTTTGATATCTCATGCAACAGAACTTTTAGACGACTTATGTGACTTTATGTTTTATAATAAGCCATAGATATATATTCTCAATCGGCTTAGATCTAGACTATTACCAAGCCAATCTAAAACAGCAATTGCATTTTCGTTGAGCCATTTACTAACGATTTTTGCCTCGAGACAAGGTGCCCCATCGTGCACAAAAGTTGTTTTCTCATGCACTGCCAGTGTCGAGGGGAGGTTTTGCCTTTAGCTTGGCAAAATATCATTCACCATTCTTTTTTGTGTTCTTAGGAAGAGAAAATAAAGTTCCCCTACCAAAATAACTAAAGCAACCCCAAACCATCACAGTTGATAGTGCATTTAGGATCCATCCTATCTGAACAAGGTGGGCGGCGCGCCATTCTTGGATAGCTTCAAAATGTTAAAAAAAGAGGATTCATCACTAAAGAGAACCGTTTTCCAATTATCAACAGTCCCATTGATGTGCCTTTTACAAAACTCAACTCTATTCCTGACCATTTCGTCATTCAGGAAAGGTTTCTTGGTAGTATACGAGATGGTAACCCTAGCTCCTTTTGCAGCCAATGTCGAATTGTGCGCTCAGATACATCTTTGAGCAAATTATGATGCTTAGACTTATTTCCTTTGCTGTTATTGTTTGTTTCACTACTACAGTACGTTCTATTAATTTATCTGTATGTAAATTCGTCTTTCTAGGTCTCCCTCTAAATTCACTGTAATTTGAGGTATCTCTAAATGTTTTACAATTTGTTTTTATGAATTTTTAGCCTTATGTAATGCAACAATAACACCTATTTTGACACTTGATATTTGTTTCTTCGGAGCCATTATAACTTTCTTAAAATACAGCACTTTTAGTAAAAGAGTTGCTATTTTGTGAACACACAGTATGCGCTGCTAGGAGCCAAATGACCCAACACAAGCCGAATTGCCGCATGACTGCTCTCCAGAACGCAGTTTACCTCAACTCTTTACTACATTAGAATATATTTTATAGATTACTAAATTATGTAAAAAATGGATGGGTAATGGATGGGGATCTGTTTTTTTTTCCAGCACTGTAGTTACCAGAGTAAACCACCTTCAATGGCCGAAAGCTGTTTAGCCCTAACCTAATTTGCACACAAGAAATAATGAAACCCGAAGATTGATGGAACAAGCGCAAGTTAATCACTTCTTGTACCTGATTTTCAGAATCGTTCTTTTGGCGGCTTCAAGAAATTTAGTAAGATACGACACGTGATGTTTAGATTGTCTAAATAGGCGTAGATATCAGACAGATTGTTAACAGCTTAAAACTGGCAATACTTCGCTAAAAGCAGGATGTACATTACGCTTGCTTCAATGACGGTGTAAAGAGTTGTCTTTATCATTAATTGGAACCTGATGACATACCGAGATAGACGAGATGTTACAGCCCATAGTTCCCCCACATCTGCGGTTACGACGCCTCACTGGAAGAGATGTTACAGGCAATAGCTCCCCACATGCGCGGATATGATCCCTTACTGGGCGAGGTACTACCTCATGTAGCTCCCTAACTTCCCGGAGACAAACCATCTTTTGACGAGAAGCTACAGCCCGTAGCCGCCCATATACCCGGAAGTCTCCCCCACTGAAAGAGATGCTAAAGCCCCTAGCTCCACATATGCCTGGTGATGAAGAGTATTCCATCAACCTTAAGACTCAAGGCAAGGGAAAAACGATAGGTAACTTTGTTTTTACTAGATTATAAAGTGGATGTACTAGAAAGACTACATTTAGCGGCGTGAGAGTGAGGATGCTGAGCATTGATGTAAGCCGAGCTCATCCGGGATCCGGATAAAAATTGGAAGGTTTAATGGCGTTTTTTGTTCATGATTAATTAGAAAATATACGGTCTGTGTTAAACTGCAAGTGGGTGTTAATAAAAACTGCTCCTGGGTGAGGCTAACCACGGGTGACGCCGGTGTTGGTCTTGATCCAGTCGAGGTAGTGGCTGACCCTGGTGAATACGTTCGAGAACCCGGACGTGCAACCGTGGGTGGAACCGTACGACATTATTCTTTTTGTCTCCGTCACCATACCCGTCTTGTAGTTCAATGGTCCACCGGAATCCCCCTGCAAAATAACGTAATGAGGGAGACAGGTTCCGGGCACATGCCCACTAGAGCCTCCACCGTGAGTACTCTCCACTTTCTGGTTAGGCTGGCTATATAACTTTAAATGCTATTTATCAAATGCCAAAAGCCTGTGCTAAATGTCTGTGGATGCTTCTTTGGCTTTTCGACGAACACTGCGCTGTCTTTTTCCGAATGGAAATAGGCACAAGAGAGTTGCGATCCCTTCAGGTTGATAGCCCCACTGCGTTCTCTTCAGGTTGAAAGATCCAGCAGGTTGTTTAGTCAGTGTATTCTTCACTCATTTTTATTCATCCAAATTTCCCCGCTTTCTTACGAAGCTCTGTTCAAAAGCTTTTTGAGAGGATGCCACGTTAGTTTTTTTTGTTTCAGAGGTCCTGCAAAAGGATGGCAACTTTAGAAAAAAGACTATACTCACGTAACAGGTGCACTTTCCTCCGTAGGGGTCGTTGCAAATTATTTCATGGGTTATTTTGCTGCCGTATGTCATTGCGCACACGCTGTTTTGAATTGTCAGATTCTCGACCTCCATCAGAACCGGAGAGTTTCTTCCATATTCTGTTTTTAAACGGCATTCATGAAAAACCACCACATATCCAGCCAAAAGTGTAAGAATTTACCAGGCCTATTTTAAACGGTTTAACACCCCCTGTCTCCTGTAATTGTGTCTCTTTTGGTGTGGGAAAGAATGCAACAAAAGGTTGAAAATTAAAGTGTAAAAAAGATAAAAGTACATATAAATTACATATTTTCCCTCCTCATTTAGTTTTTTATCAAAATCAGATTTTATTTTACCGTTTGCAGAGCTATGTAACATATTACCTCTTCTCTGGCCCCAGCCAGTCGAAGTAATAGGTATATATTCGCCAAGGTCACTCTCAGATGTGGAGGGTAAGCAGACAGGTTGAATATAGTCTGTAAAGAAGATTAAATATACATATTTCATTTACCCGAATAAACCTTGTTGTTACCATAGTATCAAAGTCCAAAAGAAAGATGCAAGTCTCAACAAACCATTGAATTTCAGCTTTCCAGGCAGATGAATCATTCCAATGTCATTGCTAAGCAATCTTTCGTTCCAATTCTCGTGGACAAAGAAGTCAGTTGATCTCATAGTGACCTGGGATGGTTCGTCCTTAGTAAGGTTATGAGCTCCAGCCACTACATGCACAAACTAAGCTCTGCAAGTTGAAGGTTTTTTAATACAATAGGTAGAGCTGTGGCCCTCAGGAAAGACAATCTTCCCCAGCGATTTCCGATTGAAGCCGAAGCAAAATAAACATCCCAACCGAGCAACCACTGACCCATCCACGCAATGAGCAGCAGTCTAACCCATTCCTCAGAGATTACGGATCCCCCGCAGAAATACATGTTGTCGATGTAGAGGGCCACTTGCCTTGGGAAGGAATGGGGTTGGACTTCAGTTCCCCCAACAATGATGCAATTGACAACTGGGGCCAAGGGTGCTTGTCCGCAATCCGCTGCAAACAAGAGTGATGCAGTGAACCCTAAGGTAAATAATTCACTTCTGGACCGAGCCCACCAAATCAATTGTGTGTACAAAAATTACTATTTCATCAAAGTGGTTTCGTTTAATAGAATCCCCAAATTGATTCCTTTCGCTTTTTTCTCAGAGATGTTCACATTCACGAAAGAATTCAAAATTTATGGTTCCTCAAAGTTTAGTCCCTCAGCTCAAATGTGGAAATTAGCGCCATCGAACTATTTGAAAATCAACTTCATCACATCAAAAACAAAACATGCGTCCGCTACGACTCAATTTCAAGAGAGTTTCGTGCCCCCAATACCTCAATACCTTTTTATGAGTTATACTCTATTTCATCAACACCTATTTCACCTTAACATCATAACTACATTTACTATATACTTTTGGAAACCTTCTTGCCAAAATGCCTCCGCGGGATCCCTTTATAATTTTTACTTCAGTACTAAATGTATAACATAAGAATAAAAAAGGATCGACTCTTACACACTACAACAACATCTTGAGCCACATTTGGTGTCGGTCACTTGTGTTCAAGATCTTCAATTACGTCAACGCTCAGATCTCTACTAGTGTTGGGATCAACAATGATCTGACGATGAATCTAGTGCCAAGACTTGTTGGCTGCTGGTTTGGCACTCTGTTGAATACAATTTCACGATAATTTTCTAAATAAGAAATCTAAAATAATCCCAAGTGTCTAATTATTTATAATTTACAGCATTATTAGCTAATTGGGAGCGAATACTTACAACAGCTAACGTGGAGAGGAGAATCAAAGTAAGCTGAGCAATCATCTTAGCTTTCATATGAGATGTAGTTCAATCACAGTCTTTTATACCACCATCAAGTCCTTGAAATATATAAATCTTACTCTAATTTCCCACCGCATTCGAGTCTCCAATACGCTTGGGAAATTTCACTGATAACTGGCTTGGTTACAACATTTTATCACCTCGACCGAAGTGAGCGACTATTTTTCACTGTTCCACCCCCTACCCGATGCAAACCCACCTTGCTCATCCCGTGTCAACCCCTCACTTAAACTTCTTAAATGCTAAACCTAAATTTGCCATACAATACACATCAGACGTATACATCTATAACATTTGCATTTATTCTTTTCCCCTTTAGAAAAGGCCTCCTGGCCTAAAAAATAAAAGCTGCCCTATTGCCTTCATGGATGAAAGAATTAATAAAATTTGGGAGTACTGACGGAATTAAATGGAAACAGGACAGATTTAAATGCAAGAAAGTCAAGTTTTTCAAATCCGAGTTTGTATATCAATGAGTATAACAAGAGTGGGCAATATTTCTAAAGGGCAAATGTTAACAACAATTTTGGACAAGCGTTTGGGTAGATGAATCTTTCGATAATATAGTTATTATAGAATCAAGACGAGCAAAGACCCTTAGATCCGCTTATGGCTAACGTAGAGAGAGTGAGGTAGGTTAGGTAAGGAAGGCTTTGGGTGACATTTAGAGTAAAAAAATCGTAGCACGGTACGAGTAATGAATGAAATGGTTTATTCAAAGGGGTTTAACAATTAAATCCATGTTCTTACATTTTTTAAACGTTGATTGATTTGCTTTGAACCACATTAGCGGGAAAAAGAGTTGAAACAAGTGAAAAGCTTCCATATGCTTTTAATCAGCGCGTTCAAAATATGATTCAAAGCTTATTTGATCGCTGATCGCAATGACTCAGAATTTTGAAGACTTCCATCAATTGTCCGAGATAAATTGCAATTCTTTCTCTCTTTTAATGGGGTTTGTTATTCACTTTCGGAATGAGCTTGGTCATCCATCGCGAACTCTTTGCAATATGCCGATTGATTTTAAAAATAGAACAAATATTTCTTTAATCTTTTATCCTAAATTTCTCGCAATGAAGCTGCGTGTTCTATTTGTGGACAGTGTTTCGAGAAACTTTGGCCGCTTTAAATTAATACACCAAGATTTCGTTCTTTTGACACGTTTTATAATAGATGGCTGTCTAATTTAAGGAAAAAAAATCCATTCGAAACATGATGTGCAGTAATTTTCACTTATTGAGATGAAAATTTACCCCTCATATAAACAACTAATTAAATATCTCGTTTAATTCTTGTTGTATTTCCTCTTGATATGAGTCGTGTTCTGCTCTATGACCTACTTTATTATCGTACGTGAACCAAACAATCTTGCTTAATAGTTTTGAATCTAAGTCATTTCCGAATATAAACAAGGTCTGCTGACCAAAATTGTTTGCTCTCACTTATTCTGATTTATGACCTTACGACCTTCAAAACTTTTAATAATTCCAGGACTAACCTTGGAAGGACCTTAGCACTTATATCATTCGAAAGAGAATGTAAAAGAACATAAGGCTTTCAAATTTCGTTAGAATCGGCAAAATATTTATGATGTTATTGCCATAACAATAAAAAAAACAAAACGGGGACCGACCGTCGACATAGTGAGATATAGAGTCGCCCGAGACTAAAAATAATACAGGATCTAATACTAACCCCTGAGGTACACCCCGAGTTACTTCGAGTCAACAAACAGTTATTTATTTATCACTACTCTTTATTTACGGAATATATGCTAGTCCTTGATCCATCACAACAGACTTTCTCTTAACTCTTGTGTTCCAAGCGTTTCCAAAAGTCTCTTATGGAGAACCGAATCTAGCGCATTTATAAAATCAATTTAAATAATTTATAAGGCATTATGACGATGACATTTTCCCCTCTTGTCGAAAATATTTCTAGCAAATTTTTTAAATATTTGCAATTTTATGAATTTGTGTTCTCTATCTTTAATTACGTTATTTATCTAAGTCATCCACGATTTTGTTTCTCATAATTGACTATAAAAGCTTACCACAACCGACATTAAACTAATTGGTCTATGATATGTGGGGGCACTCTTTTCCCCTTTTTTAAAAAATTGGCGTACAATTTGCTCACATAAAATCTTCAGTTTAACTGCTCAACATATTCTCGGTGAATTTTATCTGGACCCGGAGATTTCAGAGTTTGACTTTGTCTATACAAATTGGGAGTTCGATCCGCGAGCTTCTAAAATTGGCAAGTATGTTTTCTTCATTAAATTCAATTTCATTAGAAGAAACAACAAAGCCTGCTGACCAAAAATTTGAGTGCCCTCACTTATTCTGATTTATGTCCTTACGACTTTGAAAACTATCAATAATTCCCGAAGTAACTTTGGGAGGACCTTGGCAATTATATCATTCGAAAGAGAATGTAAACACCTTCAGGGTTTCAAACTTCGTTAGAATTGGTCGAATAGTTATGATGTTATTGCCGAAAAAATCTAATTTCCTGGCTAATCTTGGGTGACTCTAGCTATTATATTATTTGAAAGGGAATGTAAAACAATATAAGGGTTTCAAATTTCGTTAGAATCAGCCGAATATTTATGATTTTATTGCCAAAAAAGACTAATTCCCGGGCTAACCTTAGGAGAATCTTAGCAATTATGCTATTCGTAAGAGAATTTATAACAACATGATGGGTTCAAATTTCGTTATAATCGGCTGAATAGTGAGGATGCTATTGCCAAAACAAATAGTTCCCTAGCTAACCTTGGGAGACTTTGGTAATTATATCATTCGAAATATAATGTAAAACAATATAAGGGTTTCAAATTTCGTTAGAATGATCGGGAGAGTTATGATGCTACTGCCTAAAGAAAATAATTCCATGGCTATCCTTGGTGGGACTTTGGCAATTATATCACTCGAAATAGCA
Organism: Ceratothoa steindachneri; assembly: GCA_963969495.1. Taxonomy (NCBI): domain Eukaryota; kingdom Metazoa; phylum Arthropoda; class Malacostraca; order Isopoda; family Cymothoidae; genus Ceratothoa; species Ceratothoa steindachneri. The sequence continues at coordinate 82,455,079 of OZ018318.1, forward strand.
TGTAAAACAACATAATGGTTTCTAATTTTGTTAGAATAAACCTAACAGTTATGATGTTATTGCCAAAAGAATATAATTTTCTGCCTAACATGGGAGAACTTTTGCAATTGTATCATGCGAAAGAGAATGTAAAACAACGTAAGGGTTTCAAATTTCATTAGAATTGGCTGAATTGTTACAATGTTATTAAGAAAAAAGAAGCAAATCGTGGACCGACCGACCGACATACGTGACTAAAAAGTCACATCTTTCTAAAAGTTTATTAAAAAGCAGAACTAAATTATATTAAAATAGATATATTTTTAATTGAAATGTCTCACCCTAATTGCATAGTCTAGAATAGTATAGCATAGTATAACATAGCATATTATTGCATAGTGGTGCTTATCATATTATACCATAGTATAGCATGCCATAGTATATTATAGCATAACATAGTATAGTATAGCATAGCATACAAAACATAGTATAGTAAATTATTATAATATAGTATAGTATATGTAGTATAGTATCTGCTAGCATAGTATAGCCTAGCAGAGCATATCCTAGTATAGCTAGTATTGTCTAGAATAGTATAACATTTTATAGCATAGCCTAATATAGTCTCAAATAGTAGCCTGGCAAAACCTAGCTTACCGCAGGATAGCCTACCATAGTATTACCTCAACTAGAATAATAAAGCCTAGCATAGTATAGACTAGCCTAGATTGCCTAACATAGTAAATTATGCCTAGTATAGCATAGTATAGTATAGCATAGTATAACATAGTAGATTATCTCATACCATATCTTACCATAGTATGGCCTAGTCTAGCATCGGATAGCCTAGTCTAGCCTACCTAGCATAGTATAACCAAGTCTAGCCTATGATTCCCTATAATAGTAGAACTTACCATACCATACTCTAGAGTAGCTAGCATAGTATAGCCTAGACTAATCTAGCCTAGAAAAGAATGTATAGTATGGCGTATCTTAACCTAGAAACCAAAGTGAAGCCTAGCCTAACATAGCCTAGTACAGCCTGAATATATAGGATCGTAGCCTAGTATATTATATCCTTTCCCAGCCAAGTTAGCATATTCTAGCCTAGACTAGCATAGCTTAGTATAGTATATCATAGCCTACCTTCGCCTAGTTAGTATAGTATACTATAGTATATCCTAGTATTTCCTAGCCTAGACTAGACTATTAGATCTTAGCCTAGAGTTGCATAGTATGCAAAACATTGCCTAGCCTACCCTAGCAAAACCTCGCTTATCCTAGCCTGGTATAACGAAGACTAGCTTACTGTAGGATAGCTTAGTATATCATAGCCTAACCTAGCACACCATAGCGTAGCCTAGCCTAGCCTAGTATAGCCTCCCATGCCCTACTTAGCCTAGTATAGCTTAGCCTAGCCTATCATAGAATAACCTAGCCTAGCATTAACTATCTTAGACATGCATAGCTTATACTATACTATTATACCCTAGTCAAACATAGCTTATTATTGTCTATCCTAACATAAGTACTATATACTATTCTATCATAGCGCATTATAAACTAAAATATCGTAGTATATTTTACCCTTGTACATTATATCTTAGCATAGTATAGCCTAGCATATAATATTGTAGTATAGCATAGCCTATTCTAGGTTTGCCTAGCAGAGTATAACATATTTTAGCCTAGTCTAGTTTAGCAGAGTATCGGCTGAAAAGTCATGATGTTATTGCTAAAAAGAAATAATCACCGGGCTAACCTTAGGAGGACTTTGGCAATTATGTAAAAAAACACAATGGTTTTGAACTTCATCAGCCGAATGGTTACAATGTTATTACAAAAACAAAACAAAAAAGCAAAACGTGGACCGACCGACCGACATAGGAGTCACTCTCCACCTCACTCGCGGGCGACTAAAAATGTGTTTTGTCTTCTGGTGTAGTGGCCTCATAAAATTTTTGATTTGTGCAATGCCTCGGGTCGCTATCTAGCTTTCCCTCGTCATTTTTAACTGGCCCTATAGAATCTCTAAATCTGTTTCCTTTTATTTGCATACACATTGAAGTTGGGGGGGGGGGGGGGGGGTTCTTAACACGTCTTAGAAAGATCAATTTGGTAGTCTCCTTTTGCAATTTTACTTCACTTTTTAGTAGACGTAGATATTACGAGGGGCGGTCAATAAGTTTTGCGAATCGGTAGAGCAAAAAAGAGGAAGGGGGATGGCTGTTTGTGGGGGTGTTAGGACAAGTTATGACAAGTCAGGACCTGCAGCCGCACGCTCCTGCCTCGTCTATTTAAGAAGCAGTAGCTGATCGCGATCGTCAGTCACAAATTTTTCAACAATGGAGAAGGCTGAGCACCGCGCAGTGATCAAATTTTTGACTAAGGAAGGCAAGAATGCAAAAGAGATCCATGAACGCATGGTTGCAGTGTACACCGACACCGCCCCTTCCTATGCAACCATTGCTCGCTGGAATAGGGAATTCCGCCATGGTCGTGAGTGCCTTGAAGATGATCTCCGTCCAGGACGCCCGTCAGACGTGACCAACGAGGACAATGTAGCCCGTGTATAGAGGAGGATCCTCGAAAATCGACGGGTGAAGTTCGAAGAAATCGAGCGACAACTTGAAATATCACATGGAAGTGTTATCAACATCATCCACGACAATTTGGCCATGACCAAGGTCTCTGCCAGTTGGGTCCCTAGAAACCTCATACCCCATAATCGACTTCGACGTCGTCAAAGTCCACAAGGCCAGAGTTGCACAAGTTGCCCTGCGCGAGTGCGGATTCGAGGAGCTCAACCATCTCCCCTACAGTCCAGATCTGGCCCCTAGCGACTACTTTTTATTTCGCCAGCTCAAGGCTGCACTGCGTGGACGCCTGTTTGGGGATGATGAAGATGTCCAGCTCGCCGTTCAGGAGTGGATTGAACAGCAGTCGGGAGATTTCTGGTTGTCGGGAATTCGAAGCCTCAGGGACAAGTGGCGCAAGTGCATTGAAGTCGAGGGTAGTTATATTGAAAAATAATAAAACACTTTTCCTCATAACTCGTTTCTCTATATCCGAATTGCAAAACTTATTGACCGCCCTTCGTATCATAAATTTGACTGTTCATATCGTTGTTATTTTCTTTTAACAAGTGATAATACTACTAATATCAAATTTTCTTTCATTATTATTATTAATACATGGAGGGCATCTATTTCGAGAAAGGCTACTTTCCATTTTGGGAGCGCATTAGTTATCATACCTAATATTTATATTTTTTAAATTGTGGTAGATCGCAGCGATTGTGTTCACAATGTGGCCTTTCGTCCAATCGACATGCCTTCATTACTTCGAAATTTAGCAAAATTTGCCTTTATGAAATTAGGTAGGATACTGCTTTGGTGTTTAATTTTAAAAGCCCGTTTAAGTTCAATCCAATAGCACTGTTTGGGATAGTTTTTGCTTATACATACATATGTTTGCCGAAAGAGAGACTTTCAACAATGATTTATTTGTTATTTATCAAATCAAAAATGTTTTGCTAGCGAGTTAGATCGTTAAACATTTGGCCGAGATAAATTTCGATTTAAAAATCGAGGAATCTTTTACCCACATTATGAGCTCTTTGATCATTAAAATTTACATTTGCAAAGGTAAAATTGTCACCTATGATTCGCATCTTTGCCTCACAAAATAGCCTAAAACTAAAATAATTTTCTTAATTTTTTTCGTTTTGGACAGGGGTCTATATACTACAGTAAAGTTAAGATTATTTTTAGGCGACAGCTATAAAGATTATTGAAAATCATAAACTATTGCGTTTAAATCGTATCTCACATACAAGAGGATCATACACTCATTGTTTGTATCTCTATCTTTAGGAAAGGTTTGTAACCATTTAAATTAAATTTGCGAATGACATCTTCGTTACCGTATAATTTCATCGAAATCTTAGTTATTGCAATAATGGAAACTTGTCAATAGCCACGAGACTCAAAATATCATTGAATTTATTTCTAATATTCCATGCGTTTAAAGATAAACAGACATTATTTTTGATTTCTTGTGAATGGCGATAAACTTTATTTATGCTGCCTCTCCAGGTTCAATGGATCTGTGTCGAAAAAGGTCTCATCTGATCTGATCAAGTTTTAAACAAACTTCTTTTCTATATTGTCTTCAAAAGAAAGCAAAATTTTTAGGGCTTTAATCAGCGGAATAAAACATTTGTCAAGAAATCAGCTAAATGAATACTAATTTACATATGTAATAAAATTCCATTATACAATAATAGTAAACAAAAAAATAATGTATGTAATATGACAATTTTCCATCTTGGACAAAGGATTTTTGCAATCTTTATACATACAAGCTCTGAATACTGCAAACAAAGTAATGACATCGAGGATAAGGTACCTCACAAATGATCAATATGAAAATTCATTTATAGGTTGGTCTCTGGATAGGTTTACTGAGGAGAAAAGATTCACGAAACGAGAGAGAAAACAGAAATCTACGTTTGGGGCAAGCATTCGTAATGTTATCATCATTCGCTCGCGAATTGATTTTACCTTTAGTCAAGGCAGAATGGGATTAGCACTTGCTTCGATTGACACAAAATGGTGGCAAAGGGTGATAAATTCTCACTTCTCTGCGCGTAGCGAGTACACACTCGGCTTCCACAGTGAAAGGGGCAAAATTATATGACATTATATGTCAACGTAAAAGAACAAGTTCAGTCTTAGTAAGCCAGAATGAAAGAGTGCGTATACTAGCTATTAGTCGTTAGCAGCTTAATGACTTCCCATTCAGTATAGTATTTGTAGCCGTAGCGAGCTTTTTTGTAGAGCCCATCTGCGACTGTCTACTAGAGCAAAAGTTGCTTTAACCACCTTACAGTCTAAATTAAAAAAAAAAACAAATATGCAAAAGACCAACAACAAAGATTAGAAAAAACATAAACAAGGCACAAAAAGGCAAAATGTCAGATAGCCCACATGTTTATGTACATGAACCCGTCTCAATTGCAAAGGACAAGTGACAGCGACCCCGCTCGTCTGAATAATGGGACAAGTAACGTGCATGAAGATCACCCAGACTAGGACATTAAACAAAAATGTGTCGAATATTCTGTACAACAATGCGGTCGTCGCAATAAAGTGAAGGCGAGAACTGCACCAAAGAGAGTTCCGTGCGTTGTGCAGAAGATAGTCTTGACATTCACCAATTTTGCGACAACTTTAAGGTCATAGATGCTGCAAACCAGGGGATGTAGAGATTCCACTGACCCGAGAGCAGACAGAGCGCTTTGCGAGTCGCTAAAAATCCCTATCCGGTCTCCGAACTGGGCCCGACGCGTTATATCCCGCAGCGCCGAGCGGTGGATTGCAACCAGTTCAGCTGGAAAATGCAGACGTAGCACCTTTAGGAAGCCCGGTTGACTTCACAGAGAATAGATACGACGTGTAGACCGATTCTCTACTCCTAGATCTTGGAGCATCCATAAACACTGTCAGGGAATCAGCATAATACTATGTGTGCTCGAAAAATACCTAACGCAATACTCAAAGGCTCTGTAGAAGCTTTAAGAGCAGACTTGTGGCAACAAATAGTCAAAGATGGTACCATCTAAGGTGACGTCCTGGGCAGAACTATGGGCGTCACCTGCCCGAGAGCTCTACTAAATTCTCGAAGGAGTTTCCTCGGCCTAACCACAAAGGGCTCATGATATCACTGGCTCTCTTGCCTGCAAAGACTGTCGAGGTCGGCTGGGGATGCAGTGAGAGCTGTTGGCATCACACTCACTGACAAGCCAATAAAAGTTCGAAGGGCACAAATTATGGCCGCCTGGAGGGATCCGACGCATTCGCCAATAGTTTCGCTTCCAAGAAACGCGTCAACTTCTGTTCTCTACAAATCAGACTTGTAAATCTTCTCTTCTGGTAGATCATATTGCCCTTGGCTAACAGGGTGCCATAGGCGGAGCGAATAACCAGAAAGGGTCCGATCAGCGCACTTGCAACTTGGGTCTTGGTCTGAGAACTCGCCACCTGAAGGCGCCTCCCAGCAAGACTTGCCGATTTTGGCCTAGTCGCTTGCCGAAACATCACAGGACCCCCCGTCCTCAGAGTTCACGTGCAGGGAGAGGAATCATTAGTCCTCTTTGTTTCCCCTTAACTCTTTTCTTTTTAGGAGAGGAGGGTAGTGAATTAACGCGCTTCTCTCAACCGCCGAAGGAGGCCCTAGGCCAGACGGACCGGCCCCTGGTATATCCTTCTCTCAGATGAAGGTTTTGGCTGTCGACAGAGCGCCAGCAGTAGGAAGAAGTCCCTCCTCTCTTTGTGATTCTTCGGGTGCCTGAGCCACGTGAAGGGAATTGAGCAGAGGGGTGTATTCAAGTTTAGTGTTCGACACCAAGTCCATGTTCACCCCGATGTAAAATACTGCCATCTGTGGCTGAGTCGCATCTCCGATCATGTCTAGCTCAGAGGGGTGAGGCTGCTTCCATTCTCAAGGCATCTCGGATCCTATTCGAGGTACTTTCAGTCGGAGTAAAATCTTTGGCCGGCGAACTGACCTATATCGTGAAATAGAGGGGGTAGGCAGGCAGATCCCCTGCAAATTTAAAATCCTTGATTGTAAGACTACAGGGCGCATGTCCCGACGAGCCCAAATGGGGATTGCCCTATTAAGTTACTCCCGCTGTGAGCGGTTGATTTTTGGCCTCCTTCTTACTCTATTGGCAATCCGCAGTAGTAGAAAAGGAGTGACTGCCATTGGTCGGAAGATGGCGTCATCCATAGGCAACTCCAAAGAAGGGGGTGCGACGGAAATACTCGCGCCCGTAAGTATAGGACAGGAGTAAGCTTCCTCTCCTTTTCAGAGGTGGAGCAGCGCGAGAACGGTTCCAAAGATGGCAAAAGGGAAACACCTTTTGACGTAAATGGATGGGGAGAGGGGAGCTCATCCACGGGTCGAAGGAGTGTCTCGTGTTACCTCGTCTTTCGCAACACCTAGGGAGGGCGAGGCTACGCTTGGATATGTATCTACATTCACAATCATACAATTTCCTTCCATTCTCACCATATTTGTAGAAAAAGAAAAAATGGGCACATGGAAAGTAAATAATATGACCCATTAATGACTTGCAGAATGTGATCATTTACACATACTTGGTTTCGGTTCAGCGTTAATGTGATTTACCAACCTTGCCCGCCATTTAAGCGAAATTGTCCTGGAACTTCAACCATAAATGATGGTGCCTGTGTAGCCAAAATATATGTGTAATGGAGGAAGGTGAGAATAGTCTACGATCTAATACACACCGTACCAAATACTTGCTTGAGCCAGCGGGTTTTCGGCTCTCGCAACAGGTAGGGAAATCGCGGTATACACTACCACGGGACTAAGGCTAAAAATAGGACGAAAGTGCGCCAGGCAACCAGAACCTTTCTGGAGAAAAGAGCAAGTTTGGAACGGGTTAGGGAGGGTGTCGTAGAATGGACTCTCGACGATATACCATATATGACTATTCGTTGAGAGAACATATTTAATTATCTTTAGAGTGCGTAGTTGTCTGGGTTGACCGATATTATTTATCTTAGATATGCTTAAGAAGTGGAACTGAGCTCAAGGATAATAATATGGCTATCATTAATAAAATAGAGTTATATTAATAAAAACTATCAACGATACACAAAACGGAAAATATTGACATAAACAGAGAATGGAAGGGTCGTGGGAAATCTAGCTAATCCGAGGATTAAGAGAGATTTAAAAAGGTAAAACAAATAAAAGTTAAAGGGATGGGATGGTTCGCTAAACCATTTAAAGCACAGGATAGGGTTGACAAAAGAGTTAAATACTCAAAGGTAACGTTCAGCTTACGTAAATACACTTGTTGTGCAGGGGAAGGCGAGGTGAATGAATCTTCGGTCCGCTGGCGAGTTCCAGCCGAAGGAGGGGGAGGCAATTTAATGATCCTGACGTGGCGTCTTGGGAATGAGAACCGATTCTTGACGAACGGGCTTGAAGAACAATGGCTGTTCTACGTTGTTCTCTTCTGAACAACAGGGGGGGGTGAGAATGTCTCTTGTCTACGGGCTCGAGAACAATGGCTGTTCTAATGTTGTTCTCTTCTAAACAACAAGGGGGAAGGGTGAGAACCGTTTCTTGGCAAACGGGCGGGAAGAACAATGGCTGTTCTACGTTGTTCTCTTCTGAATAACAAGGGGGGTGAGAACCGTTTCTTGTCAACGGCCTCAAAAGAACAATGGTTGTTCTAACGTTGTTCTCTTTCTGAACAACAGGGGAAGCCTTGTGGACTTGGCGTCACGAAGGCTCGAACCTTGACACTCAAGGGATATTGTCTTCTTCTGGACAAGTGATGGTGGATCTCGAGGTCGAGGACCCTTGGCGCACAAGGTGAGAGTGGATCGTAGTGATGTTTCGCAAGGAAAATCTGGATCTCGAATCTGATCTTAGTGGTAAAGTTTCCATATAAATAGTCGGGACATCCCCTTGGCGTAGGGGACAATGGAGTGGGGGCTTCGAGGGAATGCACAGCCGCGCCTGAGAACAATACCTTATCTGCCCATAAGCCTAACTCAATCTTGCGAGGTCGGCGCATTGGGCGAAACGGGAGGGGGGGTGAACCTCTTTGGTTAAATATTCACTCAGGTGGCGGCGATAACGCACCCGTCTTCAAGGCGAAGATGCACGTGGGTAGCAACGTGTTTCTAAATAACATGTGATAGCAGTTGAAATTAAGCGGCCTCAAACCGTTCTATCACACCCCTCCATTCTGGGGAAAGTTGTCACTTCGAAAAAAAAAGAGAGAAGGGACAACGATAGAGCTCCGTTGTGGGGAACTCCTTTTTTTGTACCAACCGTACCTTCATGCACCTAACTAGTATTACCTCAATACATATGATTATTTTGATCTTTTGATTATAGGGAAAAATAACCTTTAATACAAACTTAATAAAAAAAGGGGCATGGAACAATGAAATGATATAAAATTAGTACATATGGGACGAAATAATTTATACGTAATTTAATGGGTACAAATATATATACATACAAAAATTAGACATTGAGCGTTACAAAATTCAGACATATACATTAACTAATTATATTACAAGAGAATCTAATTTAAGTCGCACAAGACGGTATATACATACATGGAGATCCTAATCCTACGAATACAATTACTCCACGCTATTCGGTAACGCATTCCTACTGAGTGCGTCAGCGACCTGGTTATCGGAACCTTCTATATAATTTATTTTAAATTGATACTCTTGCAAGAGTAAACTCCAGCGCATAATTCGGCCGTTAGAGTGTCGTACATTCCGGATATAGGCTAACGGACGGTGGTCGGTTCCTATCTGAAATTCTTTTCCTATCAAGTACATTTTGAATTTGTCTATAACCCAGATAATTGATACAGCTTCCTTCTCTATAGTGGCATATCTCTTTTCGCGTGGTAATAATTGGCGACTAGCATATGCAACTGGATGACTCGTTCTGTCATCCTCGTATTGAAGGAGTACACCTCCAATGCCCTCGTTGCTCGCGTCGGTCTTAATCCCAAAGGATTTTTCCGGGTTGTGCAACTTTAAAATGGGGGCAGAAATGAGCTTACTCTTGAGCTGATTAAAATGGGAAACAGCGACATCATTCCAACGTAGACGATCGGGGGAATTCTTTTTTAAAAGGGAGCTGAGGGGCGCCGAAATTGCAGCAAAATTCGGAACAAATCGCCGATAGTAAGAAGCTGATCCTAGGAACGATCTAAATTGCTTCTTTGTAATCGGGAGGGGCATGTTGGCGATTGCCTTAATCTTGTCCTCTTGGGGACCTAACTGGCTTTGTCCTATTTTGAAACCCAAGTATTTTATAGTTTCGTGGGCAAAATCGCATTTTCTGGGGCCAATGGTGAGGCCATTTTCGCGCAGTCGCTCGAAGAGAGCTAACAGGGTGGTTAAATGGTGACTCCATTCAAATAGTTCTTGTAGCTGACTCTTTTAATGTGGTGTCAGCTACGCGTCAATATCCAGGTCAGAGGGTTCAAAAGACTCGCCTGGTAGGGAAGGAGGAGGGTAATCGGCATCAGGTTGGGTGCACACTGTCTGTATTACATTGAGGGACTGCACGGGGTAATCTTCTTCAAGCGCCGATGTTTCGTTCAGTGCTACGAACGTATCTCCATGGGTGCGTTGGGGGTACTTTTTTTCTTTGGGTCCACGGACAGTGTCCGTATCCTTGTCTTGGGTCTTATCGTCTAAGGGTGTTAGTATTTCACACTCCTTTTGTGCCGTCCTAAAGTCCTGGTTAAGGGTCTCCGAGAAATCGGACGATATCAAGGTTCTGATGGGGACGGGCTCCTGGGCTTCTTGCTTAGCTCGGCCTCGAGGAAGGGCGCCCTGAGACACAGGGTCGGAACTTACTTGGGCGCTCTGTCCTATAAGTACGGAACAGAATTGTATGGGTGCTGAAATGACTTCAGCCCAGCCATCATAATATTGACACTGCAGGTAACACCTAACGACGGGGAATTGGTTCGCCCGCCCAAGGTAGTCATGTACCACCGCAAATTTTTCGTGGTTAGGGTCCACTGGGGGGAGGAGTTCGTCGGACACGATGAAACACGTACATCCTGTGTCCCTGACGAGAGTCGATACTCGGAACCCGTTCACGCTGCCCTCCTCAAATTTCAAAGTTCTTGATGAACTTTTATCAAAAATAAAATTTACCTGGTGGCCTGACGGAGGAGGAGAAGTTGCTGCTTGGGTCTGCACCACCGGGAGAGCCGGGGTGGCATTAATCTGGTGAACTTGGTGGGCTGTTCCGCTCTTAAGCCTAGAATTTTGTGGGCATTCCAGCTCGTGTGGTTTTCTACACCACAGGTGAAGCATATAATTGGTCGCTTCGGGAAGAGAGATGGAGGAGCAATCTTAACGGGAGGTTTGGAGTCCCGTTGTTGGTTTTGGGGAAAGAAGTTTTGGGGTTTTACGGGGCTCGGAAACTTCGTCGGCTTTCCTGTGAAGGGGCGCGAATCCTTCCTTCTTTCCTTGTAGGGGGATTGGTGAGAAGTTCGATTCTTCTTTGGGTATAAATTATGGCTTGCGGCATAGACATCCGCTTCTTAGGTACATTCTTTAAAGGTCTGGCACCGACGAACCTTGACGAACGCGCGGATCTCCTTCGGGAGAGACGCCAAAAATTGATCTCGCAACACGAAGTCTGTTAAGGACTCGTAGTTCGGATCAACCTTTGAGGATTCTAACCAAAATTTATAATTCCTCTGAAGAATGTATCCGAATTGACGGAACGTCTGTCTGGGTTTAATACGACCTCCTCGAAATTCTTGGCGGTAGAAATCGGGAGTCATATTATGAGTGGCCAATAACTCAGCTTTTAGGTGCTGTAGTTAATTGTACATTCAGATGGTAAAGATATAAAAATTTCGCGCAATTTACATTTTAACAAGGGAAGTAATCTGGCTACACCTTCAGCCTCCAGATCCATGTTATTGATTTCGAGGATCTTTTCGAAGTGGGCTAAAAATGCTCCGAAATCCTCCCAATCCCTGAAATTGGGGAGCCTAAGCGGGAGATTGGGGGAAGCTACTGAACGTGAACTGGCTGACTGTATTTCTGCTTCAACACGAGCTAATTCAATCTGATGGTGAAGCTCAGCTTGTCTTTTCCATTCCTCTTTTTCTCTTTCTTCTCATTGGATTTCTCTTTCTCTTTCTCTTTCTTTTTCTTCTCGTTCTTTTCTTAGCTCCTCTTGAACGTACTCAATTAGTTCTTTTCCGGAAAGTCCCAAAGATTCTCCTTGCGCTTTAAAGATTTTAAACTGAGTCATCTTTGCACTTGGGGGCGCAATAGTCAACCAACTAAAATTCCTTGCAACAAGAATTATGCCTTCTAGAGAATTAGCCTACCTAAATATGGGGACTGACCTATTCGTACTTGGTTTCGCGATCTAAATAACCACTGACTAAAATCACACAAAAAAACACAACAAATTATTATAACAGTTCCTTGAGCTACTCCAGCTTCTTAAGTTTCAAAAAAGGGGATAGCAATCGTTAAAACAAAAGGGAACTACTATACTCTATTATTATAACGAATAACACTATGCTTTACTCGACTGAGACCAGTGTTTGCAAAGATATAGCGTTAAACCTTACACACTTGAACCAAATTTTAATAGCATATATATATATATATATATATATATATATATATATATATATATATATGTCGTAGAATGGACTCTCGACGATATACCATATATGACTATTCGTTGAGGGAACTTATTTAATTATCTTTAGAGTGCGTAGTTGTCTGGGTTGACCGATATTATTTATTTTAGATATGCTTAAGAAGTGGAACTGAGCTCAAGGATAATAATATGGCTATCATTAATAAAATAGAGTTTTATTAATAAAAACTATCAACGATACACAAAACGGAAAATATTGACATAAACAGAGAATGGAAGGGTCGTGGGAAATCTAGCTAATCCGAGGATTAAGAGAGATTTAAAAAGGTAAAACAAATAAAAGTTAAAGGGATGGGATGGTTCGCTAAACCATTTAAAGCACAGGATAGGGTTGACAAAAGGGTTAAATACTCAAAGGTAACGTTCAGCTTACGTAAATACACTTGTTGTGCAGAGGAAGTCGACGTGAAGGAATTTTCGGTCCGCTGGCGAGTTCCAGCCGAAGTGGGGGGGAGGCAATTAAATAATCCTGACGTGGCGTCTTGGGAATGAGAACCGATTCTTGACGAACGGGCTTGAAGAACAATGGCTGTTCTACGTTGTTCTCTTCTGAACAACAGGGGGGGGTGAGAACCGTCTCTTGTCTACGGGCTCGAGAACAATGGCTGTTCTAATGTTGTTCTCTTCTGAACAACAAGGGGGAAGGGTGAGAACCGTTTCTTGGCGAACGGGCTGGAAGAACAATGGCTGTTCTACGTTGTTCTCTTCTGAACAACAAGGGGGGGGGGTGAGAACCGTTTCTTGTCAACGGGCTCAAAAGAACAATGGCTGTTCTAACGTTGTTCTCTTTCTGAACAACAGGGGAAGCCTTGTGGACTTGGCGTCACGAAGGCTCGAACCTTGACACTCAAGGGATATTGTCTTCTTCTGGACAAGTGATGGTGGATCTCGAGGTCGAGTACCCTTGGTGCACAAGGTGAGAGTGGATCGTAGTGATGTTTAACGAAGAAAATCTGGATCTTGAATCTGATCTTAGAGGTAAAGTTTCCATATAAATAGTCGGAACATCCCCTTGGCGTAGGGGACAATGGAGTGGGGGCTTCGAGGGAATGCACAGCCGAGCTTGAGACCAATACCTTATCTGCCCATAAACCTAACTTAATCTGGCGAGTTCGGAGCATGGGGAGAACGGGGGAAGATAAACCTTCTTGTTTAAACATTGACTCAGGTGGCGGCTCTAATGCGCCCGGCTTCAAAACTAAGATGCACGTGGGTATCCTCGTGTTTTTAAACAACATGTGATAACGGTTGAAATTAAGCGGCCTCAAACCGATCTATCACAGGGGGCTATATAATAAAGAAAGGTAGAGATAGGGGGTCCATAGAAGAATTGGGATTGTGATCTTCCATTCTTATCATACGCTGGTTCTAGGTTATCCCAGGATGGCATGCAGTCCACCACGGCAGCATGACTACCGGACCGAACTCTGTCCAGGTAGGAACACTCGTCCTGATACAAAGTGTAGGAAGAAAAGGTCGACCAGTATAAAAATTGCGAGGAATAACCTGAATTCCTCCCTCTGAGTAGTCTAGGAAAAGAATTTTAATCATTAATAATGGTTATCTCACACAGCATTGATAATAATAATAATAATAATAATAATAGTATCTCACACAGGAGTGAGCACTAACTCTCTTATATCAGATTTCTTTCCACATCTCATAAAATTAGCAGTTGTGGTTTATTGTACCTAGTGTTGGGACGTCAGCAAAGGTATAATATTGAATTTATTAATCATTTTTGAGATTTAACAGCATTTTAGACATGTATCATATGAAGTACATTCGATCGCAATGGTCTAAAAAACTGTTTTATATATGCGTGTATATATATATATATATATATATATATATATATATATATATATATATATATATATATATATATATATATATATATATATATATATATATATATATATATATATATATATATATATATATATATATATATATATATATATATATATAAATAATAATAATTACAATAATAAAAATATTAATTAAAAGGTAAATTAGTGCTAGGTGGGGGGCGAAGGGAAAGCGCACCACCAACTTTCCCAGGACCCATCAGAGAGTCGACCCAGTGACAGAGCTTCCCTAATTTGCAATCAGGCCGGGAGGACGGGTAGCCTCTTTAGAGCTACCAAGTGTAATAGACTACACATAATAATCCCCTGCAGTGGTAGTAAGAGCAACCATCGAACGAATAGATAGTACTGCATCCTATAAAACAACCTGCATTTCATCGATTGAGAGATTTTGAAATTTCAATGCGAGTTTTAGTCTTCCAACTTATGTCGTAGGATTCACACTCACCATTCCACGAGAATTGCCCAGAGAAGTACCACAAGTACTGACGCCATGACGGTGTCGAAAATCAATAAATCCCTTGCACAGGAATGTATTAAATGTAACAGATTTGGTATAAGAGAAGAGAATATCTTATCTTTGCATGGAAAAACGAAAGGTAAACGAGAATTAAAAGCATCTGTGATCGCTGGTTGAACTGTGGTTTACACTCGACATAATTTGGACAATAGGAAGTAATTTTCTTCATTTCATATTTGTTTTCTACCTGCACTGTACAGTTCTGCCTCACCCACCACACCCTCACACTTAACACAAATCGTATACATGACATTAACAGGAGGAAGAAGGTAGCTAAGTAATTGAAAGAAGTGTTTACTATATAAAGCAAGGCACAACACTCCCGATAGACTATCGTAGACCAGGTTTTCTTTCCCTGAGTGATATCATGGCAAAATTATTACAAGAGAATTTACTCACCTATGGATGATTTTTACCCTTTATCATTTTCAACAATCATCTGGAGTTGAACATAAAATATACCTACCTTTGAATAGTTACTAGAGTAAACCAGCATCCCACCAAGAAATGCAGCCACTTTCTTAGAGCCTAAAACAATAATGAGGTAGGCCTCCTTTTTCTATGGGTGAATTTTCTTTCGTTAGTAATTGATAACCAAGAAATAAGGCGATTGTATGTCTAGTAACTTCTTGAAAGTAGCGGCGATAGATTCTGAAGCATCCGTTTTGACAACGAAAGGAACAAACTAGTCAAGTGCAGTTACAACGCAAACTTCATTTTCTTTTATGGAGTAATAAAATGCATTTAGTGCTTTGGACAAAGAGTAAACTAATCGATATGAACGAGTAAGCATATCGTTTCAGAAAAACACCAATCCATCGAGCATTATTAAAAATAGGCCCACTTTCAATGGTCGAAAGCTCTCTAGACCTAACCTAATTTTCACATGAGAATTAATGAAACCAGAAGATTGATGAAAAAAGCGCAAGACCATCACTTCTCGTAGCTGATTGTCAGAATGGTTTTTTTTCGCGGCTTCAAAAAATATAGTAAGATTCGCCAACTGATCTTGTTTAGATCGTCCAAATTAGCACACATATCAGACAGATGGTTAGGAGCTTCAAACTGGTCAATACTTCCCTAAAAGCAGGATGTATGTACCTGACAGTATGCTTCGATGGCGGTGTAAAGTTTGTCTTTATCCTTAATTAGAACCTGATAGCATACTGATTTCAAGTTTACTACACTAAAAAACTGGTAGCAAACTATTTCCCCCCTGTTATCAATTCTTGGCAGAGTATAGGCATCTAACTGAGTAATTTGAGGAGCTTTTTGAGAATAGTCGAGGACAAGGATCGATGATGCACTCACTAAGCAGAGGTTTAATGTGTATACTGTCATTTATTTTCGCCAAATCGTGTACTACACTTACCTCGCGATACCCACAAAGGCAAAACAGACAAACATATATTTTGCTATAAAGAACCACAAAGTTCAATATCAACTATGTATAATTTAACAAGCCGTACTCTTTGGCGAAAACGTAGAAACCGTTAAAACTATTGCTACAACAAGTATACATATATATATATATATATATATATATATATATATATATATATATATATATATATATATATATATATAGTTTCTTGTATCGAGAAGAACGCTAACTTTCATTCCATTAACTCTTTCTTCCACGGTAGACTTTGATAAACCTTTTGGAGTTGCGGATGAATTTGAAGAAATTGGCTTTTATGGGCAACTGATGGGATAAGTCACTCCTGGCTGACTTACAGACTTCGGCATAGTGACCTTTTTGTTGTTTCCTTTGTGGCACATTGCATTACATATGGCAGAGTATATTAGAGTCATGATTGTCCCCACAAAAAGCATTTATGTAGTTTCCCGGTAGTAGTTTTAATCTGAGCTACTACGTCACTCGAAGCCTCAGGAAACAATGACACTTCTGCATTCCCATTATCCACTTAATTAGGTGCAGTAGACAATGATACAAGGCACAATGTGTGCCTCGACGCTCGTTTGTGCCTGCTCCAATGCACGAGCCTGATCGAACGAAGTTCGAAGGTCCAACCATCTGTTTTTTTTCTAAATGACGCTGCCATGTAGCATTTGTGTGTAGATCACTGATGAAGGTAATAAATATAAATTCTATTTTATGTTATTCTTCATTAACTAGTTTTTAATTGGCATCCACAGCTAGCTGCTACCAATCCTGAAGGGATTCCTCCGACATCTCCCTGAATTAATTAATACCACTCCCAAAATATGCCACGCATAGACTTTGTTTTCAGGTTTTACATTCAAATCCCGTAATCTATGGTGACGCTCAATATAGCCGTGCCATATTGAGCTATGCGCGTCACAAATTTCCTGAAAATCCAATCGAAGCGTTTTCATCCCTCAGCAGTTGAGCTGCTGTTAGGGTCGCCATCAAATGGTTCAAGATGGAAAAACTTGTTCATATACGCTGAATAAATAAAAACACGAAGAAAACAAAAGCTTTACGGCTCTATTCAGAGGAATAAAACTTTTGTTAAGAGAACAAATACATTGATATTAACACATCTGTAATAATATTCTAAAATAGTAGTAAACAAATAAGAATGTAATAAGAAATATAATCTAATTTTTAGCATCACTCTCCAAAAGAGTTTCCTAACTTTACTAGTTGGGAATTATTTTTCAAAGGAAAGCACATTCCTCAACCTCTTTACATATGTATTTTCTATATTTGCTATGCTGATTCCATTATAAGTATACCCCAGTGGACACTAGATCCTGGTTGTGGCTTTGTTTGCCCCGGCAAGTACCACAACCGCACAATTCACGTTTCTTCAACACCGATTTCTGATTCTCCGGTGGTCATTTCTCGGATTCTCCATTCAACCGGATACATTGAGAGCAAGCCTGGATTCATCTACAGATACACATGTCCAACATGCTAAAAATATACCAGCTCAAGCTGACAAACTGAGGGTTCAGTTCAATGCAACTTTTACAAAAACAGAATCCACCTCGCATGTAAAACAGTTTCCTCCATAAAAGATCTATGCCCAGGCTGCCCAGATTTTTTTTAACCCAATGCTGGACGGAACCATCTGCATATATATATTTTATATATAGTTAAATATATATATATATATAAAAGTTAAGTAATTTTAGTAGCAAACGAATTTTAATTATTAATAAGTCAATATTCACTTTCCTAATTTGGTCTGGAATTGTACTTGGCATTTAAATGGATCTTTTCAAGGAGGTTTATGTTTGAGCTTCGGTAATCAGAAAATTGCAAACAAATCATTTCATAATTGCATGTAGTTAATAGTGCCGCTTTTAAATTATCTATATTTAACCTGCTTTTTTCGTCTGCCCAGTAGTTTTTTATCATTGAAAATACCCTCTCTGTTGGTGCATTTGATCCTGGTAGACTCAAAAAGAATTCTACTACCTGATAAATGTTTTCAAATGTAATATTCTGATTTTTGAAATGTGCAAATATTTCCAACCATCTACTGTCAGCCTCAATTTCACGATCATTCCACTCTTTAATTTTTTTCTAATGTGACAAAATTCTTAACACAAGTTACTTCATCGAAAAGACTATCATCATTTGTTGTGGAATTGGGTCTCTTGGCAAGAATAAATTCAAGTGCTTCTTTAACTTCTCTCCAGAGGATTAAGTTGCGAAGAAGAATCCAGTTGAAATTTTCCATCTTTCCATTTGTTCAAATATTCTATACATGAATTATAGAATGTCAAAGTAGTTTCTTTAAATATTTCTATATCATTTCCTTCTTTCTCTAAATCCTTTAGCATTTTATCCACAGCTAAGGGCAAAAATGAATCATGTTTTCTTTCAATCAATTTCAGCCTTAAGTCTTTAAGAATAGAGGCAATCTCTGCCATAGAAGCCATTTGAGACTCCACTTTTAGCATGTAATCATGGAATACTGCACTCTGATTGTGTACAAAATACAAAAAATGCTCGGCACATGGATTTTCAAAAAACTGTCTTAGAATAGTAGGGCATTGTTTGTGAGACGAGAAATATACTTTAAAAGGCTTAAATAGTCGAAGTACTCTTTCAAGCCACCTGGTCTTACTATATCCTAAAATCTGTTGAAACTCCACGTTAACAGAATCACAGATATCTTTTAGTTCTTCTACCCTGACTGTATAAATGTAAAAGAATGAGTAGATTTTTACAACTACAACTTCGACATCAATAGGCAGACAATCACATACACTTTTCAAGGCGTTATTTAAAACATGGGCTGGACAATTTTCACCAATTATTTTTTTACCTAAACCTTGCTGTAGCATTTCCCAATGCTGGACTTTATATTGTCCATCATTGAGTAGTCATTTTTGCTAGACAAATAATCTAAAAACAGTAAAATGCCGGACAGTCCAGCAAAATGCTGGAAGTCTGGGCAGCCTATCTATGCCTCACATCAAAAATCAATACCACCTTAGGCAGTACTATCGTCATCACAACCACCATCTCCCCGAAACCAGCATCACAACCAGCATCCCACACACCTCATCCTTCCCCTTCCTCTTAACACACCGTATACAAGACCTTAACATACTACAATTAAACATACAGCATAAACACTATAAAATATGAGCTCGCAAAGATCATGAAAAAACGCAACATACATGTTGGCCTTATACAAGAAATAAAACTCCGCACAACACAAAAGACATTCATTTACAAATTTCATAACCATCAGGCAGAGCTGCAATCAATCAAAATTCACACTAGGAAGAAATTTCACAACATTAATTAATGCTTACATTCTCTTCAAATCCCTCACACTGTTCCAGCAAATCTTTTGCCTAGATCCATCAAATCACCACCAAAGACACCCTTATCCTGACTGGAGACTTCAATACAGCACACGGTCCTGATATGTCAACAACATAACTAAGCATCGCTCACTTTCATGCATATGTACATCAAGCCTTCCATCATACCTTACCTCCAGCCATTGCCTTCTCCTCCCCCAATCTCACCCTCTACAACACCTTACAAAAGAAAGCCCTAAGATCAATCAAAGCTTCTACGCCGACAGAGCACCTGTACCATGAAACCAAAGGCCTCAAGGTTAAAGATAACCTTAAAAGGAGAGGTACACAAATACTAGCTGCAGTACACATTACACTACATGGCAGAACACCCACTCACACAAAAACATTAAAACACCTAATTTATACTATATTCGAGTTATAGTCGAATTTCTAACCTTGCCCACCCCAAAGAAGCTTCCATAACGTGATATCTATTTTTTTCAATGGTATATACAATCAAATTCATTCGACACCCTACGGCATCTATGCTCTCTTAAAATTCACCCAACTGAATATCCCTTCCCTTATGAGGACAGAGTCCACATGGCCAGGCTGCGGTTTGGAAATTTCTCAAACTTTCTGAGCTACCAGAAAAGGCTGGATGTTTTCATCGCGGATATCCATTCAGAATGCACCACACAATCAAACACCCAATGTAAGACTGTTGGAAAAACTGGCACAGGCGCAATATCCTTTATCAAAATTGTGTATATTGCATCAAGAAGCACCATCTTTAAGATCATTTATGACTTTAAATATACTGGTTACAATCCTATAAAGAAGTCTTCTGGTCGACTAAGAGCTTCAAATGAACGCTCCAGCGCGCACAGTGTGGCGAAGACTTTTCTATAAAGGTTTCAGGACGAGAAGGGGTACAGTCTCATCTCGCCAAGAAGAACCTTGTTTGAAGCTTTCTGAATATCCCTCGTTAGGAGCAGTAAAGGGGAGTACTTTCATGAGTGTTGTAGGATCAGATAGTTCTTCTTGACCTTAGCTACCCTTCTTAGACGTGGGAAGGGAGGCGACAAACAAATATAGGGAATGTCTCCTTTTTAAGTACGTAGGAATTAAAGAGGAGTGCAAATTCTAATATTGGCCGACTTGGATACTATTTCAACAGGTTTCGGGTAGTTATAGGATATAAACAAGTGAAACAAAATATACTTTAATATTATTCAAACAACAAATGAGATTAACAAGAATGACACACTTTAACTATTACGTTGATCTTCCGGCAAATGAAATTTGAAATGAATTTACAAATAACGATATTGTCTGAGCCGTACGAGGCACAATAATTACCCAAGAGGGATGAGGATTAAACTACGAAGTGAGCCTTGCGGTCAGAGAGCGTCACGCCTCTTCGACAATGAAAAAGAAAATGCAATAGATTATGATTTTCTGGAGGAGACCTTGAGTAGTCACTAGGGGCAGTATTCTTTTCGGAGCTGCGTATCTAAGCGCGTTATTCTCGACTGAGTCCTTCGTTCTTGACCTCCGTCGTTCCGAATAATGGTTTCTGCCTGCGAGCTCTAAGGGTGCCGGGTGTCGCTCAAGAATTGCCTGTCGTCTTTGGATGATTCCAATGACCCTTCAAGATGCTGCGTGAGTACTTTAGGAGTACTGCCAAAACACTGCGTGAATCTTGCTTGCGTTAAAGCGGCGTGGATACAACTCGCGCATCGAATACTCTGAGAATAGTTATTTGATTTTTCCCGAGCTGGGGAATATATGAGACTCCGCCGGA
The DNA here is from genome assembly GCA_963969495.1 of Ceratothoa steindachneri. Taxonomy (NCBI): domain Eukaryota; kingdom Metazoa; phylum Arthropoda; class Malacostraca; order Isopoda; family Cymothoidae; genus Ceratothoa; species Ceratothoa steindachneri. The sequence goes on from OZ018318.1 coordinate 82,476,305, forward strand.
AGCTCTTTTGTTTGCCGACGGAAGCGATTCCGACTCTGTCTCCAAAGACACGGCGGTGATGGTTTTAGCGCCATATCGCTAAATAGTGTCCCGGTTCCAGTATGACTTCGTTATCACTCCGGAAGTTTACCCAAGTTCCAGATGGAATGTTCTTCGTCAGTGAGATACTCCTTTTCTCTTTATCTGCGCCACGCGCCTCCTCTCCCTCTCCCTCTCTCTCTCTGACATCTCCTCCCCCCTTAAGATGGAACTTCCGAGAGAAGTGACATCTCGAGAAATAAATAAATAAAAGTGTACAATACCTTGAGTCACAAAATGAAAGACAAAAATATATACGCGGTCCTAAATCCACACGGAATACAGCATCTCACACAAAAAAAAATAACTTCGCATCACAATGAAAATAGAAATGGTATATATGGTACATAAAAAAAGGAATGCAAAATGAATACACGTAAAATAAATATCTAGAGACTTGAACAATGTACAGAGATTGACTATTATTAAAAAGGACTAATTTACAACAATCAGGCTTATAAATACTGAGCTTTCAGAACAGGTCACATCTGCCTCGGTTACAAAATAATGGGTAGCGTTTATTTACAAAAGGGTTTCATATTTGAGACCGAAATTTACTTAGACATATTTACAGGAGAATAACATAGTAGGCTCAGGATTCATTGCGAGTGGAATCTACAGGATTTCGGCTCAAGCTTTCGGCTATACAATTCTCGGAGACTTTTAAATACATTATTTTAAATTGGAATTCTTTGATGTTCCAAAGGTTTATGGTTAGTCTCGATCACGAATTCCTTTCCTATCAAATACCTGTTACATTTGTAAATACCCCATATTATAGTCATGGCCACTCGCTCAATCACTACGTAGTTCTTTACACGCGGTAATAATTTTCGGCTATCTTACGCTATGTGGAAACTCTCGTTATTAGGTCCGTATTGGACCAATACGCACCCTATACCGTTATTGCTTCTATCCATCCTAATGCCAAATGGTTCGGCGGGATAAAGCAATCGCAATATCGGGGCCGACACAAGTTTACCCTTAAGCTGTTTGAAATTATCGATGAATGACTGGGTCCATACGAGTTGCTCATGGGAGTTCTTCAGGAGCTCGAATAAGGGAGGGAAAGGGGTGGCAAAATTTGGCATAAAACGCCGATAAAAGGAGGCGGAGCAAATACGGGACCTTAATTGCTTTTTGGTTATGGGCAGCGGAATTTTTACAATGGCTCGGATCTTATCCTCCTGTCGTAGAATTCAGGTAGTCTGAACCTGCCCCTTTGACTTCCCTCCAGAGATGCAGGGGAGAAAAGACGACAGCCAAAATTAGGAAAAGATTTCCTCTTCGATTGCGTACGGATTTTAAATGGCGAGAGTGAATTAATCGTTAGCCGGTATTCCTACTATTTAATTAGGTTTTGGTGGTTAGAGGATTTAAAGAGGAGAAACAAAAATAATCTTTTAATCTTATACAAGCAACAATAGATATTCACAGAATAATATACAGGCAATTTAGTTATCACAGTTTACTAAATGAAAGAAATTGAAATGACAAGTATGAATCGTCTTAGCCGTACTAGTCTCAATAAGTACAATAATTACCCGAGTGAAAGCGAGAGGCGATTGAGAGGTGAGTCTTAGCCATACGAGGCTCAATAATTATTACAGTAATCACCCGAGAGGGATCGGAAGGATCACGAGGTGATCGCCTCTTCGACGATGAAAGAAAATTTAAGTCTTACGATTTTCTGGAGAAGACCACGAGTATGGGTACTCGGGGGAAGGTATTCTTCGAGGAAGCAGGGTAGAGCGCGATATTCCAGACGTAGTCTTCGTCGTTCCGACTATGGATTCCTGCTGAGAGACCGAATAGCACCGGGGGTTGTCGCTCGAGGATTGCGTGTCTTCGATGAATGATTTCAAAGGGCTCCTTCACTCTAAATCCCTTTCTCGTGACTCAATCACACACGCTCTCTCTCTCTCTCATTGTCTGACACATTGCGGTGCTAATTGTTCCCTATGTAGAAGCCTATGTAATCGATGGTATTGAAGGCAAAATGACATTTGCCCGGGCCGATGGTGAGATTATGCTCACTTAGCCTTTGCAGCAGAGCGTGAAGAGCAGTCAAATGCTGTTCCCAATCATTAGTAGCCACGTAAATGTTATAAAAATAGTAGGACACACGTGGTAGCCCATCTAAAATCCGTCTCATCATCCGATTGTAATTACTGCAATCGGAGACGAGACCAAAGGAAAGCCGACAAAACTGCATCATCCTTTGTTGGTCAGGAACGTGGTGTACCTTTTTACCTCTTCCTATATTTGGATCTGGTAATAGGCCTTACACAGATCTAATTCGGAAATATACGTCGCCTTGTCGAACAAATAAAGATTTTGGTTGATCTGTAGGGGTGCGAAATGTATGAGAGAAATTCCTTCCAACTCGATAATATAAATAGCAGAAAAACTTACCAACAAATAGAATGGCCTTAGCCAGTCGTGTGGCTAGCGTATGGGAAACGGAATCAAGAGGTACCTCGTTCGAATCCCAAGAGTCAAAATAAGCTTAATGAAAAATATCTCAAGGAAGAAAAGAAGATATTTCAAGGACAAACTCAACAAGTATACGGAAGCCAAGGAAATTGGAAGAAAACGTTTGAAGGGCTAACTTAAAGAAAAAGGAAATTCAGTCAAAACAAGAAAATACGATAACAAGCAAGAAAAGAAAAATCAAGATGAACAATTAAAGATATAATAAAAAGGGCATCCCTCCATAACTGGTGACCCTCTACGACCGAACAATAACAAGTGATCAACTAACAAGAAAAGTGCTGCGGTGAACTTCGGAGAGCCGGGGAAGGAGAAGCCATTTACTCATTGATTACAAACAAGACTTCGTTCGCTCTCCTCAATCCCTCAAAAATTCGCTCTACTAATGCCGCAGACTCTCGAGGCTGAGGAGGGAGAGCTAACTACTCCTCGATTAAGATATCCAAGACTAGTCTCTCCATAATCCACAAATTCGCTCCGCTGTCTGATCATGTACTCTTCGTTACTTTGCACCTGTCCTACAGAGAAAGAAAAGTACTGCGGTGAACTTCGAAGAGCCGGAGAAGGAGAAGACATTCCTCATTGATTACAAACAAGACTTCGTTCGCTCTCCTCAATCCCTAAAAATTTGCTCCACTAATGCCGCAGACTTTGGAGGCCAAGGAGGGAGAGCTAACTACTCCTCGATTAAGATATATCCAAGACTAGTCTCTTTTCAATCCTCCGCTTTCTAGAAAGGGAAATGTATGAAGAGAAATTCCGTCCAACTCCATATATAAATAGCAGAAAAACTTACCCACTCAAGAGATCAGACTCGCCAGTCGTGTGGTATGAACATCGGAAACAGAATCAAGAGGTACCTCGTTCGAATCTCAAGAGTCCAAATAAATTTTATGAAATAATCTCAAATAAGAAAACGAAGATGAAGGAACAACTCAATAAGTATACGGAAGCCAAGAAAAAGACGGAAGAAAACGCTTAAAGGACCAACTAAAAGAAGAAGAAGAAACTTCGATAAACCAACCTGCAGAAAAGAAAAATCGAGTGAAAAGCAACCCAAGAAGAAGATACGATAACAACAAGAATACGAAAAAGAAAATCAAAAAAGATAAGCAATACAAGCACAAAATGAAATAAGATACAAAAGAAGGGCCAACTCAAAGAAAAAGGAAACTTAGTAAAGAAGATTTGATAACAAGACTACAACAACGTTAGAGCAGATAAAGCATGGCTCCCTCAATAGATCAAGGGAATAGGCTCGGCGTCGAATAAGGTTATAGCGTTTAGCTTTCTAAAATTAATACACATTCTGTATGAATTATCAGGTTTCTTTATCATAAGAATCGGGGAACAATAATCTGAATTGGATGGTTAAATTATCTGTAACTTTAACAAGTTTTCAACTTTGTCATTGAATTATTCCCTTAAATGAACGAGCAAGGGGTATGGCTCTGATCTAACAACCACTTGCGTAGTTAATTAGATATCGTGCTTGAATTGAGTAGCACATCCTGGAATGTCGGAGATGACGTCACCGAATTGATTGTGGGTAGCTTGGAGCTGGGTTCTCTGAAGGGATGATAATTGGTCATTTATTTTGAGCTCTGTTAAAGGAGATTTCATCACATCTGGTACGAGCAAGGGGTAATCATCGTCTTGCTCTACGCATGCAATTTGGACCATACCCGAGGAGTCCCGGGGTAATCTGCTTCGACAGCCGATTCTTCATCTATTACCACTATTTAATGGACTCCTGCGTGATGCCAGGGTAGTATACTAGGTAGAGGGGATTACCCTCAACTCGCTAGGAAATCACCTTACCACCTCTAACGGATTCTAGCGTTTTGTTGTGGGCCTTAGTCCACAGAAAGCGAAGGGACTGACACTCCTTCTGCTTTTAGTAAAATCCTCGTTGACGATGTTGCAATATTCGAAGCACAGGGGATTTCCATGGGAACGGGCGCTTCCAATTCTTGTTTCACTTGAGAGCGGGTGTTCAGTTGAGGGATTTCTTTAAGTCTTTTATTACATCCATATTGCAATTCCCCGTAAGAGGCGCGGCGATTTGATTTGACTTCCTGGCCGCCGTGCTGACGGAACTCAACGCCCCGTCCGTCCCCAGCTTAGCCTCTTCTCCTTCTTTTTGACGGCCTTGTTTTTTCCTACTTCCTCATTTTCCCTACAACCTCTCCAACAACTTTCTCTGGTCGGGCCCTAATTTCACAGGGTAGACGCCGACCAGCTTCTTCTCCCCCACCTCTCCCGGATCGTGGCTGAGGGTAGATGGGACAACGCTCTTTCAACCCTGAGCTCCGGTCTGGAGTGGTGGGTTTTTAACAACCCGCCTTACATACCCTCTCTGATGGGCTGCCAAGTCAATAGGCGGGTATAGTGGCCACAAATGGTGGCAGCTGGTTCTACCGGCGCCGTGCTCACGCCTCGCAGAGTGAGCTACTGCGTGGGGTGATGAGCGTTTACGCCCCGCTACAATTATAGGGAGACCATGCCCAAGGATGATTTAAATAAAAAAAAATAATACTTCACCTCTACCTTCCCCATCGGGCAGCTCCACTAAAAAAATTAGGCCAACAGCGCCGGGAGTCCTGCCTCCGGGAAGCGTACAGCAATTTCCGTGAGGGTCTTCTATTCGAAGAGAGCCCCAGAATTTCCTCCGAGCTAAGCCTTGTGGTAGGAGGCTCGGAGACTTGTCTCCCTTCGTTCTCCGTTAGCTTCCTTTTTGCTGGAGACCATGCTGGAAGCGTGCCCCATGCCTACCCTCCCGGAGTATAAGGATTTTGCGACCCCACCACCACGAGAAGGGGGCCGGACGGGATGATGTGTGATTTATACCGGGCATGATGTCTCCGTTCTTCTCTTTGCTTTAGATACCTCTTTTCAGGCAGTGTCTGTGCAGCTGCACCTGGATAGGAGACATACTGTTATTTCCGCCTACATTCCTCCGTTAGCAAACTCCGACGCGGCGAACTTCCGCCCCGTCGTGGCACGGTTGCCGAGGCCATTTCTCTTGCTTAGGTGTCAAGTCCTTGCCGACTTGATGACGAACCTGGGGATAGCTGTCCTATATATGTGTAAGTTTACGCATCACTTCCGAGAACCGCTTCATTTTCCTGTCTCGATCTAGCTTTATGCTCTCTGGATGCAGAGCCTGAGTTGGGGTGGGGAGTGGTTGATGACCTCCATGATAGTGATTGCTTTCATATTCAAATATCATTTTCTGGGATAAGGCCGCCCAAGAGCACGCCCTAGTGGTGCTTGGTACGGGCACAGTGGTCCGCATTTCAGGAAATGACTGCTTTCTCTGTCTCAGTAGATGAGTTTAGGTCGGTAGATGAGGCCGTTGAGTTCTTCTCCGGCAACATCATCGTCGTGGGCCTAACTACTATTCCTAGATCGTCTGGCCGTTTTTCACGCTGACCGCTCTTGTGGTTGTCAGCCAAGTGCGAGACGGCCCTCAAAAAAAAGCGTTATGCCTACATGCGCTAAAAGCGCATATTTCGAAGCACACCCGCCACTCATATTGGCGCTAATACGTGTCTTCACTTAACGGTAAGAGCCCTCTAACAGAGGTGTGTAAGCGAGTCAAAAGGATTCGAGGCGAGTTGTTGCAGTCGCAGGACACCTCCTCCCGTTCTCCAGGAGAATGGTACCACAATCTCAGACCCCGCATCCGTGGCGGAATCCTTCGCGCCCGCTTTTCCGCATTCTCTAGCTGGGATGCTGCTGCTCCTTCAACGATAGGTTCACTTTTAGTGAGTTGCGTTCCGCTCTCACCTCGTGCGCGGACACTGCCCTTGGTCCAGACGATGTCTAATACGCCATGCTTCGGCACCAGATGAGCGAGACATGGCCTTTCTGGTAGATTTGTTCAACAGGATCTACGATGAGCGGTCAATAAGTTTTGCAATTCGGATATAAGAAAACGAGATATGAGGAAAAGTGATTTATTATTTTTCAATATAACTACCCTCGACTTCAATGCACTTGCGCCACTTGTCCCTGAGGCTTCGAATTCCCGAACACTAGAAATCTCTCCTGGACGGTGAGCTGGACATCTTGATTGTACCCAAACCGGTGTCCACAGTGCAGCCTTGATCTGGCGGAATAAAAAGTAGTCGCTAGGAGCCAGATCTAAACTGTAGGGGGGGGGGTTGAGCTCCTCGAATCCGCACTCGCACAGGGTAGTTTGTGCAACTCTGGCCTTGTGGACTTTGACCAAGTTGAAGTCGATCATGAGGCGTGAGGTTTCTAGGTACCCAACGGGCAGAGACCTTGGTCATGGTCAAATTGTCGTGGATGATGTTGATAACACTTCCATGTGATATTTCAAGTTGTCGCTCGATTTCTTCGACCTTCACCCGTCAATTTTCGAATATCATCCTCCCTATTCCAGCGAGCAATGGTTGCATAGGAAGGGGCGGTGTCGATGTACACTGCAACCATGCGTGCATGGATCTCTTTTGTATTATTGCCTTCCTTGGTCAAAAATTTGATCACTGCGCGGTGCTCAACCTTCTACATTGTTAAACAAATTTTGACTGACGATCTGCGATCAGCTACTGCTTCTTAAATAGACGAGGCAGGAGCGTGCGGCTGCAAGTCTTGACTTTTCATAACTTGTCCTAACAGCCCCACAAACAGCTATCCCCCTTCCTCTGTTTTGCCCTACCGATTAGCAAAACTTAGGTAGAGGGTATCCTCCCAGATTCCTAGCGAATTACTACTGTGCTTGCTTTTCGCAAACCGGTAAGAGACCACTCTGCCCCGGCCGGATTCTGGCCAATCTCTCGAACCTCCTACATGTGCAAGTTGATGGAGAAATTGTTAAATATTAGATTATTCTTCTTTCTGGACAGCAAAGGCTATCTGTCTTCTGCACAGTGCGGCTTCTGTAAGTTCCACTCCAAGTCAAATGCTCAGCTCCAACCGGAAAATGCCGTCTGCGAGGCTTTCTTTCGTAGACAACACTACACCATGGTGTTTTTCGATCTGGATGAGGCCTATGCTACACCGCATGTCAATACGGTATCATGGAGACTCTCTACACGATTATGGCGAGGGAAAGCCTCCTAATATATGTATATACCTGATTTTTTGTGACATCGTCGATTCCGAGTAGGTGTGGGAGGAGACCTCTCGGTCCCAATGGAGTAGGAAGCGGATATCCCGCAGAGAAGTGTCCTCTGTGTCACACTCTTTGCCCTGAATACTAATGGCATCACCTCGGTGCTGCCGGAAGATGCTCTCGCTTCGCTATACTTGGACGACAATTCAATTTCATTAAGCGCGGCCCAGAGGCCAACTCTGCAGCATCGACTCAAAGAAGCGTTGAACCGTGTCCCTCACTATGCCGAAGCGCACAGTCTTCGGTTTTCCTTGGCCAAGACTAAGGTCGTGCACTTCTGCCGCCATCCACGGCTCCACTGTGACCGCGATTTGTTTCTAAACCGGGTTGGGCTGAAATTGGTAAACTCGCGCCGTTTCCTTGGTCGTGTATTTGACCGAGCCTCACCTGGCAGGCTCATATTTGCAGCCTTAGGGTCTCTTGTACCGGCGCCATGGGGACATTCTTCGCTCTGTGATGTTCAGCGACTGGGGCGCTGATAGGACTACTGCCTTAAATTTTTATAGATCCTATTTTCGCTCAATTCTACACTACGGATGCGAGTTTTATGCAGAAAGTGTACTCGATCGACCACACCGGCCTTCTCATAGCGACCCGTGCCTTCCTCACTTCCCCCATTGAGAGCCCACTTGTCGATGCTGGGGAGATGCTACTTGCTGTTCCGTGCACCGTACATAATTTGCCTGTACGCATGAGCCCGGCGCCTCCCTCAGTTGCTAACAGCTCTTACTGCATTTGGGAGCTAGGTATACCTCTCAGGCTAGTGGTGGCCCTGGTTCTGCACAAGATGCCACCCTGGAGGGTACCACCTATTACAATTTATCGCCACGCTTCTACTCCCAAAGCTTCTACAGCGCCGGAAGTTTTGTATTCGGTCTTTTTGGAGCACACTTCGTGTCATGCTAGAACTGTGCAAGTGTATACGGACGGCTCTAAGTCCCAAGAGGGGGTCGGTTTACACGCCGTACCCTCTGTTTTAAGTCAGCAGGGCTCTGCCAGGCGCTGCTTCTGTCTTCACGGCCGAGCTGGTTGCAATACACTGCTTGGTATCGGAGATAACGCGACGTGCCCGGTTCGGAGAACAGATTGTGATTTATAATGATTCACAAAGCGCCATTAGTGATCTCGGGGTATTGGAATCTCCGCACCCCCTAGTCCACGATATCCGTGACTCCATAGTTTTGGCGAGCCGGACAGATGTCGAGATTATTTTCTGCTGGGTTTCGGAACATGTAGAAATTGCGGGGAATCGGCGAGCCGATGAGGGCGCCAAAGTCACCGCGAGGACTGGATGACCAGACCAATGTTTCACTCTTCCTCATACTGATTACATGGCAAGAATACGGGCTGTTTAGGAAAGAAGATGGGAGACGGTCGAGGGGAACTTAAAGTTGTGTGCCATTACGCCGCAAATGTTCCCATGGACCCCCCCCCCTCCCCCCAATGCCACGACGGCTTCAGGTTGCTTTCCCTCCGCTCCGAACTGGGGACACACTCGCCGGACGAACCGCCATTAGATGGAGCGCTCGCTTGCACCATACTGTGAAGACTGCGTTGTCCCCCAGACTTTTCGGTATATTCTTATTGAATGTCCTAGTCTGGGTGATCTCCGTGCACGTTACCTCTCGCAGTAACGGAACGAGTGGGGTTGCTACCCCCTTCTCCCTTGTACTCGGGACGACTTCGTGCACACCGACTTGTGGACTTTAAGTTTTTTTGGAGGAGGCTGGCCTCATCCACTTTATTGAACGTTTTTGTCTGTGTGTTTTTTGGAGGTCTCATATTCCTGCGCCAGGAAAGGTGGGCCTAGCCCCGACACTGGAGCACGCTTCCTTCTTGCCTTTTTCTCGTTGTTGTTATTTTTTTAGTATTTTACCTTTTTTATCATTGTTGTTTCTTATTTAGTAATTGTTTTTTTTATTTTTAATATAGCCTAGTAGTAAGCTGTGTTGTGTACGGCGACTTGTGCCCAAGCAGGCAGTCGCCAGTTGGGCTGCCAGTCGGAAAAACAAACATATTACAATCCTCTTACGGGCGAGGCAGGCATGGAACGGGGGGGGGGGGTGTATAGGGGGCTCCAACCCCAACCCCGAATTTCAGACTCATTATGCATATATTTCTTTTTAAACCATACTTGTATTCTACTATTCAGAAATTTTTTGTAACAATATTGAATATATGTAAATAAAAACCGTTCTTAAACCGCTACGATCAAATGTACCTTATATGATACATGTTTAAAATACAAAGAAATCTCAAAAATAATTAGAAAATTCAGTATTACACAGTTGACGTCCAAAAAATACAATTCAGAATTTTGGATTTAATATTGATCCATAAATCTCAGTCTAAAAATAAGTTCTGTGAGCTAGTTCTAAAAATCAAAGGGGGCGAGGAGGCTTAACCACCAAAATTTTAAAAAAGAACAACTTTTCTCATAAGAAATTTGTAATTCGTTTGGAGAATTCATTAAAAAAATCACAGCCTGTCTCGGCAATCCTCAAGCTGTAACAGAAATATTCTGGTTGTGGATTCGTGCATTATCTTGTGTGAGGGAATGCCCTCGAAGGACCACCGTGAGAGAGAGCCCATTGGAAATACCCCTCTATTCTTTCAAGACGACGTGAGCCAGTGTGAGAGGTTTAGAAAGTCGAGGAAGAATCCATCACTCGCTTAATCACCCATCCCAGCTGTGTTTGTTTTCAGATGACGATCGTCGCCCCCTCACCTGACGTAACGACGTGCGCGGCTATATTAACACTACCCCTGTATCGCGAGGCTAGGTTGATCATCTGAAACGACGCGTTATCATGAATTGAGTTTGCTTAGACTGGCGCCAAGATTCCCTTGGGGACCGCAAGGCCATGAGGCGTCTATGAGAGCATCCCCATGGGTATTTAATCCGAAGCTCACCATCTCTCGAGGAGATTGAAAGCCCGCTATTCACTTCGTTCAGACTGCCGTCTCTTTCCCGTGCCCCGCATCCCCCCAGCCCCAATATTCCGTCGCCGTACGTCGTCGAAGATCTCGTCAGCAGATCTATCTTGAGAGGAAAGCTATCGAGCCCCCTTCTCCCAGGAGACTTGTGCGGTCCTCTCATCTTCAACGCCCCTTAAAGATTCCCGTTCTTTCAAGACTGAGACTCCCTGCCGATCATCAGAATCGTCTCGAGATGAGATTACGTCTCTCTGGAGCAGATAAAATCTCATTCTTCATCCCGAAGTAATCCAACCCCATCTTCGAGTCCACAAAGTATCTTCTTGAAGACCTGAGCCATTGTCTTCCACCTCTCATCTCATTCGACCGCGCTTGAAGGTAAAGCGATCGTGTATGGTCATCCCCCGATTACCTCGTTAATCTTCACTTAATTCATTTAACTCCGAGTACCATAAGTAATTTGTTCCCCCTTCTGTATACATATATAAATTGCCCCCTTTTTCATATATATATGAAAATTATATTTTGGGGTATTGTGTTTATATATCCTTTGAACTGCAACTTGGCAAGCCATTAATCTAAACCTGGTCAACCGTAATTCGCACTCTTTATTAATCGCCAAAACATATCTCCAGCGGCCTGTGGTCAGCTGTCTGCCCGTGCTTGTGTAGGACTCTGAGCGCAGAGCTAGGCAACACAGATATACCTCGGCATATATATATATATATATATATATATATATATATATATATGGGTGAGAATGGATGGGGAGAAAGAAAAGTCCAGACACTACACAGAGCTCTTTATTGACGTTTCGCCTCTTGGCTTCCTCAGAATTCTGAGGAAGCCAAGAGGCTAAACGTCAATAAAGAGCTCTGTGTAGTGTCTGGACTTTTCTTTCTCCCCATCCATTCTCACCTATACGTCGAGTCTTTCATGATATATATATATATATATATATATATATACCATTATATTTATCTGGTGTCAGGTATAGTTGGGTACTTTTTGTAGTGAAAAACCCAGATTCTTAACCACTATCCTTATCTGGTGGCAGATAAAGTTAGGTTATTTTTTTTAAAGAACCCTTTTTCTTTTCAAGTTACTCCCTCAAGTAAGTTGTTCATTAATAGTTTGCCAAGTATGTTCAAGGATATGCAAAAAAGTGGAAAAGATTTTATTTTCGTTGTGTGTGTTGGGTTTTTTCGGGACGATCTCCCCTAAAGAACCCTACTAATCTCCGTGCAGAATTAAAAGCCAGTAATCATTGGTCACATAGAGATTAAGTTTTTTAAATTATTTTCTGTTATTTTTCTTTATTGCGTGCAATCTGTATGTAACAAAATCTCCGTTAAGATTTTTGATACGATCGTCAGAGCTTCATAATCTTTTCCGTAAGTTCCTTGGGTGAACCGAGTGGACAGACGCGCATTTACATCAACAAGGTGTCCTCATTGGAGCGTTTACATCAAAATGGAGAGATCCTTGGGTTATCAGGCAAGGATCTAGTTGCATATGTCTAGGAGGAAGAAAGAAATGAAAGGGCAGTAAAACAAGAAAAAGAACAGAGAAGCTGAAGAAAAAGAACAGAGAAGCTGAAGAAAAATAAAGAATTTGTCAGCATGAGCGTGAGCTTAACAGGAATCATTTGAAGACCCTTTCTGTTACCTCGAGAAATACATCTCCCCCAAACCCCTTCGGTAAAGTTGCTAGTGTTTAAGGACGGCGAAGATTTCAACGCCTACTTAACTCACTTTGCGAAAATTTTCGAAGTGAACCACTGGGATATTGAAGACGATGGAGTCGCCCGACTACTTCCTTTCCTTAATACTAACCTCCGAGAAATCTTCATTTCACTCCCGGCCGAGGCTACTCTCGACTACTCACCCCTCAACTCCAAATTATTATCGGCGGTTAATATGAATCCCGATTACTATAGGTCAAAGTTCCGCTAGGTGAGAATAATTCCCGGCTAAACCTACCATCAATTTGGATTAACCCTCAGGAGAATTTTTCAGTTTTGGTTGGACTCAGCTCAAGTCAACCGCGACTACGAGTTCCTAATTGATTTATTTTTACGGGATAAGTTTTTGGCTGCACTACCCTCTGAAATTCGCGCATTTGTGAAGTATATACGCATGTCTTCTTTCAAGGAATGCATAGAAGAAGCGGATGTGCACGCATCAAGCCACCATCTGTACCCGAAAGAACCCCAAAAGGCTCATCCCCCATTCTACAAAAGTAAAAATAACCTCTTCAAATTTCCCCCGAAGAATTCACCAAGTTTGTGAAGGCACCTGGTCCCTTTAAACCCAAATACCATTTCCCGCCAGAATCGAGGGATATTAAACCCCTCATAAATAATCCCCCAGCGTCGGATTACCCTCGTAGGCCCATAATTTGTTTTTCTTGCGGAGTTTCCGGCCATGTGAGGACCCACTGTTCCCAAAACTCCCAACTTCGTTCTGCTCCTAGTCATCAAATCCACCAAATAAGTGCCTCTCTCTCTCTCTCTCTCTCTCTCTCTCTCTCTCTCTCTCTCTCTCTCTCTCTCTCTCTCTCTCTCTCTCTCATCAACCCACTTGCCCTGAAACGCCAGCAACTCCCCCAACAAGCACTCCCCCAGGACAGCAAGTTAATTTCCTTTGCAATAAAAGCTCCCCCGGTGGCTTGAGTTCAAAAATGGAAGTGTTAATGGTTGCCGAATGTCAATCCTCGTAAGAGACACCGGATGCACTTGCTTCGTTGTTTTTGGAAAGTTGCTCCCTCCAGTGGGCCCTGACTACGATAAATTCGCAGTAGTCCCTGATTACTTGGGACATGCAAATCGGTTTTCCGTGGTCCACTGCTATCTAGAATGCGAATACTTCACTAGTTGGGCCGAAGTGATAGCAGCCCTCATTAAATTCTGCGCTGTGTTTATCGGTCAGAGCCCGCAGCTCTACCCTAACCCCGTCGCTCAGCCCGTCATCACGAGGGCCCAAGCACTAAAGGACACTGTTTCCCCCGTCTCTTTAGAACCCCATTATGCCCCAGAGTTTGCAGCCCTTCAAAACGAGACTTTTGCAAGCGCTCAAAAGGAATGCCCCACTCTTTAGTTCATGTGGGAAAAGGCAAGAAGTGAAGAGGATGTCAAAGGGATGTCGCCTACCTCATTAGCGACGGACTCTTTTATCGCTTGATTTCGGTTAAGGGTAAAACTCCCACTTGCTTGTTGTGTTTTCCCCGGTCCCATGTTCACCAAGTCCTCCGAATCGCACACGATGTATTAATGGCTGGTCATTACAGTCACAACAAAACGTCTCAGAGAATCTTCTGTTATTTCTTCTCGCCCGGTGCTGCCAAATAAATTACCGAGTTTTGCAGGTCGTGTGACATTTGCCAGAAGACTACAGCAAAAGGACGAATACCACCTGCCCCCCTCCATAAGATTCCAATTGTTCGGAGCCTTTTTTTAGAGTAGCCATAGACTTAATTGGCCCAATTCATCCCTGTCTAGCAAAGAACACTCGTACATCCTCACTCTTGTTGACTTTGCAACGAGATTAGCTGACGTAGTCCCCCTTAAAAAAAAATGATAGCGTGACTTATGTGGAGGCCCGTATTTCTATCTTTTTCCGCGTCGTCATCCCAAAGGAGATCTTGTCCGACAGAGGTAGACAGTCTACCTCTGAGCTAATTAAATACGTCGGCAAGCTCCTTACGATCAAGCACTTGTTCACCTCCCCTTTTCACCCCGCCGCTAACGGCGTCTCTGTGAAAAGTTGAATGGCACTTTGAAGACCATTCTGAAAAAATTATGCCATGCTCAGCCCCAAGAATGGCATCGATACCTACCGGTTGCCATGTTTGCCTGAAGAGAAATCCCCCACAGAACTTTGGGATTTGTCCCCTTCGGGGTCTTATATGACCGAAAGGTACGCGGACCAATGTGCATTTTTAATGAACTTTTTTCTCATTCCCCCCTCGTATTCTTACGTGCTAGATCTTCAGAACTGCTTGGAAGAATGCGCCGATCTAGCGTACAAAAATTCGGACCTAAATTTAGAAAAATATAGGATTTATTTTGACGTTAGGTCCAAAGAAAGGCGATTCAAACCCGGTGAAGAAGTGCTGCTCCTCCTACCCACGGGGACAAGCAAACTATTTTCCCAATGGAAAGGCTCTTTCCCAATCCTAGAAGCCCGCAGTGCCGTAGATTACATAATACAGACCCCCTCAGGAGCAAATTGTTTCATGTGAATATGCTCAAGCGCTATCACCGCCCCGCATGCATTAACAATATAATTGCTCTTGATGAAGAGGCAGTAATGGAAGCCTCTTATCCATCTGATCCTCTTAATTTAATCAAAACTGTATGTGTTGAAGCGGACGAAAACTACCCTCTCCCTTAAATTCCCGGTTCCCGTGTAAACTCTACCCCGGAACTCGATTTAAACCCCCAGTTGGAACCCCCTCATATGACGCAGTTGGCTCTTTTGTTAGCTGAATTCCCTGATGTAATTTGTGAGACGCCTGGTTGCTCTTTGTATTTTGAGCATTATATAGCCCTAACCACCCAGGAGCCTATTAATCCAAACTCTATCCGGTACCAGTTCACTTGCGCCCTACTTTTAACGCCGAAGTGGAAAACTTGCTAAAGCTAGGAATAATTGAACCTTCCACGTCGGATTATTGCTCTCCCATTGTTATGGTCAGAAAGCCGGATCAGTCTTTTCGCATGTGCGTAGACTTTAAAAAGCTGAACGCCATAACAGTTTTCAACGCTGAGTCTATCCATTTGATAGACTAGAGCCTACATCTATTTGAAGAGGCCAAGTTTAGTTCAGAGATAGACTTGTGTAAGGCCTACTATTAAATTGCCTTTAAGGATAGTACCCGGAAATACACAAGATTTCCCACAGAAAAAGGCCTTATGCAGTTTAGCGCCTACCTTTTGGTTTATTAATGCCTGTAGTAACTTTAATCGAATGATGCGCAGGATACTGGATGGGCTGAGTAACATTTCCTTTTAGTTCAATAACGTTTACGTGGCCACCCGTATATGGGACCAGCATCTTATCTCACTCCACTCACTCCTCAATAGGCTTCGTGAAAACGGCCTCACTATAGGCCCTAGCAAGTGACTTTTCGCCTATAGCACTATTAAATACCTCGGTTTCCGCATTGATGAAAATCAAATAGTTCCTCACAAATAAAAGATAAAAGCTATCGCCGACATGACCCTCCCGCACAATAAAACGCAATTAAGCTTTTTTCTCGGCTCGACATCCTTTTACTGACGTTTTGTCCCGAATTTCGTTGCCTTAACGTTACCCCTTAGCTCCCTACTAAAGAAACGTTTCCCGGATCCCCTCGCATGGAACCCCAAAGCGACCAAAAACTTCCATCAGCTAAAGGAAAGACTAACCTCAGCTCCCATACTGAGACTCCCGAATACGAACAAACCTTTTGGGATACGAAGGGACGCTTGTAATAAAGGCATTGATTGCGTCTCGCTCCAGTATGAAGAAGACGGCAACAGTTCCCCTATTGCGTACGCTAGCTGGAATCTCTCGTCACGCGAAAGGAACTATGTGGTCATAGAACTTGAAGCTCTAGCGATTGTATAGGGTGTACAGAAATTCCAAACATATTTGTTAGGTAAAGAGTTCGTGATCGAAACTGATCATCGCCCATTGGCTTACTTAAAGAATTGTAAAATCCAAAACTGAAGGCTTATGCGTTGGAGTTTACTTCTAAGAGAATACCAATTCCGAATAAGGTACATTAAAGGGACAGAAAACTGTGTTGCAGACTGTCTAAGTAGGAATCCGGTCGATGATCCTCCCCTGCGAAGTAAAATGTACTCCCAGACACATAATCGACTCTGTGTACTCGTTTTGTTTTTATACTTTTAGAACTCAGTCTTAACCGTGATGTTTATTTCTTGTTTCTCAAGTAAAATTTTGTTTTCCTTTTGTATATATTTGTCCTTTGCGTGTTTTTTTTTGTTTTTCTTTGTTTTTTATGGTATTTTTCTTTATTTTTAGTGATATATGGTTCCACTACCCTTTAATGAATGAATCCTTTTGATTTTTTTTGTAACTCGCATTTATTCAGTTTGTGTGTTCTTTTTTTTTGCCCTGGCTAACGACCATACCCTTTTTAAGTATACCCTGCACCAGGGAGAAAACGGAAGTAATTCATTCATTTTATGACTGCTGTGTCGACTTAAATTTAAAGGTCCACCCTTATTGGGCACCTGTAGACTCAGGTCAAAATTTTCCTACATGCGACTCCTCCCATGTTTGGAGATGTCCTTTGCTTTCCTCTTCAAATTAGGTAAACGTCAGCTTTGGAAAGGGAGGCGTGTGAGGGAATGCCCTCGTAGGAACACGGTGAGAGAATGCCTCTTGGAAATAGCCCTCTATTCTTTCAAGACCACGTGAGCCAGCGTAAGAAGTTTAGAAAGTCGCGGAAGAATCCGTTACTCGCTTAATCACCCGTCCAAGCTGTTTTCAGACGCCGACCGCTTACCCTCTCCCCTGCGATAACGCCGTGCGCGGCCATATTAACCCTACCCCCCATATCGCAAGGCGAGTTTGATTGTCTGGAACGAAGCGTTATCATGAATTGTGTTTGCTTAGACTAGCGCCAAAAATCCATTAGGGACCGCAAGGCCCTGAGGCGTCTATCAGAGCAGCCCCCGGGTATTTAACCCAAATCTCACCATCTTTCGAGGAGATTGAAAGCCCGCCATTCACTCCGTTCAGACTCAGACTGCCGTCTGTTTCCCGTCACTCCCGTATCTCGTCGCTGTATGTCGTCGAAGATCTCGTCAGCTACGGAAAGTTGTGCAGCCCTCTCATCTTCAACACCCCTTCAAGATTCTCGTTCTTTTGAGACTGAGACTCCCTGCCGATCAGCAAAATCGTCTCGAGTTGAGATTACGTCTCTCTGGAGCAGATAAAACCCTCCGGGAAAGTTGTGTGGCCCTCTCATCTTCAACCCCCCTTCAAGATTCTCGTTATTTTGAGAGTGAGACTCCCTGCCGATCAGCAGAATCGTCTTGAGTTGAGATTACGTCTCTCTGGAGCAGATAAAATCTCATTCTTCATCACGTAGTAATCCAACCCCATGTTCGTGTCATACTAGTCAGGACTCCCCGAAATATCTTCTTGAAGACTTACGCCATTGTCTTCCACCCCTCATCCAATTCGTCCGCGCTTGAAGGTAAAGCGATCGTGTTTGGTCATTCCCAGATTACCTTGTTAATCTTCACTTAATTCATTTAACTCCGAGTACCATAAGTAATTTGTTACTCCTTTTGTATACATATATAAATTGCCCCCTTTTTTTCATATATATAAAAATTATATTTTGGGGTATTGTGTTTATATATCCTTTGAACTGCAACTTGGCAAGCCATTAATCTAAACCCAGTCAACCGTAATTCGCACTCTATTAATCGCCCAGACATATCTCCAGGGGCCTGTGGTAAGCTGTCTGCCCGTGCTTGTGTAGGACTCTGAGCGCTGAGCTAGTCTACACAGGTATACTTCTACATCTTGAAAGATTGCATCATTGCTGGGAAACAACATGAGGACCTTGCGTAAAACGACGACACGTCTCAATTTTCAGCACTTATACTGCTGTGAATTACAAAACTCTGCAATGACCGTTTGTTTGGGGGAAATTGAACGACCGTACAATCCTAACAAATCCAAACATGACGAGACTAAATCGTACAGCTTTAATAACATATCAATCACATGTTAGAAACTCAGCGAAAATGTAACCTACAGGCCTTTATCAGTAAATAGGGATGCATATAACATGAAAATTTCAGCATTATTTGTTTTAAATAAAAATGTGATAAGACTGTTTTTATAGGGGGATATTTGATTAAACTACATTTAATTTTATGTTTGCTTTTTTCTTTACATATTTTTCTCCATGTATTGAACAGATATTTACTTCAACATAATCATTAAAAAATGTCTCAACATTTTATTTTAAATTAGTTTTATTTCAATAGTCTAATTTTATGGTACTGAATAGCAAATTCGTTTCCTTTTAGTTGCATGCGAGTCTCCTGCAACCACAATTCCATACACCACCAACACCACCAGCTACACCATCACCACCTACAACTAAACTACCTCAACATACAGCACCTACACCACACGCCACCTACAACACCAATACAATCAGCTATATCATCACCGCCTACAACTACACCACTAACACCTACACTACCACCACATACAACATGACAACCTACACCACCACCATCTATACCGCGACAACATACGCAACCCCAATATAAACCACCAGCAGCTAGGGCACTATCACCTACACCATCAGCAGCAAAGCCATCATCACCGGCAAAGCCACCATCGCCAGCAAAGCCACCACCATCTACACCGCGAAACCTACACCACCACCTGCACCACTTACGCCACCACCGACTCGACAACTACCTACACAATCACCACCTACACCACCACAACCTACACTACCACAACATGCACCACCATCACCTTCACCACAGCCACCTACACATTCATCACCTACACGTACATCACCATCAACTACAACACTACCACTTACACAACCACCGCCCACACCACCACCAACTACACCAACACCACCTACAGCAACCACCAGCTACACCACCACCATCAGGGTACAAGGGGTGGTCAATAAGTTTTACAATTCGGATATAAGGAAACGAGATCTGAGGAAAAGTGTTTTATTATTTTTCAATATAACTACCCTCGACTTCAATGCACTTGCGCCACTTGTCCCTGAGGCTTCGAATTCCCGACAATCAGAAATCTCCCGACTGCTGTTCAATCCACTCCTGGACGGCGAGCTGGACATCTTCATCGTCCCCAAACCGGCGTCCACGCAGTGCAGCCTTGAGCTGGCGGAATAAAAAGTAGTCGCTAGGCGCCAGATATGAAGTGTAGGGGGAATGGTTGAGCTCCTCGAATCCGCACTTGCACAGGGCAACTTGTGCAACTCTGACCTTGGGGACTTTGATGACGTTGAAGTCGATCATGGGGCTTGAGGTTTCTAGGGAACCAACTGGCAGAGACCTTGATCATGGCCAAATTGTCGTGGATGATGTTAATAACACATACATGTGATATTCCAAGTTGTCGCTCGATTTCTTCGACCTTCACCCGTCGATTTTCGAGGATCCTCCTCTCCACACGGGCCACATTGTACTCGTTGGTCACGTCTGACGGGCGTCCTGGACGTAGGTCATCTTCAAAGGACTCACGACCATAGCGGAACTCCCTATTCAAGCAGGTAATAGTTGCATAGGAAGGGGCGGTGTCGGTATACACTGCAACCATGCGTTCATGGATCTCCTTTGCATTATTGCCTTCCTTGGTCAAAAATTTGATCACTGCGCGGTGCTCAACCTTCTCCATTTTGAAAGATTTGTGACTGACGATCTGCGATCAGCTATTGATTATTAAATAGACGAGGCAGGAGCGTGCGGCTGCAGGTCTTAACTTTTCCTAACACCCCCACAAATAGCCATCCTCCTTCCTCTGTTTTACCCTACCGATTCGCAAAACTTATTGACCACCCCTCGTACCTGCAACATCACAAACTACAACACCACCACGTACACCAAAACCAGTTACACTAACTACACTCTTATCACTTACACCACCTACACCAGCATCACTTACACCCCCTACGCCACCAACACCTACACCAACACCACCTACACAACCCTGACCCACACCACGACCACCTATAACACCTACACAACCACAACCTACATCACCTACGCCACATATACCATCATAGCACCTAGGTTACCACCACATACACCAACACCTAAGCCCTATCATCTACAGCAACACCATCTACACCACCACCACCATATACACCGACACATCTACACCGCCACAACCTACACCACCACCACATATACCACCACTACTTACACCAATTACCCTACCTTCAATACCTACGCCACCTATACCAACACCTAAACCACTACTACCACCTACATTACCTACACGAACATCAGCTACCCCACCTACACTACCACCAGCTATTTCACTACCACAAACACCGCCACTACCTACACCACAACAAGCTACAAGACTTAGACCACCACCACCTATAACACTATAAACTACACCTATATCACCAGCTACTACACCACCACCACCTATACCAACACCAGCTAAACTATACCATCTACACACCATCAGCTACACCACCTCCAGGTTCACCATCACCATCTGCACCGTCACCACCTACACAACATACACCACTAGTACCTACGCCAGCAGCAAAACAACCACCCATACCACCACCACCTACACCGCCACCACCATCTACACAACTACCACCGTCAAAACACCAACTACACCATCACTACCACGTACACTGATCCCACTCCCACTAAAACATCGCCACACACACATCCACCACGACAAGCTATACAACTACCGCCTACACCAACACCACATATACTCACACTACTGCCAACAGCAACCACCACCTACACTTGTACAATCTATACCACGAACAACTAGGGCACATGCAACACTACTAACTACACCAATGAAATCTACAGCACTTACACCATCATCACTTTATACCACCAACGCCATTTACACCACCTTGGCCACAACCACCTACACCACAACCACCACCACCACTACCTAAGCCAACAACATCTAATAAACCACCATGTAACACCATCTACACCATCATCAATTAAAAAACGTACGCCAATTAACACCACCTAGGCAACCACCACCAATACCGCCTCCTACGACACTTCCAAATAGGCCACCACCACAATACCTACACCACTAAAACCTAAACTACCACCACTTACAACACTACCAGTGATAGCGGCACCACCACCTGAAACAATGCCACCTAAAGCACCAGCACCGCATACAACAACATCACGTAAACTACCACCACCACCTTAAACACCACCATCTACACCTACACCGGCACCACCCAAAATACGACCTCTTAAAACACTCCCACCTAAGCCAGCATTACCTACACCTCCACACGCTAAAGAAGCACCACCTACATCTACAGGACCTACACCACCACCACGTACAATACCACTACTTGAACCATCAACACCTACCCCACCACCTCATACACCAACAACAGCGGCCAGCATATACATGACCTACACCAGTGCTACCTACATCATAATCGCCACCACCTTAACTACCTACGCCACCAACACCAGCTGCATAACCCCACACATAATTCACTACCACATACACACCACCACTTACACCGCTCAACTCTGCACCATCTACACCACCACCACCTAAACCACCACCACGTCAACCAACACCACCTAACCCAGAACCACCTACACCAACACTAGCTGCACTGCCTACATATCTAAAACCTACACAACTTTACCAACTCCACCTACTCTAATACCACCGATCCAAAATACACAAGCAAATCTTACATAACCACCACCTAAACCACCTAAACTACCAACACCTATACCACCAACACCTAAAACACATCCATCACCTACACCACCACTACGACTTACACCACCACCCCCTACACCACTACCTCCACAACCTACACCCCTATCACAGTAAGCCACAATCACCTACACCACATGCAACATATAGACCACCTACACCATTAACGACTTACACAACAACTGCCTACGCCAATAACACCGGCTACATAACCACGCCATACATTGCTACCACCTGCACTACCGTCGCCTACAAACCACCAACTACACCACTCGAACTCTGCATCACTTACACGACTACCACATACTCCACCACAACAACATAGACCACCGCCACCTAGACCTGCTCCACCAGAACATACACAACCGCCACCTACACCTACACCTCCGACAACATCTATACCACCACCTAATAAGCTACCGACACCTACACATCCGCTACCTCATAAGCCACCGACACCTACACATCCACCACCTCATAAGCCACCGACACATACACATCTACCACCTCATAAGCCACCGACACATACACATCCACCACCGATTACACCTACCCCACCAGCTCATAAACTATCACCACTTAAACCAACACAACTTACCCCAGAACTAACTACCTCAATCACCATCAGCTACAGCGCCTATAATTCCATCACCTACACAACCGGAATCACCTCCAGCTACGCCCCCTAAACTACTACCACCTGCACTACATACACAAACACCACCAGTACCACCTTCACCTCCGCCACCTATACATCCATCACTTACACCACCACCACCTTCACCACTACCACCTACACCATCATCACTTAAACCTCCTACGCCATTTACACGGCCGAGGCAACCAGCACCAATAACACAACATACACAACTTACACCACCTAAACCTCCACTACCTACACTTACACTACCACCACCCACACCTACAGCAATAGCAATTACACGACCACCACCTACACCATTTCACCTACACGACCACCGCCTACACCATATCATCTACATCACCACAATCTACACCAATACCAATAACACATACAGCACGATCACCTACATCTACACTACCACACCACATAGACTACCTAAACAAATAACAGCTATACAATAAAGGTCTATACCACTACCACCTACACCTGCACCGCCTCCACCACAAAAAACTAGACCACCAGCTACATCTATACCACCTACACCTTTACACCATCGCCAACTCTAACAACACAACCTACACCACCACCTAAATTAGCGTCACCTGCAACACCATCACCTACAAAAACATAATCTATAACAAAACCAACTATACCAGGAGCACCTACACCATTAGCATCATCATCACTCACACCCCCTACACCATCCACGCCATCTCCGCCACCACCAACTACACAACCTACATCACAGACACCCCCATGACCTACACCATCATCACCACGTAAACCAGCTCCAGTTAAAACATCTACCATAATCACTTTAACCACCAAATAAACGTACACAACCTACACCACCTACCACCCCCACCACCACTTATAACACCACCACCTAAACAACCACCAGTTGCATCCCCTACACCACCATCTCTTAAACCACCTGCGTCACCATCACCTAAACCACCTACATCACCATCACTTAAACCACTTACGCCATTTACACCACCGAAAGCACCACCACCAATACTCCTACCTAGGCCATCACACCAACACCTACAAAACCACAACCAGCTTAAACCACAACACCAAAAACAGCAACACCAACTAAAACACACCACCACCTACAGCAACAACACCTACACCATCACCACTTACACCAACAAAAACTTAAACACCACCATCTAAAAAATCCACCCAAACCAGCATCACCTACAAACAACCACCACCAACTACAACCCCACCACTTACACTACCACAACTAATTACACTACGTACACCACCCCCACCTACACCGCAACTAACTATATCACCCGACCCTATAACACATACTCCACAATTACATTCACTCACTACACTTACACCACCTACACCACTAACACCAACACCACTTAAACTACATACATTAAAGACACCACCTATATTGCTACCACTTACAACACCACCATCACTTACACCAACTACGCCACCTACACCACCATCATCCACACGACCACCAGCTACACCATTACACCCTACACTGCCACCAGCTAAACAAATAACATCTGCACAAACTACTCCAGACCCTAACCTACCACCTACATTACCAGCACCTACACAACCATCACCTAAATCACTATCAATTACACCAACACCACCTACACTACTAACACTTTTCTCACTTAGACCACAACCAGCACTACCTATACCACCAACACCGAAAACACAACTACATACACTACCACCTAAACCTAAACAACCTACAACACCACTGCCTACAACCCCGCCACCTAAACCTACACAACCTGCAATACCACTGCCTACAACCCCACCACCACCACACAAACTACCAGCAGTTATTCCACCTACACCATTATCACCTAAGCCACCTACGACATTTAGACCACTCAAGCAACCACCACCTCCTCCGCAACCATCATTGCACAACCTAGCACAGAACCTACAACACCTAAGCCACCACCACATACACACCCGAAACATACACCACCTACACCAACAACACCATCTAAAAAACACCACCTACACCATCACCAACAACACCATAACCTACATCTATATAAGCTACAGCTCCTACACTACAACCAACTATATCACCATCACCTACACCACCACAACCTACGATACTACGACCTACAACACCAAGACTTACACCACCACCAGGTACACCACCTCCACCATCCTCACTTACATCACCTACGTCATCCACACCACCTACGCCACCAAAACAACCACCATCCCCTACCATATCACCACCACATACAAATCTACATAAAACTACACAACCTAAACAACCACCAGTTACACCACTTACACAATCATCACTTAAAACACCCCCGCCAATTACACCACCGAAGCAACAGCCACCAATATCACCACCGACCCCAGCAACATCAACAAATAAATCATTACCACCTATACCAACACCAACACCTAAAGCACCAGCAACTAAAGCGCAAACACCTTAAACACCACAACATAAACACCATCACCTAAACCACCACCTTAAACACCACCACCTTAATCACCACATTCCTTTACCACTTACAACACAAACACCTACACACCCTCCACTACCTCACCTATACCAACACCACTTACACCAAAATCAACACCACCTGAAGTACCTACATTACTAAGGCCTACAAAATCGCCAACATCACACACCAAATACGTCAACTACGCCACTACCGCATAAACCACCATCACCTACACGATCACTAGCTACAACATTACCACCCACACCGCCACCAGCTACACAATCACCATCTGCACCACTTACTCTAAAACCTAACCCACCACCTACACCACAACGATCATCACCTACATTACTAGTACCTACACATCCACCACCACCTAAACCAACGCCATCTACACCACCACTACATACACAACCAACAAGACCACCACGGACACCAGCTACAGCACTAAACCCTGCGCCACTTACACCACAACCAGCACCACATACACCACCACCTACATCACAATCACTTATATCACCACTACCTACACCTAGGCGCAAACAACAACACCACAACCACCTAGAAATCTCCCACCTGCACCACATACGCTAGCACCTTCACCACCTACGTCACCATCACCTCCAGCACCAAAACATTCACCACTGCGACCTAAACCACCACCTACATGACAATTAACACCACCTAAAGTACCTGCACAACCAAGACCACATACATCACCACCACCTACAGCATCGCTACATATACCAACTACATTGCTAACAGCTAGAACCCACCTACACTACCATCCCCTACCTCACCACAACCTATACCACAATCCCCACCACCTAAACTACCTCCAACACCAAACAAGCTACATAGCCCCCCTACATTACTACCACCTACACAACAACCACCTACAAACCACCACCTATACCACTCCAATGCTGCAGCACCTACAACACCAACATATACACCACCGCCAGCACTTCCCCACCACTTACCAATAAACCACCTACATATCCTGCACCTACATAACCACGACCTAAACAACACCTACCAACACTAACAGAAAATACACGCCAGACACCTACAATTACACCACCTACACCATTATCACTTACACAATCTCCATCTACATCACTAGCACCTACACTAACACCACGAAAACTACAACACCACCTACCTCTCCTACACACAACCAGTTACACCACCATCACCATAATAAACTAACACCACATACGACATCTATTCCACATACGCAACCAACACCACCAGCAAGTACACCAACTTCATTTAGACCAATACCACTTACACAACCACTTTCT
Organism: Ceratothoa steindachneri; assembly: GCA_963969495.1. NCBI lineage: Eukaryota > Metazoa > Arthropoda > Malacostraca > Isopoda > Cymothoidae > Ceratothoa > Ceratothoa steindachneri. Next base: position 82,502,875 of record OZ018318.1, read on the forward strand.
ACACCACCACAACCTACACTAGCACCACCTATACCAACATCACCTTCACCAGAACAACCACACCACCAGAACCTATATCTAAATTACCTACTCCTCCTACACCACCACCACCTACATCACCTTTAGCATCATCACTAACACCAACTATGCCTTCCACACAACATACGCCACCACCACCAGTGTAACTACCTTCATCATCATCACTAACGCCACATGCGCCATCCATACAACCTACGCCACAAAAACCAACATCACCTACACTACAAGCATCACCTCACCACCAAAACCTACACCAACATCGCAACCAAACAGACCTCCACATAAACCTACACAAGCTACACCACCTACTGTACAACACATACAACACAACACCTACAACACCATCAACTAAACTACCACCACATTAACCACCACCAGTTACACCACTTGCACCATCATCACTTAAACAACTTACGCAATTTACACCATCGAAGCAACCAGCACCAATACGACCACAACATACACCACTATCTAAACCCCCAACACTAACACCATCGCCACCTACAATTACACCACTAGTAACTACACGACAATCGCCTAAACGACCTCTTTCACAACACCTATACCAGAACCACCAACACCACCTATACCAGAAACACTTACACTTCTATGACCCATATCTAGAGGACATACACGAAAACCACTTACAATGCCACCACTAAAAATCACCGCACCTACACCACCACCTACACCCCAACACATACACTATAACACAAATACCACCACCTACACCACCAACACATAACCCACGGCCACCCACACCACCACAACCTATATCACCCCATCTTATAACACCTACACCACAACCACATACATCCCCCACCTACACTAAAACAATCTGCATCACCTAAACACCACCGCCACTATCACTAACACCATCTACGACACCTAACAAACCTCCGCCACTACCAACTACACCACCATCACCTACACGAACACTAGCTACATCACCACCAGCTACACAATTAGCTTCTGCACCAGCTACTCCAGCAACTAACCAGTGGCCTACACTACATACAACACTATCGACTACACCTACTCCACCACAACTTACACCATTTACAACTACACCACCACGGACATTACAAGACCCTACACCTACACCACCATGGACATTACAAGACCCTACACCAGCACCACCGAAACCACTACAACGTAGACCAACACCACCAACACGAGAACCACATATCCCACCACTACCTACACAACAAACACCAACAATAGATACACCACTAACACCTTCCCCACCTACACTACCTACAACACAACCAGTACCACCTACACCACCCCAACTACATCACAACTAGTTAAACCACCAACACCTACACTACGATCACTACACCACCACCACCCACAAACCTACCAGCTGTCCACATACGCTATCCCTTACACCACCCACGCCACAACCCACGCCACCACCACCGAAATACCACTACTGACACCACAATCACCACAACCTAAACCACCTACAATACCAATACCACTACATAATGACCAACTACATTACTACCACCATTACTTACAGAACCACCACCTACATTACTAACAACTACCACCATTTACACTACCATTTACACCATCACCACCTACAATACCTCCACCACTGGTTATCTCGGGAATTATATTCTTTTTGAAATAACATCATAACTATTTCGCCGATTATATTAAATTTTGAAATTCTGATGTTGTTTTACATTCGCTTTCGAATGATGTATCTGTAAAGGTTCTTCCAAGGTTAGTCTGTGAATTATTGAAAGATATGAAGGTCGTAAGGTCATAAATCAGTGTAAGTGTGAGCAGGCAACTTTGGGTCAGCAGACCTTGTTTTATTTTAAGTACTTATAGTTTGTTAACATATTATAAATCAAGATATGCTCACCCAAAGGCGCTTGCTCTCAGTTATTCTGATTTATGACCTTACGGTCTAAGGAACTCTAAATAATCCCAGAGTATCATTGGGGGGACCTTGACAATTATATAATTCTAAGGTTTATGTAAAACAACATAAAGCTTTCAAATTTCGTTAGATCGACTGGATAGTTATGAAATTATTGCCAAATAAATCTTCGGCTAACCTCGGTAGGACTTTGGCTATTATATCATTCGAAAGAGATTGTATAACAATATAAGGATTTTAAATTTCGTTAGAATCGGCTGAATGATTAAAATGTTATTGCCAAAACAAAGAAAGCAAAACGGGGACCGACCGATCGACATAGTGAGATGATATAGAGTCACACACGACTAAAAATACTTAGTAGCGTGGCGAGTACGAAGCAGGAGTGTATCAGCTCGGTTTGAACCTACTCTGTTTCTGCTCAGAGATAACCGAGAGGAAAGGTGCAACAAGGAAAGGGTCACTACCTTCTTATCAGAGGTGTTTGTGTGATATGCAAGTTAAGTGATTTTTCAGCTGTCGCATTTCGAATGGTGTGCCGTTGCTTGACAAAGTTTTCTCCGAACTCTGGACTATCTCAATCCTTTTTCGTACGCCTTTTTGTTAGATCCCATATCTAAAATCACCCGTTTCAATCATTTCCTCTATTTTTTTCTTACATTCGCTTATAAACCATTTTAATAATTATTTTACTCAATCATTCTTCCTAAATACTTTTTACGAATTTTCTAAGCTCTCTTTTTACTCAAGCCTTTTCTCAAAATATTTTTCTTCATCCTCTCTACACAATCTATCTTCTTAATCGTTTTTCATAGGCTTTTTCTCAATTCTTGTGACTGCTAACAAGGGCATGGCGGCAGAAAAAATATGCAGCCTACTTTGGGGCTAATTTAAAAGAAAAAATACATTAAAAAAATAATAGAGGAACAACAAGAAGGACCGGTGTCATAGAGAAACCGACCTCCTTCCGGCTTCTTGCACGCACCCAAGACCCCAAAAGCTATATAGAGTCGAGGAGGCCAGCGTCCATCTAAAGGCGTAAAACATAAGAGCCAGGTGTTCTGTACACGACCTATCATAAGCACAATATACAAGCGGTAGCGACCCCGATCGTCCTGTTTGTTTTATGGAGTGGTGAGTTTAAATATGAACTGACAAGAAGTTTGTTCTACTTTATTTTCTATAGACTATTTCAGTTCCTTTTTATGGATATCCTATTTTGGATTGTTTGGTGATGTATTATAATTGGACTGCATCTTTTGGATGGTTTTATGAGATGGAGTCGGGGTTTTGAATCAGAGATTCCTATGTTCTATGACCAGTTTCAAGTCATTTTCGGTCCTGTAAGGCCAAAGGAAGAATGCAATTCACATAAGAGAATTAGTTACATAGTAAGAGCATCCATGTACACGCATTCCTAAGTGCGCACACAGTGTCAACGAACACGCACAGGGAGAGGTATCTGAAACACACATACGAACGCAATAATACCTTCTTCATGGCTTTTCTAATAACTATTTTTAATGTGTTTTGTTGTTTAATTAGTATTTTTAGTGTCTAAATCAATAGCAAAGTTGAACAGCAGTGCCAATCCTGGTTAGTCATGATTATATATCATGAACATAGGCTTGATCCTAAGGGATTTGGAGATCTTTTGTGGTCTTGCTTCCTTATAGAGTGAGTAGATATTGTATTAAATATCACTTTAGCGTCTCATCATTTTACAGAACAAAATTTTAGACCTTTTATAGTCGCGTGCGACTCTATTTCTCACTGTGTCAAACGGTCGGTCGGTCCGTCTGACCCCGTTTTGCTTTTTTTTGTTTTGGTAATAACACTAACTATACTGCCGATTCTAATGAAATTTGAAACTCATGTTTTTTTTACATTTTCTTTCGAATGATATAATTGCCAAAGTCTTCCCAAGGTTACCCGGGGAATTTTTTGGCAATAACATCATAACTATTCGGTCGATTCTAACGGAATTCGAAAAACCTTATGTTGCATTACATTCTTTTTCAAATGATAAATTGGCCAAGGTCCTCCCAAGGTTAGTCCGGGAATTATTGAAAGTTTTGTAGGTCGTAAGGTCATAAATCAGAACAAGTGAGAGCACACGAACTTTTGGTCAGCAGACCTTGTTTATTTCAGATGCGTTTATGAATGTAATAAGCACAATATAATAGCTACTCAACCGCATTTATATCTGGTATTATTACATAGTTCGTGGTTTACAGTGGAAACTCGGTTTTCGAATTTAATTCGTTCCTGAAGGCCGTTCGAGAACCGAAAAGTTCAAAAACTGAAACAATTTTCCCCATAGGAATCAATGTAAAATGGAATAATTCGTTCCTGGACGCCAAATGATTGCTTATTCAAACTTTTACAACAGTACGTTTGGCCGAAAGTTTCGATTCGTGCGTATGGGAGATTACATTACCTTCAAATTGATATCTAAATCTTTTTCGTACGATAAATAGTAGCGATTTTATATTCAATTATGTCTACCGGGTAAGGGTAGTTTTCTCGATTTTGGGCCCTCAAGCGAAGGTTCAGCGTCAATAACTTTGGTAATCTTCGGGAAAGGGTGAATTTTCATACATCGCCCTGAAAAACCTAAGTACCCACCCCGCGTCTAACGATATCTAATAATCTAAAATTTAGTTTTATTTTACAGGACAAACTTTGCCTCGAAGCTCAAAAATCGGGTCGAACATTTTAGCGCCCAGTTCGACCTAAACCTAATTTTCTCCCGGGAAGTTTCATTGGACACGTAAGGGATTTATACATTAAATAGAAATTAGAATATGCCATCTAACGGTGTATAGCATATTATCCATTGCGTGGTCGCTCGGGTCGAAAATAAGCGTTATATGCGAAAATATAAAATTTCCAATTTCTTCTTTCGGCTTTTGTTTGCGACATATCGCCGAAAACCCGAAAAAACGAAACCATGAATAAAAACCAGGATTATGGAACAACCTTGAGAAGCATGTGAAATCTCTTCTCCTTTCGAATGACCTTAGTTTCATTCAAATCGGCAGGTTAGTTCCTGAGATATTCGCGAAAATTTGGGCCAATTTCTTTTAATCGATAATTTCGACCAGAAATTAACAATGGAAATGCACCAAATTACGTAAACGGATATTGTATAGGAGTATCTTTAGGGTTAAATTATTTTTTTTTAATTTAAATAGATCTAGGATTTAGTGATCCTACTGAGCCACACGCTCAGTCCCTCAGAGGTCATGTGCTACCCACGTGGTATTGTTGGCTTGTTCGGCAACCAAGTTATGGTAAGACAACTGGGGCAAATTTTAGTTCAAAATTTGTTCGACAACCGATTTTTTCCAAAAGGGAGCCGTTCGACAACCGAGGTTCCACTGTATTTTGCTCAAATTCGATTGCAACGACCCTCTAAACATCCTTTGAAAGAGGAACTTTCCAAAAGAGAATAATTATATCGTGAATGAATTAGGTAAAGGAAAGTCTTCCCGCAAATTTCAAAAGACTTTAAAGTGATCAAGGTGATGTGAAGAAAATTTTTGAGAATGGCATTCAGTCGAGAAAGAAAAAGATTCCACACGAATTCTGAGTTTTGCATCAAAGACATTTTTCAAGCTACTGGGCCACCTTCCGTCTATGGAGAAACAAAGTGAAAGCTCTCAGAAAATATTCTACAATTAAGAATAAGACAAAGAACTGTTCTGAGCCAAAATAGAAAAAATACCCTCTGTTTTGTACCCAGATACATGAAAACTGACTTTAGTAAAATATCTCCCCTGACGAATCATGTCACTCTAGATGGGCCAGATGGTTGGGAACGAGGCTGGGTGTTGTCAAGGGGTGTGAGGGGAGGCATTCACCAAGCGATAAAAGGAAAAAGTAGGAAGATTAATGATTTTGGCTGTAAATGTTGGAGAGAAGATAGTAGGACCTGTCAAGTAGATGATAACACCAAAAATAGATTCGAAGGCCTAATGTGAGTTCCTGAAGAAAAACTTCCTATTTCGGTTCCAGGGACAACTAGTAAGGATGAGGAAGTAATTTGTGCTCATGCAGGATAATGCTCCTAATCATGCTTCCAATTTCTCCAAGAATTCGTTTGAGTCTGGAGAATTTGTAGGAGAGTCAATAAATGAACTGGCCTCTCAACAATTGCGAAGTAATCAACTGCAAAAGTTGTTGAGCATCGTGGCAGGTAATTTCACAACAAAAATGACCTTTGGGAAGCCATCAAAAATGTTCTAAAGAATGTTTATGCTGATTGTCTTAAAACTTTAATTTGTAGGAGAATAGCATAATGCACTTACGTTACCCCACCTCCCTTCCGGGTGGGCCGGTTATCAAACGTTCCCCTTCCGGCACGATAGTTTATGGTCTCCCACCGGAAAAACCCGCCGTCCATTTCAGTTAACCACCGAATTCCGTCTTGGACTGGTTATTGATAGATGGGAGCCCATCTTCCGGAGACATGTGAACCTCTCCCGAGTTTCGAGTATAAAAGATGAATTCTTTTAACCCTCGGTAGTAGAGCTTGCACAGCGTCTGGCGGGGCAGGAATTGCCATCTATCGGTGTAGTGGTAAATCGTCAAAGCACCAAGTCTTCAGAGAGGAGATCGGTCCCAATTGGGGAGGCTCCTTACCCCGTTGGTCTGCAAGCCAGGGCGGACCCAAGCTCGTACTCACGTTCCGAGCCGAAGCTACAAACAGCCTCACTCTGGTTCCCTAAGCGAGAAAACTACATCTCGGTTTTTCTCCGGGACCCTACGCGTTGATAGGTCACTTCCCCCCACTCCGCTCACAGAGGCACCAAAGATTCCTCGGAGTTCACGAGCGTGGGGCCCTCTGTAACAAGAAGCTCCCATCACCGCCTTCTTCCAGCAGAATCGTGACGCAATTGTGGGATCAGTACGGTCGCTGGAGAACCTACCTCATCGACTCCACCCCTTATCTCACCACCTTCACTCACCAGCGCCACACGAACATCAGGTTCTAAGGTAACCCTTCCCTTTCACTTTCCCCAACTTCACCGCGAAGCTTACCAAGATTTCAAGTATATAGGGATTTACCTAGTGAATAGTTATTTACAAGCCAAGTGAGATATCCGAGATTCACTTATTAATTTATCTCTCAAAGACATTATTTGTATATATATATTCTTGTTTAGTGTTCATTAAAACTTTATTTTCATATTATTGTGTATCTAATTCCTTTGGGTCGCTTGCTGGCAAAGTTCATTCCAATCCCTCCGTAGCCAACCTCTAAGCCAGTGGTTCCCAAACTTATTTTGATCTTTACCCACTTTTCATATATGATCCTTATCCATGGCCCCCCTCCCCAATCCATATCTCGTGACAACAGGGACTGTCTGTAGTCCTACATTTATTTAAGTCCATTATGAAAAACTCCGGCGATACCTGTAATTTTATTCATTCAACTCCATATTTTTTCTTTTCTTAAATATTGAGTCATGGAAACTTGCAATTTGCCTTTTTCCAAATCTCAAATGAACATTAAAATGGTACTAAAGAAGTAATTTGATGCTCATAAAATAACTTTTTATAATTTGAGGGTAGGCCTACCTGTAATTAAAACTAACAATTTCCTAAAACCTTTCTCCAATATACAAAAGTAGAAAAAAATATATTTCACTGCCTAAAAAAGTGTAGTCAAAAGCAATCTTATCGTTTACTGACAAATTTAATAATTCTGAACGAAATCCTATTATAGGCAGTCATAAATAACAAAACCAAAACCTTAAGTGGAAACATCACCTTCTCTTCTCCCAGCAAGAACCTTCATGTGCAACTTTGTTTGTTCAGACCCCAATTAAACTCAATGTGAAAGGTGATGTTGAAAGCCATCGACCAGCATCTTAATTCTTGGGGTTTTTTCACTCAAAGCACAGCGTAGGTCATGCTTCACATCAAGTCTATTGTGATATCTTGATTTAATATACAAAAGTTGAGAGAATGCAGCCTCACAGGAATAGGTTGATGCAAAGGGTAGTAGTTGGCGAAAAGCTAAGTTACATGAGTTTGGGTATGAAGCTGCCATTGATCACCAAAATACAGTGAGAGATTCCGTTTCAAACTTCATTTCGGCTCCTATATCTTCCTGAAGTGTCAGCAGTTCAGTCTGCCATCATCATTATCATCATATATGCATGTCCCTGGGCAGTGAAGGGGAACCTTTCTACCCGAGAGGTTTGGCTATGGATATCTGTGAAGTAGCTTTTAAATTCCTCTACTAAGGCTTCAAGATGAACAATCAAGTTCTTTGCAGCAGTATTACACTCCTCTACAATATCTGACACTGTTTCCAGCATTGCCAAGTTTCCCATTCCAACTTTCCGCCTCCAAGGAAAAGGAAATAAAATTTCAGGTTACTAAACTCTCAAAAAAACAAAAACATTTCATAAATTGTGCAAAAATACAGCAGATATTTTTTCCCTCCTTCTTAAATAACTTCATGATGCAAAGCTTACTTACCATTAAATTGGTATTGATGGTGGCTTAAGTTCCAATAACACTATAATTGGCGCAAACACACACAATTGCAAAGTGTTTGCTTTTTTAACTGTACCCTCTAAAGTGGGACTATGGACTGGTTGATATCAAGATTCAAGACCAGGTTCTCATACAGAAACCATAGCATAGGAAGTATTAAATAAGTTATTGAATGGTAATTGTTTAGTATCAAAATGCATCCCAATGAATTATTTTATCAAGAACATAAAATCATATATAAAAATGGAATTACCGTGAATAAAGAAAGAATGAGGTATATTACTCATGCGTTTGGCAACAAGGCATTGTTCAAACGTATACCGAGTACAGACGCACCTGTTCCTCTGGCTGGCTCAGCTGCTGACTGGCTGTTCCAGTGTGGTGGGGCTTGGGATTTTTATGTGTACATAGCCTCAGCTTGTGGCCCCCTGCATTTTTCTGTATGGCCCCCAGTTTGGGAATCTAGGCTCTAAGCACTCTGAGTCAATAAACCCATTCAGGGCACGGGCCGAACGAAGTATAAGAAGTAGTATATATATATATATATATATATATATATATATATATATATATATATATATATATATATATATATATATATATATATATATATATGTGTGTATATATAAATATATATATATATATATATATATATATATATATATATATATATATATATATATATATATATATATATATATATATATATATATATATAAAAGAGTCGGAGAAAACTCCAAGCACCCCTCGGCCTATTCCTCGACAGACTTCATCAAATAGACAACAGACTACTTAAAGTTATTTATTAAAAGGGGCTTCTTTGTCCAATAGCTCTTATCTTTCTCTCATTCTCTCATCTCTATTTCATTCTCTCTTTTTTATCTTGTCCATCCCATTCTTTCTTATCTCTCTCATTTTCCTTTATCTCTGTTTCGCTTCTCCCTAGCTCGCTTTCTCTTTTCTCTCTGTTTTTCTATTTTCACTCCCTTCTGTCTCTCATCTTCACTTTACTATTTCATTATCTCTGCTCTATCTCTCTTATTTTCCCATATCTATCCCATTATCTCTTATCTCTCGCCTTTTCTCATATATCTGTCTTTCTCTTCCTTCTCTCGTGCTTTCAATTTTCTCTCTCCCTCTTTTTATCTTCTCTATTATCTGTCTTCTCTATTTTATTTCTTTTCTCTCTTCTATATGTCCACACCTTTCCCTTTTATCTGCCTTCTGTCTCTTTCTCTTTTTATCATTTTATTTCTCTCATTCCTCATGCTATTTTCTCTGTTCTCATTCCATGCCTGACGAACCTTGTGGAATTCTTCTACTTCGTTTTCAGTGAGCACGATCGGGACAAGGCGGTGGATGTGGTGTACTTAGATTTTCAGAAAGCCTTTGATAAGGTACCACACCGCCGCCTTCTCCGGAAAGTGCGAGCCCTTGGCATAGACGAAAAGGTAGCCGGCTGGATCGAGAACTGGCTAAGTGGCAGACGGCAACGGGTGGTGGTAAATGGACAGTCTTCTGAGTGGGTGCCCGTTACTAGCGGGGTGCCTCAAGGTTCTGTCCTGGGACCACTACTATTCATCATCTACGTCAACGACATGGACGGTGACATGGTTGCCAAGATTTCCAAATTTGCCGACGATACCAAGCTTGGTATGAACGTTGCAAAGGATGGAAATACTGCCCGCCTGCAGGAAGATCTTCGGAAGATTGGGGAGTGGTCGGACACGTGGCAAATGCCTTTTAACGTGGGGAAATGCAAAGTGATGCATATCGGCCACAGAAACCCCCAATCTCAGTATATCCTTAAGGGCACTGCTATGGAATCCACCGACACTGAGAAGGACTTGGGTGTAACAATCACTAGTGACCTCAAGTTGTCGAAACAGTGCATTGAGGCGGAGAATAAGGCCCAAAGGATGCTAGGCTATATTAAGCGCCAGTTTGGTTATCTAAACCAGGAGATTGTACTGTGCCTGTACAACTCACTTGTCCGACCTCACCTGGAGTATGCCGTACAATTTTGGAGTCCTTCATTGCGAAAGGACATTACGAGATTGGAACGCGTACAAGCTAGGGCAACCAAACTGATTCCCTCTATCCGAAATAAAAGTTATGAGGATAGACTAAGGAAGTTAGATCTGTTCTCGCTATGTGAGAAATTAATACTTCTTGTTCTGAGGCCCCACTTTCTTTTTAATTAGCCACTCCATGATTTGGTTGAGTTCTATGTGAATCTTCTCTCGGTCAGACACTAACAACTCTTCCTGTCAATATTCTAGCATCAGCGAATTTCAAATTTACACACATAATTTCATCATCTATATAACTAACATACATTAGAAATAGAAGTTGTCCCAGTATAGATCCTTGTGGAATTCCACTAGATACTACCATCCACCTCGATTCAATTCCGTTCATTACAATTCTCTATTTTATTCATGTGAGAAATTTTCCATAGATACCGTGACCTTCGACATTTGTTAATTTTGGAAAATCAATTCGAAAATCGAAAGGCCCCACAAAGAAGAACCAATCCGGGGTCATTAATGTTTTCGTGAGATTATTTTATGAGAGAGCAGACTTTAAACCTATGCTGTCTGCCCACTACATTCATGAGTGGGATCCTTAGTCATTTTCTACGACGAGCAGCTGGCCGCAAGTGAAGGGTTTTTTTTTACTTCTCCACGGCAGCAAATTATGATTCAACGTCTGGCACTCAGCAACAGATAAGTGTGACGAGTTTTGTCTGTGGTCTTGTACAGACCCTTCATAGGACGCCAAATTCATCGATCTTCAGGTATTGGAAAAAAAGAATGATCCAGTGCGAGGTATTCGAAGCGATCCGGGTCATGAATACCTTTGCCCTTAAATGGGATCGCCATAATTAACCTTTACATCTACAAAGCGGAGGGCCTAAGAACCATATAGAAAGTGTCCATAATATTAACCTAACGAGAGATATGCTCGTTGATAACAAAATTATTAAAAAAAAGAGGTTAATAAAGCGAGGCTTAACATCTTAGAAGCCATATTAATAAATGAAGATAAGCCAGCCATCAACAGTCAAGCGACAAGCTGGAATCGCACATTAAAACTATTTTAAAAATTCCACTCACAGGAGTGGCCCATTTCCTCTAACGTTACGTTTAACCAATGCGGAATAAATGCCCCTTAAAAATCGTTTTCTCTTTGACACACACCTTGGAAAAAATTTTAAAGAATACTTTGCTCAACGAGAAGTTCACAGCCGGCAAAGGAAGAAAAGTCGAGGGAAAGACACTTTCAAGAAAGTGAACTCATTTTTTCTTCAAGACATACCATGGACGGTATTCTCTACAGCCAGCCATTTACGGGATTCAGCAATGCCCCTCTACCCTCCCATCCCCCTGAATAAAAATACCTTTATTTCCCTGGCACGTCATAGTGGTATGAGGTGCTAAATCCGTCCCATCCCTGCCCCGCCATGATTTGGCTCTGTGAATGTGACTCTACACATATAGCTCCATTGCAACTATGCCATTCTACTTAGAAAGGGCAAAAATGCAAACTTTAGAGAAAGGAGGTCTGAGGCTTAGCACGCTGCGGAACCCAAAGGAAGGAGCAACCTAGATTGGGACTCAGTTACCAACGCAAGGAGGATTAACACCCTACCCTATGGCACCGTCAAAGACCACAAAGGGAGACTCTACCGTCTCTGTGAGAGGTCAGATGTAACTGAAAAATATCACAAACCCAATAGATGGGCTGCACCCTGACTGGAGTCAGTTGATTCTGGAGGAGCAGGACACCGCGTGTCAATTTGCCGCGCCTCTTCTGACGGATGCACTTCTTCAACCCAGTCAGTTTCTCGGTGTAATATTGGCCTGTGAGGGTCCAGAACTTGATGGGGGTTGGATAGCCCCTGTTCTTCCAAGCAATGCTTTCGAGCTTGGTCTCGGGATCCCAGTCATGCACCCACATTTCATCACCTGTCACTATGCGTGACTCGAATCCCGGCGGGTCTTGGTTGTACAGGAGAAGCAGCTCCTCCGAACTTTGACGACGTTAAAGTCGATCATTGGGCTTGAGGTTTCGTGAGTTTTCTAGGGACCCAACGGGAAGAGATCTTTGTCATGCCAAAATTGTCGTGGATGATGTTGATAACACTTTCATGTGATATTCCAAGTTCTCGCTCTATTCCTTCGACCTTCACCCGTCGATTTTCGAGGATCATCTTCTCCACGCGGGCCACATTTTCATCGTTCGTCACGTCTGACGGGCATCCTGGACGGGGGTCATCTTCAAGCGACTCACGACCATGGCGGAACTCCCTATTCTAGCGAGCAATGGTTGCATAGGAAGGGGTGGTGTCAGTGTACACTGCAACCATGCGTTCATGGATCTCTTCTTCATTCTTACCTTCTTTGGTCAAAAATTTGATCAGTGCGCGGTGCTCAACCTTCTCCATTTCGAAAAATTTGTGACTGACGATCTATGATCAGCTACTGCTTCTTAAATAGACGAGGCAGGAGCTTGTGGGTGCAGGTCCTGACTTGTCATAACTTGTCCTGACACCCCCACAAACAGCCATCCCTCTTCCTCTGTATTGCCCTACCGATTCGCAAAACCTATTGACCGCCCCTGGTAACTTGTTATTTTTCCTTTAGTCACTTTTTCATCTCCTTCAATTTCCCGTAAGCTACTCGATATTGTGCTTTTGCTTTCCTACCAGCTTCGATTCTTATGCTTTTCATTTATTTTCTCCAATTATTTTGGGCATTTTTAGCCATACCTTTTGGCATCCCCATGAAGTATCAAAATAATTAGTTGGAGTTTAGCTTTATCACCCAGTCTTTTTTCAGGGATCATTATTTTTAGTTCCAAGATGTTGACACTTTTCATGTACTCGTATTCTTCGCCTCTTATTATTATTGGTTGCCTTTTCCTACGGTTAAACGGTATTATGTTGATTTTCCTTTATTTCATAGATGTGTATTTGTTGTATTTTTCTTCTTGTTCTAAGGGCTATAAGATGTAGTAATCTATTTGGAAAGTTTACAACCTGAGTCACCTCTCTAAACTAATTTTTCTTTTTACTCATGGTCGGCATGGTCACCGAAAAAAGTAATTAACCTATTAAAGTAGACTATAATAACAAAAAGAATAGGCAAAAACGGTATTATGTTGATTTTCCTTTATTTCATAGATGTTTATTTGTTGTATTTTCCTTCTTGTTCTAACGGCTATAAGATGTAGTGATCTATTTGGAAAGTTTACAACCTGAGTCACCTCTCTAAACTAATTTTTCTTTTTACTCATGGTCGGCATGGTTGCCGAAAAAATTAATTAACCTATTAAAGTAGACTATAATAACAAAAAGAATAAGCAAAAAAGCAAAAATCACAGAGCATAAAAATACAAAAACAAATAAGCTACCAAAAATACAATACAAAACTACAAAGTCATGATCCGGCATCCGAAGGAGGCCCGCCTCAGTCTGGTTCCCGAGCATGCAAACAACAACCAACTACAATATTCAGTAGCGGAGGCCTACCTCCCCAGAGGGTCGATTATATCAAAATCAGGTGTAAACGAACTCGTTCGACTACAAAGAAGGAATGGTAGCACTCCCGCTCTTTCCGGTACCAGGACAGGTAACGTGCACGAAGAACTTACAGTTTGGGACACTCAACAAGAATGTGCGGAAAATTATGGCGGAATACGCAATCGTCGCAATATGGTGCAGGGAGGAGTTCCATCAAATGGTGGTGTGTCTTGCGAGTGTGCCCGATACGGAGATGAAAGAAGACAAGCTGCAGCCGTCGAGGCATTTAGGAGGGGGGTGATTTTGGAAGAAAATTTCGAAATCCTTACGGCACCTGGCAGCTGTTCCGTCATGGATACTGCAAACCAGGTGGGGGCGGGAATTCTAATGCCTCGAGAGCAGTCACGACGCTCTGTGAATCGATATGTCACAATTTCGTCTTCAAATCGGGCACGGGGCGAATCTCCAGTACTGAGCCGTGTATCGCAACCAGCTCGGCCATGAAGATAAACGCAGCGCCCGGTAGAGCACTGACAACCTCAAATCGAGGGCATATGGCATAGAGGCTAGCTGTCGTGGTATAAGTTCCTATATACCATGCATATATCTATTATATTTGTTTTAGAGTGCTCGGGGTTTCCTTTTTAATACCTTTGGGTCGGTCAGGTCCGATTACGAGGTTAGATTTTCGTAAGGGAGGGCTAGTCCAATAGAGGTACTTTGATTCTCTGTATTGGCTGAGTGTTAAGTCTCACTTGGTTATAGGGCTATTATACGGCTATGATGAGCTCAAAGGTTGAAAGGAAAGGAGTCGAGGAAAATTAGACTTTAATACATATTACGAACTTAGGTTAATTGGTAGAACAATAAAGAACATACAAAGAATTCAAATAGTTACCGTGGTCAACGTGCCACTAATAAGATTTTGTATTTAAAATGCAATAAAAAAATGGGTAGTCGTAATGGAATTAAAATTGGGCTCTACACGAGTACATAGTAAGCACGGATATAGTAACCACAGACATAGTAAGCATGGGTATAGTAAGCACACAATGAAAAGGATGGGGTAACAGTAGAGCACAATTACAAATTTGGGGAAGCTAAAATATTCGTAACAAAACCTTGTACAAAATGGAGGGGGAGAAGATGCTCGTTTCCTGCGAAGTCGGGTTAGAGGTTGAGTCACTTCGATGGAGTCCAGGGTTAACTTGGTCGGAGTTGAGGTGTTCCTTCGAGATGACGGGGGAGGGAGCAGAGCCTTCGAGAGTAGAGGCTGTGAATTCTTCCGGTGGAATTCCTTCGAAGAAAACGGGGGGTGAGTTTCTCAGAGACGTCAAATGGTTTGTTTGGTCGACTATGCGTAATTAAAGTGGTATTACACGAAGATCAATCTTTACTGAAGCCTTTTGGGGCAAGACTTGGTTCTTCTTTGGAGATGGATACGTTTAACGTTATCAGACGGTTATTCTTACGGGGAGAGGATTTTTTGACTAATCCAGGGTGGATATTTGTTTTATCCAAGGAGGGATATTCGGTTTTATCTCACAAAATTCCCTTGCCTTTGGCGTATGACAACCCGAATCGAGGAGGAGTAAGATCGACTGCTTCCGTAGGCTTTTCTCGCACACAATCTCCTCGATTCCTGGCGACACGGGTGTATATCTACGCCTGGAGTGAGAGAGCTTACCCCAGAGAAGGCGGGGACTATCGTCCATCGTTTGAGTAGTGCGACTGCGTTGATCTTCGCGTGACTGGAAGAAGGAAGGGGGCGCCTGTGTGGAAAACTCGTTGTCTAAATACTCGGATTGATAATGGCAGCATTCCATCAGCACGCTCCTGTTGTTTCTCACGCTTTTGGGGTTCCAAAATTGTTCTAAGAGACAACGAGCCCCATCAGGTGGAGGGAATGCTTAAAACCAAAGTTATTTTTCCCATCACGTGCTTGTTCCCTCACACTATCCAATCACCTTTTTAGGATTTAAAGCCATTCATTGCACACTTGCACTGTTCCAGTGTCACGTAAAGTGTGCTGAAAAAAATAGAACGAAATACTCCCGGCGTTGTAAAGTTTGGGGAATAGAGGCGTAACGAATAAAGGTCAGACGTGGTACCTTCTAGGATCGTGTTCTGGGCAAAACAAGATGCGTAATAAGCCCGAAGGCTAAATCAAGATCGTGCAGGAGTTGCTGAAACCTAAAAACGAGGTCGGACGCGGATGCAATTAGACTCGTTTCCGACTGAAAGAGATGTCGGAACTGTGCTTACAAAAGTATACTGCACTGCACACGTCGAAGAGTAAGTGGCAGAGTAAGTGGCGGAAGGCACCCGTCGCCAAAAAGGAGACCGGTGGTGGTGGCTCACGTGCACCTTCCGCAAATTACGCTGGGCTCAGATGCATAAAACTCGCAGCCGTAGTTGAGCTTCAAGCAAATAAAGGAGCCCTAAAAGAGTAGAGCGGTAGCCCAATCCGCACCATATTTGCTGAATGTTAGACGTGAAATAAATTTGGCTGAAATCACTGAGTTACATTCATCTCCTCCTATTTTGCGAAAGGCAAGCACGGTACTTATTGTAAGGAAGTCTGGGTGGATACTCTCTGTACAGATCCTGATGAACAAATCTAATAAGCCATGACTCAATACCAAGGTGTCTAAGCATGACCTACGAGATATCAACCGGACCAGGGGCGTTATCTGTTGCTGAAGTGAGGCCTGAACGAAACACGTATTACCTAAATAGGACGTTAAAGATCCTCCGCCTCTAGGAGTAAAGTCCAGCAGGCGGCCTTCAGCGAACTCACTACATGCAATATATACTGGCAGAGCAGCATCCCTGAAAGAGAAATATGTCAGGAGGAATTCATCACAGACCGAGATTGCGATCCCATTCTACTGAAGGAATAGAGGGGATTATGCAAGAAATTGGCCAGATTCCTTTTGGCAAGCTTCCACATCGCTAGAAGTGGACTCTTCTAATTAAGTAAAAACACCCAGCGCCGCCAGAAAGAGTAGCGGCCGTGCTTCGAAACATACCGAAATCTAAACAATTCTACAATTTGAAGAGCTGGGCTTGTGGATGTTGTGGCTAGAGCTCATAATTTTACTAGTGATGAACTATCCCAGGTCACTATGAGATCAACTGACTTCTTTTTCGACGAGAATTGGAACCGAAAATTGCTTAGCAATGATATCAGCATGATTCATCTGCCTAGAGAGCTGACATTCAATAGTTATTTGATAGTTGCCTCTTTTTCTTGAGCTTTGATACTATGGTATCAACAAGGTGTATTATTGCTAAGGAAATATGTTTCCTCTCCTTTACAGATTATATTCAACCTGTCTGCTTACTCTCCACATCTGAAAGTGACCTTGGCGAATATGTACCTGTTACTTCGACTGGCTGGGACAAGAGAAGAAGTAATACCTTACATAGCTCCACAAACGCTAAGATAAAATCTGATTTTCATAAAAACTGAATGAAGAAGCAAAGTATGTACTCTATAGTACGTGTACTCCGTACAGATATGTTTCCTGAGGCTTCAGCCCCCCCCCCCTCCCATCACCTTGGTTTCGGCAGCAGCATTTCATGGAGGAGTATTTTATTATGACAGTCCTTTTGGTTACTAATCTTTTTACAGTTTTCTCTTTTTTGCCACTTTATTTTCTAACTCTTTGTTACATTCTTTCCCATACCAGAAGAGAGGAAACTACGGGAGATAGGGGGTGTTTAACTCATTAAAAAGGCCGGGTAAAGTCCTATCCTTTGGCCTGGATAAGTGGTGGTTTTTCATGAATGCCGTTTAAAAAAAAGAAGTTGTAAGAAACTCCGGTTCTGATGGTGGTCGAGAATCCTACACTTTCAAACACCGCGTGTGTATTGACATACGGCAGCAAAATCACCTCTGAAATAATTTGGACCGACGCCTACAGAGAAAAGTGAACCAGTTACGTGAGTCTACTCCTTTTTCTACAGTTGACATCATTTTGTAGGACCACGAAAACCAAAAATAACTTACGGGGGCCTGCTCTCAAAAGCTTTTGAGCTTCGTAAAAAAGTGGTAAGATTTGCTGAGTGAAAGTGAGTGAAGAAGACACAGAGTAAACTACCTGAAAAGGATGCAGTGGAGATATCAATATTAAGGGCTCGCAACTCTCCTGTGTTTATTTCCATTCCAAAAAGACAACGCTGCGTTCGTCGATAAGTCAAAGAAGCATCCAAATACAACTTTTCGTGGCCACAGACATTTGGGATTTGAAGAATGTCATTTATTGGTGAAAGTTCTCATGCCATTTGGCATTTATTGCTGAAAGTTCCGATGCCATTTGGGGTAGAGATAGTTTTGAGATACCTACTGGGCGCAAATGAAAGCCATTTAGGAAATTACTTTTTTCATTTATAATCACGAAGGGGGATGGGGGCATTTCGAACAAAAAGAGTTGCAGAGTTTTGTGAAGAGATGGTGTAGTAAGGGAAATGAAAAGGCATATAGCCAGACTAACAAGAAAGAGACTACTCATGGTGGTGAGCATAATGGACATGTGCCAAGAACCTGACTCTGTGACTAGGTTGTTTTGCAGGTGGATTCCGGTGGCTCATTGAACTACAAGACAGGTACGGTGACGGAGACGAGAGGAATCGTGTCGTTTGGTCAAACCCTCGTATGCAAAGCCGGGCATCCCGAGGCATTCACCCGGGTCAGCCACTACTTCGACTGGAGTAAGACCAACACCGGCGTCACCCGTGGTTAGCCTTAACCAAGAGCAGTTGTTATTAACGCCCATCCGCCGCAAAACACAGATCCGTAGAGTTTTCTAATAAATCTAATACACAAAAAAACTTTAAATCTATTGCAGCCACTCTATAATCTAGTAAACACAAAGTTACTTATCGTTTTTACCATGCCTTGAGCCTTACTCGTGAGGGAGCTCTCTTCATTCCCGGGCATATAGAGAGCTAGGGGCATTAGTATCTCGTCCAGTGAGGGGAGGGGGAAACCGGGCAGTTGTGCAGCTATGAGCTGTAACTTCTCGTCCAGTGATAGTTCGTCTCTGGGAAGTTGGGGAGCTACATTAGGTAACACCTCGTCCACTGAGGGGTCATCTCCGTGCATGCTGGGGGCTATGGGCTGCAGCATCTCATCGAGTGAGGCATCGTAATCACGGATTTGTGGAGATACGGGCTGTAGCATCTTGTCCAGTAAGGGATCATCTCCAAGGGTCGGGGGAACTACGGGATGTAGCATCTCGTCCAGTGAGGGGTGGTCACAGGGCCTGTTTGGAGTTACGGGCTGTAGCATCTCGTCCAGTGAGGCGTCGTAACCGCAGATGTGGGGAGATACGGGCTGTAGCATCTAGGGCAGCGAAAGATCATCTTTGGGCATGTGCATAGCTACAGGGTGCATTATCTCACCCAGTGAGAGATGGTCTCAAAGCATGTGGAGAGCTACGGGCTCTATCATCTTGTGCACTGTGGGTTCGTCTCCTGGCATGTGGGAGCTACCGGCTGTTGCATCTCGTCCAGGTAGCGGTAGCCTCAGAGCATTTGGGGGGCTCTGGGCTTTTGCAATATGGGAAGCTACGGGCTGTAGCATCTCGTCCATCTCGCCATGTCATCAGGTTCCAATAAAATGATAATGATAATCTTTACACCGCCAATGAAGCATGCCTTGAGGTAAATCCTGCTTCCAGCGAGGTATTTTTCAGTTTTAAGCTGCTAACAAACTGTATCATAAAATGCCTATTTGGACGACCTAAAGAATATCACGTGTCGTATCTTACTAGATTTCTTCAAGTCGTAAAAAGAGCGATTGTTACAATCAGCACGAGAAATGGTGGCCTTGCGCTTGTTCCATCAATCTTCTAGTTTCATTATTTCTCATGTGTTAATTAGGTTAGGTGTAGGTACCTTTCGCCCATCCAAGATGGTTTACTCCGGTAAATACAGTGCCGGAAAAAATCCGATCACTAACCATAACACATGTATTTTTTACATATTTCAGAAAGCTGTAAAATATTGTTCTAATCTACATAGATATAGAGTTAGGGTAAACTGAGTTCTGTAGAACAGTCATGTGGCTTTCTGGCCTTCTGGTGCATCAGATGGCTGATAGAAGCGTGTGTGAGAGTAAATGTCGTCAAATTCCAGCTCATAGACTGTGTTCACAAAATATTAACTATTTTTATTAAAAGTGCTGTATTTAAGAAAGGCTATAATGGCTGCGAAGAAACAACTATAAAATGACAAAATAGATTTTCTAAGGATATATAAAGACAATACCCCAAAATATAATTTTAATATATATATATATATATATATATATATATGATAATAAAAGGGGGGCAATTTATATATATATATATATATATATATATATATATATATATATATATATATATATATATATATATATATATATATATATATATATATATATATTTACAAAAGGGAGAACAAATTACTTATGGTAGTTAAATGAACTAATTGAAGATTAACGCAAGTAACCTAGTGATAACCATACAAGATCGCTTTACCTTCGAGGGCAGACGAATCGGATGGGGGAGGTGGAAGACAACGCCGCCAGGTCTTCAAGAAGATAGTTTGGAGAGTCTTGACGAGGAGGACTCAAAGATGGGGTTGTATTACTTCGTGATGAAGAATGAAATTTTCTCTGCTCGAGAGAGACGTAATCTCAACTCGAAACGATTCTGCAGATCGGCAGGGAGTCTCATTCTCGAAAGAACGG
This sequence comes from Ceratothoa steindachneri, assembly GCA_963969495.1. Lineage (NCBI taxonomy): Eukaryota > Metazoa > Arthropoda > Malacostraca > Isopoda > Cymothoidae > Ceratothoa > Ceratothoa steindachneri. Next base: position 82,523,593 of record OZ018318.1, read on the forward strand.
GAATCTTGAAGGGGTGGTGAAGATGAGAGGTCCGCACAACTCTCCTGGAAGAAGGGGGTTCGATAGATTTCCTCTTAACAGGGATAACGCATAACGAAGGTAAATCTGCTGACGAGATCTTCGATGACGTACGACGACGGGTTACGGGGGTTTACGGGAAACATACGGCAGTCTCGACGGAGTGGATGGTGGGCTTTCAATCTCCTCGAGAGATAGTGAGCTTCGGGCTAAATACCCGGGGGGTTAATCCCATAAACACCTCAGGGCCTTGCTGTCCCTAGATGATTCTTGGCGCCACTCTAAGCAAGCATATTTCATGATAACGCGTCGTTCCAGACGATGAAACTTGCCTCGCGATATGAGGGTAGGGTTAATATGGCTGCGCACGGCGTTATTACAAGGGAGGGGGGACGATTGGCGTCTGAAAACAAACACAGCTGAGGCGGGTGATTAATCGATTGACGGATTCTTCCTCTACTTTCTAAAATTCTCACGATGGCTCACGTGGTCTTAAAAGAATAGAGGGGTATTTCCAAGGGGCTTCCTCTCACGGTGGTCCTTTGAGGGCATTCCCTCGCAGTGGCCTTGCGCTTGTTCCATCAATCTTCTGGTTTCATTATTTTTCATGGTTAGGTTTAGGGACATTTCGACCATTGAAGGTGATTTACTCGTGTAACTGCAGTGCCGGAGAAAATCTGATCGCCATCCATAACACATGTATTTTTTACATATTACAGAAAGCTGTAAAATATGTTCAGAGAGAGAGAGAGAGAGAAAAAAAAAACAGTCATGCGGCTTTCTGGCCTTCTGGTGCATTAATTGGCTGATAGAAGACGGTTGTGAGTGGACGTGTCGTCAATTTTCATGACATAAAGTGTGTTCACAAAATAATAACTCTTTGTAATAAAAGTATGGTATTTTAAGAAAGCCTAAATGACAAAATAGATGCTATTATTGCATTAAATAAAGCTGAAAAATCACAAAGACGAATTGACCAACATTTAGAGATATCTCAATGTACAGTGAATTCATAGGTTTCCTACCATATAAGTGATGATGTTTCTGGTACTCCACTCCGAAAAAGTGGTAGTGGGACACCTAGAAAGACGATTTTACGTACTGATATTTTTAATAAAACGTACTGAGTTAATGAAACCAACAATATTAGCAAAAGTAATTAAGTTTGGGCATCATAATTTGATTAAAGACACAATCAACTTGCGGCAAAAGGAGCTAGGTTTGCTATTTTGCATGCTGCCAAGAAACTTTTCCTGAATGTCGAAATGCGCAAGAAAAGAGTTAAATTTTGTAAAATGCACATCAATTGGGTTATTGATGATTGGAAAACGGTTCTCTTTAGTGATAAATCCTCTTTTTTAACATTCAGAAGCTTTCCAAGAATGGTACACCACCCGCGTGGCTCTGATGGGGCACCTTGTCATAAGACAAAAATTATTAGTAAATTGCTCAACAATAATGGAATTGGTGTTGTAGATTGGCCTGGTAATAGTTCAGATCTCAATTCGATCGAGAATATACATATATTTATGGTTCATTGTAAAAAAAGTTCAAATGTCACAATACTTGTTCGATTCCGAACCTTCCCGAAGTCATCAAAAAGGTCTGGTGCACTGAGATATCACAAGAAATGTGCCAAAATTTGATCCATTCGATGCCAGAACGTCTCAAACAAGTCATCAAGAACAAAGGACATATGAAGAAATACTAGTATAAGGTAAGAATATATGTCAAGAATAAAGGCTCCTTGCTGCCCTGTGGCCCGTTAAAAACACGAGGTCAGGCAGGAGATCAGTCCCTGTAAGAGAGGACCGTGAGAAAAGTCAGAATATTAAACTGCTTTCTGTGATAAGCGAGGGATTGAAATCTCAATTGGCCCATCCTTGGTTTCGGTCCATTTCGTTTGGCACGAATAGTCCCCCCAGTTAGTGTTACTACTAGAGTTTAAACTCCTCCTGGTTAAAGTCCCTCGAATATCAACCCTCTCCCCCGTAGAACTCGCACTGAGTAGCTCTGTTAATTTGATTTTTGTATTCATCCAGTATCTATTGCCATTATTTTATTTAATCTATTTATTGTGTATAACTGTGTAAATATTAAAGTATATTTTGTTTCTACTTTTTCATAAGCCACATAGCCGCAGCCTTCATTAGTTTAATATCAACCAACTGTCCCAACTGCATTCACTCCTTTGAATTTAAATCCTTCGCACTCGCCCCCCCCCCCCCCCTTCGATCCACCATCTCTGTTTTAACCAGAGTTTATTCAAGGTCACCCCTTTGACCTTGAGCGTCAATGAAGATTGGGTATAAGTGATGTATATGTCGGGGTCATTCTACGACAATGTACATAGATTAGGTTTAAATTCTTTAAAATATTGATTGTGTATAAAAAATCAGTAAAATTCTCATGGTGATCAGATTTTTTTGCAGGCACTTATTGTTGGTTTACTCTGGTAATAATTCCACGATCTCTATTTTTTATATTCAATTCAAGACGATTGGTGGTAATCAAACAAAGGATAAAAATCAAACATGGAGGAGTGCACTCCCTTCTTATAATATAATTTTGGCACGCTATCCCTCAGGAAATGAAAACCTGATTGCCGATCAGAGAAGCTACCAATTGACTATGGTAGGCTTTGCTGTCTGTCGAACGTTCACGGGACTTAAGATTTGAGACATTGAGGACGACCTTAAGGTGCGGGCTGGACTCCTTGAACTACAGAATAACCCGAGTATTTGTATGCCCGATTCTGAGGAAGAACGGGGAGTTTGGAGAAAGGAGTCACAAGCTCTAAACATCTTACTCCGGAGGCGGAGTCAATTCATCATTTAGCAGCAAGGGGCGAGACAGAGCGGCTCTTTCACGCCTCGCCACCGGGGAGGGAGGAGGCTTGGGACGAGTTTGCAGGAATGGGGAATATTTCCCCAATGCTCTCAGGAGTCGAAACTTCGTGAATGTTCGAACAGGAAATGACGTCGTCCACGGCGGGATACCATCGCACGTGGTCTCCAATAAATGGGGGGGGGGGGAGTCAGAGGTTGTTCTTATACAGACAGTCAGAAGTGGAGGATGGCGGTAGAAAAATATGAAGATAATTACTTCATGTTGTCTAATTTAAGCCGAGTGTAATCCACCGTTCTATCAGCGACCAAAATGCATTTAATTAAGGTTGCCGCTTCCAGAAGCTTAGTATATACTTCAAAAGACCAATGTTAGCAAATAGTTCTTTCCGACCTGTAATTGACGCATACTCTCGTTTCCTCTTTGCTTTTTCACGCGGACATGTCACATTCTCTTCTTTTATACGATGCTTGAGACAAATCTGTTTTATTTAATAAATCCTGACGGGAAAACTCCATTCGTGTTCTAAGAAATTCTTGATTTTCTACACCGGCATGGCTTCAGTAGTTTTGGTACTATTCTGTATCATTCTCGATGGAATGGCGAGTGTGAACACTACGACATCAAAATGGAAGACCATAAAACTTCAATGAAATTTGAAAATCTCTTAATCGATGAAATGTAGGTTGTTTTATAAGATACATTACATTCTCTTTTCTGACTGACCTCTGGTGTTACAAATACAAGGAATAACAAGGAAAAGAGGTACCCTAGTAGACCTTACGGTCCATTCAAAGAGTATACCTTTAAGTGAGCACATGATCAGGCGCAGTCTTCTAAACGGGCAGATTAATGCTCTAGAAGAGCACTCAAGCCACGCTTCAAGTCTCCAAACCTCTATTTTCAAGACTTTGTCTAGTCTCGACTTGAACTTTTCAACCGAGTTGCTGTTGACAACTTTACTGGAAGTGCGTTCCAATGGCCGCAGAAGCTATATGTGAAAGATTTGCCACACATATCACGCTGGTAACGCTTCAGTTCAAGTTTGTAGCCGTGATTTATTGTTCTGCTCTGGCTAAGCTGGAAAATATCCCTGTAGTCTACAATATTAAAGACTCGAAGTATTTTGAACACTTCGATAAGCTGACCACGCAGTCTCCGGGTCTCCAGTGAGAACAAGTCTAATTCCCGTAATCTATCTTCGTAACTCTTGTGTCTGATAGAGGGAATCAGTTTATTTGCCTTCGCTTGCACACGTTCTAATCTTTCCATATCCTTTCGAAGCGAAGGATTCCAAATTTGTACGACATACTCCAAGTACGGTCGGACAAGGGAGTTATACAAACACAGTACTATCTCCTTGTTCCGATATCCAAACTGTTGCTTTATATAACCTAGCAGCCTTTGGGCTTTCTTCTCCGCCTCAATACACTGCCTCGGGAACTTGAGATCACTAGTTATAGTTACACCCAAGTCCTTCTCAGTGTCAGTGGATTCAAGAGCAGTGCCTTGAAGATATAATGAGATTGGGGGTTTCGGTGGCCGATGTGCATCACTTTGCATTTATTCACGTTAAAAGGCATTTGCCGCGTGTCTAACCACTCCCCAATCTTCCGAAGATCATCTTGAAGGCAGTCAGTATTTCCTTCCTTTGCGACGTTCATACCAAGCTTGGTGTCATCGGCAAATTTGGAAATCTTGGCAACCATGTCACCGTCCATGTCGTTGACGTAGATGATGAATAGTAGTGGTCCCAGGACAGAACCTTGAGGAACACCGCTAGTAACGGGCAGCCACTCAGAAGCCTGTCCATTCAACACCACCCGTTGCCGTCTGCCGCTTAGCCAGTTTTCTATCCAACTTGCTCCATTTCCGTCTATGCCCAGCGCACGCACTTTCCGGGGGAGGCGTCGGTGTGGTACTTTATCGAAGGCTTTTTGAAAGTCTAAGTAAATAACATCCACCGCCTTATTTCGGTGGTGCTCACTGAAAAGGAAGTGGAAGAATTCCACAAAATACGTTAGGCATGACCGTTGCCTTCGGAACCCATGCTTGGAACTCCTTAATCGCAAGTTTGACTCTAAATATGACGTCATTTTGTCCACCATGATGCTTTCCATGAGTTTACCGACTATTGAGGTTAAGCTAATAGGTCGGTAGTTCGACAGCTGGTTAGGGTCTCCTACTACACAGCAGGAGAAGTGATTCAACTTTCAACCACTAACATCCATTTGACGCACTCTCTTGTTCTGGTTTTCTAACAGTGAACTTGTTCTTCTACGGCGACATAACATGTCATATAATTTTGACCCGCTCTCTGCGGAAGCAGAATTAATCGAATCCAACCATCAGTACATCCATGTTTGTTTGGTCGACAGCAGAGAAACAACCGTTAGCATGCGCATCGTCGCCACAGTCAGATAAGTGAACCTTTCTCACCCTTTTTCACCATTTTGTGTCAATTGAATACAAATGTTTATCCCATCCAGCTTTAACTACTACCCCCCCCCCCCCCTCCGCCCCCGAAAAGAGCGAGGTCAATTCGCTGGCTTATGATAACAAAATTACGAATGCTGGTCGCAAACGTCGATTTCTGTCTTCTTAATCGTTTCGTGGATCTCGTCTCCTCGGTAAACATTTCCACAGACCAACACCTATAAATGAGTTTTCATATTTATCATCAGTGTTACCTTATCCTTGATGTTATTACTTTGTGTGTAGTTTTCAGAGTTTGTATGTATAAAATTTAGTATTTTCCTCGTCCAAAAGGGAAGAATTTCATATTACATATAAGTGGGGGGGGGGGTTGTAAGGTTTTGGATGAGTTTGGGTGATTTGGATGATGAGAGGATCACCTTGAGAGGGTTAGTAAACATTTCCACAGACCAACACCTATAAATGAGTTTTCATATTTATCATCAGTAAGTTACCTTATCCTTGATGTTATTACTTTGTTTGTAGTGTTCAGAGTTTGTATGTATAAAATTTAGTATTTTCCTTATCCAAAAGGGAAGAATTTCATATTACATATAATGGGAGGGGGTGTTTTGTAAGGTTTTAGATGAGTTTGTATGATTTGGATGATGAGAGGATCACCTTGATATATTTAAATTCCACCTTATTTTGTGATCCTCTTTACTATTGCGCTCCCCATCAGATTGTTGGGAAACGTTGGTCGTTAAACAGGATTTGGGTGATACGATTACGTTCCAAGAAATTATTATCCGACTCCTAAAGGTAATGGATGAATATTTTTGGCTGGGCGATGAGTAGAAATTCTGATATGATTTTGCCTTCGTGCAAAATTGTGATGGAAACAAGAAGACTGTAGTTATATTCTATTTAGTGTCCTTGGGTGGCAAGTGGAGGAGGATTTTGAATTAGATTGATTATCGATTTCACGGGCTTATCTTTGATGATGCTTGAATACAATTCTCTTAATGTTCGTGTTTTGGCACGATGAATGAATAAGACTCGTCCTGATTTAAGATCAGTTGCGTAAATGTTATCTCCTAATGCGGATGAAAATGACTTGATTGGTATGAGATGAGCGATATGTGAAACTGCTCCTCGAAATCATTTCTCTCGGATGATTTCTCTCGAATGAATAATCTCCTGTAGGGATGTGAATATGTATCAGAGAAAACTTCCTTTCAACGCGAGAATATAAATAGCACATTAAATTACCAACTCAAGATGGACTCGCCGTAGCGCGACGGCAGAGTGCTGGCATTTGGATTCAAAGACCCGTGATCAAAACTCCTAGGTCCAAAATATTTACGAAGAAAAATCAAGAGAAAACGGGAAATCAAGGAAAACGGTTTCAAGGGCTAACTCATCAAGAATCAAGAAGAACTTATCGAAAATTAAGAATCAAGGAGAAATCATCACGTCATCAAGAATTAAGAAGAAATTATCTCGTGATCAAGAGTTTAGAAGGAATCATCACATCAAGATAAATGCAAGTTAATATAAAGATACATCAAGAAAGAATTACGAAGATCAAGAATTAACCCAGCCAACTTAAATGAAGAAGGAATCTCCACCAACAAGAATACGAAGAGTCAGATAAATGCAAGACAAATGTTTCAAGGGGCAACTTCAGTCAAGAAATAATAAATAGATTCGAATATAAAAATCGAGATGAAGAATGATATAGATAACTAAGTAAAATTATAATAAATGCCCCCCATACTCCCTCCTCATCGATTTGCTCGTTTTATACTTGTGAGAAAATATACTGTAACGGTGAAATTTGGTCAAACGCTTGGTTTTCGTCTTCCTTAACAAAATAGAAATATAATATTGTAGTTGTAATTTGATGCTCACCAAATGTCGTTACGATCTGGCTAACCCATTTTGTGGTTCCTTTTTGTAACCACAGAATAATTAGTCTCATTCCCAGTTTACCTTTTCACCGCGAATTTGGTCTTTTCGTGAAATCAAAATGGGAACGGTTCTAAAGTAACCTGTTACCAGTTACAAGGTCGAGATTGAACGAATTTATGTCTCACCAGATCTTCACCAACGCCGACTTGGAGTGCCGTATTCCTTAAATCTTCAAGTTTCACCGATGGTCGTCCGTGGAGTGGAGATGAAGCTATCAATTTCTCGAATAATTCGGGTTTAGGGCTTTCAAATAGGCTGATAACTTCAGTCCTCAGTTGTGTATATTTCTGCGATGAAAGAACTGCGTCAGGTAGACGATTGACTGTTTCCGCTGGTAGAGCTGCAAGAGTATGGAAGAATTTGGTGTCCTCTCTGGTTATCTTTGCAATAGGGAATTGTGCTTCCACGATTCTGAACCAACCAGCTACCGCTGCGTTGTTGAAAATCGGAAGCTTGACTACGATGGATTTTGCGGCTTCTTCTTGGAATATTCGTTCAGTTGTTCTTGAATCCAGTTTATACTATTTTTCTTATTCGATTTTCAATCACTAATAAAGGGCCACCAATTTATTGTGGGGGGGGGGAGAGATTGTAGATATTGTATGATGATGGATCAGACGCGTCTTGATGTTAGATCAGTTGAGTAAATGTTATCTCCTAATGCGGATTAAAATGACTTGATTGGTATGACTAGAGCGATATGTGAAACTGCTCCTCGAAATGATTTCTCTCGAATGAATGATCTCTCTCCTCCTCGATTTGTTCATTTTATACTTGAACATATTTACAAACATATATATATATATACATAGACAATACATTTGAAAACCTTTTCTCCCGTGAGAAAATATACTGTAGCCGTGAAATTTGGTTAAACGCTTGGTTTTCGTCTTCCCTAACAAAATAGAAATATAATATTGTGGTTGTAATTCTATTCTCACCGAGTGTTGTTGCCATCGGGCTAACCAATTTTAAGGTTCCCTTTTGTAACCACAGAATAATTAGTCTAATTCCCAATTTACCTTTTCACCGCGACTTTGGTATTTTCATGAAATCAAAATGGGAACGGTTCTAAAATATCATGTTACCAGTTACAATGTTTCATTTGAGTTTCTTTTTGTTCCGTTTCACACACATGAATTTATTTACATTGGCTGATTGTACACATTGCTACTTCATGGGTTTGTTTGTGCACATATTGTGTGCACCACACATACATTATTATTTTTTGCTATTATTGTATAATGCAAGTTTATTACATCTGCGTTTTAATATTCATGTAGTTGATTTTTTGACAAATGTTTTATTCTACTGATTAAAAAGCCATAAAAAAATTTGTTTTCTCCAGAAAACAATATGAAAAAGAAGTTTGTTTGAAGCTTGATCTGATAATAATAAATCTAGTCAGTAATATGACTGTGAGTAATTGTTTAATTTGTTAATGCCTTATGAACCTAACTACAGAAAAGAGGTATAAATATTACTAAAATGATGATTTACTAATGCAATTCTTTTTTTTACAGATACAATGTAAATAGAGTGAAATTTTATGTTTTATTCAAGCTCACCGCATACCACAAAAGGACAGACTACCGATAGTCACATCTAAAAGATACTCAATTTTAGCTTCTCTGTTTTATAAGAATGAAGATCATATTTTCAGTGATTCAATTGTGCGGAACAAGTTCGATGAGTTTTGTGGCAAGTGTCCGGCTTAAAGAAGACAATACTGGTATCTGGGTGCTTAATTTGAAGAATAATCGAACACAATTTCGTACTTTGCAGACGAAGCTTTTGAAAATACCAGGTTTATAGTCTATGTGGGTAATAATAATATGTTTTTCTACTAGGTCGGAAGAGTAGCCTGCGGGTTATAGGTCGCTTTTGAGAACCCTTAAAGACATAAGCTGTAAAATTATTCCTACATGTGTACTGCCGCGTGTGACCTATGGTAACAGCTTTCACGGTCTATCTTCCTACATTAATAACTTCGTCAAATTTGGGATCATTTTAAATGGAGTAAGATCTGCGACGTTAGATAGGCTTTTAAATAGCTCCTTACGCTCTCTTTGACTAGGACATTGCAAGTTCCATTGATTATAATGAGACTTTTTTCGACGCAGATCCACTGAACCGGGAGAGGCAGCATAATTAAAGTTAATGGTCAGTCACACAAAATCGAAAATTAATGATCTTTCAAGTCTGGTAAGTATGGAAAAGTTTTCCATTAATGCAATAACTAAGTCTTGGCTTAAATAATACAGTATAGAACATGTCATACGCAGATTTAATTTAAATGGTTATAAACTTTTCCTAAAGATAAACATACAAAGAGAAAGAGTGCAGAGTCCTCTTGTATGTGAGATACAATTAAAACGCAATGGTTTCTGATACCATTACTCTAGGTAGCACGGATTTAAAATAATCATTATAGCTAAGGGGGGGAGGCACAAATTTAAAAGTTACCAGGGGCCTCCCTTGGAGGACGGGCCCTAAACGAGTGTCCCAACCCTTTTTTGAATGACAGACACAGTTAATAAAACGATTAAATATAGAAGCCGATAAAAATATAAACAAATATTAGCTCGAGCATTAGTCAAGCAAAGTAGAAGAAGTTACTTAGAGGTGATTTTTTTTGTGATTCCGTTGCTACAGGCTTTGTTTTATAATCAGTCTAAATCAAGAATTTCCAATATAAATCTATATAGATTTTGACTGGTATATTTGATAAATATAATATCTTGGTTTCACATATTTTTGTTTATTTCTTGTCATCATAGATAAGTATTGGGTATTAAAGCGTCTTAATAATTACTATTATTGTTGCTGTATCAGACCGATGGAATTTATCATTATGAATTTTGACGAGTCTCTTTGTTCATTATGTAATATCTCGGTTTCACATTTTGTAGTATACTTTTCTAATCATACATAAGTATTCCCTATTTAAGTGGCTTAATTATTTTTATTGTTTTATTTGACACACTCTCGGACATACCAGAAGGCACAAAAATATTGCAGGAGTTGTTTTCATGTTATTCATGATAATCAAACATTCGTATGCGGGAGGCTCCTAAAGGAGTTAATCCCCCAGGGCCCCAAATCCCTAGCTATGCCACTGATAGACCCCATACAAAACGAACAAAATTACGAATAGTATTTTAGTTTCTAGGGAATGCTGCTAAGCAATGACTGCCATTCAAATATGGCGATTTTACCTTTTCAAATATAAATTTTAATGACGAAAGAGCTAATAACGAGGAAAAGTCATTCCTTGATTTTTAAAGGAAAATTTATCTCCGCCAAATATTTAACGATCCAACGCGCGAACAAAACATTCTTGATTTGATAAATAATAAACAAGGGAAACTCTGTTGAAAGGGTCTCTGTCGGCGAACATATAGGCCAAAACGATCCCCAACAATGCTATTCTAATTAACTTAAAAATGGCTAATTTCATTAAGGCAAATTTGACTGCATTTCGAAGTAATGAAGGCATGTCAATTGGGCGAAAGTGCACATTATAAACACTATTGCTGCGATCTAAGACAATTTTAAAAAATATATATATTGCGTATGATAACTAAGGCCAAAATGGGAAATAACTTTACTCGAAATAGATGCTCGCCATGGATTAATAAGGAAATATAGTTTGCTATAAGTGAGGAAAACCTCTATTATCACAAAGGGTGTAAATAGTCAAAATTATGATCATGATATGCACCTAGTAAAAAGTAATGTAAAAAAGGCAAAAAGTCAGTACCCAATTGATCTTTCTAAAATATACGAATTAAAACCCAAACACTTCTACGCGTAAGTAAAAAAATAGGAAACAGATTCGAGATTCTCTATGACAAATGAAAAATGACGAGGGAAACTATATAGCGACACAGGAGGTATTTCACAAATTGGAAATTTTCTGAGGCGTTTACTGTAGAAATCATGTCACATTCTTGTTTCTCCCGGTGTAATTGATTTTAATGAAGAAAACATACTTGCCAATTTTAAGTGCTAACAGATCGAACTCCCAAAATGTGTAGACAAATTCCCACTAAAATTTACATGAGACATGTTGAACAGTTAACGAGATCATAGTACCACTCACCAAAATTTTTAAACATCTTTAATATGCAGTAATGTTACTGAAGAATTTACGTCAGCAAATGTTATACAATTCTTAAAAAGGTGGATCACATAAAGCATAGACCAATTAGTATAATATCGGTTGTGGGCAAAATTATATAGTCAATTATGAGAGATAAAATCGTGTCTCACTTAGATAAACAACTAAATTAAAGATAGTGAACACAAATTTATAACACCTTGCACAGGTTTTAAAAACTTTTTAGAATGTTTTCAAGAGATGAGGTGAAAATATGTTCGTCATAATGTCATAGAAGGAACTTTTGAATATGAGTGACGCACGTATATTAGGTTACTAAGACTTGTAATATTGCTTCGTGTCGTTATGATAGTATCCTAAGACTAATATTTCGATGGCGGAGAGGGTATATCGCAAGTTATAAAGTCACAAATATACAATATTTCCACCCAATGCTGAAACACAATAATTCTTCTACGACGCCATCTTGAAATGCTATGAGACGGACTAAGTTTCGTACTTCTCTTTAAATTTATTATTATTATCTGATGGACTACAAACTCTTTCATGTAGAACAGAATGCTAAAAAACCCTAAGGCACCAGCAGAGAAGGTAGTCCCATAAGAGAAAAATAGAGGAAAATAAAGGGAAACATGAGAAATAAACACGCTACTTAACACCTTAGCAGGAAGGAATGAGCACTAGTTTTAAACCTAGGCAGTTCCTGAGTCTTAATGACAGGACTAGGGAGCTCATTCGATAACCTGGTAGTTGCTGGAATGAAGCATCTAGAGTATTGAGATGTGTTACATCTCCCAACTGTGAAAGCTTGTCTATTTGCATTTGTGGCCTTCCTAGTAAACCGAGCTGGACGAAAAGGATCAGGAAGTTCACTGTACAAACGATGGTTAGGATTATGATGTATTTTATACAACATATACAGTGAACTCACAGAGCAGCGGTGCCACAAGTCAACCTCAAGATCCTCTCCAGTAGCTTAAGATGAGAGGCTGCAGCAGAGGACCAGACAGGAGAACATTACTCCAGACAAGGAAGTATGAATGAGTTGAAACAGTTTCCATAAGAGGAATGTCTTCAAAAAATCTAGACGATTTTCTAAGTAAACCAATCTTTTAGAAAGAGAAGAAGAAATAGAGCGTACATGTTGTTCAAAGGTAAACTTGTCAAAAGGACCCCCCCCCAAAAAAAAAAATTAAAAGATAGACAAGTGTTCAATAAAACATTGTTTATGATAAGATCAGGATTATTGTGGTACAAAGTTCTATCTCTATTAACAATCATACTTTGGGTTTTATTTGCATTCAGCTTCATACCCCCAAAATTGTACCAATCATTTATCTTTGTTAGATCTCTATTCAGTGAGTCAGAGATCAGATGCCTGTGAACAGGAGATGGTATGACTGCTATCAAAGTAGCATCATCAGCATAAGCAACTAGTTGGTTTTCCAGTCCAAGTTACGCTCCTGCGTTTTTTTTTTTAATGTTAATATCAGGTAACCATTTTAGTTCCAAACGAAGATGTAGTAGAAATACCAAAAGTGAAGATTAATTTCCATAACATCCCGAGCACGAATTTTGTCCATAAAATGTATTTTTCAGACGTTTTTAGGCTTACTTTCTACTTAACTACACATTTATGTGAGCAAAGCTACCACGAAAAGTAAACTATTTTCGGCAAAAAAAAGCAATTTACGGACACAACGATAATCGTAAATTGCTATCTTAACCTAAACTAATTAAACCAAACAGCTCGTCATAAAAAGGTTAGGTTAGATAAGGTTAAGGTAGAAAACCTTGAGAATTCTGAATTATTGCGATCATATAAATTTGACTCATCCTTTGAACGCGTTGATGAAAATCGTATGAAACATTTTTACTTATAAAATTGTTTCAACTCATTTCCAACTAATGTGGTTCAAAGCACATAAATCAACTTTAAAAATGGAAGCACATCTATTTAATTATTGAATCCCTTTGAATAAACCATTTCATTACTCGTACCGTGCTACGATTTTTTTACCCTAAAAGTCACCCGAAGCCTTCCTTACCTAACCTGCCTCACTCTCTTTACGTTAGCCATAAGCGGATCTAAGGGTCTTTGCTGGTCTTGATTCCATAATAAATCTATATCATCGAAAGATTTCTCTGCCCAAATGCTTGGTCAAAAATGTTGTTAGCATTAACCCTTTTGTAGTATCGCTCAAACTCTTTTATACTCATTGATATACGTACTGGGATTTAAAATACTTAACTTTCTTCCTTTTGAATCTGTCTTGTTTCCACCCGTCAGTACCCCAATATTTTTTTTTTTTAATTTCCTCATGAAGGCTATAGGGCAGCCTATACATTTTACCCCGATAGGCATAATATGTATAAGGGTAGAGTGGATAAAAGTAAATACCAAAATTATAGATGAATACACCTGATGAATATTGTAGAAGATGGGTATGGAAAATTTTGATTTTGCCTTTGCAAAGTTTAAGTGAGATGAGCAAGGTGGGTTTACATCGGGTAGAGGGTGGAACAGTTAAAAATATTTGCTCACTTCGGTCGAAGTGATAAATTCTGTAACCACGCTGCTTATCAGTGAATTCTCCCAGGAAAATCGGAAAATCGATTGCGAAGGGAAATGATAGAAACAGTGGAATATATCAAGGATTTGGTGGTATAAAAGAGCAGCCGTGGCTGAACTACATCACACATCAGAGCCAAGATGATTGCTCAGCTTACTTTTCTTCTCCTCTCCACATTGGCTGTTGTAAGTATTTGCTCCTAATTAACTACTAATGCTGTAAATTATAAGTCATTGGGCACTTGGGATTTTTTAGATTTCTTATTTAGAAAATTATCGTGAGTTTGTTTTCAACAGAGTGCCAACCCAGCAGCCAATAAGCCTTGGCACTGGGTTCATCGTCAGATCATTGTTGATCCCAACCCAGGTAGACACCTGGGCGTTGACGCTGGTGAAGATCTTGAGCCCAAGAGACCGACACCAAAAGTGGCTCAAAATGTTGTTGTAGTGTGTAAGAGTCAATTCTTTTTTCATTCTGATGTTATAAATTTAATATTGAACTAAAAACATAAAAGAAACCCACAGAGGCATCTTGGAAAGAAGGTTTCCAAAGGTATATCATCTATTTATGATGTTATGGGAAAATCGGTGTGGATCAAATAAAGTATAAGTGGGGTACGCATCTATCTTGAAATTGTGTCGTTCTTCCGTAGCAGAGGCAGGTTTTGTGATGGAGTTGATTGACTGGCGATAATTTCTAAATTTTATCTGAGACCTAAGTTGGAAGAACCATCAATTTGGATTTTTTTGTGTATGTGGACATCTCTTAGCAAAAGTCGAAAATAATGCATTTGGAGATTCTATTACACGAAACCACTTTAATGAAACAGTAATTTTTCCACACGTAATTGCTTTTGGGGGCGTGGGCGGTCCAGAAAAATTATTTACCTTAGGGTTAACTGTATTACTCTTATTTGCAGCGGACTGCGGACAAGCCCCCTTAGCCCCAGTTGTTAATGGTATCATTGTTGGGGGAACTGAATCCCCAGCCCATTCCTTCCCATGGCAAGTGGCCCTCTACATCGACAACATGTATTTCTGCGGGGGATCCGTGATCTCCGATGAATGGGTTATGACTGCTGCTCATTGCATGGACGGGTCAGTGGTTGCTCGTTTGGGATATTTATTTTTCTTCGGTTTTAATCGGAAGTCGCGGGGAAAGTTTGGTTTTCCTTGGGTCCACACCTTTGCCGAATGTATTGAACAATTCTACAATTTGCAGATCTGGGTTTGTAGTTGTTGTGGCTGGAGCTCATAACCTTACTAAGGAAGAACCATCCCAGGTCACTATGAGATCAACTGACTTCTTTGTCCACGAGAATTGGAATCCATATTTACTTCACAATGACATCGCCATGATTCACCTCCCTGCAAAGCTGACATTCAATGGTTATTTGATAGTTGCCTGTTTTCTTGAGCTTTAATACTATGGTATCAACATGGCCTATTAGGGCTAATGAACTATGTTTTTTTCTTCTTTCCAGACTATATTCAACCTGTCTGCTTACCCTCCACATCTGAGAGTGACCTTGGTGCTGGTGTAATTGTTACTTCGTCTGGCTGGGGACAGACCAGAGGTAATATGTTATAACCCAACAAACGTTACGATCAAATCTTTTCATAAAGGAGCATCATTTCATAAGAGAGTAGTTTAGTATGTCAGTCCCTTTGGTTTCTAATCTTTTTACACTTTTCTCTTTTTTTACTCTTTAATTTTCATCTTTTTGTCCGATTCTTTCCTATGCCCAGTTAAATTCCTACTCTTTGTGTTGATTATGGTGTGGATTTTCACGAATGCCATTTAAAAACAGAATTTGGAAGGACCTCTCCGGTTCTGATGGAGGTTCAGAACCCCACAATTACAAACACCGAATGCCAAAGGACCTACGGCAGCACAATTTCCCCTGAACTAATTTGCATCGACTCCTACGGAGGAAAGGGCGTCTGTAACGTGAGTCTACTTCTTTTTCTACAGTTAACTTCCTTTTGTAGGACTGCGAAAACAAATATAAACCTATGGGTGCGTCATCTCAATGTGAAGGGTTCAAAACTCACCTGTGCTTATTTCCATTTGGAAAAGACAGCGCAGTGTTCTTCTAAAAACCAAAGAAGCACCCAAATAGAACTCTTGGTCATTTATTGGTGAAAGTTCCGATGCCATTTGGGGTAAAGAGTTTTGAGATACCCATTAGGCGCAAATGGGGTGCATTTCGACCAGAAAGAGCTCCAAAGTTTTGTGAAGAGAGTGGTGTAGTTAGGGAAATTTAAAGTCATATAGCCAGACTAACCAGAAGGAGGAGAGGACTCATGGAGGTGGGTAAGATAGGCATGTGCCGGAAACCTGACTCTGTCACGAGGTTGTTTTGCAGGGAGATTCTGGTGGCCCATTGAACTACAAGACGGGTAAGGTGACGGAGACGAGAGGAATCGTGTCGTTTGGATCATCCGCTGGTTGCAAGGCTGGGTTTCCGGACGCATTTACCAGGGTCAGCCACTACCTGGACTGGATCAAGACCAACACCGGTGTCACCCGTGGTTAGCCTCACCCAAGGGCAGTTGTTATTACGCTTCCCTGCACTACACAGACCCTGAGAGGATTCTAATATATCTATTGAAACCCAAACGCCTTTAAATCTTCCAAATTTCATCCGGATCTTGAATGAACCCATCTTACATCCATCGTCACTATCCAAACTCTCACGCCGCAAAATGGAATCTATCTAGTACACCACCTAATATTCTAGAAAACAAAGTTACTTATTGTTTTTCCCATGACTTGAGCCTAACTCGTGATGGGGCACTTTTCATCTCCGGACATTTATGAAGCTACGAATTTAGCATCTCGTCCAGTGAGGGGTCTTCTCTGGACCTGTGGGTAGCTATACGCTGTAGCATCCTGTTGAGTAAGGGGTCGTCTCCTGGCATTTAAGGGGTTATGGCTATAGCATTTCGTCCAGTGAGAAGTCATCTCCGGGCATTTGGATATCTACGTGTTCTAGCATCTCTTCTATTACGGGTTCGTCTCCGGCATATGGGGAGCTAGGGGCTATAGCATCTCGTCCAGTGAAGGTCGTTCGCGACCATTTGGTGAGTTAAAGGCTCTGGTATCTCGCCTAGTGATAGTCTTCTCCGGGCATGCTCAGATGGAAGTGCTGTACCATTTTGCCTTGATAGTGGCAACCTCCGGGTATTTGTGGAGCTACGGGCTGTTGTATCTCGTCCAGCGAATGATAGTCTCCAGGCACAAAACAGTACATTATTCAATTATTTTCGTAGATCCATTCCAGGTTTGCACAAACAAACATTTGATTTGTATTAAAATCAGTGTAGCAGAATAAGGTCGAAGGGCGACCATGTGCCCTTCTGTACCCACGTGGTCCTGAGATCACTGCATCGAGCTTTGAAAGCACGACTGAACCAGGGTGAGGGTGCAGCCTACGCCGTTATCACACTCCAGCTATATTTGCTTAGGGACCGATTTCATCGTCTCCCAAGGCCACCTTTCGGCCAACATTCCTGTCTTCCGTCATAAAATCGAAGTCTGTTCAACATTTCACGCCCACGTTGTCACAATTCATCTTACCCCCCCCCCCCCGAAGGAGTCGCTGACTTTTCCCAAAAATCGCACCTGTGTGTGGATGCGGTTGCCAAAGCCACCAAAAGATACCTCACTAAGCGTCTATATAATCCTTCGACTCACTTTAGTAACCAGCACTGATATACTTCCCACCTACTACGGCGAACGAGTTGAAAGATTCTCGTCTCCCCCCATCGGCGATTTCGATTCGAGGACGAGGGCTAAATCGACATCCGTTAACTATGCCATAGTCAATCGGCGAGTATCTGGCGAGGATTTCTATCTCCGAAGGCCATCTGCAAGTGTTCCCTCATCTAAAGCGAGAGGTAACCCGACTTTCCCCATTGTCATCATCGTATCCCGACTGGCCCCTTTCCTGCAACAAGCACGTAAGCAATTGTAACTGTTGGCGCCTGCAGATTGATCTAGAATCTGGCTTACCCAATCGATCCATTCTTTGTATGTGCGCCCCGGTTTAAAATCCCCCTTTAAATTACCGACCTGAATCCGACCTCCTTAATCCCCTAATTAACCCACCTGTATCTCGTGTAGACATTTAACACCGTCTCTGCGAACAGTCTATTTAAACAAAATATTTGTGTATATTTAAATATTATTTTGTTGTTAGTAAAGATATATTTTCGTCATTCTCTTTCGTTTGCAATCCTAACGCGTACCAGCTACCTTTTAATCTTTGGCCAAATTGCACTCTGAAATATTTATCGAAAAACGGACCCCGTAAAGTTAATAATAAGCAATGCCCACTGGACTCATAACAATTTCTCCATTCACTAACGGTCTTCAACCAAATTCGACACAAAGCCGCAAGAGTGCCTACGTATATATATATATATATATATATATATATATATATATATATATATATATATATATATATATATATATATATATATATATATATAGAGAGAGAGAGAGAGAGAGAGAGAGAGAGAGAGAGAGAGAGAGAGAGTGAGAGAGAGTCTGGCCATTCCACGACAATCGGCACAAAAACAAAATGAAGAAGATGAAAGGAAGTGATAAACAGTTGTTTAATAATTCGTAGTTTAATATCATTAATTTAATTACTTAAATATATTAATTTGTCTTCATTGAATGTTTTTTTGTACTAATTTCGTTTATTAAATGTGAAGTTGATTATTCCTGTAATCACCCTTTCGCTCAAAAAACAATTGCACATTTTTTTGAGAACCATAAAAGTTGTATTAAAAAGAGAAAAATAGAGACTACCATAAAAGTATTGATGAAAATATACAACCATAAAAGTAACATGATCCTGTTAGGTTAATTACAACATCTACATATGTATATTGTTGTGGTACACTACTCTATGCCATACAATACTACTATATTATGTGGGTCCTGACTTAATCACCTACTGCAACGCGAACCGTTTAAGGAGTGTTCGCAGGGATTAACGACCGACGAGGAAATCAAACTTGAAGCGTTGTGTTTTAAATCCTTAATAATCAGACAGAGTGCATAAATGGTTGGCAAGATTTACTTGAATAGGCCGAGAGTATCGTTCAAGGTTAGTTAAAGAGGAAACAACAAGATATAATTTTATTTACAAACATCAAAATAAGAATTAAAAAAAATAGCAAAAGGGAATTATTTAAATTTAAATAGTCTCTAGATAATTATTATGAGGAGGGATTTTCAAATAGAGTTAATTGATTAGCGTTACTAGGCTCAGATAAAAAGGGGGGACTTGATAATACTAATAATGGAGGGGGTTTCAGTCTTAGGGGTCTGTGACTTCGAGGAAGGTCCTTCTTGCAATGAGGCGAGTTGGGAACGATCTGATGAGGCGAGTGGGGCAGGATTCGAATGAGGCAGGTGGGGCACGATCCGAACCAACCTTCCGATGAAGATAGCCAAACTTCAAAGATGACGTTCAACGGGAAATGTGGGAATTCTCGTAACTCCACTGGAAGAGGAAACTTCTTTTCCTAAAGGTAATCGATAGAGATTGTCTTCGGTTCGATTAAACGAAGGGAGACTTGCGCAAATTCAAAAGCTTGCCGTTCACAGAAGCTACCAAATGACTTGGGTAGAATCACGTCGGAAAAAGTCTTGCTTGTCGGATGAACGCTCACGTGACTTCGACGAGACGATGAGGACGACCTTGGGGTGCGTGCAGGACTCCTCGATCTCCGGTCAAAACCAAGTATTTGTATGGACGATTTTGAGAGAGAAGGGGGAATTTCGAGAAATGAGTCACAAGCTCCAGTCATCTTAATTCGGAGGCGGAGTCGTTTCATCATTTAACAGCAAGGTGCGAAACACAACCATTCTTTCTCGCCTCGTCGCCGGAGGGGTGGGGGTGTTCTCGGAACGATTTCGCAGGATTGGCGGATATTTCCTCAATGCGCTCAGAAGTCGAAACTTCTCGAATGTTTCGGAACAGGAAGTGACGTTTTCCATGGCTGGATACAATCGCACGTGGTCTCCAATAAAGTGGGGAGTCAGAAGTTGTTCTTTTACATATATAGTATCTACGGTGGGGCTCGATCTGGAAAATGCGCAAATTGTTTTGACACACAGTAAAGATACTTGGTCATTGACTATTCTTAGAAAGTGAGTCAATTTATTCATTTTGATGCCTATAATATGCCAAGAAATAATAATTGAGAAATAGTGTGACTTGAAATCGGCATGTCATCAGATTCCAATTTATGATTTAGCCACATTTACACTGCCATCGAAGCATGCCTTAAGGTAAATACACCCTACTTTCAGCGAGGTATTGGCTAGTTTAAAGCTGCTAAAGTCTGTTATCTATGCTTATTTGGAAGATCTAAAGAAGATCACGTGGAGAATCTTATTAGATTTCTTGAATCTGGAAAAAGAGAGATGCTGATATTCAGCACGAAAAATGCTGGTATTGCGCTTGTTCCATCAATCTCCAGGTTTCATTATTTCTCATGTGCAAATTAAGTTAGGTCTAGAGAGCTTTCGACCATTGACGGTAGGCCTATATAGATAATGCTCGATTGATTGCTGTTTTTCTGAAACGATATGAGAACTCGTTCATATCGATTCGTTTATTTTTTAGTAAGTATTCGTTTTAACACATTTTCGCAAATGAATTTAAAAATGTGTTTTCTTATTCAGTTTCATTGTACTTTTCAGATTTGACACTCGGTTTTCCCGCCAATGCATACTGGTTCCATAATCGAGATAATCGCAACTTTAAAAAAAAACTCGTAATATTCCTAAATCGAAAGCCTATCCTAATATTTTAATGCATACGGCGATTGTTAAATTTCGTTAGGCTTCTAGTTTGAATCAAAGCTTTCCGCAGAAAACAGTTTATAAATAAAAGACTAGCAATTGGTCGAATGCGGGCATTAGAAAGAAACGTGCCTTTAAACACACTAAGCACCAGACGCCATTAGACCATATATATAAAAAAGAAGAAGCCGCGATTCGTTCGGAATATACGAAATATAACGAAGCGTATCATTGGTTAAGAAGCCAGAAGACGCATGCCTAGATCGCATACAGATCTAAAACAACTTCGTATTGGTTGACTAATCTGGCCAATCGTAGGCCAAAACTTGAAGGAAATAGGGAGAAATGACGTAGTAAGTTTAAAATTTAGCAAAGTAATAATATATTTTCGAAAAATGACTAACTACGTTATTATTAATTTCCGGAGGTTGAAAATGACATTGGTAAGCATCATTTTAAAATTGAAAAATGTTTATGTCTTTGAAAATAAAAAATCGAGAATGTGTTAAATCGAATCTTTACCTCTTTTTCTCCAAAGCATGAAATGCATTTTATAACTTAATAAAAGAAATTGAAGGCTACGTTATAACTACACTTGACTAGTCTGTTTCTGTCGATGACGAAACGGATGCTTCAGAATACAATATCGCCGCTACGTTTTAAGAAGCTACTAGACATACAATCATTTATTTGTAGATCATTAATTGCTAACGAAACAAAATTCTCCTTTAGAAAAAAGAAGCCTACGTCATTGTGTAGGCTTTGAGAAAGTGGCAGCATCTCTTGTATGGATGCCAGATTACTTCACTAACTATTCCACGATCGCTATTTTTATGTTCATTTCAAGACGATTGGTGAAAAATCAAAATGGATAAAGATCAAACATGGGGAAGTGCACTCCCTTGTTATAATATAATTTTTGTACGATATCAACCAGGCAAAGAAGACTTGATTGCCGATACCCTTATCAGAATTTAGTGCCCTGCTTTCTATTGTTTACACTAGTCACAACTACATAACTCTCTTTTTCATCTTGGTACGGTCCTGTATACGGCGTGAGTTAACTGTGAGGATGATATGGGTGAGTCAGAAGGGGAGAATGGCGGTAGAAAAAAATATGAAAATAATTACTTCATGTTGCCCAATTTAAGCCGGGTGTAAATCATAGTTCTACCAGGGACCAAAAAAATCCTTTCATTAAGGCTACTGCTTCCTTCAAAAGACCAATAACATCTATGTCAACAAATCGTTCTTTCCGACCTGTAATTGACGCATGCTCTCGTTTCCTCTTCGCTTTTTTACGCAGACATGTCCCATTCTCTTCTTTTATACATTGCTTGAGGCAAATCTGTTATATTTAATAAATTCTGACCGGAAAGCCTCTCCCTGAGAGAGGCAAGGTAATCGAATCCAACTATCAGTACACCCACGTTTGTTTTGTTGACAGCAGGGAAACGACCGTTAGTATCCGTCACAGAAGGAGAACTGACATTTTCTGACCCATAGCCACATTTTGTGTCAATTGAAGCAACTGCTAATTCCACCCTGTTTAATAAAACATCTAGACCAAACGAGATAAATTCGCTGGTGAATTTTGAAAACATTATGAATGCTGGTCGTAAACGTCGATTTCTGTCTACTCTACCGTTTCGTGAGTTTCCTCTCCTCAGTAAACTTGTCCACAGACCAACCTAAAAATGAGTTTTCATATTTATCACTTCTGGGGTACCTTATCCTTGAGGTCATTACTTTGTTTTCAGTGTTCAGTTTGTATTTTCACTGTCGCGGAGTGAAGGTCATGTTACATACATCATTATGTTTGCTATTATTGTATGATGGAATTTTATTCTATCTGTGTTTAATATTCATGTATGTATTTTCTTGACGCATGTTTTATTCAGCTAATTAAATCCCCAAATATTTTGTTTTCTCCTAAGAACAATATGGAAAAGAAGTTTGTTTGAAACTTGATTAGATAATAACACTGTACAACAATGAAATAAAAACCCGGAAAAAGAATAAACTCTTCTAGGGGTATTTTTTTGCGTAAATCCTAAATATAACATCCGTCTTTTTCTGCGACTTTCCATTTTTTTTTTGTAAATTACCATCTTAATTACGTTAAATACACTGATGGTTCCGTAGTGATTGAATGCAAACAGGATTGGACCTCCTCGAACCTTCATTATCGGCCGGGGCAACAGAGCATAGTCTTACGGGAAGGTGTAAGAGGCCGGGATCAGTGGGTTTGAAGGAACGACCAGCGGCTGGAACTATAAAAGTTGTCTGGAGGTAAACCTACAAATAGACGAATAATCTCCCGACTCGGGGGGGGGGGAGATTAAGGCGGCGGGGAGTAGCCTTCAATTTCAGCGTCATGCCTCGGTGTGAATTTCTCAGTGACCGGGCAGTCAGTCCAAAAGAGGTGAAGTCAGTCGGAGGGGGAGATGAGAGTAAGGGCTCGCTTTATCTTCCGAAGTAATATCTTACAGGGGGACGGGAATATTACTACTTTAGTGGGTCCCTCTACACTCCTCCCTATCCAAAGACATTTTTACAGCAAGGAAAACTTTGGGGTCAAAAAAATGTCTACAACTAATTTCATCAAGAGGGGAACTAATATAGTTACAATTTTAACGTTTAGCAAAACAGAAAAAAATATATAACACTAGAAGGGATTTACATATGTATAACCACAGAGAACTTAATCTATACATACGCATACACAACATCAACAAAAAAAAGAAAAAAAGAAACTAGTATTTACAAAAATGAGTCAATCACGAATTTTGCTATACACTCAGGTTGTTGGAGAGGGATCTTCTATTGGATTCCTACTCAAGCTATCGGCTAGGCAATTGGCGATGCCTTTGACATACATGATCCGAAATTGTTAGTCCAGGATTAGTAGGCTCCAACGTATTAAACGGCCATTTTGGCTCTTACAGTCTTTTAGGTACGCAAGAGGTTTGGGATCGCTTTCGACAATAAATTCATTACCTATGAGATACATCCTAAACTTACTAATAGACCACACTATGGCTAAAGTTTCGAGCTCTATGGTGGCATACGCCTTTTCGCAAGGGGACAGCTTCCTACTAGCATATCCTACAGGATATCCCACTCCATCGTCGTCATATTGGACGAGGGCACAACCTAGACTATCCTGGGCGGCATCAGTACGAACCCCGAATGTTTTATTATGATTCGGTAATCAGGGGCATAGATTGGCTTATCCTTTAACTGGTGGAAGCAATCTTTCACGGAAGGGGTCTAATTGAGTGGCTCAGGGACCGTTCTCTTAAGCATGTTGTTAAGGGGCGAGGCTATGGCAGCGAAATTCGGCACAAAACGAAGCTGTTTCTTTGTTCGGGGGAGCGGCATTTCTAAGATAGCCTTTACCGTGTCGTCCTGAGG
This sequence comes from Ceratothoa steindachneri, assembly GCA_963969495.1. Taxonomy (NCBI): domain Eukaryota; kingdom Metazoa; phylum Arthropoda; class Malacostraca; order Isopoda; family Cymothoidae; genus Ceratothoa; species Ceratothoa steindachneri. Next base: position 82,547,791 of record OZ018318.1, read on the forward strand.
AAGCATTTGATTCCTACCGACCTGGAAGCCAAGGTAGTTAATAACGTTATAGGCGAAGTGACGCTTTGTCGGGCCTACCATGAACCCGTGTACGTGTAACCGGGATAGTAGCGCGCACAGAGACTGTGCGTGTTGGTCCCAGGTACAAGTAGCGACGTACACGTTATCGAAATAAAAAGTCACATTCGATAGGCCATCTAACAACAGGCGCATAATCCGTTTATAACTTCCGCAAGCAGTTACCAACCCAAAAGGTAGCCGAGTAAACTGGAAATACCCCCTTTTCAGTAGCGAAAGTGGTAAAGCGCTTTGATCGCTCTGAAAGCGGTACTTGGTGGTAGGCTTTGCAGAGGGCGGTCTCGGAGATGAATTTCGCGTCTTCGAAGGCATGAACACTTTGGTCGATTATAGGCATCGGTTCCGCGTCAAATTGTGTAACCGTGTTTAATTTGCGAAAATCGACGCACATCCTAAGCGACTTGTCAGGCTTCCTAACCATGACAATGGGGGAGCAAAAATCAGACGACGAGGGTTCTATTATTCCTAATTTTAATAAGTTCTCGATTTCCGCATTGAAAGTCAGCCGTAACTGTACGGGTATGGGATAAGGCTTGGTTCTTATCGGTTCTTGAGTAGTGAGGACAATTTCATGTGTAAATTGGGTTGAGCAACCCGGGAATTCCGAAATCACATCGGGAAAGTCTTCCAATAAGGCATCAATTGACCCCTCTCAGTAGGGGCGAAATTAGGGTTTACGTCCAAGTCGGAGTTAGGCTTCGCTTGGGGATAAGGAAGGGAAGGTAGGGAATATCCATCGTCTGCTTCTACACACACTGTTTGGACCAGACACAAGGGTTCAACGGTATAGGAGTGTCCCTCGCCTGACGAGGGACGATTGGATCCTATTAAGTCGATTGCTACCCGGGCGAAGGGCTCGGCCACTCTCGGGGTCTTTTGAAGGGGGGCGAGGGCTACACGCCCTTTGGAGGTGACCTTCTGGCAAAGGTCATAGAACTTGCAGAAATCGATAATTTCTTTGGCCGCACCTGGCCAAAAGAAATATTTGAATACCCGCTGGGCCATTTTGTTATTGCTGAAATGTCCGGCCATTAAGCGATCGTGAGCCATCTTTAGAACGGGTTCGATATACATTTTCGGCAAACAACGCATTGTTCGGGGGACTCTCCGGTTCAACAGAAGAACGGTATAATAACGCGCCCTTCACGGTGTATTCGATCTTCTGATTACCTCGCACCGTTTCAGTCTCCTTCTTCCTTGCTTTTCCCTACAGGGGTTGTAAGGCGGGGCAATTTTTCTGCGCCCTAGCAAATTGAACGTTGTTGGTGAGGTCGACGTCTGGGGACGATAGGGGTACCGAAAGCGACACTTCTTTCTCGGCCTAGGCCCTGGTAACGACCGGCTGAGAAATTGGGGTTGGGGAGAGCTGTGCGCTCTGTCCGATAAGGACGGAGCAGAATTTTATCAGGGCCGCGACTACGTCGGCCCATCCGGTGAAGTACTTGCACTGAATATGGCACCGTACCACTGGGAATCTGGTGACACGACCTAAAAAGTTATGTACCAACGGGAACCTGTTATGCTGTGGACTTACGGGGTAGTAGTTTATCGGATACTACTATATAAGTGCAACCCCTATTTCTAACCAAGGTTGACACTCGGCAACAATTATCTGCGCCATTGTTGAACAGGAAATTTACCTGTTGATCCGGGGGAGAGAGAGCAGGGGGCGCTGGTGATGCGGTTGGCGGATTAGGCGAGGGGGCAGCAGAGATTTGGTGGACCTGTTGAATCGACGAGGTCCTCAGTTGAAAATTTGGGAAGCAATTGTAACTTAAGTGCCCAGGGGTGCCACATGTAAAGCATACAATTGGTCTACGGGGGTAGTTATTAGGCGTAGAGGGGAGTAACGGGGGCTTCACGTCCTTTTGCTCTCACGGCGAGTAAGGCCTGTACTTGCTCGGTGCCTGCACTTTTACGAAGCTGTTGTTGCCGTTGGATGGACTTCGGTTAAACCCAAACTTGTGTTTGGGGGAGGGGGAATGGTTCTTCTTGACCTCCTTGGGGTAGAGGTGGTTACTCGAAGCGTGAAGGTCGGCTTCTTCCACACACTCCTTTAAAGTAGAAGTTCTTCTGTCCGCTATGAAGGCCCTTAGTTCGCAAGGGAGGGTCGAAATCAGTTGATCCCTTAGAATGAAGTCGATTAGCGACTCATAATCATTAGATACTTGGGTGGAATCCAGCCAGAATTGGGAGTTACGCCGAAGCGTGGATCTAACCCTATCAAATTCTGGATTTATGTTAATAGCAGAAAGTAGTTCTGCCTTTAGGGTTGAATAATCAAGGGGGACCTCTGAAGGAAACGAAATGAATATGTCCCGAAGACGATGGTTCAAGAATGGAAGTAGCCGGAAGACACCATCTGATTCCAAGTCCCAATTGTTGACATCTATGATCTTCTCGAAGTGCGTTAAATAGGAGCAAAAATCTTCTCCATCCTTGTATGCGGGGAGTTTTAATGAGGGCAACTTTAGCCTGTCCATTTCGAGATCCTACGGAGTTTATCTCGACTTGGTCACGGCTTATCTCTCTCTCGTACTGTCTAATTCTTTCTTTCTCTTCTGCTTCTCCCGGCGCTTTTCTTTCTTTGGCTTCTTTCTGTGCTTTTCTTTCTTTCTTTCCTATCTGTGCTTTTCTTTCGGCACGTTCGTCATGTTCCTCTTCCTGGACATAAGCGATTAAATCTTTTTCCAGATAAGCCTAGGATCTGCCCTTGCTTATGAAAACGATCGAATGAAGACATCCCGAATATTCTACTTTCGACCTTTACACACTGTAATGGAAAGGAGACGCCAAGAAGAATACCCCTTTCTTTTTTTTCTTGAATTCCTTCCCTCTCTATGTGTTCTAACACTTCACGTGGAGTAAAAATCTATGTATTAAATGATAAAAATAAAAGAAGAAAGAATTTGAATATCAGTTAAGCTGAGCGCTAAATGCTTTTATCTCGCTGATGAAATGCTAATCTCTGTAGTCGGAAAAAGGATAGCCGAAAGTTCCCGCTCACATAGTTGGAGACAATTAAGACCAGTGTCGGTCGACAGAAGCTAATCCCTCTCGGCGCCGGAAGCTTTCTCTCAGACGTCTGTTCCTTGCAGCAAAGGAGCACCATAAAAATGGCTGTCATATATACCCTCAGTTTTCAAAGATCGGGAGATTGAGTTTGAGATCTCGTCACCTTCGGTTCAGATCGTGTATCTGTTTACCCAAGTCCCTGGTATTCGCGTATACCATGTAGGTTGGATCTCACCAGGCAGATCTATATATTATGTGGAAGCTTACTCTGTTCAGAGCAAAGCCTCAAAGCATTTTGTCCCCGAAGGACTGGCCAGGAATCTTCTCGTCAAATCAAAATCCATCCTTCACGGATCTCAAGTTTCCCGTGTGAGATCTCGAACCGAGCCGCGTCAGAGTCTCGATTTTTGGAGGTTGCACTTCTCTGGAGCAGAGGTGCCTTCGTCCGTATTCAAGGAGGATCGTGAACTCGGCTATCCCCCCCCCCACCTCCTACATCCTTGTCACCATCAGGATATTCGGCCAAGAATCACGACCATTTTCCGTCTCCATTCACCCACGCCTACTCACTAAGGGAGTACCCTTCTTCGAGGACTCCCTTTAAAGTAAAACGATTGCATGTTAATCGACCCGCTTTCCCACTTTTAAATATTCCTTCTGTATAACTGATTTATAGTATCCCATTTAAAAGCTAATTAACAAGTAATTAACGTTACCCGATTGCTAATTTTCTAAGGTCTGTCAGTATTATCCTTATTTACATTTCCTATATTTCCCGTATGTATATATATGTATGTTAACTAGTGACTTATTAAAAATTATATTTTTGGTTTTCATTCTTTAAATATGTCCTTGAACTACAACTTGGTAAACTCATTGAACGCTCTCGGCCCCTGTATTAAAATCGCACTCTTATACCTCGTAATCAACGGATTACTTTGACGAAGTGAACGTACTTGTACGTAGTGAAGGACGCGTACGTACATTAGAAGATATATGTGTATGTAATTATATATATCTATATATATATATATATATATATATATATATATATATATATATATATATATATATATATATAATTATATATATAAATTCTCGTGGCTTTTATCTCTTTCCTCCCAACCAATGGATAAATATATCTATATATAGATGTCGATGAATAGGCTGAGGGGTGGTTGGAGTTTTCCCTGACTCTTATATATATATATATATATATATATATATATATATATATATATATATATATATATATATATATATATATCCTATCAATTCCGAATGCGGAGTAGTCGTCATACTATTCTTTATACTTCGTCGGCCTGTGCCCTGAATGGGTTTATTAACTCGGAGTGTTTAGAGGTTAGTTACGGAGGGATTGATTGAACTTTGCCAGCAAGTGACCCAAAGGAAGTTTGATACACAACAATATGAAAATAAAGTTTTAATGAACACTAAACAAGAAATATATATATATATACGAGTATATATATATATATATATATATATATATATATATACGAGTATATATATATATATATATATATATATATATATATATATACATATACATACACAAATAAGGTGCTTTGAGAGATAAATTAATAAGTGAATCTCGGATATCTCACTTGGCTTGTGAATAACTATTCACTATGTAAATTCCCATACACTTGAAATGTTGGTAAGCTTCGCGGTGAAGTTGGGGAGTGAAGTTGGTGAGTGAAGGTGGGGAGATAAGGGGTGGAGACGATGAGTTAGGTTTTCCAGGGACCGACCTGATCCCACAATTCCCTCATGATTCTGCTGGAAGAAGGCGGTGACGGGAGATTCTTGTTAAAGAGGTCCCCACGCTCGTGAACTCCGAGGAATATTGGGTGCCTCTGTGAAGGATGAGGGGGAGAGAGCGAAGTGACCTATCGCCGCGTAGGTTCACGGAGAAAAGCCGAGAGGTAGTTTGTAGTACGAGCCTGGGTCCGCACTGACTTGCAGACCAACGGGGTAAGGAGCCTCCCTAACTGGGACCGATCTCCTCTCTGAAGACTTGGTGCTTCGACGATTTACCCCTCCCCCAAGATAGATGGCAATTGCCGCCCTGCCGGACGCTGGGCAAGCTCTACTCTCGAGGGTTAAAAGAATTCATCTTTTATACTCGAAACTGGAGAGAGGTTCACATGGCTCCGTAAGTAGATTTGATATCAAGCTCCCTTCTTCGATTGAGAGCGGCTTGATTATCTCCTCCATTTCGTCCTTTGCAAACTTCTGGGAACCACCGGAAACCCAGATGGGCTCCCATCTATCGATAACCAGTCGAGGAAGGAACGCGGTAGTTAGCTAAAATGGTCAGCGTTTTCTTCTGTCGGGAGACCATCAGATATCGGGCCGGAAGGGAAAGGATTGATAACCGGCCCGCCCGGAAGGGAGGTGGGGAAATGTGGGTGCATTGTGCTATTCTCCTACAATAGACGTATTGTCTGGGAAGTGACCTATTCCTCGACACACACGTAAAAGCTACTAGAGCTATTGAAGCTTTACCCCCCTAAATTATAAACTCTACTAACGACAAAATTATTAAAATTTCCTGGTAAAAATCGGGCGAACTCACAAAAAAAATAACTAACGTGTGAATCTGACTCACGACACAACAATGGCGTTACTATTACCGCTTAGCTAGTATCCTCTTTTAAGGAACTAAGAAAACTGTGGACACACCACACAATAATAAGATTAAAAATTAGTCAGTAGCCGTCAATCAAAAAAAATTGTCCTACTACTGTATATTGGTGTTCAAATATTCTTGGCAATGCAGCTGCTATTAATTGAACTTAGTGCTTCAAAATCAGATACGGAAGATTCTTAGGAATACCCAAAGCCTGACGCCAAATTATATATATATATATATATATATATATATATATATATATATATATATATATATATATATATATATATATATATAAATATATATCTCAAAGTAGCGCGAAAGAATGATGAAAATGAATCCATTAAAGCACATTGAAAGAGAAAACGGAATAATTTTTCCTTGCAGTAATATTTTTATTACCTTTTTTCGAAAAAAATCCGTGCAGGAAAGCGATTCGAACCATGCACACTGAGGCAGCGAGTATCGCTTTGCTCACAGTTAAAAGTATGCCTTTAGTGCACTATGCTACGCAGAGAACAAAAAAAATTCTCTGAATAGAATAGCATTTAAGGAAAACTTTCGCAAGCTCGAACGAGGACTATGAAAGAAATAGAATCACTTCCCTGCACGGACTTTTTCGAAAAAAGGTAATATATATATATATATATATATATATATATATATATATATATATATATATATATATATATCATTATGTCGAAGTATGGCCAAGTGTACGTGGATATACGCACACAGGCTCTAAGGAGGGCTAAGCAAGGCAACAATTGTTATTGTTTTAAGAGTGCGATTTGTTTGAATAGCTAGCTGCAGCTGCGTCAACTAGGAATATTCCAAACACAACGACAAGAATATATTTTAATATACACTAGATAAAAGGTACACAATAAATATATATATATATATATATATATATATATATATATATATATATATATATATATATATATGCGGTTGAAAGGCTATTTTGGGCAAATACAGTCTTCATCAAAGCCCTCGGAAGGAGCTCTTCTCACATACACGAAAAGGTAACACTTTGATGAAGACTGTGTTTGCCAAAAATAGCCTTTCAACCGCATAATTAATTCCATTACTGCAATGATTTTTCTTAACATATATATATATATATATATATATATATATATATATATATAATATTAGGGAAAAGTCCGTGTTGTATGTAGGTTTTATTGAAGTCCACAGCTGCGGCAGTGTTATTAATTTTAACTATATTTTCTTAATATTTCTTACAAGTATTTTAACGGTGTCTTTGAGGCGAGAAAAAATATCCATGAATGACATGTTTTATTCCGAGAGGTCTTTCGACCATGTTAGCTCATCTCTAGGGAATTAACAGAAATGTAATTATTCAAAAATTGCTACATTATATATAGTATTTCTACGCGAACATAAGTATTACAAAAATTGGCCAATCAATGCGCGGGAAATTTTTAAACGGAAACTAAGCGCTACAAGAGACATAAAATTGGAAGGCTCAGATTTTCTGACTATTTGTCGCTCCGAATACTGATTGGATAACCAGGGTTATTTAATGATTATAATGAGGGATTTGGGGTGGTGAGAGTTTCAGTTCCTTTGAACCTCGAGAGTAAAGCATGGCGAACTTGTGGGGAGGGGGGTGACCTTGATTACTCACGGGTGTAGACGGGAACCCGAATAGGGTGATGCTACATTCTCCAAACTTTGATTCAAGAGGTCCCCGAACAAACTTCGGAAGAGGGGAGGGGCTTCGACAAACTCGGATTGAGCGAGCTATTGGGACTCTTGTTCTCAAGAGGTCACCAGAAGAACTTCGGAGGGGTGTGACTTCTCTAAATTTGGATTGAGCGAGCTATTAGGCCTCTTTCCTCAAGAGGTCACCAGAAGAGCTTCGGAGGACGGCTTCTCAATCTTTGATCCGAAGGCGGTTGAGAAAGGCTGAAGTTTCCTCAAGAGACTTTTCTCCCTGACCCGAAGTTACGAGTGTGATGTCCAGTTCTTTTGTGGCCGGCGAAAGTCACTAGGCACTTCTTGGGCGAGAGCGTCGTTCAAGAGAACCTCCGTTCGGGGAAGCGTCGTCTAACCGAATCTGCGAGTAATCCTTGAGAGGGTGCATATATACCCGGATTTTTCCAAAACAGGGAGAGAGAGAAGGACCTTCTCGATCCTTTATTATCGGCCGGGGCAACAGAGCGTGTCCTTACGGGAAGGTGTAAGAGGCAGGGTCAGCGGGTCTGAAGGAACGACCACCGGCTGGAACTATAAAAGTTGTCTGGAGGCAAACCTACAAATAGACGAATAATCTCCCGAGTCGGGGAGAGAGGGAAGATTAAGACGACGAAGAGATAGCCTTCAATTATAGCGTCATGCCTCGGTGTGAATTTCTCAGTGACCGGGTGGTCCGTCCAAAAAGGGTAAAGTTGGAGAAGGGGGTGGGGAGACTAACGGCTCGCTTTCTCTCCCAAAGTAATATCTTAAGGGAAGAGTATTACTATTTTAGTGGCTCCCTCTACAGGGTGTTCGTAAGGTATTTGTCAACCTAACCTATGAAATTTATAAAAGTATACTCAATATTCTTTTAGCTATATGGGTACAGATCCGTGGTGACTCTTACGTAACGCTTAATAATTTTGTAACTCACTATAAATGCTTATATTTTGACTTTTTTATTTAATATTTGTCGCTGTTACTATTTATATTATTTTTCACATACTGCAGTGTTTTTTCTTTACAGGATACACAGCTAAAATGCCCAAAGAATGCAAAAATTCCCCAGACAGGTTCTGTTAGATATGTGGATCAGTTACATTAAGAGAATACAAGAGACAGTTGACTAAACATATGAAGAAACTTTATGAGCTTTACTTTGGATGTAAAGGGGTTGACCAGAAAAAACGCTGGGCACCTCACATCTGTTGTGTCAGGTGTACAAGTTACCTTTCTGTATGCGTGCAAGGTAAAGATTAAATAAGGCATATTCGTAGGCCCTCAGATTCGTCAACCTATAGCTGATGATGAATTAGAGGCGACAATGGATGAAACTGAGGAACCGGCCTGACATGCATTCAAAGATGTATGCAAAGAACTTCTGGGAAAGCACCAAGGGGCCCAGCGAGGGCGTATAGTGGAGATCCTAATCAAGTGCTACCAAGAACCCGTATGCAATATGTCACTGAAGATATACTTTCTTCATTCTCATTTGTCCTTCTTCCCAGAGAATGCAAGAGATATGAGTGATGAACATAGAAAGAGGTTCCATCAAAATTTAGCGTTAATGGAAAACAGGTATAAGGGAAAATGGAGCCCTGGTATGCTGGCTGACCTCTGCTGGAACCTAAAGCGTGACACACCTGAGACGTCTTACAAACGAAGAAGTAAACACTAAAATGTAGGTAAATACATTATATAATGCTAACAAACATGCTGATTCATTATATATTCATGAATTATTTACAATGGACACATTTAATCTGACTTTGGGAGCGACATACATTTATGGTATCGTAGAAAGCGGTATCAATTCCACAATTATTAAATCGGCAATTTACAGGAAAATGTTACGTGATGGGAGTTTTTTGTCATCGAATTCAAAATTCAGCGCACTCATTTCATAATAAAATGCACATAAGATCTATGTTTTTTTGTTAATACCGAAATTTGTTGTACAGTGTTATCTTCACTGACGAAACATGGGTCAGGGTTTGGGACGAAGCTGGGTGTTGTCAAGGGGTGCTCTCTCACCTATTTTGATTTATAACCTTACGACCTTCTAAATTTTAAATAATTCTCGGACTAACCTTATGAGTACTTTGGCAATTATATCATACGGAAGAGAATGTAAAACAACATATGACTTTTAAATATTGTTAGAATCGGCAGAATAATTATGATGTTATAGCCAAAACAAAATAATTCTCAGGCTGACCTTGCAAGAGCCTTGGCAATTATATCATTCAAAATAAATTGTAAAAGAACAAAAAGGTTTCAAATTTCGTTATAATGGGCACAAATAGTTTCAATGTTATTACCAAAAAAAAATGGGGACCGACCGACCGACCGACATAATGAGATATAGAGTCGCCTGCGAATAAAAATGGATTCTGATGGCCTAATGTGAGCCTCTAGAGAAACACTTCCTACCTTGGTTCGAGAAAAAAACACTGAGGATGAAGAAGTAACTTGTGTTCATGCAGGATAATGTTCCTATTCATGACCCCAATTTCTCTGAGAATTGGTTTGAGTCTAAAGAATTTGTAGGAGAGTCAATAACTGACTGGCCTCTTAATAATTGCGAAGTAGGCAGGTGATTTCACAACAAAAGTGACCTTTGGGAAGCCATCAAAGATGCTCTAAAGAATCTTTATGCTGATTGTCTCAAAACTTTGACTTCATCAATAAACAACAGACTACTCAAAGTTATTTATGAAAAGGGATTCTTTTTCCGATACATCTTATCTCTCTCGTTCTCATAATATCGAAGTTTGCTGATGACACCAAAATTGCGAATTCAGTACTCACTAACGCACAGATTAATGAAATGCAAAACGATCTCGACAAATTTTGAACTGGTCGCAAACGTGGCAAATGCCTTTTAACGAGAATAAATGCAGAGTGCTCCATATCGGATATCGTAACGGTAAAGCAAATTACTCACTAAATGGTACTCGACTCTTAAGCGTAGACAAAAAGATGGACCTAGGAGTAACAATATCGAACGACCTAAAACCCAGTCAGGAATGTTCAGAATTTCTTAAGAAAGCAAATAAAATAATTGGATTCATTGGTAGAGCGTTCGAGTATAAATCCAAAAATACAACCCTTACTCTCTCTAATTCTTTGGTCTGTCCCATTATGGAATAATGCGTTCAAGCCTGATGCCCGTATTACCAGAAAGATATAGCGAAATTAAAACGAGTCCAAAGAAGGCTTACTAAAATTATACCAAGTTTAAAGAACAAATCATACGAAGAGCGACTTAGAGAACTACATATACGAGGTGTGGTCAATAAGTTTTGCAAATCGGTAGGGCAAAACATAGGAAGGGGGATGGCTGTTTGAGGGGGTGTTAGGTCAAGTTATGACAAGTCAGGACCTGCAGCCGCACGCTCATGCCTCGTCTATTTAAGAAGCAGTAGCTGATCGCAGATCGTCAGTCACAAATTTTTCAACAATGGAAAAGGTTGAGCACCACGCAGTGATCAAATTTTTAACCAAGGAAGGCAAGAATGCAAAAGAGATCCATGAAGGCCTGGCTTCAGTGTACACCGACACCGCCACTTCCTATGCAACCATTGCTCGCTGAAATAGGGAGTTCCGCCATGGTCGTGAGTCCCTTGAAGATGACCCCCGTCCAGGACGCCCGTCAGACGTGACCAACGAAGACAATGTGGCCCGTGTGGAGAGGATGATCCTCGAAAATCGACGGGTGAAGGTCGAAGAAATCGAGCGAGAACTTGGAATATCACATGGAAGTGTTATCAACATTATCTACGACAATTTGGCCATGACCAAGGTATCTGCCTGTTGGGCCCCTAAAAACCTCACGCCCCATGATCGACTTTAACGTCGTCAAAGTCCACAAGGCCAGAGTTGCACAAGCTACCCTGCGCGAGTGCGGATTCCAGAAGCTCAACCATCCCCCCATCACTCCAGATCTGGCCATCAGCGACTACTTTTTATTCCGCAAGCTCAAGGCTGCACTGCGTGGACGCCGGTTTCGGGATGATGAGGATGTCCAGCTCGCCCGTCCAGGATTGGATTGAACAGCAGTCGGGAGATTTCTGGTTGTCGGAAATTCGAAGCCTCAGGGATAAGTGGCGAAAGTGCATTGAAGTCGAGGGTAGTTATGTTGAAAAATAATAAAACACTTTTCCTCATATCTCGTTTCCTTATATCCGAATTGCAAAACTTATTGACAGCCCCTCGTATTTCCGTTTATTCCGCGTAGATTAAGAGGGCACCTAATTCAGGTTTTAAAAATTATCAAAGACATCGACAATATGGATTTCAATAAATATTTCACTATCAACCAGTCAAATTACAATGGAGGAAACGGTTGTAAAATTATATCTAGGTGAACATTTGAACTCGCACGAGTCTAAGAATTTTTTTTTTAACCGAATCGTCAACTTATGGGATGGCCTTCCGCGTAGAGTAATAGACTGCAACACCGTAGATACATTCAAACGTCGTATAGATAAATACTTTGAATCTAATCCCCGCCTAATGGCGTTTTCTAGCGAATAATTAACCTCCTAGCGTTCAGGTTCACCAAATATCTTTTACTTTCCATCTCCACTATCTATCTTCGCCATAGTCTTTATACAAGGTCACCTAGTATGGACCACAAGGTCTGTTGTGACCTTTTTATATGTGTAACTCTATGTAACTATCTTCTCCATCTCATTCTCTCATATCATCCCATTCTTTCTTATCTTTCGTTTTCTCTTCTCTCTCTTGCTCACGATCTCTTTTATCTCTCTTTTTCTATCTCCATCTTTTCTCTTTTAGCTCCTTCTCTCATGCTCTTTTGTGTCTCATTCTCTCTGTTTTATCTCTCTCATTTTCTCCTGGCTTTCATTCTCCCATATTTATCCTATTGTTTCTTATATCTCTCATTTTCTCAAATCTCTCTTTTCTCTTCCCTATCGTGCTTTCTCCTTTCTCTCTTTTTTATATCTCCTATCTTTTCTCTCTTCTATATGTCGTCTCTTTTCTCTTTTCTCTCTTCTATATGTCGTCTCTTTTCTCTTTTCTCTCCCTTCTGTCTCTTTCTCTTTTGTCATTTTTTCTCTCATTCCTCATGCAATCTGATCTGTTCTCATTTTATCTCCTACTTCTCTCTCGCATTCTCTCATTCTTTTTCTCATCCTCTTTTCTTTGTCTTATCTCTTCCATTCTCCTTTCTCTCTTATTCTAAACTCTTTCTATCTCATTTTCTCTTATATTTCTCATTTTCTCTTATATCTGTCTCTTTCTCTTCTCTCTCTTTGTTTTCTCTTTAATGTTCTTTTTTCTCTATTTTCTCTTTTTATCTCTTTTCTCTTGCTGTTTGTTTTATCTATTTTGTCTCTCCATTTGCTCTTTTTTCTCTATTTTTGGTATTATCTCTTTTATCTACTCTCTTTTAGTTCTCTTCTTTTTCTTTCTCACTTGTATCTTTCTCTTTTCTCTACTTTTCTCTTCTCTCTCTTATCTTTTTTTTCTATTCTCTATCTCATCTTTTCTATCTGATTTCTCTATTTTCTCCGATCTCTCACTTTCCCTCTTCTCCCTAATCTCATTTTTCCTCTTTTCGGTCTTTACTTTGTTATCTCTCTTTTCTTTTCTCTTTCTTCTTTGTTCTTTGTATATCTCGTTCATTATTCATTTCTCTCTTTTCTCCCTCCCTCACTTCTTTCCGCTCTTTTACTCTTCTTTTCTCACTCACTCTTATTTTTTTACTCACTCTTTTTTTTCTCTCTCAGTCTCCTTTTCGCTCTCTCACTATCATGTATCTCTCATAATCGTTTTATCTTTTTATTCTTTTTTTCTCCCTCTCAGACTTCTTTTCTCTCTTATTTCTCTCTAATTTTTATTTTCTCTTCTTTTCTTTCTTTCTCTCTCTCTCTTATTTCTCTCTAATTTATTTTTTTATTTTCTTGTTCTCTTTTCTCTCTTTTTCCTTTCTTATATTTCTCTCCCTCTCATCTTCTGTTTTTTTCTCTTTCTTTTTTTCTTTACTCCCTATATTCTCTTCTTTCTTTTCTTTCTTCTCTCTTATTTTTCTATTCTCTCGCATATTTCTCTTCCATCTATTTTCTCGTTATTTTTTCTCTTCACTCTTTTTCTATTTTCTCTTTCCTCTCTTTCTCACTTCTCTGTCTTTTCTCTCTATCTTTTCTCTCTATTTTCTCTCTTGTGTCTATTAGTTCTCTTCTCTCCCTTCCTTTAATTCTCTCTATTTTCTCTTGTCTCTTATTTTCTCTTCTTTTTCTCTATATTATCGCTTCTTTTTCACTATGCTTGCATTTCCTTTATCTCTCACTATTATTTTTTCTTTCTTCTTTTCAATATTTTTCTCTTTCAGTCTTCTTTTCTTATACCACTCTTCTTTTATCGCTCTCATTTTTCTTATCTATCTTCTTATCTTACTCTTATTTCTCTCTTTTATTCTTTCCCCCTCTTTTTCTCTCACTTCTCTTTCTTTGTTTTCTCACTCCTTTCTCTCTTTCTCTGTTTCTCTATTTTTTTTCTCTTTTTCTCTCCTTCTCTTTTTTCTCTCTCTCTTTCCTTAACACACATACATATACGCACCTCCCCTGCGCCCAACATAAAAGATCCGAGTTATAATTAAAAATTCGCCCCGCTCAAGTTTATGGTGCTCGATTTTTTCTGTAATGTCGTTTTCATGGCCGCTCTCGTCATGGCTAATTGCCAATAAAATCTCTTTTCATTTCCGTATTCCACACCCATAATATTCCACCCTCTCTGCATATGCCTCCCCCTCCCCCGTCATCCGATGCAAGGGCGCATCATCATCCTTCTTCCGTTCAATGCCTGAGTGATTGCGAGGGATTCGTTTCCGTGGTTCGAAATTCAATGCTGAGCTTAAGGAACAAAATTGACAACTTTTCAATTATTATTTAATCTGCAAAAACGAAGCCAGGATATGCGGTTGGTATAGCAATGATTAGGTACATCTCCACTCCATCGAGTATGCCTTGGGGGTGATCCTCATCCACAACAAACATTTTGGGAACCATCTTAGTTTGGCGGTAGGTACTACATCCTTTCAAGCATTTCTGCATCTTTTCGCCGAGGAATACCCTGGAGTTGCACTGCATATGCCAAGCGCGGCCTTACGATGTGCAGAAGAACAATTTCTTTGAACTTGTAGGGTAAACTTGTAGGGAATTTGTTGACCTTTTCCCCCGCCTCCACACAATGTTGTGTCCATATAACTTACGTAAAGATATTCATAGCAAAGTATAGTTATTTTTTTTCTCTTCTTGATTCGATATGTGAGAAATTAATACTTCTTGTTCTGAGGCCCCACTTTCTTTTTAATTAGCCACTCCACGATTTTGTTGAGTTCTATGTGAATCTTCTCTCAGTCAGACACTAACAACTCTTCCTGTCAATATTCTAGCATCAGCGAATTTCAAATTTACACACATAATTTCATTATCTATATAATAAGCCGCTGTTCTCTTCCTTAACAGGAAGAGCTTGGTCACACAGGCACCCCTGCGGGGGATGGGGGGCCTACGGCCTTATTTGCTAATCTTAACAGCTTTTTTAATTCCCATTTATAGACTCTTTATTTTAACACCCTGAACACCCTTTTCTCCTTCTTCTTCATCTTCATCTTCATCTTCTTTTTCTCCATCTACATCTTCACCTTATTTAACTTCATCTTCACCTTCTTCTTTATCTTCATCTTTATCTTCTTCTTCATCTTCATCTTCTTCTCGAATACGCTGTTCAATTTTGGGCTCCATATTTAATGAAAGATATCGCGCAATTAGAAAGAGTGCAGCGTAGGGCTACGAAATTAATTCCAGAGCTGAGGAATAGATCATACGAGGAAAGGCTCAGGGCTTTAGATTTGCCATCGCTAGAAAGCAGAAGATTACGTGGCCAGCTAATAGAAGTATTTAAAATACTAAAGGGTTTCTCAAACGTTGACTTTCGCAATCTGTTCGAACTGGATCATAGGGGAAATACTCGTCAGCACGGGTTAAAATTAGTGAACAAGCGTTTTAACACTAGTATAGCCCAAAACTATTTTACATTTAAAGTTACTCAAAATTGGAATCGGCTGCCCACCCACGTAGTAGATAGCACTTCGGTTAATATGTTCAAAAATCGTCTCGACGTGCATTTGAATAGTTTAAATATAACGTAGTTGAGCACTGTGAATTTAAACGTCCTTGCAGAGAGAGAGTTTGGAGCGGAGGTTTAAGGATATGAAATTATGATGACTAAAAATGATGCCGGCGATTCTCTGCATGTGTAGCTTAGATGTCCCATTTCTTTTCCGCCTATCCTATAAGTAGTCTCTATCCCTAAATTAGCTTTTCACCACTAGCAGTCGAGTGGCTGCGGAAGATGAGAAGAAAAACTTTCTATCTCCCCCGACCCCTAGTTTGATTAGTTAAAATTGCACGATAATGTACACATGTAGATAAGTGTGTACAGTAGATAGTATTAAAAAAAAAAAAAAAAAAAAATAAAAAAAAAAAAAAAAAATAGCATGTTAGAGATACACTCGTAGATAAGGGTGTATCGTAGTTTTTGATTTAGTGTAGCGGACTAGCCTCGAGCGGACCTTAGGGTCTTTGTTGGTCCTAGATTCTGTAGTTCTGTAGTTCTGTAGTTCATCTTCATCTATATCTTCATCTTCTTATTCTTCTTCATCTTCATCTTCATCTTCTTCTTCATTTTCTTCTTCTTCATCTATATCTTCTTCTTCTTCTTCTTCTTCTTCTGTCCCTTGTTCTTCAGGACTGCTTCAATTCGCTTTGGCGAATGCAGAACATCGTTGCATTTGACCCCATATTTGTCATTATTTTACCCTTTTGATCCATTAGAAAAGTTCCAGGGACTGAAACTCACCTCCTACAGGAACTGGACCCGAGCGAGATTTTGGATTCAGCAAAGTAATGCACTTTTGTATTACTATTTTTGAAATGCTGACTTTTTAATAAACCTTGAATAACTGAAATATTAGAATAATTATTCCTATCACGTAATTTTTAAAAACGAAATAAAAAAATATATACGGGTTTCAAAACCTTTGGCAATTACTGTAGGTTGCTTCGAAGAAGCAGGGTGCGTCTCGTTGCAATTCACCCATTTGGGCGTACATGACAGACGTTATGACAAATATGTCATGTACACCCTTGCGCAGATCGCACATATTTCGGGTTCTGAGATGAATAAGGATTTAACTTTATTTGATGGCGCCACTCGGTCGAGGGATCCTTCCTCTCTTTTTAGGGGTCTTCTTGGGCCTGCGTCGCCTCAGGATGATCTTGCAGAAAGGCTGGATTAGACTCGTTAATATATCTCACTGAATCAATGTTCGCCCACAGAGAAGACCCTGTCATTTAGGTCAGGAGACTCGGGGTCCATATGCACATGGTAGATGATCTCCACCCCAAATCTCCGCGGTGACTAGGATCCCGGCTTGGGACTCAAAAGGACCCAGAACTACTAGAGTGATATTTACCATTGGAGCCGCTATCCTGACCTCCATCGGGAAATAGTGGGTGAAGGTGTGCTGGTCCTCAGTAGAGTTACTAGTCATGGGTCCAAAAGAGGGAAGCAGGGGCCAGTTGACCTAGCATTCCTAGCCCTTCTGAGGGGGTTCGCTTTGTAGCGCGAAGTAAAGCGACGCTGTTGCTTCTGTCATTTTAGACTTGGCGGACACGTTGGAAATTCAAGGAGGGAGGGGGGAGACGACTCTAACAAAGGAGCTGAGTAGGAATCTCTTTCTCTCGTAGACATAGAAGAGCAGGAAACCCCCTCTCCTATCGGGGTATTGGAGCTACTTCTGAGAAAGAGTAGGGTTGGAGAGGGGCATCTCCGTTTTAGAGCTCGAGGTGTCCGAGGGCTGCTCAGAAGATGGTAGAGGGGAAACCTCTTTTTCACAATAATATGGTGAAAGGAGAGCCCCTCTAACGGGAGAAGCGGTACCTCGAGTCACCACGTTCTCCCCGGTACCTAGTGGGGACGAGGCCGCGCTTGTAAGCGGAGCCCCATGCGCCAATGTACTCTCACTATTACCTTCTTTCGGAGTGATGATACATTGGAAAAAATTACACTCCTTGGGAGATTAAGGGGAAAATAAGCATAAGATCCGAAAATTGTACAATGTGATCATTTACACATACTCAGCATGCGGATTCAAACTAAGATGGGCCTTGACAACTCAACTTTGTCCTGGGGCTTTGAACGATTAAGGATGCTGCCGGCGTAGCCACCTTATACGCGTACTGGAAAGGATGAACAAACACAATGACCCTGCACATCACGTACCTAAAACCACCCCTAGCTGGTGAACCTTCGGCCTTCGGAGCAGAAAGGAAAGTCTCGATATATCCTGCCATTGTGTTATGTTATGGCAAGAGGACAAAAGTGCGCAGAGCGACCAGTATCTGTATGGAGAGTAAGAGGGCAAGTTGGAAGAGGGTAGACAGTGGTATGTAATAAAAATAGGTATAGATAGGCGGGTCCGCTATAGAGTAGAGTGGGTGGTGGGTGATCACTTATTGTTATCATATATCATTACTAGGTTATCTAGGGAGGTCTTGCAATCCCTCCAGGTACGATTTTTTTTGTTGTTTTTTTGTATCTGCCAGCGAAGGTACAGCTGCGAATATTGGAAAATCTTGAGGAGATAGTAGTAGAAGAAGGAGGGTGCCAGAAGAGGAAAGGGGGAACGCATCAGGTCCCCTAGGTCTGGTACCTAGTTCCTCCATGAAGCAGGTACAATAGTCTACATAGAGTAGGAACCTGCGGTGTTCGCAAACTGAATGTCTTCTTTTAGTTATAACTGGGCGTTGGAAGGTCATAAGTATTCTTTAAATATATTATTGGGAGAGGCAGTTTTCTCGTCGTATGCCTTCTCCTAGATTGAGAAATTGGCCGTAATGGTCATCTTATGTAAAGCAGGTGAAGGGAAATCGATACCCACCATAATAACAGATTCCTCGTTCGGGTACCACAACTTCCTTACTCTAGGAAGTGTAACCCGATTACTTACCCCCCACCCTCTCTCCCCCTGACTCGCTGGCCACCAGAACGCCTTCTCCAGCCACGAGAAGTACGAATCAACAGATTTATGTGCCAGAGAGTATAACAATACGAAGCGGAGAAGAGCAGGTGCAATAACAATGTTTAAACAGGCACTATTTCCCCTAAGATTTGGGATCGAGTTTCGCGTAATAGACAAATTATAGGAGCTGCGACCAAAAGCCAGCAGATGCCTTTAGGGCTAAGTAAAAGACGCTCGGAGAACTTCGTTAGAGGAGAGAGGCTTAATGCAGAAGCCCTCACCCCCCTTTTCCCCTACCCCCAGTGGGCCGGCGAAGTATATATGCGGATAATTGGAGAAGAACGAGGAGATCGACACGACGAAGTCCGGTGGCAGTGCCCGGCAATCAAAGAACGGAACAGAGAAGAAGCTCATTCCGAGCCAGTTCCTGGTGGTCACACCGATGAGTAGATAGACTTTTGAATTGAGGATCTCTCTCATACATCTCTCATCAGAGAAACCTCTTATCTCGATTTTCCCCTAAAAACCAGAGATAGTCCTCGCCATTGAGGAATACCCACAGTGAACTCCCTTACCCCCGCCCCTTCATCCGCCCAAGGATTCACTGTTGCTCATCGCTCGTCAGTGCGAAGAATCTCAAGATTAACCCGAAGATGGGAAAAAGCATACCTTTACGGCAGTCCCGTTGCTTAAATCATCTGACTAAGACCACGTGCTTAACGCTACCCGTCGCCCTCACCAAAATCACCTCTTTCTCCAAGTTAGTCTCCTCACCAGACAAACGGCTGGGCGTCTGCGAACATGCCCATGCGCCTAACCGCAAACCATTTCCCGTCGTCATAAGATCCAAGGCCAAGGTCATTCTTCAGCCGGATTCACGTGTGTTTTTTTTAAAGGTAAAGAAATTTAATTATTTGTTGGGGGCAATTAGCGTCCAATATTAAAGTGAGCTTGAGGGTCAACCATTACTTTATATTCATTTGGTTTAAATTAGTAATCATAACATAGACTCGTTTATTCATAGATGTATAGTTTTTTTAAGATTTCACTTTTTTATGTTGTAATTAAAGATATTTTGGTTAGAAGTATTTAATTCAATCCTCGAAACGCTGCACATAACACTAGAAATCATAAAAGATTAAATAACAAAATAATATATCAGTTATTGAAGTACTTAACAAACCTACGTACACCGACTCGGCCCTTACAATACCACGACAACAGGCTTTGCGTTCTTCGATGAAGTTGGAGAGAAACTATGGTTGCCGATTCTGGTTAGCTTGAGCCATTTCCTCCAGACCTTATTAAATGTTTACTTTACCTCACGATACTCTGTGGTCATATGCCTTCGCTTGTGCTAAGTTTTAGGTCTGGAGTGCCAGTGCCACTCTGGCACTTCTCTCATTCGGAATTAGAACTGTTTATTTTTAAATGAGTGGATGTCCTCCAAATATGTCACCACACGTTGACATACTATATTTCTAATAGCTTCCCGAGGAAAATCAGCATGGAAATGGCCGGTAGTTTACCATCTCTGTGTATTTACCCTGGTTTAGGAATCAATATCATCTTCGCTGTTTTTACGATCGAAGAAAATAGCTTATGCTCCCTAATGCATTAAACAGTTTTGTCGTTATTTATAGTAAGTTCTCAGGATGGTTGGTGTAATTGACTTTTGAAAGTCCAGTTGCCCCTGCCGATTTTTTCTGGTACGATTCCAGGACAATCTTTAGTTTTCATTTTGTTATATAACCTGTGTGTGCATCTAGATACCTTTGCACCTATGAGAAGGCTCTTAACGACTACGTTAGATCTAGAACGCCGCTTAGTTCATCGACTACCTTGGGTTGAAAATCCAAATCATACTTAACTTTGTTCAGTTGAAATATCGAATACCTTCTCTCAATGCCTCCTAAAGTGTGGTTCTATATATGCTTCTCTTGTGATAGTGCTTCTTTAGTATGTAATCTCCATTCGGGTGTTTGGTGGTTGTGATATTCAGGAAAAATTTGGGGGCATGTCTCTCAATCTTGAATGTTAGTTATCTTATCTCACTTATTTGTATTTTTATTTGTTATCGTTCTGTAGAGCTGTATTTAGCGCATTATTTATCTTTTTTTACTTTTGGAGTTATTCCTATTACATTATTTTCCATTTGCTGAATCCGCTTTGAGGCTGGTAAGGTTTTTATTTCCTTTTGGGGACGTTTCAGCATCTTTCCACTACAGTGCCTCATTATTTCCTCCGCTTCCGTCTCTATCTCATTTTGGATTTTATTTATGAGGTTAATTTGTTCTGATTGTAGTTCTCTATTATACTCCCCCGAATTGGTTCAGTTGTAGACGTTCCTCTTACTCGTTCGTGTATTTATGGGTGAAGCTGTGATTACTGCCTTGATGCTCCCATGATCTGATGGGATGGACTCTGTCCCTCTGACAGGTGGAAAAGCTTCCCTCCATCCATTTATCTACGGGAAAGGGAGTTCCTCATTGCCACCTTCGGAACCCACCTCACACAGGACCACCTGTGTGATCGAGGTGTCTTCCCCTCCTCTGCTTTCTCAGGAAACCCCTCTCAGAATTTCTTAATGGAGAGAGGGCTTCTCCCTCTTCTATATCTACGGGTAATGCGGCTGCTTTTCCTTACCCCTTTCCCGGTGGCCCTTTTCTCTCTTTCACAGGGTCCACCGTTCTCGGCGGAACTAGCTCGATAGAGCAAACTTCATTATAAGGGCAATGGGTGGCGGGGTCCTTCGGACTACACCTGTTACTTTCTTTCCAATGAAGGTCAGCACAACAGACCTAATAACGTTGACTACAGGCAAAGTCAATTCCTTTTCGGGATTCCTGACAAATTGAAAGAGGAGGGATTGTCACTTGTAGCCCCAGATAGTAGGGTATTCCAAGGGGACGAACAAAAATTCGGTATGACACTATCGAGTTAAAGTTTGCTCTCGTGCAAGATCCTCCTGAGACGATACGGACTTCCGAGATCTCATGAATAGAGGAGGAACCCCTTCTCTTGATTGAGGTCTCCTTATCAACCCTAAATTTCTTCATATCGGAGAAGGATAAGGCTGAGGCTAATTTTTCTAGCCTCAGGACTCCACCCTGACGTGGAAAGTAGAGAGCTCACTCTCCGCTATTTTCACCTGCCGCTTTGGCAGGTGACCAAGCCAAGACTGAAATGTCTGTCTCCGCGGCACCCTTGGGTGGGAAGGCCCAGAAAAAAGAGGGCTCCCTCTTTGAAAGGCCCTGGCATTTTCTAGTCCACTGGCTTCAAACACTTTCTCGTTTTCGGTCCACTGATAGCAACGTTTTGGCCAAAGGGTACATTCTGCATCTTAGTGCAGTACTAACTAAACTTGTTCATAGGGTACTAGCCGACCTGATTGACGAGCGGTAGATAGGTGTCCTAATGTATGTAGATAAGTTTACGCATCACTGCTTGAGAACCACTTCATTTTCCTGGATTGATATGTTCCTGTGATCTCCGAATACAAAACTTGAAATTGGTTGTAATTTGTTGGTTGGCGGTCATGGTATTGACCACTTCCACATTCAAATATCATTTTATGGGCTGCTGCATTGGTAGTGATTGAAGCATTTCAGGAAATGAATGATTTATCTAGCCCAGTCGATGAGTTAAGGTGGGTGGATGATGCCGCAAAGTTCTTCTCCGGCAATCTCATCGCCGTAGCCCTAACTAATATTCCTAGGATGTCTGGCAATTTTAAACGTCTTCTGCTTCCTTGGTGGTCCGCCGAGTGTGAGACGGCCCTCAGAGAGAAGCGATATGTCTTCATGTGCTATAGCCACCGCTCAGATAATTTACCGTTGGTGAATTTCGTTGAGCTGGGGCTAGGTTCCGAGTAGGTATCTCAGCACGACTGCCGCTCTTCCTGGAGGGCATATGTGTCTTCACTTAGCATGAAGACTCCTCCAACAGAGGTATGTAAGCGAGTTAAAAGTATTCGAGCCAAGCTCTAGCTGGATCCCCGTCCCTTACCCCAGAAGAACGGAACGCAATCTCGGACCCCGCTTCATTTGCGGTGTCTTTCACGGCTGCTTTATCTACATTCTATAACCGTGATGCTGATCCGCCAGGATTTATTACACTTTGTGATCTCTCTAAAGGCTGTCTACTGGCCTTTACCTCCAGAGGCGGAGAACCCTTCAACGACATGCTTACGCTGAGTGAGTGCGTCCCGGTCTCGATTCATGCATGGACACTGCTCTTGGTCTGGACCACGTCCCGTATGCAATGCTTTGACACTTAGGTAAGCGACACATTGGTTTTGTTGGTAGATTTGTTCAGTAGGATCTTGACTGAGGATATCCTCCCAGAATCTTAAAGAATGGCTAGAGCGCTCGTCATTTCGCAAGCTTGAGAGAGATTAGTTTACCCCGGCCGGTTTCCGCCAACGCTAAAGTATGTTTTGTGTTGGTTTTGTTTGTTAATGTGTATGGTTCTTTCTGTGGTTTCTCTTTGTTTTATTTGTTTTGCTTTGTGTTTTGTCTTTTTATAGTAGCCTAGTAATTTGTGTTTGTGCGGGAGTCTCTATGATGGCTCTTAAAATAAAAAAATACCCCCTTCATCCTTGTTGGACATCCCATTGCTAAAGTCCTGTGCATTTCTCTATCGTTTAGGTATTTTTTTACGATTGCTGCGTCAGATCTTTTATAAATGGATCATTCCCGAACATTCCGAACACAGGATCTCTGTTGCCTTGCATTATCATGTGGTGTTAGCTTCAAATATACAAGGTGTCCCAGAAAAAAGTTAACTGTAATTTGAATTAGTATAACTCAAAACCTATTAAAGATTTTTGAGTCTTGCAAAACAAAACAAATTTAACAATTAGTTATCTGCCGATTCTGGAAATTTCATTAAATTCCCTTTTACGATATTGATACACTAATGGATTTAGTGGAGGCTGTCAAAATTATGTTTGTGCAAGGAAGTAAAATAATGAAACTTCGAAGTTTAAAATCAACAAATATATTTAAATCCATTTTTAACAAAAACACCTCTTCCTATGAGTAATACAAATTATTTTTTTAATTTTCTAAGTACCGTTTCCTTCCTCATGTCTTCCATTTTTCCAAGCATAGTTGCACCTTTGATCGCATTGATTAAACAACTTTTTGGATTAACTTGTGATTTTCCTTATGTCTATTGACTTCGCGTGTGATACTATCTCTTAACTGGTTGATGCTTTGTGGTGAAGTAGAATACACTATATTCTTTAGATATCCCCATAAAAAATAATCGCACGGTGTTAAGTCAGGGGATCTTGGGGGCCATTCAATTGCATGATTTAGCGAGACAATGCGGCTGTCAAAGGTTTCTCTTAGTTTTGTTCTTACAGCAAGCTGTCAATGAGCTGGTGCGCCGTCCTGAATCCACCAAAGTCTATTGAATCGATTGCCGTAAATCTGGCGGAGTTCCGGGAAGATCCTTTCGTTGATCAGGCTCAGGTAGGCAGCCCCATTCAAGTTATTCTCGTAAAACAATGGGCCGACAAGATAGCCATTCCCGCATATTCCGATGCACAGAGACACTTTCTGCTGACAAATACGTGTGTCAAAGTTGAATGCTGGGGGGAGAGGAGGGGGGTCAGCGGCGCATATTGCCGAATGTTATAGCTATTTACCTTTTCATTCATGAAAAAGGCTGCCTCGTCACCAATCACAATGTTTTCCATGAAACGAGCAGGTTTATGGAGAAGCCATTCGACAAATTGTCTACGACGAAGAAAATCAGTTTCAAGAAGCTGGAGTCTTGCATGCATCTTATAGGGATGCCATTTTAAGTCATGTTTAATAATGCGGTTAAATGATGACTTTTACAATTGTAACCCATTCTTTTTGACTGATACATGTGGATTTTCAAGAAGTGTCATCTGAACATATTCGATATTTTATGTTGGTTCTTATGGTTCTCATACAACAAGAACGACCTTTATTTACATTTAAGCATTTTCCTTCATGTTGGTATTTGCGAACATTTTTTTCAAATTGTGGGCTTGCTTGGTTGGTGCCTACCTGGAAAACGTTGTTCGAATGAATCTTTTACTTGTTTAATACTGCCAGTCTTAATAAAGTTTGTGACTACAAATACGCGTTGATCTTTTGTGAACTGCATGATTAAAAAGGTTCTATGGAAGTAAACGCTTACACAGAAACGCTTTGATTTGCTTAGTAAGCAATAATGACGAGACCATACCACAGCGTGGTGAAAACCCACTGTAAAATGAAATGGCCTAGGCTTTGCTTGAAGAATCGCACAGTGACCTAGGCTACCAGGTCGCCCTACGTTTCTCTTGAAAGTGCACGGTGGCCTAGCCTTCCTAGGCTTTGTTTCATTCTTTTACTTCCTTGCGCAAACATATTTAATAGGCTCCACTAAACCGATTAGTGTATCAATATCATAAAAGTAAATTTAATGAAATTTCCAGATTCGACAGATAAATAGTTGATAAATAAAACACTTTTTGCAGGACCCCAAAATCTCAAATAGTTTTTGAGTTATCCTAATTCAAAGTACGTTTAACTTTTTTTCTGGGACACCCGGTATAGCAATTGTAACATATCGTAATAGCGATATATTCATTTGCATCTGTTCTTAAATAGGAGAGTTTGCATTTTAGAGATATAATCAGACCGATTTAAAATGACCACACCTTTACCTTTGTCAGGTTTGCAAATAACGATTGAACGATCTTTACGAAGGTGGAAACAATGTGTGAAAATCTTTCTAACGAAAAAAATCAACACCCCATTATTGAATTCTCAATGGAAACAGAAACAGATAATAAAATCTTTCTTAACGCCACTATTTTAAAAGTTGGCTCTAAGTTATATACTTCAGTTTACAGAAAACCCACCACCACCACGAAACTTGGTACTCATATCTTTAGCAGCATTCATACACATTTCAGACTAGAGAGCATCATAAGCCATATCCACAGAGCAAACAATTCAGAAGTAGAAAATCTGAAGAACTTTTTTTTCATTTTATTTTTATCCCAGATAATTTATTTGACAATAATTTTTGAAACTCTGTTCTTAATAGCTGCCTTACTCCATTGTAAGATAAACTGCAATATACTCAGTGACGGTATGTAGATATTATTAACATTGTAAGAGATAGCGTGCCCCCACGGATTGATTCAAACGATCCTGGGCCCCTGCAGATTGGTCAAAATAATCTTGTCCTCCCTCGGATATGTGAAGACAATCCCGTGCACTGCAATGGAAAATTTTAAGGTTAAATTACCCAATTGATACAATTCTTTTTAAGGCTGTTAGATTGGTCTATGGATACAGTCACTTGTTTGTGTGTGATAAAGAGCGTGCCCGTTGAAATGTGAAGGTGGGTACTCATTGCTACTCTACCCGCATACATCACTCAATGCCAGTTTATCCCAATGAATTCCAATTCCCGTTCCATTAATTCCTACTTTCGCCACTCACTAATAATCTCTCCCGTACACTTGCTATCCTTCTCTGTATATCAATTTACGTGTGCCAGATGCCAAATTTGCTATGTAAGCCAAACAAGATTAAAAATAAAATGTATGTCTGCAAATACTTGGGACTATCACATAGAACCAAAATTCTCCTTTCTAACTATTAATTACCTTCAATTAGACAATTTTCAGAAAAAACATAAACCACCCCGTTCATTCAGATTTTATTTTTCGTCTTTTAACTTCTGCTTCATCATCTCTAGAAATAAAAATTCTCGAATCTTTATCTATTAAACACTTAAATCCAGAACTTAATGATGACTCACTTCCCTTTAAATTGTGTACCATATTTTCCAATACACATTCAACCAACCAAGTAAACTCCTCAACAAAGTTTCCTCTTTGATATTTCCCTCCATAATTCGGACGATACTTCTTCCACATTATTTCACTGTTCAAGCCAAGCTCACGTCTGGAGGACTCCTAAATATGCTTATGATCTTAATCGTCTCATTCCAGCAGTAAAGGATGGAAGTGGATGAGTGATTTTGGGGTAGCAATATCATGAGAACCCATGATCCGTTAGTTGTGCGGTATGGCAGAGTAAATTCCCAAGACTATCTGTCGATTTTGCCTGACCAGGTAATGTATACTGCTTTATATGTAGGTAAAAGCGTTAAACACTTGTATTGCTTCTGCAATTTCCCTTTTTTACGACTAAAGAACCAATTACTCCATTAAGCGTCTCTGAAACATCTGGAGCTGAACTTGCTTGAGGAATGGAAGAAAATTCCTCTAGATAATATCCAAAAGCTGAATTAAGCATTTTTATGACTGTCACTTATACGTCACTTATAGCCAATATGCGTGGACGGTCAAGGTTAAATGGGTGTCCTTGACTCAACTCTGGTCACGACAGAGATGGGGGATAGAAGTGGGAGGAAGTTGGGGTTCAACTTTCCTGGACGAGTGGGAAGGATTTAAATACAAAAAGATTGAGTGCAGTTGGCCGATATTAAACTAAGGAAGGCTGCGTGTTATGAGGATTATGAAAAAGCAGGAGCAAAATATACTTAATATTTGCACAGATATACACAATAAATAGATTAAATAGAATAATGACAATGAATTCTAGATGTATACAAGAACTAAACTAACAGAGCTACTCGGTGCGAGCTCTACGGGGGGGAGGTGAGAGAGGCGATACGTGCCTCTGTACATACGCACACAGGGATGACTCGCAAGGTAGCTACAGGTGATTCGTCTCAGCCTGGCTTGGGTTCGAGGCTTTAAGAGATGAAACGGGGGATCGGATGACTATTCGAGGGACTTTAACCACGGTGAGCTCAACTTCTAGTAGTAACATTAACTGAGACTATTCGTGCCAAACGAAATGTAACGAAACCAAGGATGGGACAATTGACTGAGGCTCAGATCTTTTGTTATAATTCTAGCCTTCGGCTCGTAGAGAAAAGGGAGCGCGATCGAGAATAAAGTGTTTCGTTGTAAAAGTCAGGCCAATACTGTCGGTGCTCAATTGGGACCAAGAATATATAAGGACCAGAAGGAAACAATACTGCCTCCACCAAAGGGGGGCGCAGGGAATCTCTCCACGAACCAATGCAGCGCTTGAGGGATGACAAGTTCTCCCGCGGAGATTTCTTAATAACGCCCTGGAAGACGACAGAAGCGCGCGATAAGATTCCAATCTCTCGCTTATCGCGGAAAGCACTGTGATATTCTGACTCTTCTCATGGTCCTCGCTCACGTGGACTGCCCTCGGCCTGACCTCGTGATTTGGACAGTGCTTATGGCAGCAAGGAATCTTCAATCTCGACAATGACGTATTGAAACTATCGCTAATGCGAAGGGAACGACGCTAACTCTATATTAAATATATTAATGAATAATTTTAAATGGTTCAATTATTCTTTACACTCGTATTATTAGCCCTGTTAAAAATAAAAAAATTCTTATTTTCATAGGTTTCTGTACACTTCCCCTAGCTTTTTGCCCATTAAAACCAAAAAAGACAACTATTTTGACCTATGATGTTGGGAAGCATTGCAAAATGGAAATTTCGTCTATTTGGCAAAAATAGACCTAAACAATATGAGGGGACAGGAGCCTGTTCATAGATTTTTTTTCTAAAGGCTATCCAACCCTCCTTTGTTTATATTAACGAACTACGAAATCTGCTGATGGTAATCCTTCTTCGCGAGCGATCTGGAGGATTGTTGGGACAGCGGGGAAAAGGGAAGGGGGAGGTAAAGTATCGGACCATATGGAATGTAACTGTTTACGTTGTGTAACTAAACTAGCGTCTGTTAGTCCCCACGATATTGATTTCCCCACAATACATTTTATTAGTATTTTATAATTAGTCATTTTCAAAGCAATTCAATGTCATTTTGACCATTGCCTGTTCATATTTTCTTTATATGTATTAATTTTAGTAATTTTGTATTTTAGCCTGAAGATGAAAACTAAAATTAAATGATGTTACATCCGTTTCTGCTAGCCCTGGGATTTCTCCACAATATAAAATGCAGGCTTCACGACCAACCTCCATACGAAAGAACTCAATAGCGAGTTATGGTATATAATAGTAAAACCACTGTATAGGAGCATAGAATTTAATTACGAAACTAGTTTCGGTATGATGTTTACCATAACCTCTTCAGTCGTATAATGAGACTGGAATGAAAAACACAAGTTAACAAATATCTCAAACCCAGCAATAAAAAAAATGCCCGGAGAAAAACGCGCTCATTAGATTGAAGGAAAGTTAGTGGGAGAGACTGGGAGAACATAAAAAAAAACCCGAATATATGTAAAGATTTCCGTAAAAGAAAAATTGTAGAATTGATACTAATAGGAGAAATTCCCAATTTTAATCTTTCGGATGGTCAATTTAAATGAGGCTCCTATTCCCAGAACCAGATTGTAAAGAGTTTAGTTAATGATCTTAGAACCACACCTCTTGATTAATGACCCCGTTTTTCTTCGGGGGGTTTTCGGGTTTTTTGGCTGTGATTTGGAGATATTTATTGTGTTTTTCATTTTTCATTCCAGTCTCATTATACGACTGAAGAGGGTATAGTAAACTTCATACCGAAACTAATTTCGTAACTAAATTCTATGCTCCTACACAGTGGTTTTACTATCATATAATATATATATATATATATATATATATATATATATATATATATATATATATATATATATATATATATATATATAATGAATGACTCACAAAGTAGCACGTGAGGTTCGCAATGAATGCAATGTCAAGCAGGAAAAATGAAAAGGTGCTTCAATGTACTCTCGAATTTTATTCAGTTCATTCTCAAGGATAACTACGAGAGAAAATAATATAATAAGTGAATATATAAGCTAGTAAAAGATAAAGGACCGCCTATAAGAGAAGAAATCACCAATAAGGAAGTAGGAGAGGGAAGGGTAAATTCACATTAAGATTTAACTATAACAGATAGCAAGGTTAAACCGAGAGGCAAGAAAGAGTCAAGAACAGAGCTAAAAGGGTTAAAACGATTAACGGATAAAGCGATAGTCTAAAGAGGGAGATTAGGAGAGACACGAGAAGTAAATTGCTACGTAGGGAAGAGGGACAAGGAGAGAAGAAGAAACATAAGATAATGTTTATATAAAACAATGCAATAATTAAATTGACAAATCGGGTTCCATAAAAATAAAAATTAAAAAACATTAGGAACATAAGTCAAAGCTAATTTCTTTAAGAATGAGTTTTTTCATAACAGCATCGATTTTTAAAAGGC
Source organism: Ceratothoa steindachneri (assembly GCA_963969495.1). Classification (NCBI taxonomy): domain Eukaryota; kingdom Metazoa; phylum Arthropoda; class Malacostraca; order Isopoda; family Cymothoidae; genus Ceratothoa; species Ceratothoa steindachneri. The sequence continues at coordinate 82,577,583 of OZ018318.1, forward strand.
CAGGGGAAATGTTAAAGTTATTAAATTGGTGATTTCTTGTCTTAGAGGCGGTCCTTTATCTTTCACAACTTATATATACCCTTATTATATATTTTCTCTTGTAATTATCCTTGAGAATGAAATTAATAAAGTTTAAAAGTACTTTGAAGCACCTTTTCATTTTTCCTGCGGGACATTGCATTCATATATATATATATATATATATATATATATATATATATAAGTTTGGAAATCCGCAATTTAAGTCCGCCAATTAGTAATCCGATAATCGTGGACTAACAAAATATTTCGGAATAACGTTAGCAGAAATTTTAAAAAATAGCGGATTTGCAGTTGCGGAATGCCAAAATTATAGTTCGCTAACGCAAACTTTCAAACCGCGGCAAAAATTAAATTTCCTAGAAATTCAAGAATATTCTTGAAAATGTGGACAAACTTCTAGATTTGGGTGGCCAGACGTCCCGGATTTCACCTCCAGCCATCTTTGGCACTCTATTCTAGATCTGTCTGATGTACAGCTAGTCTGCTCAGCACGCAGGCGGCAGGTTACCCGGGCTGCGTGGGCAGGAATAGTCTAGAGCTGCCTGTTGCGCAGCCGGCCTGTCCCGGCATCCTGTGTAGGAGACACTACATTAACTCGCCGAGTCTTAAAAACGTATTCCTTACAGTATTTGTATTTTGGTTTATTTTTATATTTTCACAGTGATTTACATTTAAATGAATCGTTTGTTGATGCATTCTCTTGCTCAAGCCAACCTGGCCGCGCCATGAGTCACAGTGAGGAAGAGGGAGCCCCCAGGCCAGTTTGGGCTCCGACGTCCTCAGGCCTAAGAGATCACCCCTGACTGATGATAACTTTGAGAAGCTGACATTTGTCATTTATACTTACCTTTATCAGAAATGAGTTTCGTCTATGCACTTTAACAGGAAAAGGCCATTAAATTTGTTGAGGAATTTAGAGTAGTTTTATATGTTTCTAACAACACATGGGTGTAAGTTTGGAGGTCGTTAATAATATGCACCTTCTGATCGGGAGGAAGCCTGCGCGATGACGCAAGACGCAATTCACCCGTATTAGCTTTAAGGGCCTCCGCGGATTGATTGATGGGAATGGAGGCATCAAATGGATTTAAAAGTGTAGGCGAAATACGGATATTGCAACCGTATAATGGCTGTGCTGGTGATGTACCAGAATCTTCCTTGGTTTGAAAGCGGCGGGTAAGAAGCAGTCATGGTAATTTATTGTAGCAGGGGCGATGAGAAAGTAATGACAGTCGAACCGTGGCAGAGAGGCCATGTGCGATGGGAGGGAGAGGAGCAGAGGGCATCGAGTGTTGCCTGTTCTGATGTGTATGAATGACCTTGTCGCCGCTTGGCTGGGTTACATTTCTCGTTGCGTTGTTCGATTGCGTCATTGTTAGTTTTGCCATCTAACCGGAAACATTGATTTCTCGCAAGAATGTTGCAGGTTCTATACGTTCACTAGGTGGAAACTAGCAACAACGGCCCATGCGATGGTTATCATTGACGAAGATCCAAATGTTACTCTTCGATTTCTATCTTTGGGGCTTGGTGTCAGTTATGGGAGTGCACATGACATCTTTCATGAACACTAAAGACCGAGAAAGAATTATGCTCGATGGATTCTCCATTTACTAACAGAAGAGCAGAAGAGCGAACTGGTGCCGATTTGTCGTCTCTGACTGGCTGAATTCAAACCAAATGGTCCTAAAAGGTTCTCAGATGTTGCTGCCGGAGATGAGTGTTGGATTTCTTTCTTCACCGCCAGAGCCAAGCAGTCCAACATGGTGTGGTTGAGTGATGAAGAGCCTCGACCTCAGATTTTGAAGGAAGGATTTCGCAGCAGAAAGCGCCTTTTACCTTCTTTTTCAATTATCAAGGACCAATGTGTGTGGACGTGGTACCTCAACAGTTTACTATCACAGCCAAGTACTACACTTACGAAGTCTTTCTTCAAGTCTTGGAACGTCAGGCCAAGTCCTCACGTCCCGCCGTCGATCGCGCCTTTTGCTGCACCACGACAATGCTGCACTCCAAAAAACGCGGTTAACTGTGCAATTCCTGGAGCAGCAGGGAATCACTTTTCTTGCCCACCCAAGTTCAAGGATGCGATTGCAGGGAACAATTTCATCGTATCTAAGACCTGGCATGAACAGTCAATTCAGTGCTACGAAGTATACCAGCTTCTGAGTACCGTGACTGTTTCATGAAGTGACGAAGGAGGGTAGAATGCTGCATAGAGGCAGGAGGAGCGTACTTTGAAGGAATGTACTACCAAAATATACGGCCTTACTGTCATTACTTTCTGAGTAACATTGATCAGGTGGTAAACCAGCTAGCAGGGAGCATTTGAGCTTAGCGTGGAACGACGATGACGACAATATTCCTCCTCGGATTCAAAGGAAAAGTGAAAACATGGTGAATGCCGAGACCGTACAATTTTGGAGTCCTTCATTTCAAAAGGACATCGCGAGATTGGAACGCGTGCAAGCCAGGGCAACCAAACTGATTCCCTCTATCAGACATAAAAGTTATGAAGATAGGTTAAGGGAATTAGATCTGTTCTCGTTGGAAACCCGTAGACTGCGTGGTCAGCTCATCGAAGTTTTCAAAATACTTCGAAGGTTAGACAATGTTGACTACAGGGATATTTACACACTTGTTGAGAGCAGAAAGAAATCACGGCTTCAAAATTGAACTGAAGCGTTACAACCGCGATCTGTGTGGAAAATTTTTCACGTACAGTATCTGCGGTAGTTGGAACGCACTTCCAGTGGAAGTTGTCAACAGTGAATCTGTTGACCAGTTCAAGTCAAGACTAGACAGGGTCTTGAAAAATGGCCGTTTAAGGACTTAAAGCATTTGAGCAGAGATGTGCCCGCTCGAATCTTAGTCCAAAGGTACCCTCATTGAATGGACCGTAAGGTCTTCTAGGGTACTCTCTTTCCTTGTTACTCCTTGTTACACCTTGTTACTTTCTGAAGTCAGGAAATAGGTAGGAGCGAAAATTAGTCCCATTGTTGGATATAAACCTGTCGTGGTATAGGAAGCACCCTACACCTGACACCAAATATTTAAATGTCGTGGTATAGGTAGGACCCCACACCTTGACCCCAAATATTTAATGTCGTTCGTATATGGAAGGACCGAGTGATGGAAGGATGTTCGTGCGTATGGGTTGTTTACGTACTACTTCTTGATTAACGTGAAATCTCTCTAAGAGTGCTATATATGATTTTGATTATTATTATCTAGGGTCTTGACTTTTTTAAACTTTAAAGGTTCCCTGTGCCAACGTAGCGATTCGAGGAAGAATAAACAAAGTGGTAAAACAAACTAAAACTTTAATTAATACACAAAAACCATATAAACATGAACTACAGAAATGCCACGAATTTAAATACACAATAATGACTTAAATAAGTTTTTAAGTAAGGCTTTTTAACTTGACCTTATAATGTTGGTTAACTCGCTATTCACCTCAATATAAAAGAAATAGGCTAATTGTCTCTACTGGAGTTTAACTACCATGGTCCCTCTAGCGACGGGTTTGAATCTGACCTTGAACTCAATGAGCCAAGACACCTCAGGAATCCGGTGGGTTCTTTGACGCGTGCCTCGACCAGATGGTTGGCAGCGGACGTGATAGCTTGACAGTCACAAGGGACTTTGGCGAGTGTGGCAGATGGGGGTCCACACGGTATTCGGGGAGGGGGGGGGTCTTCTTCAAGTGCGAGAACTATCACGGTGCTTTAGGACGCACCAGGATAGGCGGAGTCTCTCTGACGAGAGTAAGTTGAACTTGGTTCCTAAACCACCGGGGAACGGGCTCGAGGAGGAGCTTCTTCTTCTTCGTTTCGGAATTCCTCAAGGGCGAGGACTATCACGGTGCTTTGTGCTACACCAGGATAGTGGGGGGGGGCCTCTCTGACGAGAATCAGTTGAACTTGGTTCTTAAACCAAGTTAACTTAGAGTTTGGTGTGACCACCGGGTAACGGGCTCGATGGGGAGCTTTTTCTTCTTCGTTTCGGAATTCGTCAAGGGAGAGGAGTGTACTCGGGGGGGATGTCTTCTTCAAGTGTGAGGACTGTACTCGGGTGGTCTTCTTCAAGGGCGAGGATAGGGGGGAGAGTTCCTCTGATGAGAATAAGTTGAACTCGAACAAGTTAACTTAACGTTCGGTTTGATAACGAGGGACTAGCTCGAGGATGAGCTGCTTCTTAGTCCCCTTGGTAGCCCGGCCTCTCTTGCAGGGGACTTAGTAGCCTAGTTGCCTCACGGATTCTACCTCGTTTTTCCCAAGTGTTTGTTATTTATACCTCTTCACCCCACTGTGGTAGGGGTAGGAGAGGGGGGGCTTGTGGACGGACCGCAGGAGGGTTCTTACTCCAACGGTTTTTCTCAGCAAGTCTTACCTCTGGTCCACCTGGCCTTCGAGCTTGAGAGAAACGCGTCTCCAATTTCGTACTTGAGGTGAAATTGAATATACACTCGTAGGGGAGATCTTCCAGTTTAAACCGTTCGGCTTTTCATAGGGACGAGTGGCGAGGGGCTGTGGTTACAAGTTTGACCCAAGGTGCCTGACCCGGATGTTTTTGCGGTCAACGTCCCGTGTCTCAACTGGGAGAGAAGGAAGAAGATCGATTCCTTTACAAAGCCTTTTGGGCACTTCGTATCGAGTAACCTATTCATGTGCGAGTGCTTTAATAGATTCAGCAGCAGACAAATGGCACAAAGGTAGAACCTCGATCCATTCTGTGAATCTATCCACAATAGATAATAGTCAGTTAAACCCATTGGTTTGGGCATAGGGGCATGTGACGTCCGTGTGCACTACGCTTAGCTTCGAGTCCGGCAGCAAAAATTGCCTCAAACTAGGTTTGATTAATTTGTTCGAGCTCGTTTGCTGAAAGTGAACGCAAGTACGAACAAGATATTTATCATCTTTGTGGATTCGAGGTCAGATAAATTGCTTTGAAAGTAAGGAGAGTGTTCCTTTAACACCATAATGAGCTAAGAAATGAGATGGGTCAAATATTTGTTGTATAAATGTTTGGGAAACGACTACCCTTAGCCTGTTCAGCGAAGAGTCCACAAGAACTTTGCGGTCAGTGTTCGATAAGTGAAGGTTTGTGTTTCCATACTCAAGAAGCGTGTAATAATTCAGCAGCTAAGTTGGTCTGAGGTTAGCATCGCATAGTCGACAGGTTGTAAAGACGCGGGAAACTTGAAGTTGCAGCCACGAAAGGAGACTGTATGAGCGGGCTGCTATCAAACAGTGATATATGAGAATCGTCATTTTGCCTAGGAGATGGGGAGTCTATGATCGATATATTGATGGACAGGGCTTTAGTTGAGGTGAGATGTTTGGGATGTGACCACTGGAGGTCGTCCACAAATTGCGTAATGAAATCCAGCTGTGGAGACACAAAAGGAAGATGATAAGACTGGAGAGAGGAAGGAATTTCAAGGCGAGACCTTGCAGCCAGTAAAGATGGATACATTGGATCCTTGCATTGTGGGAAGGCCGCCAAAAGCTCGCTCTCTCTCTCAAAAATAGAATTTTTTTGTCTGAGCTGGGGACAACTGCGACGAAAAAAACAACTAATAAGGATCATGTTCCCTTCTGATGTTGTTCTAAGGTGCCCCCACACCTGTCGCACTTGAATAAGCCCAAATAGGAAATAGGGTGTCCTACAATGAATGCTTTAATTCGGTAGCTAAGGAAATAGCTATTTTGTCCTCATGAAAGGCACACGCAACACTTTGCGGCAAATCCAATGGGGATTTGCTGCATTTGTGTGTACCCTAAGGGAGATCATTTAACAGGGTTAAAATGGAGGCCGCATTTTATATATAATTCCTGTGAATATTTAATAGACCTAGGAATTACTTTAGAGATTTATATGTAGTGGATGCAGAGGGGATTTCCCTTTTCTGGTTAGGAGGTATCTCATAATTTCGAGCCGGTCTACTCCTAATTGGCATGTGTGTGGTGTCAACTTTAGATCTCCCTGTAAGATCTCCCTGGATTTCGTTAAGAAAACGTACAGATGGCATGTGCAGGAAAACATACTCGCTAGAAAGCTTTAAGCAGATCGAGTTTATAAAATACGTGTGCACCTGCGATTTGAGCCTTAAAATTCAAGATGAACGGAAGGTAGTATTAGCTTTAGTGATTTATTTAAGGCACGGAAGTCACGCACTGGTGTATAGTACCCATCCCTCTTAGAAGTTACGAGTAGATGTATGTAATAAAGATTCCCAGGAAGATCGCGATTCTTGAAATATGCCTCCTTTTTCTATTCTGAAGAACTCTTTGTTCGCTGATCTGAGTTTGGCTGGGGGCAGGTGGCGCTGCTCGCATATCGATTGAGGGGGGGGGGGGCATGGATAGTGGCCGATAACATGGATGCTAGGAGGAAGAGGGGGAAAGGCTGCATTCATTACGTCCAAAGAATGCTCGAATGTAGCTTCGGGTTTAACCCAGATAAACCTCTCCTCGCTCCCAAACTGGTTCGCCGCATCGGTCTTCTCCAAGATCTTTCCGCCTTTACCAATGTCTCTCTCGGTGTAACACAATCATTATTTATTTATTATTCATATTGAATTCGGTGAAAATTTGAGTGCGAAACAATGGAAGAGAGGAAAAGTGGGAAACTTATATCCAGGGAGAGGTAAAAGGTTTCCCCGAGGATCGGATCATCTCAGTTTTTACATTAACAGTTTACATCGTCTTACATGTAAAAAATTTCAAAAACATTTTGGAACAGGGAATTAAAATAGTGATAATTTTATACAAAAAAATACATCCAGAGTAGTCAAAATAATAAAGGTGCAGAATAATAATAATAATGTAATGTAGTATAACAAATATTGTCACTAAATTAAAAGGTAATAATTATCGTGTTCAGGGAGAGAAATTTTTAAATACGGTAAATTCGTTACATTCTGGAAATTCGGTTAGAATTTGTTTCACTATTTACTCGTACGTCGAAGGAGCTAAACCGAGTTGAAGAAGGGGAATGTCTTCCTGCATTCACGCAGCACCAGCATCTGGGACAGCCTGGAGGATACTCTCCCACCAGGTACTGTAGACTATTTGTTCAGGCTAAATGACTGTGAGAGATACAAGTAATGCATGCCTTCGGCAAAGACGGTAGCCACACCGGACATCTACAGGAGACCCTGCATCCAACTTGGATAACATAATACTCGTATGGATGCAAATACGACGTGATTGTGGGGGTAAGATATATTAGAATGATAATGATTTGTGCCAAGTTACCTAGCAAACGCTCTTTGTTTTTTGCTTTCTTCGCTCTGTATTAAGTTGTATTTGTAGCATTCCAGCCTGTTATCTTTCCTCATTCAAGAATTCGTTGTTTTATTTATTGGTTTTGTGCTTTTTCTCGCACTTTATGCTTTTTCGCATTCAATTTAGTCTTTGTTTCACATTATTTTTATTTTGTGTTTTTGTTTTTCTTTCTTTCTTTTTCGGGTTTCAAATTATTTTATTTTTTATTTGTGGTCTTATCGGTTACCTATTTCGGTTTTCTACTTCAGTTGTCTATTTTGGTTTTCTGGTTAAGTTGTCAATTTTGGTTGTCTTTTCGTTTTTTTTTCTTTCTTTTATCAATTTTTCGGGTTAATATTTAGGAGTATCTTTATTCTGCTTCCATCAAATCTTTGTCTATATCGGATTTAACGTATTTCATTATCAGTTTTATTGATTTGGTTTATTTCTTCCTCTGTTAGTGTTTCAGTCAGTTTGTTCTATAGGTTTATCGAGCGTTCCTGTAAGACTCCTTTTACTGGTTCTAATGCTGTTCTCCGGTGTAGTTCCTCCGATGTGAGCAGATATTTTTTCAACCTTTCTTTTAGGAGTTTTTCGAGGAGTTTCAAATAACGAGATTGGAGGTAGCTTTCGATTTGGTGCTTTGGTTTGTCCGGTTTCGGTATAAAGATCATCTTTGCCACCTTGAACGCTTGGGGAAAATATCTAATGTTCAGACAGGCATTAAAGATCTTCAGTATTCACTCATGCACATTGTTCGGTGCCTAAGACAGGTGTGCCTTTGTTATACCACAGGAACCTGGTGCTTTTTGCATGAAGGACTTGACCGCTGCTACTAATCATCTTTTGTGAATGGCTTTCCTTCTATCGGGTTGTGTCTGGCCTCGTCAACATGCAAGTAGGGTGTAATGGTTTTTCGCAGGGGTTGCAGTGTACGTATGATATTTTTTCCATGTTCCCTATCGTATTTAAGGTTTTTCTCTAGAGAAATCGAAAATATTATTTTCCTAGATTTTTCGAAGTATTCTTGCAGTTTGTCGTTTCGATGCACTTCCCTATCGTGTAATTTAATTTTTTTTTTGTTTTTTTGGTTGCGATCCTCGTAAACTTCTGTATTGATTCCAGAATTTCATTGGATCTCTTTCGATATCTATTTTTTCTATAATATTGTTCCAGACCAGATCTAATTTTTTTATCAGTATTCCTACTTTCCTTCTGATAGTTCTTAGCCTGCGATACCTTTCCATTGAATTCCCAATTCCATAATTTCTTTGGTTATATTCAGGCATTCTTCCATTTTCTCTTTGATCTTGTCGTCCCATCGTGGCGCAGATAAAGTTCTATATTCTTTTTTTTAGAGTGTACAGTTTGTCGGCTTCTGTTATTTTTGCCATTATTAGTTCTAAATGTGTTTCTACTTCATTTTTTCTTGGTGATTTAGAGATCTATTTCTATCGTGTTTAGATGTTCTTTACTTTTGTTCCAGTCTGTTATACTTATTTCTATTATCTGTGGGATTTTGACTTGTATGGGAGAGGTGGATATGGTAGTGACTATGTATAGGTGGCTGGATGGTGTTGGGGGTCCTGGTTCTTTGGGGAGATTAAGGTTAAAATTAGGGTTTATCAGAACAATATCGGGGGTAGTGGATGGGCGATCAGTGAGAAATGTTGGGAAGTCTGATCGTTCTATATGGACCAGATTTTTGGGGGATATAAGTAGTGTTAGTGTTGTTCCTGTTCCGTTTGCTTATGTTGTATAGTCTGCTTCCCTGCCTCCTGCGTTGAGATCACCTACCAATGTGGTTGATGCTGGTCCACAAAAGAACTTAATGAAGTTGGGGATGGGAAGGTACGGGCGCCTCGGGGATTGGTATGACGAACTTGCTAGAACTATCTCACCAATAGTCTTTCTTATCTTTACGGCAAGGTAGGATTCTCCGAGATCTTTTATTTCATTGTAATGGATCCCAGTTTTGACTTCGATCATTACACCATCGTATCTGGTCTGGGTATGGTTTGATGTTGTGATATTAAGGCTCGGTATTTTCATTGTTTCTGCTTCTGAATTATTCCGTGTTCTATAATTATGACGATGCCCGGGTCTTCTTTTCTTATTTTATGTGAGTAAGTTATTTTTTTTTCTTTCCAACCGTTAACCTTGAGCGAGAATATTTTTTATTCTTCGCTGGTACGTATAGATGTTGCCTCTTTGCACTTACTTTTGCTCTTCGACTGCTTTTTCTTTTTCTTCACGGGCTGGGGATCGAGTGCGACCAGATCGTTTTTTTCTTAAACTGGTCCTTCGATAAGTTGTGGCAAGATTCGTGGACGATTAAAATCATACCTTGTTTGAGTGCTTTGTGCATTTCAGTTTCTTCGACGTCTGCGTCATAATCCCATTTAAATTTTCCTTTGACCAAGCCGTTGAATATCTCCTTTTGCTTATTTCCTTCATGGAGGAGGGATGCGTAAGAACCGTGTATATCCTTGTATCTATGTGTTTTCAATTTCGATTTTTCTTTTTCTTTTTCGACCTTTTCACAAAATTTCCGAGTTGCTTTTAGGATTTTTTAGTCGGTTGTGTCTCCTTCGGTGTCCTGGTCGGTCTCGAGACATCTGGGGTTTTTACTTCTTTTTGGGCTTCTGTATTTTTTTCATTTTGGTTGGTTGGCATATTTTTTTATATATTTCGCTTGAGGGTGAGTTCTCAAGGAATCACATTTTTAAGGCCTTTTTTTAAACATAGTGTTCAGTTCCTTGGCGTAGGATCCTGGCTTCGCTATGTCCACAAAGTGGGCATACATTATTCGTAGTATGAGGTCTGGTCACACGCTTCCTTAAATGTTCACTGTCGTAGTCTGTGTCACAGGTGCCTTCGTTGGTCCTCCTGCTGTTGCCGGGTCATAGGTAGTATTTGTCCTTCTTTCCTTTTCTTCGTTTATTTCCGTTTTATTATGCCTGATGATCTGTTTCTCCATTGGACATTACATAGCTAGAGTCCTATGTGCATTCCTGCAGTTGAGGCATTTGTTTTCGGTCCTTTTGCATTCATCCCACCTGTGGTCTTGACTTGCGCATTATGCACAAGCCTTTCCGCTATAGGTGCACTCTTTTGTCGTATGTTTATCCAGTGCGTAGCATGCGAAGCACACCTGGATAGAGACCATTTTTTCGCGTTCATCTAATCGGGGATATTTTTGTATAAAAGGCACGTAAGCGGAAAATTACCTTAAAGAGATAGGTATGTTCTTCATCTTTTTGTTTTTGAACTTGACTATGTTATCGATGGTTGCCCACTTTTGTTCCTTTTCCAGTTCTTGTTTAATTTCCGTGGCCGTGTGCGCTCCTACTCAAGGGTCGAGGCGCCTGAATATCACGGATCTCTGTTGTAACATCCGGTGGGGTGAAGGGTGCGAGGCCGATATTGGCGAGTTTCTTCGTTGTGTCTTCACTCAACAGCAGATCCAGGTTCTTTTCGGTGTCACTGAGTGTAACGTAGCATTAAATTGTTCTTTGAACCATAAGAAGATGGCGTTGATTTCTGAATAAATGGTTTGAAGGGTTCTTTCTCGGGTTGGTTCTCGTTGCCGGGGATGATACGAAGAGACACGCTCTTCGCACCTTCCCGGTCGTTAATGGTGATTCGTGCACAGCCTGCTTCCTGGTGGTGTGTTTCCTTTTTTCTTATACCTGTTATACTTGTACTTTTCTTTGACATGGAAGTAAGATTATGTTAATTTTTTTAGTAAAATGAAAATCGCCCCCCCTTTAAAGAAAACCCGGTGCATAGCTGGTATAACTGCCTGGGTGAAAATGGTAAATGAATGAATAGATGAACCCGGGGATGCCCTCATGAAGGATGACTTATGGTGAACTTAATGATGGGTGGTGATCGAATCAAATACCACCACTTGGGGTTTCCGCCCCTTCTGGAGTTTTAATATCGAAGGTACTCATGCATGCAGAGAGACAGTCGTCTGTCTTTTTGCGGTCTTGCCTGGACCCTTAGAGTGAACTCGTTTCCAAAGGTTGCAGCTTCGCCTCTTATCCGAGGGGGGGGGGGCTATGGCAGATGGTTTGACAGTGGGCTATTCCTCAAATCTACTTTGCCCAACACCTAGAATTATGCCTTATCAAATGACGGGCATAGTTCGAACTAGGTTCTCATTGCCAGTACACTCAGCTACGCACGAGGAGGCATGAGCGGAAAGGATGATGAGTTTAGGCCACAATAATATTAATTACGGCAACCTGTGTAAAATTCTCTCCTTTTAAGTCCCTCGTAGGGGAAAGGTGAAATGATGAGGTGTGGAAGAGAATAACGAGTGCGTTCAAATGGCTCGTAGTAGCGCTAGATTGCCCTTCCACGTAGCCGATCTTCGTTTTATTCTATCTCTCTTTCCAAAAAGATCCAGCGTTCAATGCAAAAAGTATTGCGCGAGAATTCTTCAGTGCTGCGAGAGCTCAAATTCGTCGATGTGAGTCGGGCCTTGTCTCTTGTTTCACGTCACCTACACCAAACTCACCCACGCTCCACATGCTCGTTGATTGCTCTATGTAATCCATCACTCGTCACCGCTTCTTTCATTTTTTCTCTTCCTCTCGTGCCTCAAATCAATTGGGTTTAATCATGGCCGAAAGCCGCTGGGGCTGCATAAATATTTTTTTCCTCATTTCTTCTCTGCAACTCACCTTTTCCCTTTGCATAATTGTGTTCGTTCTCTTCCTTTCCCCGCGACCTTTGTTCGTAACCCTCGATACTAATAAGTACGCCCGGAGTAGTTTGCATATGCGCCAAACGGTGGTCCTTTGTCCGTTTTGCCTGATTTGGGATGCAACTTGATTTTAGGACTTAATGAAAAAACACGAAAGTGTAAACGAAGTTTGTTAGTGTTTTGTCTTTTCTGAATATTTTCGCATTTTATTAAGGTTAATTTTCCCTTTGAAAAGTTCAGTATTGAGTTTAAAGTACCATTGATATCTATTTCAACGATGATTTATTTGCTTGCAGTAATTGATGAATATTTTCGCTTTCCCTTCGCTTTCTTATGCAATGATATGACGTAATCTACTGTTTTACGCTGCCTGAGGCAATTCTTTGCTACATTTTGACTGATGGTTTTATTTATTTTTCGCAAGAGATTCTCTTTCGTATAAATGGAAATTGCATGACATTAGGATAAATAAGTTGTAGTACTCCGTACAATCTTGGTTGTAACAGTCAAGGCGAGCAATACCACGACATAACTTGGAAAAAGCAACACTCATTAAAGTCTCGGAATCCATCAATCGGACAATAGGAGGTTGTTTTACAAGATGTCTTACCTTATATTCCCTAGTTTCTCTCGATGGCTAAAAATACTACACCCCGTTAGCGGCTATTTAACTAACACCAACGAACAACCAGCATGGCTTTCTATCATTGGACCTATTATTTTATGGTAACATGACAAGCCTTCTAATTTGGTCCTCTTATTAAGGAAATCGAGTTAATCGAAGCTCAAAAAACTTCTGAACGACCTTGGACCCCTTGTCGACGACAGTGAAACGACCGTTAGTTTGGGTGACCTCGCCTCGAGCGGAGACACAAATATTCTGAACCCTTCGTTTCCACATTTTTTGCCAACTGAAGCAGTTGATTGTCCCACCTTTAATGGACAAACCAGAACACGCGAGGACAACTCATTCGTGCATGAAAACATTACAAATGTAGGTCTCAAGCATAGATTCTTTGGACTCTTATCCACCGCTTCATGGATCTCTTCGTGTCGCAAAACCTATCAACAGATTAATAAAATAACTACTGTTCGTATTAGTTAGTTTTGTAGTTTAATATTATTCAGTTATTATATCTATTGAGTGTGTGTAGTTGTCAAAATAATCGTGTATTCTGTTTTTCAAGGAGAGAAGAATCTTGTATTTGTTATTTATTATCATATATTTGTACTATTATTATCATATTACATCTATGTTGATGTGTTTGTCTTTTTTGTATACCTTATGAAAAGAGTTGCAGAAGTAAAAATGTCTAAAAAATAAAATCCTTAAATATTTAGCTTTATTTGACTGATAATAATACTACTACTACTACTACTAATAATAATAATAATAATGATAATATTGGGTTGAATCATAAGTAATTTCCGTTTTTTTATATATATTTCTCTATGTATAATTGAACAATTAAATAATTTTAATCAATAGTATACTCGACTTTTTTTCACACACTTCTTGCCATTTAACAGCTAGCTTATTAATTCCTCTAAAGAAAATTCATCCAGTTTTGAGTTAAATTAATTGTTCACAAACATTTTTACCTGATCTATTTCAGATTTTTTTTTTTTTTACTCTTCAAACCTTTTTATGGGAACGAAAAAGATGAAAATCACTTGCTGCAATGTCTGGTGATTATGGTAGATGGGGTAGGACAGACCATGCAAACGTTGCAGTTGTTGAAAGTATAAGTCTGCATTTAGTGTCTGAGTGTGGTTGCGGGGATTGCTATCCACCAGATCTCTTAAAGCATTTTCATCCAAATCTGATGATCGTCCTGGTTTTGGTTCATATGTCAATGAATGATCTCCAAAACAAAACTTTGAAAACCAATTTCTGACTTTGCGATCAGTAATGGCACATTGCTCATAAATACTAGAAATTTCCTTTGCTCTTTCTGATATGTTTTTGTTATTCTTAAACTCCCACAACATCACATGTCGAATATGCACTTTCATATCCTCCATTTTAGGGTATGAAATTTTAGTTTAAATTATTATGCACACTTATTCACTACTTATGTAAGAATGACCGGCGAATCCTGTTTCTAAACAGGTAATTTTCGGTAAAGATTAGAACACTGGAAGTTCGAAATGCGTCGTTGCGTTTTGCTTCCAAAAAACGGAAATTACTTTTGAGTAAACCCAATAATAATAAAATAATAACCATGATAATAATAATAATAATAATAATAATAATAATAATAATAATAACCATAATAATAATAACCATAATAATAACCTTAATAATAATAATAATAATATAACCATAATAACAATATTAATAATATTAACCATAGTAATTATAATAACCATAATGATAATAATAATAACAAACTTCTCAAACGTGAGAGCGCCGCGATTCAAGGCCATTACCCTCGCCCCACCCCCAATTTTTGTCCAATGAAGGACGAAGCTAACCATTATTTTATCTACGCCAAATCGGTTATTCATTTTGATTGGCTGTTGTGTTTTAGTATGTCGGTCAGTGGGAGTTTATCCCTTGTCAAAATGCCCCAAGCACCCCCCCCAGTCAACCCCATCTATGCCCGGCGCCTTCCTTAGTTCTCAACGTCTCCCATTCCATCTGTGACCCATCTCGACGGTACCTATGCCATCGAGAGATATCAGTCCTACTCTAAGGTCATCAGGTTTATCGCTAGGGAATCCTCCGAGAACTCGGTTTAGCTCTCGGGCCCGTGGCGCTTCTGGTGTTATCCAGAACACCATCCTAGAGGATGGCACCTTTGACTATTTGTTGCCATTCCTTTGATCTCAAAGCTTCCACAGCGCTGAGAGTATTGTGTTCGACCCTTTTTGCCTCACCGAAACCCTCTTGTTTGAAGTCAGCTGGGCTTTACCAGACTGATTGCAATACACCGCTAGGTATATGGGATAAGGCGTCGTGCCCGGTTTGGAGACCGGATCGTGATTTATAGTTACTCACAATTCGCTCTGAGTGCTCCAGGGACATTAGAATATGTGCAGACCCTGATTCGAGTATTCGTGATGTTAAGATTGCCGCTAGCTGCAATGCCGTTAGCTCCAAAGCCCGGGCGGCTTCAGATCACTTTCTGTTGTCTTCGATTGGACAGACTCGAAGCATACCACCATCTGATGTACCGCTCTCCTTCACCTTACTGTGACGGGTGAGTTCAACCTCAGACTGTTCCTCACATTCTTATTGAATGTTCCATTCTGGGAGATCTTTGCGTACGTTAGTTGTCGTGGTACCGGGGTCGCTACAGCTTGTCCTTTGTACTCTATGCGGACTATGCCTTCTCCAAGTGCTCCTGAGCAAATGCTCATCGTGCTAACAAGTGAGCCTCCTCCAGAAAAGAGGAATTGTATGGTGATCGAGATCTCAGAGATTATCTATTGAACTCAATACAAATTGTTATTTTCTTAAATGATGTCCTTGCTGCAAGCAGATCGTCGTCCCCTTATGTCTTGGTTATCATAGGTATTCTTCGATACTGATCTCAACGTTCTTCGACGACCTTATTAAGATAAGTTCTTTGGAGCTCCACTGCCAGAAGGGTTTGCATTGCTACTGGAGGTCTTCTATTTTTTTAGCAATCCAGCCTACAGTGCTGAGACAAACATGTAAGGCTGTAGAAATATTCTATGGTTTTTACCTTCTCTGTAGGGCTAATTTACCTATTTTAAAATCAGTTAAGAGCTCTTTACTTTTAATCATGATAGCATAAAGTTACAGTAAGTCGGTCAAATGCTAAATGAAGTAATGGATAAAAACACTCAAAACCGGTGTTAGACTTATCGGATCATGCTAGATCTTAGGAGAACCTTTAGGCCAAACAATTCTGTAAATAAGCTAATTAATAAATATTATGTTCTAGGAATGTTTAAATACTTATTTGCATCCTTATATTGTCTAATAGCAAATATAATACAATATAGTCGTTAGTATCACAAATTTTCATTTTCTTTCATTAACACATCAAAATTCATTAGTTGTATGATTAGCGTTTAATTTTATAGATTGGCATATATATATTAAATGGCTTATTTAAATTTATCTAATATTTGTTTTACCTCACTTGATATCCCACAAAGTTATTGGGGTTTGTTGGTGGTTGTATTATTATTATTAAATATGTGAGGTTGGAAGCGTTAGGTTGTGGTAACTTGAATATGGGTACGTCACCAGTTATAAGAGTTGCTCTCTAAGAGGAATGCAGCTGTAACGTCGTCCACGGCCTTGGCAGTGCACCATCCAACCTCTAATCCGACCCGATGTTGCTTAACAGTGACAACCTGGTACATAACCACATGGCAACCCTGGCACTGACCTGAGGCTGACTCCAATTGAGCAAGGAAAGATAATACTCTCCCTCGGCTTGAGGTTAGGTAGGCTGATTAAGATGATCGATAGGTTGGGATTACCAATAGGAAAGGAAATCCCAACGGCGGAATTTCAGACTCTTTATTTAGGGCATAGAACTCGGATTGCTTTGGCGTAAGATGAATTCGAAACGGGCGTCTCGTGTATTCGGGCGAGCTCATTCTGTTTTGGGTTGGTATCTTAACTGTATGCGACTCCGACGGCGACGGCGACTGTGACTGTGACTGTAATTATGAAAGTGCCCGTGACCCTGATTGACTGAATTACTGCAAGACTGTTCTCCTCGATCTACCCAAGATAGTATATACGGTGCACATATCTTGGGCGTGGCATATCATTAGCCAATGATTTTGTTTGAGCGGAGCCTCCTCCACTCCGTGTTAATTTGTGTGTCCAAGGAGATAGAGATTCACTTTATCTCGAATTCCCAAAAGTACGAGTTTGCGTTTCGCATTTTCCTGCCAACAAATAATGGCCGTTATTATCGTGTTTTCGGCTCTGCATCTGCTACCAAGCTTGTTTCAACAGCTGACCTTTTAGCGTGACTGTATAAATTGCTTTACTTCGTTTTACTGTATATGTGTATGTACATGTGCACAGATTTCTTAAAGTGTGAACGTCTCGAATTCATTCTTCTCGCCTTGGACTTTACAAGCAAAATATATATAATTATTTACATGGACTATTGTTATAGGTTTTTTGTTACAAAATCTATACATTATTATTTTAAAGGGATGTTACATATTATTTACACAAAGAGTTATTACTATTTATGATAACTGCTATACCTATTTTAGATTATTTGCATGTGCATAGTTGTGAACGTGCCTGTTACGAGCCTTCATAGGATTCTCATGATGTGAGGCTTCATGGTCAAACCTATTCCACCTTGTACAGTGGCACTACAAAGCTCCCCCCAAGACGCGGAGTCTAACAAGATATAATGAATCTAAATGTGTTTTTTTTCTCTTTTTTATTTGTTCCAAAGAAATATTCATTAATCTATTTGAATATGGGTTTCTTTCGACTCTCGGAGTCTTACAACACTTTATATATATTGGAAATGAGGGGTAAAACTTTTATTATTTTTTATATACATTATATTACATAGTTTAGGGTACTATTGGACTATGGCTCTGATACAGGTGATTGTATCACATATCGCTCATACCTGCATATGAATACAAGCCCTATACTAAAATTACTTGTACTGGCGTGATTTGTTAACTTAGTTCACAATTAGGAACTCGACCTCCTAGAAGTACAAAAATGAGGGGGTCATTAACAAACGTCACACACCTACCAGATTTATCTTATTTCCACATATAACCGACGAAAGTTCCTTTTTTGTTATTGTACTTTTCGCGATTCCTTGTTGAATGATTTTGTCCTTGTTCCGGACTAGTTGGGATCCTACCATTTTTCACCTGAGCTCTCTTCTTCTATTTTTTAAGATGTGGAGTTTTGCTGTAATTTGTCTATCTATCGAGAGCGTATCTTGCTTGTCATTGGGAAGTTCTAGCTTGTATATTTTATCGTCGCGCTCCACCACCAAGAAAGGGCCAACATATGGCTATTCAAATGGTTTACGAACGCGATCGTCTTGGACCCACACCTGCATCGCATCACGCAGTTCTCTCGGAACGAATTGTTACGCCATTGAATGCATGTGTCCTTCGGATAGCTGACTGAAGTCTATCTGCGACATTGCTTTAGCAAGTTCATTGACCAACTTGTAATCGGCTTTTGATGATGAGGACAAAACTAAAGGCTTTGGGTAGATAAGGGACTACCCTGTGACCGCCGTTAATGCCGGAAAACCAGAATCGTTGGGCAAGGAACGAATGCTCAAAATAATGATGGGTAGTGCCATTAACCATCCTTGCCGACGGGCTATAATGGAACTCATCAGGGTCCAGTGTGCCTTTTCCACAATCCTGTTGGTGGTTAGGTTGTACGCCGTAGTTCGGAGACGATGAAAACTAACAAGAGCCGACGATTCTTCAAAGAGCTAAGACTCGAACTGAGTACCTCTGTCCGTTATCACAAATAATGGGCCTCCAAACCGAGAAATCCAGTCTTCTAGGAAGGCTAAAGCAACCGTTGCAGCACTGATGTCTGGAATCGGTAATGCTTCTATCCACCTTGTTGCTAGATCTACGGACGACAGCAGGTAGCGGTTATGCGCCGGGTAGGATCGTCCCAGAAATTTGCATGGCAGCAGTGGGCCAACGGTGTCGATGTGCACCGTTTCGAACCTTGACGTGGGAATGTTGATCGGCAAAATTGAAGATTTGGTGTGGCAATCAATCTTGGAGGCTTGGCACGAGAGGCATTCTCGCACCCAGTAATGAATGTCCCTGTCCATATTGGGCCAGAAATATCTTGCCTTGATCAGCCGAAGAGATGTCTTAACCCCAAGAAAAAATAGGTTATGTAAATGCTTATAAATTACCATCTTGCAGGCTGTAGGTACAAACGTTTGTTGATATCTATGTAGATGTTACTTCGCACCATAGCTGAACGTCCCTGTGAAAAGGAAATAACTTCAATCAGACCGTACTAACTTCATATCTTCGTCATTTTTCGGTACCGTTGACAGAGATCATAGGTCAAATGAGTCAATATGAGTCAATTTGGACCGAATTGACGTTTCGTGATAAGCAACCAGCAACTACGCTATCTTGTGCACGTACGTATGCTACGAGGGGCGGTCAATAGGTTTTGTGAATCGTAGGGCAAAACAGAGGAAGGGGGATGATTGTTTGTAGGGGTGTTAGGACAAGTGATGACAAGTCAGGACCTGCAGCCGCACACTCTTGCCTCGTCTATTTAAGAAACAGTAGCTGATCGCAGATCGTCATTCACAAAATTTTCAACAATGGAGAAGGTTGAGCACCGCGCACTGATAAATTTTTGACCAAGGAAGGCAAGAATGCAAAAGAGATCCATGAACGAATGGTTGCAGTGTACACTGACACCGCTTCTTCCTATGCAACCATTGCTCGCTGGAATAGGGAGTTCCGCCATGGTCGTGAGTCCCTTGAAGATTACTCCCGTCCAGAACGCCCGTCAGACGTGACCAACGAGGACAATGTGGCCCGTGTGAAGAGGATGATCCTCGAAAATCGACGGGTGAAGGTCGAAGAAATCGAGCGAGAACTTGGAATATCGCATGGAAGTGTTATCAACATCATCCACGACAATTTAGCCATGGTCAAGGTCTCTGCCCGTTGGGTCCATAGAAATATCACGAAACCTCATGCCCCATGATCGACTTCAATGTCATCAAAGCTCGGAGGAGCTGCTGCTCCTGTACAACCAAGACCCGGCGGGATTCGAGTCACGCATAGTGAAAGGTGATGAAACGTGGGTCCATCACTGGGATCCCGAGACCAAGCTAGAAAGCATGGTCTGGAAGCACAGGGGCTCTCCGATCCCCATCAAAATCCGGACCCAACCCTCAGCCGGGAAGATCATGGCCACCATCTTAAGGGATTCTGAGGGAGTGTTGATGCTGGACTATGCGCTTCGTGGAAGGACCATCACAGGCTAATATTACGCCAAGCAACTGGTTAGGTTGAAGAAGTGCATTCGTCACAGGCGGCGCGGCAAGTTGACACGCGGTGTCCTGCTGTTCCACGACAATGCCCCTGTCCACAAGGCCAGAGTTGCACAAGCTGCCTGCGCAAGTGCGGATTCGAGGTGCTCAACCATCCCCCCTACAGTCCAGATCTGGCCCCTAGCGACTACTTTTTATTTCGCCAGCTCAAGGCTGCACTGCGTGGACGCCGGTTTGGGGACGATGAAGATGTCCAGCTTGCCTTCGAGGAGTGGATTGAACAGCAGTCTGGCTATTTCTGGTTGTCGGAGATTTGAAGCCTCGGGGACAAGTGGCGCAAGTGCATTGAAGTCGAGGGTAGTTATATTGAAAAATAATCAAACACTTTTCCTCATATCTCGTTTCCTTATATCCGAATTGCAAAACTTATTAACCGTCCTTCGTATATCGCTGACATATCCAAAGATCGCCGTCCATTTCCGTTACTGGCTCTCTGTTTTGGCACATAGTGGCGAAGAAATGGGTGACACAAATGGTTTGTGGTCCGTGCACACTGCACAAGGTTACATGACGGCCTACGATCATATGCCGGAAATGGATCACAGCAAGATACACAGCCATGAGTTCCATGTCGTACGTGGAGTAAGCTTGCTCTGTCCTGTTCAATTTGCTTGAGAAAAATGACACAGGTTGCGGGGATAGATTTACCATTTGGTGGAGTGCAGCACCTACCGCTTATTGGTAGCTGTTGGTCACTACATGATAGGGCGAGTCGTTAGGTAGCGGATGACATAACTTGACTAAGTTTGTCAATTTTTTTTTAGTGGCTTTAAATGCTTGCCGTGCCGGATAATTCCAGATGAGCTCCCAAGCCTTGGGTTGAATTCACGCGAGCTCCGCCAAAGGCGCCGCAATTGCAAGGCAATTCAGTATCGTTCTTCTGTAGTAGCCAAGAATATCCAGATATTAGCGTAATCCCTTTTAGTCCATAAGTAGTTGTATATCCTTGATCTTCTTAATTTTCTTAGGTCGAGGACATACTCTCGCAGCCAAAATACGATGACCCAAGAAATCGATTTCTTCTTTTAAAAATTCGCGTAGGTTGTTTTCAGCAAATATTCTGAATATTAGGTCTAACTGGTCTCAATGATCTAAATGTTAATCCATGTTGTCAGAAAAAATAGAATGTCGAAATAAATTCTCCATGTGACGTTAGAAAGTTCAACTCGCATTTCTGAGATAAAAAACAAAAAGCAACTTCAAAAATTCCCTCAAACCAGAGGGGGTTACCACAGTGGTCTTCTCTATGTCTCACGTATTCATTGGAATTTGATGGTAGGTCCAAATTAGGTCTAATCGAGAGAAAACCGCCTTGTTATGGAGATGATTGGAAATATTTTTGATTCTTGCAAAGGATATCTGTCCGGTTTCGTGATCACGTTTAGTGATTGAAAATCACCACTCTGTAATCTCCTGTGTTCTTATTTGGCATCATGCCAAATAAGAACACAAGGGGATTTCGACGGGCGCACCAAACGCTCCTTCAATAGAGCTACGAACGTTGCTCTGGTAACTTGTAATTTATCCATTGAAAGAGGCCTCGGTCGCGTGAAGTTCGAAGGGGAGCTTTGTAGTGCCACTATGCAAGGTGGAATAGGTTTGGCCATGAGGGCTAACACATGAGCATCATGAATTCTATAGAGGCTTGTAACAGGCACTCTCACAATTATACACATGCAAATAATCTAGAGTAAATATAGCAGTTTTCATAAATAATAATAACTCTTTGTGTAAATAATATGTAATAATGTATAGTTTTTGTAAAAAGGACCTATAACAATAGTCTATGTAAATAATAATACGAGTATATATGTTGCTTGTAAAGGCCAAGGAGAGAAGAATGAATTCGAGACGTTCACAGAATACCAAACCTGTGCACATGTCCACACACATACACAGTCACGCTAAAAGGTCAGCTGTTGGAACAAGCTTAGCCGAAGGTGCAGAGCCGGAAACAGGATAGTAAAGGCCATTATTTTCTAGCGGGAAACCGCGAAACGCAAAGTCGCATCTTTTAGAATTCCAGATAAAATGAATCTCCATGTACATGAACAAGCAAATTAACTCGGAGTGAAGGAGGCTCCACAGAAACAAAATCATTATATATATATATATATATATATATATATATATATATATATATATATACAAGCCATACTTCGTATTCTTTCTTACAGAAAGAACTTGGTTCCACAGGCACTCCTTCGGCTTGTGGCCTACGGCCTATTTGCTATTCTAAACCGCTTTTTTTTAATCCCCTTTATAGAATCTTTATTTTAACACCCCGAACACATTTTTCAACATAGACACCCTGAAACCTTTTTTTTAAGTTATTTCACCCGCTTTAATATATAGAAAAACCTTCGTCAGATCTCTTTTTTCATCTAAATTTGTTTTATATAAGAAATGATAGTAAAAAAAGCGCCAAAGCCCTAATTTTAATACATTTTTTGAACTTCACGATTTGTGTTTTTTCATTCTAAATCATTCGATAATTATATTTATTTTTTCTGAACTCTTAGAAAGAACTTTGATAAAAGCTCAAAACATACAAAAAACAGCCCTGCGAATAAAAGTTTCAAATAAACTTATTAAACTCAAAAACATGAAAGGTTACTTGTCCACTAAGCAAAAAAAACATTTTCAAAAATTTCAAAAATTCACCAAGTTAAATTATAGAGTTAAGGATATATATATATATATATATATATATATATATATATATATATATATATATTGATATATATTTATATATATATATATATATATATATATATATATATATATATATATATATATATATATATATATATATATATATTTTAAGAACGTGATTTTTTGAGATTAGTTGAATTAAGAATGAGCGAGGTTTAGAGGTCTCCCCCCCCCTCCTTCTCACCTTCCTCCTTCCCCCCTTCCCCTCACCCCCTTCTCCCCCCTTTCCCTCTCCTTCCTACCCTCATTCTACCTCGCCTCCTTATACCCCCCTCCTCATATCACCCTCCTTCTACCTTCCATCCTTCTACCCCTTTCCTTCTACCCCCCTCCTTCTAAAATCCCTCTTTCTACCCCTTTCCTTCTAAAACCCCTCCTTCTACTCCCCTCCTTCTAAAACCCCTCCTTCTACTCCCCTCCTTCTAAAACCCCTACTTCTACCCCCTTCCTTCTAACCTAACTCCTTCTACCTTCGAAGATATTTGGTTAACGATCCATAATTGAAAATTTCCTTCATTTATTTTAGGTTGTGTGTGTCGGCATCCGCAAAAGCACTCAGAAATTGTTTTGAATACCTTTCGGAGGTATTTCGTACTGTGAGTTTAAAAAACAAGCCACTCATCATACTAGGTGATTTTAATGACAGTCTTCTTATTCCAAATAATAAGATAGGAAAATTAATGCAAACTCTTCCTTTAAGTCAGCTTGTGAAAGAACCAACCCGGATTACTGGAAGTTCCTCAAGCATTATTGATCTTATAATTACCAACAAGCCTAATTTTATAGTAAACTCTAACGTCTCACCTTGTCCCGTTGGTGCTTATGAACTTTTGACAGTTACAGTCGTAAAAACTGTCCGCTCTCTTGAGAACTATTCTCAAAATTATTTCTGTAACCTTCTTCTAAAGCAATTATGTATTTTAGATTCTATTTTATACACCGATTGTGTAAATAACCAAGTTTCTATTTTTACCAATGTTTTTATCAAGTGTTTGGATATGTGTGCCCCATACAAAACCATACTCATGTCACGCCCTCCTGCCCCTTGGATTGACTCTGGAGTCAGGGAAGTAATGAAAAGGAGAGAAGATCTTCAAAGACAATTTAAAGCAAATAGTGAGATAAAAGCCTGGTCAATGTAATGCTGTCGGAGGAATTCTTTAAATTTAAGGAGAGTATCAAGGGGACCTGGAACGTCATTAATAGAATAGTTCCAAAAAATTAGAAGTCTTCCGGACAACTTGACAATTTAGACGAAAACGCCCAACAGAAAGCAAATGTTTTTTAGTCATTATTTTGCTAATATAAGAAAGACTATGTATGATAAATCCCAGTAAAATAATCATTTAATTAATCAACCTCCGTGTACCATTGGTAAATCCAGAACACACCTAATTGATTTAACCTCTCTTATTTTTATTGTAAAACAAATCAAACCAACAAATTCATGTGGATCTGATGGCATTCAATTTCGCTTCTTGACTCTTTACCCGTTACCATAGTTTATATTCTCGTGATAATCAACACTTCAATTGTCGCAGGTACTTATCCCGACCTTTGGAAATATCCTGTTGTAATACACATTTATAAGAATGGCGATACCGAAAATGTTGAAAATTATAGGCCAGTCTCACTTTTATGTATTATTTATAAAATATTAGAGAAAGTAATTGCCATTCAACTAATTGACTTCCTTGAAACGAATCGCCTGTTATGTGATGAGCAACATGGTTTCCGACATAACCGGTCGACTGAAACAGCATTAGTTAAAAGTACAAATAAAATCTATGAGAACATATACAACAAGAAAATATAATTTCTTCCGTTATTAGATAGTGTCCACCATCGAATCCTAATGACCAAAGTTGATAAAGCTAATACTGACTTGTTTTTGTTTGAGAGTCATGTAGGTGGCCGCTGTCAGTCAGTTAGAGTCGGATCGACGTGTTCCTCTCCACTAGAAGTCATTTTTGGAGTCTCCCAGGAGTCAATTTTATGTCCTTTGCTCTTTCTAATCTATATCAATGATCTCCCTCAATTTATTTGCAGATGATACACAAATCTTGATATCTGGGGACATAGACAAAATTTATGAACTGCTAAAAAAAGCTGAAAATATCTTAATTAGTGCAAAACAATATTTTAATAGTAATGGTCTTTTAATGAATGGAAACAAAACAAAATTTATAATTTTTGGATCAAATCAATATCTATCACGGATTCCCGAGCAAACCAGTATAAATTTTAATAATGGCATACATACAATCTCTCATAAGGTTAAGAATCTGGGGGTTGTCATGGATAGTAGCATGACCTTTAATTTTCACATTGATGAGCGACAAAGAAAAGTTAACGGGACCCTTATTTACGTAAACAGAGTTTGGGAAAGATTTGAACTAGAAAGTAGAATCATGGTAGTTCAGTCATTAGTACTGAGTATTCTCAACTACTGTCTCAGTGTTTGAGGCTCTACAACTAAGACCCAAATGTGTCGAGTATAAAGGCTACAAAACTTTGCTGCGAGGGTTGCCATTGGTGGAGTAAGAAAGCATGAATATGTAACCCCTCTTTTTGATAGGCTGCGATGGCTACGCATGGATGCAAAATTTATATTTGACATCTGCATTTTAGTTTTTAAAATCAAAAATAGAATCTTACAAGAATGGCTTTTCTTTTTGCCAACTGTGAATCGAATGCGTATTGATACTATAAATACCAGACACTAGAACTCATACTTTGTACCGAGAACTTTTATTAACATAGGGGTAAGAGAGCGCAAAGTATATACTTTTTAGAAGGCGATTTTTTGAATAATTTTTAATTTTATTATAACTTAGTGTATGAATAAGCTCCCCCCTCACTCTGCCCTCCCCTGTTGAGAAGGGGGAGATATAGGGGCAGAGAGGGGGAGGGGTAAAGGGATTTGGGAAGATAGGGAGGAAGGGGGAAGAAATGGGGAGATGTGAGGTAATGGGGTAGGGTAACATGGAGGTGATGGGGGTAGAGATAATAACAATTGATTTAAAAGATAAATAGGCCGAAGGCCAACAGCCCGACAGCCCGAAGAGCTGATAACAAGCGAAGCTCGCCCAGTAGGAGGAGAGTGGCGAAGCCATGGTTCTATATTATATTATATTATATTATATATATTTTTTTTTAATTAATTAAAGGGGAGAAAAAAACGAGAAAAAAAACGAGAATAGAAAGTAAATATAAACATAGAGACGATTAAAAATAACATTGCTAGGGTAGGCTCAGCGATTCTCGCTCTACGCCGAAGCATCATGTCGTATTCATGTGTTATCTTAAACGCGAGCTCTGATTGGAGGATGGAAATCCTGAAATTCGAGCCGAGCCAATCAGTAGTGAGATATGTAGCACACACCAAGACTTTCTTTTTCTTTCCTATCTTTGTTTTAGTTCGGTTTTTACTTGGACATTTTTCCTCTTTTTATTTCCGCTTTTCTTGTTTTGTTTTTCCTTCGTTTTTTAGTTAGGGACACTTCGCCTCTTTTATTTAGGCTTATCTTGTTTTGTTTTTGTCCTTGGTTATTAGTATTAGGCACTTCGCCTCTTTTATTTACGCTTTTCTTGTTTTATTGTTTCATTTCATATTTTAGTTTTTGCTGCTTCGCCTCTTTTGTTTAATTCTTTACTTTTGTAACACCTTGTTCATCTTAATCTGGGCATTTTCCCTCTTTCGTTTTTAGTTTCCACATCGAGTTTTATGGTTTCGATTTTGTAGCATGTTCCTTGTAATTTTTTTAAATGTAAATTGGGAATAACGATGTTCTCTCGACCGTGTGGTGCCGTTGTTGGGGTATACCTAGGCTGTCCAGATTTTTTTTAACCCAATGCTGGACGGAACCATCTGCATATATATATTTTATATATATTTAAATATATATATATATATATATATTTAAATAAAAAAAGTTAAGTAATTTTAGTAGCAAACGAACTTTAATTATTAATAAGTCAATATTCACTTACCTAATTTGGTCTAGAATTGTACTTGGCATTTAAATGGATCTTTTCAAGGAGGTTTATGTTTGAGCTTCGGTAATCAGAAAATTGCAAACAATTCATCTCATAATTGCATGTAGTTAATAGTGCCGCTTTTAAAGTATCTATATTTAACCTGCTTTTTTCGTCTGCCCAGTAGTTTTTCATCATTGAAAATACCCTCTCTGTTGGTGCATTTGATCCTGGTAGACTCAAAAAGAATTCTACTACCTGATAAATATTTTCAAATGTAATATTCTGACTTTTGAAATGTGCAAATATTTCCAACCATCTACTGTCAGCCTCAATTTCACGATCATTCCACTCTTTATTTTTTTCTAGTGTGACAAAATTCTTAACACAAGTTACTTCATCGAAAAGACTATCATCATTTATTGTGGAATTGGGTCTCTTGGCAAGAATAAATTCAAGTGCTTCTTTAACTTCTCTCCAGAGGATTAAGTTGCGAAGAAGAATCCAGTTGAAATTTTCCATCTCTTCAAAATGCACAGTCCATTGGTTCAAATATTCTATACAGGAATTATAGAATGTCAAAGTAGTTTCTTTAAATATTTCTATATCATTTCTTCTTTCTCTAAATCATTTAGCATTTTATCCACAGCTAAGGGCAAAGATGAATCACGTTTTCTTTCAATCAATTTCAGCCTTAAGTCTTTAAGAATAAAGGCAATCTCTGCTATAGAAGCCTTTTGAGACCACTTTTAGGATGTAATCATGGAATACTGCACTCTGATTGTGTACAAAATACAAAAAAGGCTCGGCACACGGATTTTCAAAAAACTGTCTTAGAATAGTAGGACATTGTTTGGGAGACGAGAAATATACTTTTAAAGGCTTGAATAGTCGAAGAACTCTTTGAATGGCTGGCTTCAAAGCCAGCCACCTGGTCTTACTGTATCCTAAAATCTGTTGAAACTCCACGTCAACAGAATCACAGATATCTTTTAGTTCTTCCACCCTGACTGTATAAATGTAAAAGAATGAGTAGATTTTTACAACTACAACTTCGACATCAATAGGCAGACAATCACATACACTTTTCAAGGCGTTATTTAAAACATGGGCTGGACAATTGACACTAATTATTTTTTTACCTAAACCTTGCTGTAGCATTTCCCAATGCTACAGCAAGGTTTAGGTCAGCATTGAGTAGTCATTTTTGCTGACAAATGATCTAAAAACAGTAAAATGCTGGACGTCTGGGCAGCCTAGGTATACCTACAAACCTATTTCACCCCCTTTTCACCACAGATTTTATCACTTAATCCATAACTAAAAAAATGCGAAGACTGTAACAATTGACATATGTAAATCCATTTCATCATTCGAAATTAATTGTATATATTGTCAAAAATGCCTAAAGCAAGCAAACACGCTAATTTTCAAAGTGGCTCAAAGAATGTCATCGTATCGTCTAAGCCGTATCGTCTAGCCTATATTTCTCTTCTTGAGGTGAGTGGCAGTAAATTACATGTATTTGTCTGAGAGAAATAGAAAGATGGCAGCATCTTGATAAAGAGTGAGGATCGACGAGGGGAAAAAGTTCATTGGTCAATTTGTGACATCCATACAAATGAACTCGGCCATTGTTATCAATTCCAAATCATTAACGGACCTACCACAGCCAAAAGTTCTTCCAAGGGACCAAAAGTGAAGTCTTTGTCAAAGTTGGAAGAAGAGTTAAAATGAGATAAAGTGTTCGATCCGATCACAGATGGACCAAAAATTCCAATGACAAATGAAGTGTTGTCGGATTTGTCCTCTGATCAGAAGTAGCTTTTTCTCGTCGCCAAATCCATTCACAGCGTGAAATTTATCTGCAACTGAAAACTTCGAAGCCAGGACCCATTTGCCCTTGAAGTGGTTAATTTTAGTCTGTTGCCTTGGCGCAACTTACCTCTCTAAGCATCTTTTTAAAGGTTAAGTTAAGAAGAACCTACACTGTATCATCTTCTACCTCGTCACCAACTACATTCTTTGTTGGTTTGCGATCAAAACTCGACCACACATTTCTGATGCCGCCAATCACATTCTTTTCCAAATCAAATGTCTCCGCCTTCTTCCTCAATCAACGCGAGACATGGTGTTCTCTTATATCAAATCATGGAACGCGCACGCATAAAATCTGCTCGTCTCTCTCCGCTGCGACGATAATCCAAATCTCCGCGCCTTCATCATTCGCAAGATCATGGACCTTCGCCAAGGGAGCGATGTTGGTGACAGGTCGTTAAGAAAATGTTTTCTTCCTCCTCTCAACTTCAATGCGAACACCATTGCTGAACTCATCGATTTTGATTTAGTCACGATTTTCAAGTCTATCTTCACTTGCGATCTCGCCATCGCCCAACCTTAGGATTTGATTGTCATCAAATTTGAATTGCCATCTTTCCCAACCCACACCCAATCGGTAGAGCGCCTGATTCGCGAATTAACAAGTGTATGCAGTAAAATTGCTCCTCATGTTGAAAGAGAAGGGCATATTCGCGCGAGAATGGCTTCCAGAGAATTTTTTTTCGAAAGCTGATACGAAAAACGATTTTGCGAAAATGATTTTATTAGTTACAATCCGACTATTTCTCATAGTGACGGCGATGATATGAATTTTTCATGCGTTTCGTCTTTCTTGCGTTCATTTGATTTGAAGTTCCATTAAAAAGACCTTTTTCTCGCTTGGAATTATATATATCGAGGTATGCCGATGTAGACCCTTTCAGTGTAATGGCGCGTACACTTGCACGGGCAGATAGCCGATACGAGACCGTCTACGATAGGCTTTGGAGCAATGGAAGGAGTGGAAGACCGCCTCCTTGGTCGAGTGCGTTTAAAATTGGCCGGGATTTATCTACTGGCTTACCAAGTTGCAGTTCAAGGATATATAAAGATCAAGACCCACAAATATATTTTTAATAAAAATAATAATAAACAGGAGCAATATATATACAAAGGGGAACAAATTATACTTGATAAGAATAGTTAGTCAGATCGGGACAATTTACAAATGTGACAGAGTTAAGCACGGAAATCTAAGTTACCCTTAATCCGAATAATGGAGACGATTTAAGTTTGAGCGGGGAGTCATTTAAAAGGAAATGCTATGGAATCCAGGTGACGAATGACGGGGGGTGTAATCATGATTTACAAAACAAAATCGCTTTACCTTGAAGCTTAGAGTTGTTCAGGGGTGAAGACCAACGGCACGGGTCTTCGAGGAGACACTTCTGAGGGCGTAGACGAGGAGGACTCGTAGATGGGAGTTGGGAGTACTTCTTTCAGAAGGACGAGATTTTCTCTGCTCCAGAGAGATGTGATCTCAAGCACGAGAGACTGTTCTGCGGCACAGCAGGGACTCTCAAACACGGGGCACGGAAATCTTGAAGGGGGGTGCGAGACGAGGGGGCCCGCAGATTTCTCCGGAAAGAAGATGGCTCGATGAGCTTTCCTCCAAACAAGGGCCAAAACTTCACGAAGTACGATCTGCTGGTGAGATCTTAACGACGAGGTACGAATCGAACAGGGGTTGCGAGGCTTCGCGGGAAAGAAACAGACACACGGTCTGAACGAAGGGACTGGCATGCTCTCAATCTTTTTGATGAAGGGCTGACACAGGGTTATATAGCCCGGTAGCTTTTCCGTTAGATAGCACCAGGTCACAGCCGTCCCAAGAAAATTCACGACGCCAGTCTGTGCAAACTTATTTCGAGATAAGGGGTTGGATCGAACGGCCAAGTTTGCCTCAGGATATAGGGTTGAGCTTGTACGAGCGCGTTCGCTGGGGAAAGGAAATTTCCGCTAGGCATAGAAGCGAAAACTCGGCGTTATCGCGCGGGGGGGAGAGCAATGTGAGTCCCGCAAAAGTAAATACAGCACGGTCGGCGGCTCAGCTCTAGACAGCTTCATTCTCGTCGATTCTAGAATTCCCACGCCAAAGAGCACGTGCTCTGGGGCTCGAAGGGGCTGAAAAGAGGTATGTCGAGGGGCTTCCTCTCACACTGGTCCTTCGAGGGGCATTCTCTCACATAGTTCTATTATCAAAACTTAATTTAGTAATAAGTTTGATTTGGAAAAAGGTAGGCATCCTTGGTTTTGAAGCCCCTTTCGAATGAGTGGCTTTAATACAGTCACGTGATCAACGATGACCAATCAGAATGCGGTCTATTGATTGGATTCCTAAATTTGGCCGGACGTAGGTTATTTTTTTCATTTTGCAATAAATTAAATATCGTTTAACCGATTTTTGTTACAGCCTTTTATCGTTAAAATAGGCCGATTTCATTATATATATATATATATATATATATAACTTTCTATTTCTCTTTTTACTCATTCCTTTTCTCTCTATTATCTATTTTTATTTTGTTATTTTTTATTTCTCCTTTTCTTTCTCTTATCCTTTCTCTCTCTTTTATCTCTCTCTATATATATTCACTCTCTTTTCTTCCTTTATTTTTATATTTTCTCTTCCATTTACCTTCTCATTTTGTCTTTTTCTTTTGCTCTTTTTTCCCTTTTCTCCCTTTTTCTATTTATCCCCTTTCCCTCTCTGTTCTCTCTTCTTTCTTTTTTGCTTCTTTTATATCTCTGTTTCTCTTTTCTCTCTCTTCCTTTTTCTTTTTCTCTCTCTTTTCTCTATTTTTCATGTTTTCCCTCTTTCTTTCTTTTTCTGTCTTTTTTTCTTTCATTTTCTCTCTCCTTTTCCCCTCTTTTCTCCTTGTTTCTTTTTTCTTTTTTCCTCCCTCTTTTCTCTTTCTTTTATCTCTTTCCTCTTACTTTTTCTCATGTTTTTCTCTCTTCCCCTCATTCTTTCTCTCTCATTTCTCTCTTTTCTCTTCCTCTTCTTTTCTCTCTCTTTATGAATATGCGAATGCAGTTCCCTTTAGTTGCCTCTAATGACGTGGAATTGGAACAAAATTGAGAAATGCTTTCAAATCACAAAAATTTCGACGTCTTAAACAATAAATGTCAGGATTGCATATCTTGTCTTGACTTGACTTGACTTGACTTAAGGGCGTAGGTCGTTACGACCCCTTGCTCGGCGTTTGCCTGCTGTCATTGGTCATTTCTAACAGATATGAAACAGAATTTGAGCGGGGTATACTTGGGCACTTGCCAAAGACCTCCCAAGCGCAATGCCCTACTAACCTGAGCGTGTTCCCCCTCTCCATGAAGAGAGGTGGAGTAGAGGTAACAACCGAGGTATAGGTCTGTTTATACTCGCCTTTCCCCTCTCATCTACCTGCTGCCATAGATGAGTTCCCCTCAACCGCCCCCTGAAGTGGTTACCTGGGTGTGGCGCTTGGAGCCAGCGTGTGAGAGTTGGGAAGAGAGTGAGGACCAGTCGACCTGACCATCTCACACTCCAGTGAGATGCAGCAGTCAGGAGTTAAAAGGTGCTGCCTCTACTCAGTTTCCCTACATATTAATAAAATTTACAAAAATAAATTAATATTTTTCATTTTATATTTGATTTTAATAATGTTTGTGAAATTGGGGTTTTTTCTTCTAAATTCTTTCTTAGAGGATTAAAATTAATAACTATCAAGACATTCATTCCACTAATGAAATGGTCTCGTTAATTACCTCACTTTTCTTTACTCTCACTAAAAAATTTCACTTAAAGAAGAATGAAAATCGAGTAGAGTAAAATTGCATCTCGAACTTCTCAATTCTACTTCGTTTATTTAGCATCCGCTTCTTGCTAGTGACGCAATTATTTAAATCTGGGGTAGTTCCCTCTTAAAAACAATGACGCACCAAAATAAAACTAAAATTGCGAAAATTAATAGAGTGAAGAAATACAAAGACTCACAAATCTGCAATTTCCTGCGAACACCGAATAATTCAGGTGTGAACGACAAAGGTTAAAGCGTAGATGGAGCCTACTCGCGGAGTTAGCCAAGCGAAATCAACCCATTCTAATTTATCAGCAAAGATGAAAGTATTTACGCAAAAGTTCAAATGAGGTTTTTTTTTCAAGTTATTGATTTGAAATGAAAATGGACAGGCGTGGTGTGACGTCGTTTTCTATATCAGGTCTAATTAGACCATGTGAAATACTGCTCAGGAAGTCAAAACGTTCCTTTACCGACCCATACGACTGGTAAATATTCAAATAAATAAAGTATGAATCTGCAACTGAGAAAAAACTCTAAATGCTATTTTAATCAGCACAGTATTTTATCCAGACATATTAGACAAAGTAATTTTAACAAATGAACCAATACAAGGCCTGTAAATGCAGGCAATAATAATGATACTTAATCAGGACGTTGTGGTAGCTTGAGCCGGGATAGGTTCCTTGACAGGTAAGAGGATGCCTTGGCATGTGAGATCTTTTATGTAAGAGGGAGGGTCTTGAAGGTGATATAGCATCGGATGAGTAGCAAGAGTAATTTATAGAGAGAGTGGGTTACATGAGAGAAATAGCCCCAGCGAAGAACACTGAAAAGTTTTGAATAGGTTAAAGAGAAGAAGCATAGAATCCCGCAAAAAAGCCTTTACAGTAATCAAAGTGGATGCGGATGTGACTAAGATTAAGGATATAACAGAGAGAGGATTTGCAGACAATTATGAATGTGAGCTTAGAGAGATATTGACTATCAAAGATTTTTAATAATTGGGGAAAAGGGATCTGGGATGGCACGAAGGTTAAGAAAAAGAGTCATATTTTGACAGCGAGCCACATTCGAAGAAGTACCCCACCAGCATCATTATAGTTTTGTTATAATTCAGTTTCAGAAAGTTGTCTATCAGTCATTCTTGAGGTGGTCAAAACTGCTGCCCGCAGACCGCAGTGGCCTGCGTTTCATTTCAGAACTCTACAAATTATTTTAAATTAATTACTGAACATTTTGCCCAAATCTCACCTTAAACGCGAATTATGTCACATTTGATTGCAATATGACCAATTTTTACGTTCTGAGATGACTTCTGAATTCGATGGATTTGTTAATGCCCCAAAATGTACCTATCCATCTAATTTTTTATTTTTTTTGTAATGCTAGATTCTTAACTCATTCATTTTCAAATATATTTCATTCGTAGATAATATGTTCTTCTTAAAAAAATATACGGTACATTAAAAATACTTAATCTCATTAGCCTTATTTACACGCTCTCTTTCGCTCGCGTAAGTTAAGCTTGTTAACGGTGATTAGTACAAGGATGAAAGACTCGTCGGTCCTGAGCAATGACCAGATGATTCCACGTCAAGCTGTAGGTCCTCTCTCTCTGATATAAATCTGGAAGCAGTTTAAACGGGGTGACAAAACTATGCAAAAAAGTACCCTTAGTTATTAAAGTGCAGCTATAACTATGATGCAAAAAATGGACAAAGGTAATTGCAATAAACTTATATTTATTCGAAATTTGCATCTAACTGTTTAACTGCGGCCCACAAAGCTTTATATAAGCTTCAATGTGGCCCGCTGCTTAAATATTTTGCCCAGCCCTGAGCCATCCTGTAATATTCTCGTATGCAAATGAAAGGATCATAATAGTCCTAGCAAACCCTACTGGCTAGAAAAGTAGAAGTGCGTGTCCTTGGTATAGAAATGAAATGATAAACTGAGAAGACGCAAAAGAATGCCAAGGGAAAATGGATAAATAAGAAAAAATAGTGGTGCAAGAAGCGAACCGTGTGGAACGCCAGAGTGCAACTCCGCCGGTCTGGATATATCCCTCCTCCCATTATGGATAAACCTTTTGCAAGACGAATAGGCCATGAACTAACACGAGTCGTTCAAGGACTTTAGAAAGTAACGGGAGTTGAGTTAAAGGGTATAGTTCGATAGGTCGTTTGGGACCAGGCTGTAAGTGAACCGATAAAGACCTCAAGGAGGTGAGGAAGAACAAGGTGGATCTGAGGATAGAGACGTGAGGGAGAACGAGTCAAGAGGAGCAGGTATTTTTTTAAGGAGAGAAAGAGCAAGGTTAGCTCCTCAACAGAGACAGGGCAAGGGAGAGTAGTTGGTGTGGAATTACATTATGGTGGGGTTTGAATATGAACGCAATAAATTTGGAAGGGGTGCTGGGAGGAAGAGAGCGCTTAAACTGTGTGTGTGCATTGTTTTTGTTATCAAATAAAATGCCGCAGCAGTGGGATTCACCGGCAGATTTGAGAATTGTAATTTAAAGAGAATACCAACAAGGGCATTTCCTGCAGAAAATTTGTAGGGAAAAGTCTGTAGAAAGCGGTGGAGGTAAAGTAAGTAAAAATGTGTAGGGAAACTACACAGCCGCAGATCTTTCTTTACGAGTTGGAACCAGGAGGGGCCTCGCTATCATCCAGAAGTCAGCTGCAGCATACTGATTCATACTCATCTTACACCCCTCTGCGGGTAGGTAGATTTAACAAAGGCATGATAGGAGTGAGTGGTGAGGGTGTATGCGAGGAGAGCACGAGTCGTCTCAGTAGCACGAACAGTTAGTTCTAAGTAGAGGGAGGAATAAAGAGTGAATTTTCCCTAAGGCAGCAAAACAAGAGAAATAATACCCATGTTTTCAAACAAGGTCTGCTGACCAAAAAGTCACGTGCCCTCACTTATTATTATTTATGATCTTACGACCTTTAAAACTTTCAATATTTCCCGGACTAGCTTTGGTAGGACTTTGGTAATTATATTATTCGAAAGAGAATGTAAAACAACATAAAGGTTTCAAATTTCGTCAGAATCTGCAGAATATTTATAATGTTATTACAAAAACTAAAAAAAACGAAACGGAGACCGACCGATCGACATAGTGAGATGTAGAGTGGCCCGCGAATAGACTCGCACGCGACTAAAAAGAAACAAAGAACTACTCTTTTCAACCAATAAAGAGCTGTCCCAACCTAAATACAAAGAACCACTACTGTTTTCGCCCAGCAACGTACTGCTACTTTCTTCGGCCAACAAAAAACTACCGTCTTCGACCAACAAAGAATTACTCGTCTTCGACCAAAAATGAACTGTCATTGCCTAAAAAGAAATTTTCATGTTTTCGACTAATAAATGACTAGTGTCTTCAGCTAACAAAGAACTGATCTTTGTCTTCAGACAATAAAGAATTACTCCTGTCCTCGATGAACAATGAACAATTCCTTAGTTCCCTGAACAAAGAAATACCCCAGTTTTGGACGAACAAAGAAATACTCATGCCTGCGACTTACTTCAAGGCAAAGGCCTTCATTACAGAATTTAGGGAAGAAGAATTATGTCCCTTGCACAAGGATAATTAATAATTGGGAAAATTATTATGAAAAAAGCAAACAACCAAATTATTTCAATTAAAAACTTTTACACTTGAGGCCTTAAACAAAGATTGACACCTGATTTGTATTATTACTTCATGATATACTGATTCAGCTAGAAGCTCTTCAATTATCATAATTTGCTGATTCACTTAGAAACTCTTCAATTATCATGATTTGCTGATTTCCCTAGAAGCTCTTCAATCAAGATGATTTGCTGATTTTCTTGGAAGCTTTTCAATTGGCATGATTTGCTGATTCACTTAGAAGCTCTTCAATTATCATGATTTGCTGATTCCCCTAGAAGCTCTTCATTTAATGTTTTGATGATTTGCTTGGAAACTCTTCAATTAGTAGGATTTGCTGATTCCCTTAAAAGCTCTTCAATTATCATGATTTGTGATCCCTTTAGAAGCTTTTTAATCAAGATGATTTGCTGATTTCCTTGGAAGCTCTTCAATTAGCATGATTGGCTGATTCGATAGGAAATCTTCAATTATCATGATTTAGTGATTTCTTTAAATGCTCGTCATTTATCATGATTTGCTGATTCTCTTAGAATCTTATCAATTATCATGATTTTTTATTCACGTAGAAACCCTTAAATTATCATGAATTACTGATTCCCTTATAAACCTTTCTTCCCTAGGAAGCTCTTCAATTATCATGATTTGCTGATTCCCCTAGAAGCTCTTCATTTAATGTTTTGATGATTTGCTTGGAAACTCTTCAATTAGTAGGATTTGCTGATTCCCTTAAAAGCTCTTCAATTATCATGATTTGTGATCCCTTTAGAAGCTTTTTAATCAAGATGATTTGCTGATTTCCTTGGAAGCTCTTCAATTAGCATGATTGGCTGATTCGATAGGAAATCTTCAATTATCATGATTTAGTGATTTCTTTAAATGCTCGTCATTTATCATGATTTGCTGATTCTCTTAGAATCTTATCAATTATCATGATTTTTTATTCACGTAGAAACCCTTAAATTATCATGAATTACTGATTCCCTTATAAACCTTTCTTCCCTAGGAAGCTCTTCAATTATCATGATTTGCTGATTCACATAGAAGATCTTAAATTATCATGATTTGCTAATTCCCTTAAGAGCTCTGCTATTATCATTTTTGGCTAATTTCCCTAGAAGATATTCAATTATGATTTATAATTCATTTAGAATCCCTTAAATTATCATGATTTGCTGATTCACTTAGAAGCCATTAAATTCTCATGATTTGCTGATTACCTTATAAACCTTTCTTCCCTAGGAAGCTCTTCAATTATCATGATTTGCTGATTCACATAGAAGACCTTAAATTATCATGATATGCTAATTCCCTTAAGAACTCTGCTATTATCATTTTTTGCTAATTTCCCTAGAAGATATTCAATTATGATTTATAATTCATTTTGAATCCCTTAAATTATCATGATTTGCTGATTCACTTAGAAGCCATTAAATTCTCATGATTTGCTGATTCCCTTAGGAGCTCTTCAATTATTATTATTTGCTAATTCCCATAGAAGCTCTTTAATTACTAGTATCATGATTTGCTGATTTCTTTAGAAGCTCTTCCATCAAGATGATTTTCTGATTTCCTTGTAAGCTCTTGAATTAATATGATTTTCTGATTCGATAGGAAGCTCTTCAATTACCATGATTTAGTGATTTCTTGAATAGTTAGTCATTTATCATGATTTTCTACTTCCCTTTGAATCTTTTCAATTATCATGATTTGCTGATTTCCTTAGAAGCTCTTAAATATCATGATTTGCTGATTCCCTTTGAATCCTATCAATTATCATGATTTTCTGATTCACTTAGAGACCCTTAAATTAACTTGAATTGCTGATTCCCTTATAAACTTTTATTTCATAGGGAGCTCTTTAATTATCATGATTTATTAATTCACATAGAAGCCCTTATATTATCATGAATTACTGATTCCTTTAGAAGCTCTTAAATTATCATGATTTGCTGACTCTCATAGAAGATATTCAATTATCATGATTTATAATTCATTTAGAATCCCATATATTATCATAATTTGCTGATTCCCTTAGAAGCTTCTCAATTATCGTGATCTGCTGATTCACTTAGAAGCCTTTAAATTATAATGATTTGCTGATTCCCTTAGGAGCTCTTCAATTATTATTACTTGCTAATTCCACTAGAAGCTATTTAATTATCATAATTTACTGATTTCTTTAGAAGATCTTCAATTATCATGATTTGCTGATTCCCTTAGAAGCTCTTCAGTTATTATGATTTGCTCATTTCCTTTGAATCTTTTCAATTATGATGATTTACTGATTCACTTAGAATCCTTTAAACTATCATGATTTGATAATTCCCAAGGAAGCTCTTCAATTGTTATGATTCGCTGATTTCCCTTGAAGCTATTCAATTATCATGATTTCTAATCCCCTTAGAAGCTCTTCAATTAAGATGATTTCCTGATTTCCTTGGAAACTGTTCAATTAGCATGATTTGCTGATTCGATTGGAAGCTCTTAAAGTATCATGATTTTCTGATTCACATAGAAGCCCTTATTTTTTAATGATTTTCTGATTCCTTTAGGAACTTTTCAATTATTATGATTTCCCGTAGAAGTCATTCAATTATCATGATTTATATCTGATTTAGAATCCCTTAAATTATCATGATTTGCTGATTCCTGTAGAAGCTTCTCAATTATCGTGATTTGCTGATTCACTTAAAAGGCATTAATTAAAATTTCATTATATGCTGATTCCCTTAGGAGCTCTTCAATTATTATTGTTTACTAATTCCCTTAGAAGCCCTTTAATTATCATGATTTGCTGATTTCTTTAGAAGCTCTTCAATTAAAATAATTTACCTGTTTCCTGGAAAGCTCTTTAATTAGTATGATTTGCTGATTCGATAGGAAGCTCTTCAATTATCATGATTTAGTGATTTTTTAAAAGCTAGTAAGTAATCATGATTTGCTGATTCCATTTGAATCCTATCAATTATCATGATCTGCTGATTCAGTTAGAAACCATCAAATTACCATGAATTGTTGATTCCCTTATAACCTTTCTTCCCTAAGGAGCTCTCCAATTATCATAATTTGCTGATTCACATAAATACCTTTATATTATCATGATTCACTGGTTCCTTTAAAAGCTTCACAATTATCGTAATCTGCTGATTCACTTAGAAGCCTTTAAAATATAATGATTTGCTGATTCCCTTAGGAACCATCCAATTATCATGATTTGCTGATTCCCTTTGAAGCTCTTCATTTATCATGATTTGCTGATTCTCTTAAAAGCTCTTCATTTATCATAATTTGCTGATTCCCTAGGAATCTTTTCAATTATCATTATTTGCTGATTCACTTAGAAGCCTTTGAACTATCATGATTTGATCATTCCTATAGAAGCTCTTCAATTATCATGATTCGCTGATTCCCCTAGAAGCTATTCAATTATTATGATTTTCTAATCCCCTTAGAAGCTCTTCAATCAATATGCTTTGCTGATTTCCTTGTTAGTTCTGCAATTAGCATGATTTGCTGATTCGATTGGAAGCTCTTCAATCATCATGATTTCCTGATTTCCTTAGAAGCTCTTCAACTTACATGATTTGCTGATTCACTTAAAAGCCATTAAATTATCATGATTTGCTGATTCCCTTAGAAGCTCTTCAATTATTAGGGTTTTCTGATTCCCTTAGAATCTCTGGTATTATTGTGACTTGCTGATTCACTTAGAAGCTCTTAAATTATCCTAATTCGGTGATTCCATTAGAAACTCTCCAATTATCATGATTTGATGATTCCCTTAAAAGCTCTCAATTTATCATTATTTGAGCCACAGATGCAAGTCACGCGGGATGATTAGCCTGTTTTTTTACCCCCTGCGTTTATCACTTTCACTGTGCAACGGGGCCACTTCACTCCCCAAGTTCACCCCGGGTCATCTACTTTAACTTACTACTTTTACTTTCCACACCTCTTTCCCTAAATTCACCAATTGCATCACAAAACCCTACCAATACTTTTTGAAGGTTTGCCTTGTTGGTTTTCGGTTTATTTAAGAAATCAGGTTTGCTTGTTTTTCTTTTTCCTCAATTGCGAATTTATATGATTTTCCGCAGCCTCATCATCTTCCCCGAAGAGGTAAGGTGAGGTATTTCCTCTCCACCCCGGTTTTTCCCCTGTTATTCTTCTCCGGCCACATCTTCCTTGACTAGAGCTTCGAAGGGACGAGCTGTCTTTGAATAATATCAGCGGCATTAGGTGGAGAGTTGCGCTAAAATGCTTTCGTTGCTTTGATAATTTTTTTTAATACAATTACCGTGACCATAAGACGGAACCACCACACACACGTGCGGTTGGAACCGGTTTCGTCCGTTCCTTCTCTGCTCCGACCGATGTAAGCCACGTTGGAATCCATTGCGTCTTATTACGCCTCTCCTCGTCATTATGACGTGAAAGGCAAAACGGCCCGAACGGGGCTTCCCCCGCGCGCCGTGGCTAATGTGGAAAGATAACAGCCTCATTCTTGGCCCTGGCCGGCGTTAGCAGCACCCCATTTATCCCCAGCAAAGGGGATGAGGAAAGGGTTGTACTTTAAGTGTCACTACTCATTGTACGAACTTGTCCCTAAAGGCTTAGTGATGCTGAGTTCTGCTGAAAGAACACGATCTCCTTCTGTATTCGAAGAGTGGGGGAGAGCTTTGTTTGTTCTGGCTGTTTCCCCCCCGGGGGGCTAGGATAGCATGGCAGGCATGTTGCATGTGATATCTGGAAGATATCACATGCAACATGGAAGAATTCGTCGAAACAAAATAAGAACGTAAAACGCATTGCTTCTGTTACGAACCCAACAGCTGGATAAGCCTAACTACGAGGAGGAGGCGGCTAAAATCACCCCATCCCCATTCCCACCATCTACTTCGATTGGCCCTATGATTATTTAAGGATACCATTTTGGGCACCAAAATTAAATTAGATGCAAAGAAATGTTAGGTGAGTTGGCCCTATCTAGCCTAGTATACCTTAGCATAGCATAGCATAGTATAATCTATCCTAGCATTAACTATAATAGACAAGTATAGCCTATACTATCCTATTATGCCCTAGTCAGGGATAGCTTAGTATTGTCTATCCTAACATACTATATGCTATCCTAGCATGGCATTTTATAGCCTAAATTAGCATAGTATATCTTACCCTTATACATTATATCTTAGCATAGCTTAGCATAGTATAGCCTAGACTATAATAGCCTAGCATAGTATAGCCTAGCCTATAGCAGCCTAGCATATTGTAGCCTATTCTAGGCTTGCCTAGCATATTATAGCATATTATAGCCAGGTCTAGTCTAGCAGAATATCCGCCGAGTAGTTATGATGTTATTGCCAAAACAAAATAATTCTTGGCCTAGCCTTGCGAGCACTTTGGCAATTATATCATTCGAAATAGAATGTAAACCAACATAAAGGTTTTAAATTTCGTTAGAATCGACCGAATAGTTATGATGTTATTACCAAAACTAAATAATTCCCGGGCTAACCTTGAGAAGACTTTGGCAATTATAACATTCGAAAGAGAATGTAAAACAGCATAAGGTTTCCAAATTTCGTTAGAACCAGCCGAATAGTTATGATATTATTACAAAAGAAACCCCCCCAAAACGGGGACCGACCGACTGACCGACCGCCCGACCGAGATAGTGAGAGGTAGAGTCGCTCTGACTAGACTTGTACGCGACTAAAATATTTTATATAGGATCGCAAAATGCGATTATAAGCTCCCTCTAAATCTTGCCTCATCGTCCAACACACACTTAGACCCGGGTCATTAAGGGAAACTCGGACCCACGCTACAAATGCCTCTCTGCAGATTATGTTGTGAAACAGCCAAGTTGCGAAAGCATACCACTACTACACCACACGTTGTGCTGATTTCCGATACGGATCTCTCCCACACGACTCCTCTCAATTGCACGACGTGTAAAACCAATGCAAACCTGCCCACCAACTCCAACAGCCATTCACTAGCCTCAGTTCCCCTATAAACTAACATACCAATAATGCACATTCCTCCTCCACCGTCACCTATCTCGCTCCACACATCAGACTTTCACAGTCTACCCACTCGCCTACCACAACATCAGATGAGCCCTTTAACACAAGACGATATATACACGCACCATCTTACAACTAAGCACAAACGGTATACCCAACAAAAAATGGATATCAAAGAATTCCGCATCAACCACAACATACACCTGGTTCTCACCCAGGGAACGAAACTCAAACATACCACGTCATACACACATTAGGCAAGACAGTCGCAGAAACGATGGAGGCTTAACCACATACTTCACACATGACATAACCTTCACCAATACCTCCAGAGTCACCTCAGCCTCTATCGCGACACCATAACTCTGGAAATTTAAACGCCTACATGTATATACCCGCAACCCTCCATCCGCACACGAAAACTATTCAACACATCGCACTAACACCCTCTATAAACCAGAACAACCTGGAAAACTTACACCTTACTATCCTCAGACTATAAAAATCGCCATACAAATTTTATAAGGAAAGCGCATAAACCACTAACCCCACGCACTAGCATACACTAACTCCAACCGAGCTGAATGAAATCGTTTCACTAACTGTTATATTGAGCAAAAAACTACAAAGCTATCCTGTTGTCCACTTAGGGAACATGATCAAAGCCTATACATACTTTACTAGCATAATTCCCAAAGCAAGCAACGAGCATATTCCTTGGAGAAACCTAACACAATTCATCCCAAATATTTCCCATGAAATCAGACAGCCCCCCCCCCTCCTACAACTTGCCGCCCCTCCATTCCAAAAGCAGGGACAAACTACCGAATCAGACAAAGCCCCACAACAACACAAACAAGATAAAAAGAATAACAGGCAACATTGAAACGCTGATTCATAAACATAGAAAACAACCCTGACAACCTGGTGTATTCTCCTGGTTCCCTTATGCAGCCTTTCCACTACGACTGTCAATTTCTCTACCTTTTCATTGGCCATATCTTACACTGGCTAACCTATTTGACGACCCGGCGCTCTTCTCAGACAACGGTTTGAACATCTCTACAACCTAGATATCGGACGTGGTGACCTCGACCTCTCTGAAGCCACTAAGCGGGATCTGTCATCCCGATCTGCCCACAGCACCATGTGTAGGATCTGTTCTGGGTTTCCCAAGGGATGGTGGAGAAAGCATATAACACCCGCCCTAGTGTCATCGGTTGGGGCACAAGAAGAGGGCTCAGTAGTTACAATCTTTGGGGGGGTTCAGTGTTGACAGCCACGGGCAGAGTTACTTAACAAAAACATTTTGGCCATGGATAATTATGATTCATAACCCCAACTAAACAAACAAAAAGAACAACAATAAATCAACAAAAAAGAATGATCAACGAAAAATAAACAACCTTATCGAGGTATGTCTGTGTAGGCACTTTCGGTGTAAGGGCGCGTACATTTTCATGGGCAAATAGCCGACACGAGGCCGTCTGCGATAGGCTTTGGAGCAATTGAAGGAGTGGAAGGCCACCTCCTTGATGAGTGCGTTTATAATTGGCTGGGATTTATCTACTGGATTGCCAAGTTGCAGTTCAAGGATATATAAATTTAATATAAATAATAAACGGGGCAATATACTCATATATACAAAAAGGGGAACAAATTATGCTTTAAAAGAATTGTTAATTAGATCGGGACAATTTACAATGTGACAGAGTTAAGCGGGGACTGCAAAATTATCGTTAACCCGAATAATGGATATTATTTAAGTTTGAGCGGGGAGTCAATTGAAAGAGGGTTGTAGGCGACGAATGACGGGGGGGTGTAATCATGGGATTACAAGCAAAATCGCTTTACCTTAAAGCTTAGAGTTGTTCGGGGGGAAAAGATCAACGGCACAGGTCTTCGAGGAGACACTACTAAGGGTTCTGACGAGGAGGGCTCGTAGTTGAGAGTTTGAGTACTTTTTGCAGAAGAATGAGATTTCTCTATCCAGAAAAATGTGATCTCAAACACGAGCGACTGTTCTGCGGCACGGCAGGGAGTCTTAGACAAGGAAAACGGGAGTCTTGAAGGGGTGTGTGAGACGAGAGGGCCCGCACAGTTCTCTGGGAAGAAAATTACTCGATGAGCTTTCCTCTGAACATGAGCCAAAGCTTCACGAAGGGCGATCTCCTGGTGAGATCTTAACGACGAGGTTCGACTCGAACATGGGTTGCGAGACTTCGCAGGAAACAGACAAACAGTCCGAACAGAGGGACTGGCAGAGTCTCAATCTCCTGGAGCGATGGCGGATGCAGGGTTAAATAGCCCAGTGGCTGGTCCGTTAGATAGCACCAGGGCATAGCCGTCCCAAGAGAATTCACGACGCCAGTCTGTGCAAACTTATTTCGAAATAAGAGGTTGGGTCGAATAGCGAAGTTTGCCTCAGGATATGGGATTGAGCTTGTATGGGCGCGTTTGTGAGGGAAGGAAATGTGTGCGATGCATAGAGGCGAGACTTAGCGTTATCGCGGGTGAGGAAGAGCGATGTGTGTGGCCCGCTTAATAATATACAGCTTGGTCAGGCGACTCAGCGCGAGACAGCTTCCTTCTTGTTGATTATAAAATTCCCACCCCAAAGAGCACGCGGTCTGGGGCTAGAGGGGCTTCTTCTCACGGTGGTCCTTCGAGGGGCATCCTCTAATAAACTCAAAAATAAATTCTGACAGGCTTGGTGGTCACGATACATAACTATCAAAACAATAACAAACACTGTTCACTGCATTCGATCCCAGAAGCAACTACAGGTCATTACTGGGCAGTCTCAAGCAGAATTTTCAATTAATCTCGATCAAACAGAGGCTACCGTTAAAGCCAAATATTAAAATATTAAAACAACTACTG
Organism: Ceratothoa steindachneri; assembly: GCA_963969495.1. Lineage (NCBI taxonomy): Eukaryota > Metazoa > Arthropoda > Malacostraca > Isopoda > Cymothoidae > Ceratothoa > Ceratothoa steindachneri. Next base: position 82,622,578 of record OZ018318.1, read on the forward strand.
ACTCTCACTGCCTTAGGTAACAATAAAGTAAAGTATACAGACAAAAACAGACATGCTAAACCCGAAAGCACGAGGCTTTCATATGCAAAGGCATTTAAAGGCTCTTTGAAGATAAAGGTTATCAAATAGACTGATTCCATCTTTAAAAAAAAAAAAATATATAACAACTGCCCATTCAACTTTACTGAAAATTACTTTTAAAGAGTAAACCATCCCATAAACAATCAGATTTTCAGGAATAATAGTACCCATCTGAGAACTTCCCACATCAATTCAATGCCGATACTGCAAAATATCTGGTTAGCCGGCCAAATACTGCAAAAGCGACCTACAACTATACTTTAAATGTGCCGAAAATGGGCATAGCAGTAAACAATACAGGGCAGCGGAAAGATGCATTAACTGTAAAGATAACTACATAGATTCAGGCAAACATGTCAACATTTCATTTTCCATCAAGAAGTACGCATTAGAATGGCCGGTCTCGAAATTGGAAGGCACCAAGCATTAAAGGACGTGGTAGAAAGTGGAAGGACGTTGAATACGTGAAGCTATGCCAATGTTGCTTCTGCCCCCAAAACTCCAACCACCGAATTGACTCCACGATCAACATCAGAACTGACTGAATCCAACAACCTCCTTGAACTCAGGAAAACCACACGTCCCTTAGAAGCAGCCCTAAAGTAAGACTTCATCAGGCTTAAACTACTGAATCGCCAATCACTATGCATTACCAAACAGAACTAACTAAGGCAACATTACAAAAAAGACGTCCCTAAGAATCACCTAAGTCTGCCTCCTCCTCCTACTCCTACTCCTCCTCCTCCTCCTTCTCCTCCTCCTCGCCAACTAAGAGTCCAGAAGTCAACGCAACACGAATGAATAGTTCATTTAGGATATAAATAGTATGTTATGAGAGAAAGCTACTCGCATCCCCACTCAATAAATCCAAAGTCCCGCAACCCAATGACAACATATAACCAGGGCTCCGGTCCAAGGTATATACATTATACAATGAGGCAGCACAGTCAGAGTAATATAGAAGTGTAAAGTGTCAATAAGATATCTGCCTTCCATAAATTCACCACAGCGAATGGCTCTACCCAATTCTCCTCCAAAGCCAACAATGACGTGTACGTCTGTAGATGAATCAGGCACAACAAAGAACCTGTCATTGCTGAAAAAAAAACAGTGACAAGATTGAACTCAGGATGACCACTCTCAACCAACACCTCTCTGGAGAGGCACATATTCTATGGCATTCAACAGGAGGGTTGCTGATAGGACTACCCTTCTTTTATCTTACCTCTCCTTCTCAAAGATTGACTATGGATGCGAGATTTATTTCTCTGCATTCGCGTATGTATTGTAGAAAGTGGATTTTATTCACCACACCTCTCTCCGGTTGGCGACTGGTGTCACTCGTTTTATATAGTTCACCCTTCATGATGCGTTTGTGCGCGAGAATTTAGTATCTCTTCTAGTCTATAATGGCTCTCATTTTCTCCACGGCCAATTTTGGCCTTGTCTATCCTGCCGAGAGACGTTAATCCTGTCCTAAAACCTTTCGTGTTCAGGACAAGGAAGTTCTTAGGAGAGTTTGTCTCTTGGGCCGGTTGCAGGGAAGAAGCTGTACTGAAGGAAGTCATATTCAGAGGTTTCCCGCCACGCCCCTGCTCCCAAAGCTTCCATAGCACTGGGAGTATTGTGTTTGTATTTCTTGGAAGATGCATCTTGCCAAAAAGGGGTCGTGTCTATGTATAGAGATGGTTTCATGTCCGAAGGGGGAGTTATCTTCCATGCTTCTTCCCCCGTGTTTGATTGAAGGCGGTGGGGCTTATCCGGCTACCGGGTCTGTTCCCGCGGCAGAATTGGTTACAATATAGCGCTTGGTAAAGGAGATTACATGCTGCGCCAGGTTTGGGCACCACTTTGGAAAACATAGTGACTCAAAGACCCTTTAGAAATTGGAATCTCCCCTTGTCCTGATTCTCAGTATCCGTGATGTCATTCATGGCTGCTTGGGAATAGCGAGGGTGTCAATATTTTATTATGCTGTGTTCTTGGACATGTATGGATTATTGAGTATGAGAGGGGGCCAGGCTAATTTCAAGAGATGGAGGCCGGCTGTTGGGTGGGCAAGTTAAATCCAAGTTGATGTCTCCCTACTGCCCTTTTCCCTCTTTACTTCCTTTCAATAAATAGTAATCCAGCTTCACATGAAAAGTAGGAGTTACGCTCTGATTTCGATTCACCTTCCACCTTCAGTTGGTTTTGATGAGAAGAAGTTCTACCCTGTCAAAGGCTGGTCGTCGATGCCCATTCTCCTTCTCTGGTACCTGTACTGTAGTCACCCCTCCTAGGGAGTTTAAATGGTCAGTTCAAGGAAAGAAGCCCCAGTGAAACTTGCGCAGAACTGGAGATTGCTTTCCTTAATATGGGTTAATTCATGCATCTCTGCACTAGAACATCCTTAGTATCTTCTATTGATGTAACCTTGTGCTCATACAATGCTTTGATCGAGCACAGTGGCCCGAATTCGAGGAAATAACTGACATGCCTATCTATCTCAATCGATGAGTTTAGGTTAGTAGATGAGGCCGTTTAATTCTATTCCTGCGCCCTCATTGTTGGATGTCTGGATTCTATTCTTCGACAGTTCGGCTGTTTGCGCGACATTTGTTTCATTGATTGTCGTATTAGTGTGGAGCAGTCCACAGAGATAAATAATATGGCTATAAGTACTTTAAGCGCCGTCCATGCGAATTGAGCCATGGTGACTTTCGTCCCTGTCGAGAGCCAGAATCCGTTTCATTTCAAAAAACACTCTTCCTTACGGGCATACATGTCTTCACTTAATGGAGAACCCCTCTTTCAGAGATATGGGAGCGTGTCAAAACGAGGGGTTCTCAGACGCTTTGCTCGTGGCGGAATCCTTCCCAAACGCTTATCTACATTCTTCAGCCGGAATCCTTCTCCATCTGCCTTCAAAGTATAAACTACTGTCGCTTAAGTCCGTCTAATGGAATTCACTCCAAGAGTGGGTGAACATTTCAATTGGAATTCAATATTTTTTTTTCTCTTCCTTAATTGTGATGAAGTCACAGTCGAAAAGTAATTCTAACAACAATTAGTACTGTGACGTCACATATCTACATAATTTCGACCAAACATACTTCGTCACCATTTTTCCTAGTTACCTCTGTTTTGAATTGCAAGACTTTGTGTTATGTCTAGTAATGGCTGTGAATTATATTTCGAAGACCATGTAAAAGAGGTTCACTGTGCCTTCTTAATCGTGTATTGGAAATTTTTTCGGAACACGGTGTGATTCGAAACTGTGTGGTGCACAGGGCAAGGCACATTTCCGTTTTCTATGCACAAAAAAGTAGCGCGTAATGAAAAGGGCCGCCCGCTTTACTCTATCGCTCTCATTTAGCAGGCAGGTGGCTTGAGCGTGTCCCTTTTGTCACAAAATATAAATTTGCAATTCATAAATTGTTTTCTTAGTAAAGAATTCAATCAGGACTATTGTCTTTATAAGTTACAAATTTCTTCGAAAACATTTGTTGATTGGAAAAGGTTTTTGTTCCTAACGGGCTAATCGTAGAAAAACACAAGTCTAAATTCGGAAAGAGGAAATACCAATGTGGGAGGATTGTAACCGGTGTGTGGTTGTTAGGCGAAATTGACCGAAAGACTTTTTTTTCAGGTGCAAAATCGATCGGCCGAAACTTTGCTCCCTTTAATCAAGCAATACATTAAGCCAGGTACAACCATAACATCTGACATGTTGAAAGCATATGCCACTATGGGCCAGTTACCTGAGAATTACACCCATAAAACTTTTAATCATTCACAATTTTGCGAATCCTTAAAATCGGCCTATTTACACTTAGACAATCGAACGTTTTTTGCGAGATATCAAACAGTAGATTCTGCGTTTGGGTAATTGAAATGCTCATCGCACACAAGAGAGAGAGAGAGAGAGAGAGAGAGAGAGAGAGAGAGAGAGAGAGAGAGAGAGAGAGTTTCTATCTTTCTTTCTTCTTTCTACCAGATGTAGGTACGCGATTTCAGTTTTTCCTCTTTGCCTTGGCTCATTTCTATCACCCACCTGGTTGTTAAGGTATGTTTTTATTATTAAAATACTCTTTTGTTTTTGTCAATTTCTACTATTTCAGGTTATTTATCCAAATCTACTCTTCATTTTTTGTGGTCTTAAGGCGAAATCCTGCAAAACCAGGGCTTTTTGTATGTGTTCGAGTTGTTTATACTATGAGTTAATTAAAATATCGGGGTGGAGTGGAACTGACGATAAAAATGGGGGGCTATGTTGAAAACCTCACAATTGTAAGGTAAGTACAAAAAGTTTATATAGTTTCACAAACTGGTCATTTGAAAATTGGGTCATTTTACAGTTAACAACTCCGACACAATCGAAGGTGCTTTGTTAAGTGAAACTTCAGAAGACCTATGCCGTGTTTTTAGTATTAAAAACAGTTCTAATGGTGCTTTTAGGCATTGTAAAGCACTTACTTTTTAAGATACTAGCACTCCCGGTATGGCTATATTTGAAGTGATACTATCTTAAAAATAAGTGCTTTCCGCGCCAAAACGAGGCCGTAAATGATGACTAAAATGCCTAAAAAAACATTAGTACTGTTTTTTAATACAACCTAATCTAACGAAACCCAAGCTAACACATCATTCCTACATATGTCGCCCCTTCGCGGCGGAGCACTGCGTAAAAACAATAAACATTAGAGCGCCTAACAACATCTGGCAACCGCATTGAATTCAAACCCAAGGTAATTATTTCGAAATGGGGGGCTTCGCCCCCATACCCACCTTTAATTGTGGGTGATTCCACCCTCCACGCCCCCCCCCGCTATTTTTTAATCACCTAGTAGTATTAACAATTTGAAAGCCTAGCATTAGCTTCAAATGCAAGTACGAGTACATATAAACAAAACTTACTATTTAATGCTGGGGAGATCTTTATTTTTAAAAAGGTTTGCGATCAACCACACTTTTGCTGTTTTTTCTTTCTCACGGAAATATACCTGTCACATCTCCACCTTTTAACATTATAATCGACCTGTGCCTCATTCCCACATCTGTTGCAATTCTTCACTTTTAAAATCCGCCATCATTCACTAAAGTTGCCACTGGGTTTTGATGTTAATTTCGAAATCAGCGTTGTTTTAAGTGTTTGAAACCAGGTTACCAATTTTTTAAATAACGTCAAATTTAGTGTTGCCAATGTTTGAAATCAGGGTTTATTTACACAGCAAGAGAAGGCAAAGTGGACTTATTTTAATTTCATTTTGACCCCATCAAGGTGGAGTATCTTAAAAATATGTACTTTCCGCGCCAAACGGAAACCATATTTGACGACAACAATGCCTCCTAAAAACACCATTAGTACTGCTTATAATACTAAAAACAGGGTGTAGGTCTTCTGAAGTTTCACCTATAATCTATATCAAAGATAGTATATAGCATTTGCGTAGATCAAAGATATACATCATATATTACTTTCCCTATTAAGGTGCGCAAATTTTTAATTGTGATGGTATGACGGAAAATAGATTGCCAGCCATCTTGTCATTGATACCCTGTTTTCAATCATCAAAAAATGGGTTAGATGGAGGTTTAGGTAAGTTAGTTCTTTTTTGTTTTTTTTACGTTATGTTAATTTTGGAGGAGAGAAGGGTATTTTTTTATTGAATATTTATTTTCTATTATTCTGTCGAAAAGAATCCAAACAGGAAGCCTATTCTTGTGACACGGCGTGGCAAAACTTATAGTCGAAAATGTCTGCTATCTGTGATAGTTGTGAAATAACTGTGCTTGCGTTGTCCCGGGACTATTATGATCGTTTCCAATCTATAATTGATTTTTGTTAAAAGCACGGCGGTTAACCATTCCATTATTTTTTTTTAATTTCCATTAATTTAAACATTTACTCTTAAATATTATATAAAAAAAATTGGTTAGGTTAGGTTATGCTTTCTGGGTGAGTGCCTAAGCCAAAATTAAACCTAACCAAAACCAACTAAAACTAAGCCTAATCCGTAACGGATATGTTTGTGAACGGTGCGGAAATAAGGCTGAATTAGATTTAACGAGAAGGAAATGGAAATGCCAGTTAAATTTGAGGATTCGAAGACAAAAAGAAAAAAGAAAATGTAAGTGTTTGGAATGAATTTTTAAAAACACTTGAAACTAAACGTGTTTAACCTACTGACCCTTAACCTTCTATATTACGCGTAAGTAAATTTGCTTTATCGTGCAATTAATCATTTTTCACGATACTTATGACGTCATAGCAACGGCAAATAATAATTTATATATCGGAAAATACTATTTTTAAGTGCTAATAACTCGAAAACTACTGCTTTGCGTGCCCCCTTTCCCCTCCAAACAGCAACAGGCCATTCAGATAGGTTATAGAACAAGGGTGGGCAACCTTTTTGAGAGTGCGTGCCAAAATCGGCCAAATATCTAACACAAATTTTTTTCACGTGCCAACCAAATTTTATTGAGAACATATTATTTGATATCTCTTAAGCATTTAAAGAACTTTTTTCAATAATAAAGAATCACCCAAGAGCAATAAAGACACAGTATTGTAAGTCACAATGTAAATTATGTAAAACTGACCGAATGAAAAAGATTATAACAGGCTTTACGAAAAGGTTCTTTGTGTGGATTTTTTCATTAGCCTCTAAGTAACACTGTAACTGCCATACCTTTTAACACAATTTAACGACTATTATTAACATCAACACAAAAAATTAACATTGATATTTTTTCGATTAATCAGTCATTATTTTTTCTCAGTTATACCTTTGTATTACTAAATCACAGTAAAAGGTTACTAACAGATAATCTTTTGCTTATTTGAAATCCTTTACAATTGATGTATAAAAAAAGAAAATATATTTATTTACCTTCAAAACTACATTCAAACAACCACTTTCAAAAGAAAACATCAAATAAAACTAGTCAGAAAACTTGTTGACTCTTTCTATATATTATTTTTCAACGGGATTTCTGCTGCTGTATCACTGATGACAGATTTTATATCGGGTTTATATTTAGTAACCATGAGAGATATGCATGCACTACTAGTTTCATCCACCAGGTTACTCCTCTTACGAAACTCAGCAAAGTTCATCCCTGAGAACAAAGATTCATAAGCATATGTAGACGAAAACATGGATAGTATGCTGTTGCAAGGTTCTTTAAACAGATAATTTTCTGGAATAGTATTCTAAATCCTTAATACTTCGTTTTCAGCATTTCTCTCTGTTACTCCCGCCTCTAATCGCTCCTTTTTCACTATTTTCTAAGTCAACTCTAAGATCAACAAATTTTTGGTTTCCAAATTGAGCTACTTTGAAATTCAGTCAAGTACATTTCAAATCATCCATGTCTATCCAATGAAAACATTTGCAAGTTCAGTTCATCCAGTTTGATACTGTCTGGAAACTTAATGAATTTTGCATTTTCTTCCAGTTCTCTAAACCTAGCAAATCTTGTAAAGAACTGCCCAACACTTGCCTCAATAATTTTCCCAAACAGCTTTTGAAGACATTGGCGGTCTGTTATGTCATCTTTCGGGAGATCATCGATGTACTTCTTTGTGTTTGGAAAGTATCTGAATTTCTCATCATTCTACATCCTTCTTAAAAACCTCTTTAAAAAAAATGGTAACCTGTCCTTTCGCGTGCCAGAAATAAGTCATCGGCGTGCCACATTTGACACGCGGGCCAAGGGTTGCCCGCCCCTGTTATAGAATAAGTTGAATGCATTTAAAGAACATTGGAGTTGCTAATCTGTAAAATTACCGAAAATTGAAGGTTAGGTTATGTTAGCTCGGGTTTTATTTTTTCTTGACCTATTTTGTGTTTTATTCAAATCTGTTCATTTTTGGTGGTCGTAAAGCGAAATGCGGCAAAATCGAAGTTTACTCCGATTTCGACCACATCGATATAAAACTGTTTTCCCGCATTTCGCTTTCCGACCGCCAAAAAGAACATGGAAAATATGAAGAAAGACCCGGTCCAAAGGAAAAATTCTTCCTGGGAGAAATACAAAGAAATAATGGAAAATAAGCTAAGGGGATAAGGAAATCTGCAAGGGAACTATAATAGGCTATAAGAGTTCATAATACAAATTGAAAAAGGAAATTTGAGTAAAGTACATCAGACAGAAAAAAAGTGAGAATGGAAACGTGATGAGGAAGGACGTGGACATCAAGAGGGGGGAAACAGTATTAGGAAAGGCTATGAAACGAGGAAAATGAAAAGTTCTTAATAGGAGGTGGAGATCCTAACTATGGAGTTGTAACTGAAGTGTGGAAAAGTGACGGGACCAGACGAAGTACCTATTGAAGCTTGAAAAGCACTTAGAGATGAGGGCATCGATCTATTGTGGAACTTAATGAAAAGAATCATGGATTGTCAAGAAATACCGGATGAATGCGAGAACGCGTTAGTAGTATTGTAGGGTGGAGTCCGAGTAAACACACACGCACACACTCATGAACACATTTAAATCTCTCTCTGTGTCACACGTTCTAAGATGATCCTCCATCCGCAACGCATCACACCCAAACTTAGTAAATATTTTGCAACCGAAGATATGTGTGGATCGGATTATAAATTTAGCCCAGACTATTCATCTACGGTTGATTACTCTGATCACCTTCGTCGACTCATTTATGAACACCCAATTGATCGGATTGAATTTCTGTATAGTGAGTCAGTCCAACCACCTTTCAACTACAATAACGGAAAATAAGTACTTGAACATCTCCAGATTATGGATTTAGAAGATTTAATCATCGATGAAAAATTTAAAAACGAGCTTATGGATCAGTTTTTCTTTGTAGAATGTCTATCAAATCGTCACAGTACATGGATTGATAAGTTTTTTCATATTACATTCTAACATCGTGAATGATGGTGAGAAAGTAGTGAATATCGCTATATTTGACACAAAACCCATGATATTTCGCCTTCTCTCATGGTATTCCCATCAGCTCACTGATATGATGAAAACCAAGATTGAAGAGGCAAGGATGAAAGAATTCTCCTTCTCACAAGATCAAGAGAAGGCGATGAGTTATTTTGTCGACAAAATGAGATATTGGTAGTATAATGCGAATTATTTCATCTTTATTTTATTCATATTAATCAGAGAATATTATAAATAATAAAAAAATCTAGACATAAAGAGTTTATAATAGCTGACAGGGATTCAATGTATAGTAACTTTTGTTACAAATTTCATGTAAGATCACTTTGAAACTGAAAGGTATGATTTGATAACTCCCTGGGAGTTCAACTCGTTTACGACAAGATCAAGAGAATGTGATGAGTTATTTTGCAGACAGATTAAAACATTAGTAGCATAACGCGTATTATTTCATCTTTATTTTATTCCTATTAATAAGAGAATATTATTAATGATTAAAAATTATTTACATAAAAAGCTCATAATAGCTGACAGGTATTCAATGTATAGTCACTTTTTTAAATGTCATGTAAGATTCCTTTGAAACCCAAAGGTATGGTTCAATAACTCCCTGGGTGTTCAACACGTTCACGAAATGTCTTTCTCAATTCCTTTTCCTCTCACATCTTTCACTCTACCGCGTTCATCGGCTCTGAAACATATATATGGTACAGGGATATGACTATCAGCATTCTCTCTATCATTATCAGCTCCAACTAGGCGTTTCATAGTATCGTAGGTTATTATATCCTTCGTCTGAGTGTTAATGGTTAATCCTTTAGCACGAAGTATATACTTCACCTCACTCGTCGTTTGGATACGTACCGAATAAGATTTGGGACCCGTAGAGCAGAATGAATCTCCATACGCATCGGCACCGCACACATCTTCTTCTCTCATTAGTGAGATCACCTCGGAATTCTACAAGTCGAGGTTGTGGGTCATCTTTCCCATTAATCAGGATGGCACTGTCTGTATCAAGGTACAACAACCGTTCACCCCAAGATACGAAAGGAGACCATAGAGCTTGATTCGAGCATAAGCGGGTGTGACTGCTGCAACTGGAAGATTCGTTACGTGGGAGTCAACTTCTGCATGTTCAGCATCCTATACTTGCTCTATGTATGCATTGCCAACTACATCCAAAGATTTCACAGTGTAATCGTCATTTTTGATCAGGTTGATTATTTTAAGGTTCGAACCACAGACAACCGTTTTCATACCGCAAATCCTCTGAGCGAACTTTCCTTAGAGACTGTAAACGAAGAAAATATGATCTGGATTAATGGGCTTTTTTGTATTATTATTATTAGTAGTAGTATTATTGCCTTCAAGTTTTAGAAATTATTGACCTATACTCGTTGTACAATGTGCTAGTATTTATAAAAAAAAATACATTTTCAATGTAATATATTAATGCAGAAAAAAATTAATCGCAGGAAGAAATCCTTACCTGTTTAGACAGAACTTTGCTGTAAAACGCTTTCCAGGATTCCTTTCAATGTTGCCTATTTGTATTTTTATTCCCTCACCCTGATTCACTCTCCTCACATATTCTATTTTCCCCTCTTCAACTACGCCTCGCGGGAATCCAGAAGCTTCTATTTTTTCTTGAAGAAGTGTTTTTTATATACTCTGCGAACAAACCATCCCTCTTTTCAAACTCCCCAAACTCGTAAATTTTCTTGATCTTATACATCTTCTCCAGGGCAAGTTTCAGTTCTGGGGTTGTGTACACTCTGCAAAACATACGTTGCTATTCAGAGTAATCGTACTCGCGTTAGCTTTGCTGAGCGCATGTGGTGCAGAGTGTGAAAGTAAGTTTACCATCTACGGATTGAGGGAGAACTGGAATATACAGATCATTAGGAGGGATAACATCAACTTACACGATACCGAAATATTTCTCATTCACATCTATTCTTAAATAGATGTGATACGGTGTGGATGTAGGATCATCTTAGAACGTGTGACACACAGAGAGGTTTAGCGACAAATGATTTAAAAGATGGCAACTAGACGGACCAATTAAAAGATTGTGAAAAGTTAAGTGGCAGCTCCACTGTTATGGTAATACGGAAAAATACATAAAATCTCAAACCGTGTCACAGAAACCCTACTGATCTGCTTCAAAAAATGTCACTGAACTAAGGGGGATGGGGAGGGGGGAGGGGGAGTGGGAGGGGGAGGGGAGGGGGGAGGGGGACGGCGAGGGGAAATTTTTTTTTGATAAACCAATAAGTGTGTGTGTGTGTAGACTCCGATTCCTTCGAAAAAATAGCACTGGCCTAGAGGGTGTTGGGGACATTTTTGGCGGCAAACCAGTAATGAGGGGGGGATGCGGGGAGACTCGGGGTGAAAGGTCATATGTGTTCGTGTGTACATAATAATAATAGGTATTTATAATGCGCCCTTCAGGGATGTTAGCCCTCACAGAGCGCAGGTTGTGTAGCGAGTGTAGAAAAAGTTTACAGGGAAGAGAAGGCAATTCTGAAGAGATGAGTCTTCAGGAGACGTTTAAAAGTAGCAAGGGAGGGAAAGGATCGGACTTCGGCAGGAAGAGCATTTCGAGAGTATAGGAGCACAAATTGAGAAGGAACGGTCACCTATCGAGCAGAATAGAGAACAAGGAGTGTTCAGGATGAAAGCGAGGTTAAACCGGAGTGCCCGAGGAGTTTGACGACGGGAAAGGGCAGACGAGAGATAGGGTGGAGCCTCGAGGTTTATGACCTTGTAGGTGATGAGAAGAATTTTAAAGTGGGTACGGAAGCGAATAGGTAACCAGTGTAGCTCCTGTAACAGAGGCATCGAATGAGAGAACCGGGGGCAACGAAGGAGGAGCCGGGCAGCATAGTTTTGAACTAGTTGTAGGGGGCGAAGTGACAAAGAATGTGTTCATGAGTATGTGCGTGTGGTGGGATTAAGTTTGAGGTTACTTCTCTCTCTTTAGGGTTAAACAATATTTTTTTCATCTTAAAAGGTTGAAGAGGATAGGTGCTAGAACAGATAATAAATTTGGTAGAAAAGATCTTCCACGCTAATATTTTTTTTTTTATTATTTAGACGTATATGACCTGGCTTCCGAGCTAACATACGGATCAACCGTTTGAATCGTGATATCTTTTGTTTCTTCAATGATGTCATCGGAACATTACGTTTTATTACATTAAGACACATTTTACAAAATCACAATACATGCTTCATATGATTATTTTTTTCATCTTTTGAGATAGGGTGAGGAATGTATGGAATAGATAAGCGTATCTTTCCATTCTATGCCTCATTCTGAAGTCGCAGAGCAAATAACCATAGGGTTTTGAGACTGCTTCTTTATATATCCTCATTAAAACTATTCTGTTCCGCAGGCATTATTCTGTCCATCGAATATATTTATCTAGGAGATGTCTCTCATCTGGTTAAATAAGACTAGATTGTGACAATTTAAGGTAATATCGCGCACATAAGAATTTTTGTAAAATATATTTTCGGTCACTAGGAATATGGAGATATTCTTATGCTGGGAGGTCCCTGTAAATATCTCTGATATATTTGCATTTATGTATCTTCTGCATTAAGTCATCTAAAATAAGGAGTGTATGATTTCTTCCATCCAAAGATGACACATCATACACACCCTTGTGAAATATTACTTCATTTTTAAATTCTTCTTAGTCTTTCTGTCATACAGTGTAACACCAGATGATTCTATCAACGCCTTGAGTAAACAACCTATCTCTATACCGGAGTATACGAAATAGGAAATGGGGATTTCCGCTAGACGTCGGCCCAATGATCAATGAAGTACACGGGTATATAAATTTAAATCTTTTCGCACTTTGTTCACTTATACTTTCCATTTGCAAAATGAATGAGGCAACTTCTTTCAGATAACTATATACAAAATCTTTTTTCTAGAAATTTAATTTTTCCATACTTCCTTCACTCATGCTTTCCTTTTATATAATGAATGAGCCAACATCTTTCAGATAACTATATACAAAATCTTGTTCTCTCTTTTTAGATCGTCAAAAACGATGTTTACTCCTCCTGCAAGACGAAAGCGGATCTACTGAAACAAGCCAACCTCTTCCTCTTTACCCAACCTCTCATCGAGTGAAGGTGTCTTCGGTGAAATTTTACCCATAGATAATTCTGCTCTAACTAGTGTGCCTAATGAAAACGACTACGACGATGATGATGATGGTAATGGAGATGATGAAATTTTTCATCGACAAAGAATACCTGACGTTTTGAACCGTACCTACGATGTCACTGTACTGAGCTCCGAAGATGAAGATGTAGAACTCGCAATAGAGGGTAAACGTTCAAACATAGAAGATAAGTCATGTAAAAACACCATTATTTTTTCGGATGAAGAAATAAATGAATTGTGTGGAATTTCTTACTCTTATACGCAAGAAAATCCTTTACAGTTAAGTGAAAATTATTCTCGTGTAAAAATAATACCCTTAAGAGAAAACAGACATGGAAACCTTCTTATCATTTTATACTGTGTAATCGTGGAGAAACCAGAAAAAAGCTGGTCTTGGTCGAATAGTGCGTGAGCTTTCATGGCATATATTGAATCTGCAATGATTTCAGGAGGGTTATAAACGTGTAAATATAGTTTTTAAATTGCGGATGCAACCAGTGATATGATCTATTTACACATTCAATTCGTTCAACTATATCATGGGACGATTCGAGACATTATTCCAATCTGCAGATACAATTGAGTTTGGAACCTTCAATCTCGTAGTTCGTATTTATATTATTCCTGCAGGTCCTGCTATAATAACATCTAATGTTCGATTTGATCGAAATAAAATATATAGAGGACATATAAATTCTACAGGCTGCGCATTTGTTTCCTCAGTCCCGCGAAAAAAATGAAGGAGAATGTTCTTTCAAAAAACTTCTGGCTTCCGACAATAATAAAAGAACCTCAAGAGTTGGCAAGTAAATGGAATCTCGTGTACGAAGTGGTTGTCACTATATATCAGTTATCCTTGATAGAACGCGAGCAGAGATGCAGGATCCTCGTATTTATGGCTACAAGGGATGAACTGAATTCAAATTACTCCATCGACCAGTGTGATAGAACGAGTTAATTTCAACTCCTATCCCATATTATTAAAAACCACGATGCTGCCCACGTGCATCTTCGATTCGAGGCTTGGAATCTTATCTCAGCTACCGGATGCCAATGTTTAAATAAGGAGGTTATCGTCCCCCCGTTCGCCCCCAAACGCCGACCTCGCCAGATCGAGTTAGGCTTATGAACAGATAAGGCATTTTTCTCCGGCCCGGCTGTGCGTTCCCTCCAAGCTTTCACTCCATTTTCCCCCACGCCAAGGAGATGTCCTGGCTATTTATATGGAAACTTTACCACTAAGATCAGATTGGAGATCCAGATTTTCGTCGCGAAACATCACCACGACCCTCTCTCCCTTTGTGCGCCAAGGGACCTCGACCTCGAGATTCATCATCACTTGTCCAGAAGGAGGACAATATTCCTTGAGTGCCAAAGGTTCGAGCCTTTCCGACGTCAAGTCCCCAAGGCTTCCCCCCCCCCTGTTGTTCAAGGAGAACAGCATTAGAACAGCCATTGTTCGTTTTGAGCCCTTCGCCAAGAAACGGTTCTCATCCCCCCCCCTGTTGTTCAAGGGAGAACAGCATTAGAACAGCCATTGTTCGTTTTGAGCCCTTCGCCAAGAAACGGTTCTCACCCCCCCTGTTGTTCAAGGAGAACAACATTAGAACAGCCATTGTTCTTGAGCCCGTAGACAAGAGACGGTTCTCATCCCCCCCCCTTTGTTCAGAAGAGAACAACCTAGAACAGCCATTGTTCGTTTTGAGCCCTTCGCCAAGAAACGGTTCTCACCCCCCCCCCCCTATTGTTCAAGGAGAACAACATTAGAACAGCCATTGTTCTTGAGCCCGTAGACAAGAGACGGTTCTCATTCCCCCCCCTTTGTTCAGAAGAGAACAAAGTAGAACAGCCATTGTTCTTCAAGCCGTTCGTCGAGTAACGGTTCTCCTTTCCAAGACGCCTCGTCGGGATCCTTTTATCCCTCCCCTTCGGCTGGAACTCGCCAGCGGACCGAATATTCCTTCAAGTACCTTCCACTGCACCCTAATGAAAAGTTACGTAAGCCAAACGTCACCTTTTGAGTATTGATCCCTTTTTGCCAATTCTATCCTGTGCTTTAAATTGTTTATCGAACCATCCCATCTCTTTAACTCTATATTTGTTTTACCTTTTTTAATCCCTTAAATCCTTGGATTAGCCCGAGTCTCCACGACCCTTTCCATTCTGTTTATGTCAATATTTTCCGTTTTTGTGTATTGTTTATAGTTATTATTAATAAAACTCTATTTTATTAATGATAGCAATATTATTATCCTTGAGCTCAGTTCCACTTCTTAAGCATTTTGAAGATACATAATATCGGCCGCCAGACAGTAAAAACGCACTCTAAAGATAATTAAGGAAGTTCCCTCAACGAATAGTGTTATATATAGTATCGTCGGGAGTCATTCTACGACATATATATATATATACTATTTAAATTTGGTATCAGGTGTGGGGTTTAACGCTATATCTTTGCAAACACTGGTCTCAGTCGAGTAAAGCATAGTGTTATTCGTTATAATAATAGAATATAGTAGTTCCCTTTTGTTTTAACGATTGCTATCCCCTTTTTTTTGAAACTTAAGAAGCTGGAGTAGCTCAAGGAACGGTTATAATAATTTGGTTGTGTTTTTTTTTATTTTGGTCAGTGGTTATTTAGATTGAGAAACCAAGTACGAATAGGTCAGTGCCCATATTTAGGAAGGCTAATTCTATAGAGGCATAATTCTTGTTGCAAGGAATTTTAGTTGGTTGACTAGTGCGCCCCCAAGTGCAAAGATGACTCAGTTTGAAATCTTTAAAGCGCAAGGAGAGTCCTGTGGACTTTCCGGAAAAGAACTAATTGAGTACATTCGAGAGGAGCAAAGAAAAGAGGAAGAAAGAGAAAGGGAAAGAGTAATCCGACGAGAGGAACGTGAAAGAGAAATACAACGAGAAGAAAGAGAAAGAGAGGAACGGATAAGACAAGCTGAGCTTCAGATTGAATTAGCTCGGATTAAAGCAGAATGTCAAAGAAAAAAGGTAGAAAGAGAAAGGGAAAGAGTAATCCAACAAGAGGAACGGGAAAGAGTAATCCAACGAGAAGAACGAGAAGGAAAAATACAACGAGAAGAACGAGAAAAAGAAATCCAACGAGAAGAAAGAAGGACGGACTCGCGCTCCTTCCCAGGAAAGCTGACAAAGTTTCCAAGCCCCGTAAAACCTCAAAACTTCTTTCCCCAAAACCAACAACGGGACTTTAAACCTCCCGTTAAGACTTCTCCTCCATCTCTCTTCCCGAAGCGACCAACCATATGCTTCACCTGTGGTGTAGAAAACCACATGAGCTGGAATTGCCCCCAAAATTCTAGGCTTAAAAGCGGACCAGCCCACCAAGTTCACCAGATTAATGCGACCCCGGCTCCCCCGGTGGTGCAGACCCAAGCAGAAACTTCTCCCCCTCCGTCAGGCCACCAGGTAAATTTTGTTTTTGGTAAAAGTTCATCGGGAACTTTGAAATATGAGGAGGGCAGCGTGGACAGCTGTCGAGTATTGACTCTCGTCAGGGACACAGGATGTATGTGCTTCATCATGTCCGACGAACTCCTCCCAGTGGCCCCTAACCACGAAAAATTTGCGGTGGTACATGACCAACTTGGGCGGGCGAACCAATTCCCCGTCGCTAGATGTTACCTGCAGTGTCAATATTATAATGGCTGGGCTGAAGTCATTGTAGCACCCATAAAATTCTGTTCCGTACTTATAGGACAGAGCCCCCAAGTAAGTTTCAACCCTGTGTTTCAGGCCGCCCTTCCTCAAGGCCGAGATAAGAAAGAAGCCCAGGAGCCCGTCCCCATAAGAACCCCGATACCGTCCGATTTCTCGGCGACCCCTAACCAGGACTTTAGGACGGCAAAAGAGGAGTGTGAATCACTAACACCCTTAGGTGATAAGGCCCCAGACAAGGACACGGAGACTGTCCCTGGACCCCAAGAAGAAAAGAACCCCCAACGCGCCCATGGGGATACCTTCGTAGAACTGGACGAAGCATCGGCGCTTGAAGAGGATTGCCCCGTGGAGTCCCTTAATATAATCCAGACAGTGTGCATCCAACCTGATGCCGATTACCCTCCTCCTTCCCTACCAGGCGAGTCTTTAGAACCCTCTGACCTGGATAGTGACGCGCAGCTGACACCACGTCCGAAGAGTCAGCTACAAGAACTAATTAAATGGAATCACCATTTACCCGCCCTATTAGCTCTTTTCGAGCAACTGCGTGAAAATGGCCTCACCATTGGCCCCAGCAAATGCCAGTTTGCCCACGAAACCATCAAATATTTGGGTTTCAAAATAGGACAAAGCAAGTCAGGTCCCCACGAGAACAAGATTAAGGCAATCGCCGACATGCCCCTCCCGATTACAAAGAAGCCATTAAGATCGATCCTAGGATCAGCTTCTCCCTATCAGCGATTTGTTCCGAATTTCGCTGCAATTTCGGCCCCCCTATGCCCCCTTCAGGAAAAGAATTTCTCCGATCGTTTACGTTGGAATGATGTCGCTGTTTCCCATTTTAATCAGCTCAAAAGTAAGTTCATTTCTGCCCCCATTTTTAAGTTGCCCAACCCGGAAAAATCCTTTGGGGTTAAGACCGACGTGATCAACGAGGGCATTGGAGGTGTACTCCTTCAATACGTGGATGACAGAACGAGTCATCCAGTTGCATATGCTAGTCGTCAATTATTACCACGCGGAAAGAGATATGCCACTAGAGAAAAGATAGCTCTATCAATTACCTGGGTCATAGACAAATTCAAGCTGTACTTGATATGTAAAGAGTTTCAAATAGGAACAGACCACCGTCCTTTAGCCTATATTAGGAATTTGAGACACTCAAACGGCCGCATCATGCGCTGGAGTTTACTCTTGCAAGAGTATCAGTTTAAAATAAATTAGATAAAAGGTTCCGATAACCAGGTCGCTGACGCCCTCAGTAGAAATGCGTTACCGAATAGCGTAGAATAATTGTATTCATAGGATTAGTATCTCCATGTAGGTATATACCGTCTTGTACGACTTAATTTAAGATTCTTTTGTAATATAATTAATTAATGTATATGTCTGAATTTTGTAACGCTCAATGTCTAATTTTTGTATGTCTATATATTTGTTCTTATTAATTTACGTATAAATTATTTTGTCCCGTATGTCCTAAGTTTATATCATTTCATTGTTCCATGCCCTTTTTTTTTCTTTGATTAAGTTGTATTAAAGGGTATTTTCCCCTGTAATCTAAAGATCAAAATAATCATATGTATTGAGGTAATACTAGTTAGGTGCAGGAAGGTACGGTTGGTACAAGAAAACGAGTTCCCCACAACGGAGCTCTATCGTTGTCCCTTCTCTCTTTTTTTTTCGAAGTGACAACTTCCCCTGGAATGGAGGGGTGTGATAGAACGAGTTAATTTCAACTCCTATCCCATATTATTAAAAACCACGATGCTGCCCACGTGCATCTTCGATTCGAGGCTTGGAATCTTATCTCAGCTACCGGATGCCAATGTTTAAACAAGGAGGTTATCGTCCCCCCGTTCGCCCCCATACGCCGACCTCGCCAGATCGAGTTAGGCTTATGAACAGATAAGGCATTTTTCTCCGGCCCGGCTGTGCGTTCCCTCCAAGCTTTCACTCCATTTTCCCCCACGCCAAGGAGATGTCCTGGCTATTTATATGGAAACTTTACCACTAAGATCAGATTGGAGATCCAGATTTTCGTCGCGAAACATCACCACGACCCTCTCTCCCTTTGTGCGCCAAGGGACCTCGACCTCGAGATTCACCATCACTTGTCCAGAAGGAGGACAATATTCCTTGAGTGCCAAAGGTTCGAGCCTTTCCGACGTCAAGTCCCCAAGGCTTCCCCCCCCCCTGTTGTTCAAGGAGAACAGCATTAGAACAGCCATTGTTCGTTTTGAGCCCTTCGCCAAGAAACGGTTCTCATCCCCCCCCCCTGTTGTTCAAGGGAGAACAGCATTAGAACAGCCATTGTTCGTTTTGATCCCTTCGCCAAGAAACGGTTCTCACCCCCCCTGTTGTTCAAGGAGAACAACATTAGAACAGCCATTGTTCTTGAGCCCGTAGACAAGAGACGGTTCTCATCCCCCCCCTTTGTTCAGAAGAGAACAACCTAGAACAGCCATTGTTCGTTTTGAGCCCTTCGCCAAGAAACGGTTCTCACCCCCCCCCCCCTGTTGTTCAAGGAGAACAACATTAGAACAGCCATTGTTCTTGAGCCCGTAGACAAGAGACGGTTCTCATTCCCCCCCTTTGTTCAGAAGAGAACAAAGTAGAACAGCCATTGTTCTTCAAGCCGTTCGTCGAGTAACGGTTCTCCTTTCAAAGACGCCTCGTCGGGATCCTTTTATCCCCCCCCTTCGGCTGGAACTCGCCAGCGGACCGAATATTCCTTCAAGTACCTTCCACTGCACCCTAATGAAAAGTTACGTAAGCCAGACGTCACCTTTTGAGGATTGATCCCTTTTTGCCAATTCTATCCTGTGCTTTAAATTGTTTATCGAACCATCCCATCTCTTTAACTCTATATTTGTTTTACCTTTTTTAATCCCTTAAATCCTTGGATTAGCCCGAGTCTCCACGACCATTTCCATTCTGTTTATGTCAATATTTTCCGTTTTTGTGTATTGTTTATAGTTATTATTAATAAAACTCTATTTTATTAATGATAGCAATATTATTATTCTTGAGCTCAGTTCCACTTCTTAAGCATTTTGAAGATACATAATATCGGCCGCCAGACAGTAACGCACTCTAAAGATAATTAAGGAAGTTCCCTCAACGAATAGTGTTATATATAGTATCGTCGGGAGTCATTCTACGACAACCAGCATTTGCTGAAAAATCAGACCCACTCCTATTTATTGGTACGAAGGTGAAACCTACTATCCAACTAGAAACATTAGTGATGAATATATTAAAAACAAGATACTTCTATTTAATCACGGTGTGAGTTTTTCTTGCTATATGTTCCATGACAACGTAACGGCCACACTCAACGATTGTGAAGGGGTGTGCAGTCAGTGTCTTGGGCATTGTGAGGGAGAAAGAAATCGAGGGATTTTATGTAATGAATGCACTTCATCACTCTACAACCAATCGTGCTTTAGTACACACAAGAAGCTTCATAGTTGTGTGAAGATTTGTATGTGTTGTAAATTTAATCGTATAATCATGCAGGGTACAAACTGGATGAGATGACACGAGTGTGAAAAGTTGTTCTGTTCTAAATGTTATATTTACTATAAAGCGGATGGAGCAGAGCATACGTGTTGGGTAAAGAGGACAAAGAAGTCTACGGTTAATAAGTGGAATGTTGTGTATTATTACATTGAAGCCAATAATAAAATGGGATCCTTCATACTTTTTCCTTATATAATGGTTATGCATATACTCTTTGAACTCTGTTTTGATAATGAGAATAAAACATATGACAAATGTAAGAACTGTAGTCAACGAACAAGGATTTTCGAAAGAGATGGTGAAAACATTCCTTGTAAACCCTTTATAGAAGAGTTAATACGAATAAGAGGATCAAGAGAAAATGGGAAAACATATGTGATGGCACAAAATAATGCCAAATTCGATGCCCAATTCATATATGATGAGTGTAATAGTTAGAGAGAAAAGCGCCATGCGGACGAAAATTTCCTAGCAGTGCCCTGAGAAGCCGACCCAATTCTGGCGATAATAAGAGCAATGGATAGGCCGAGCAAACCGAGGATAGCGGTGGAAGCTCCGCGTTCGTGTGAACTAGGCTAAGGTTCCCTTCCGTCGACACCGCGTCTGATAAGGAAGAGTCCCTTCCGTGACCTCGGGGCAAATCACTTCCGACAAGCCCCGTATAAAATATCAGATGCGGACCTCAAGAAATTAGTATCAGACAGCCCCTTGAAAGTGACGCGTAAACTCTCGATTCGGTTCCCCACCCTTCGAGTTCGAAGGCAAGTATTCGCCCCAGATTAAACGATAGTCTATCGGTAAGTGACTATTATTCTGGAATCGGCTACGTTCCCGTCCGGCGTAGTACTCCCTCAATCCTTTCCCTCGAAGTTAAACCTGGCGATTTCAATTCCTATTTGCAATCTCTCTCTCCGATAACTTCCCAGAGCATACCGCTAAAAGTAGGCTTCGCGAGTAACTTTGTCGTGTATTCAGTGTCCCGTTATCTTTTAATTATGTGTGTTAGTTTGTTGGCTCGCCATCCGCCTCTCGTTCTTCCTTTAACTCCCGAGCTTATCTGATCTTAAAATTGTAACTTTGCGAATCCATTCTTTTATTTGTAATTTGACTGTAAATAGTAAAGTATACTTTTGTTTCACCGGTTTCTCTCTCCAGAACCTCTAAGGAGTTATATTAATTTGGCCAACCGCAATCTTACTTAATTTTATTGATATCCAAGCACTTCGGGATTTCAAATTCTTCGAAAGATTTATTGCACTCCATCTGTCCGGTTCAAGGCGAACGAAGGTTACGGATCTGACCTTGATCTACGACAATGAGCTGCTTCAACATTTTAATCCGTATCCAATGAAGCGGGAATGAAAAATCTTTAAGATAGAGCTCGTTCAGGACATATTTTTGAGGATACACTCCTATTCACGCCCTCATCGCTGAAAAAAAACTACTCAAAACAATGAGAATCCCCGAAATGGAAAAGGTTATTTTCCCTACGATTTTCTTTCAGAGGAAACCTTGAACTAGATTGCTCGGGTTCCTGAAAAAAAAGGTATTTTAGTGATGAGAAAATTAACAATGAGGAAAAATTATAATTTGACAGTAATTTTTACCCGAATTTTCAAGAAGATGAATACAATATTGGATAAAATTCAACTTATTATATACTATAAAACGACAAAAGTCAACAATCTTTGTATGAAAAACAACAGCTGCCAAAACTCTTCTAATCTAAAGTCAACGAACATAGCTTACGAGTTTATCTACCCCAATAAAGACTGCAAGCTTTGTAATAACTCGAAATATATTAGCATGAAAACCACCACCCTTTCGAGACGTTTATCCATGCACCTGCAAAGAGGAGGGCCTACAAATTATATGGAGAACGCGCATAGCATCAACCTAAATAGAGATATTCTAATTGAAAACACCACAATTAAAAGAAAAGAGGGAAATAAAGGGAGGCTGAACATCTTAGAAGCTATCTTAATAAACGAAGAGAAGACGGCCATTAACACTTAGGCCACGAGCTGGAATAGAACATTAAAATTGTTTTAAAATTCCACTCGTTAGATTGGCTCGTTTCCTTTGACGTTACGTTTAGGCGAGGAAGAATAAATATCCCTTTAAAAACCGTTATCTTTCAGTAGGACTGCTCTGATTGCCTTAGCACGTCAAATTCCTAATGCTTTTGTGAAGATCGTGTTTGTGCCTTAAAAATTTATTCGGAAAGAGAGTTGTGTATTGGGTTCTCGCGTTTGGTTAAAAAATAGTGGATACGCTTTTGGCAGTAATAAGTGAAAAAATATTCATTCACGAATTTGCCCTCAAATTGAGTAAAATTCTCACTCGCTTTAGAGCCCCCGTGGCGAGGAGTAAACTTACCCTCCCCTCCCCCTTTCTTCATCGAATCGTACTTGGTCGAACAAAACATGCAGTCACTCGAAAAGCGCCGTACTCTGGAGGTAAAGCGCCTTGTGATAAAACTATATTTCGGGGGATTTGAACACCTTTCTTGAATAACCTTTTCCCTTAAAACTTGATGACAGGTCCTCTCATAAACTACACACATGCACACTTACAAACCCAAACAAACACACCCTCAGTCCGTGGGGATTTTCCGTTGACATTTATCTTTTCCAGCTTCCCATATAAGGATATGGAAAGGTAAATGAGGGAGACCCGGCGGATACCGCTGAAGGCCCTCTCCGATGGCCCCAAGCCTGATCGGGGAAGTGTCTTTGCTAAAATTTATGGGGATTTTGGAATCTCGCTCGTAAGAGTGATTGACACACATAATGGGTACGCGGCTATTTGCTCAACGGAGAGTGATTGCGAAGCACTCACCTCCCCTAAAGCAGCAGAATGCCTAAAAACACTAAACTTAAAACCATACACACCACCACAAATAAAGACTCACCGAAGTATTATACTTTGTCGCCTCAATCCATGGTTTTAGGTGCACTCCGTTAAAGAAATTCATGCTGAGGTGGAAAAAAACACACCTCGGCGAAGGTATCTGAGATTAGTAAATTCAAGGATTACACACATGTATTGAAAATAGTCTTTTGTGATACGACAATGGCGGTTAAGGCTATGGAGGGAGGTATGCTTCTCTTTAACGTCCGTGTGTGCCTTGAGCAGATGGAACGTGAAGAGTTTATCTACCTCCAGATGTGTTTCAAGTGCTATAAGTACGAGGAGCACACCACGGTCACCTGCCCCAAGGGGAACGTTCTTTTGTGCTCTATTTGCTCCTCAGATGCACATTCTTGGAGGAGTTGTAATAGCACTCTCTCAAGTGCCCAAACTGTGCAGGAGAACATAAGACGCTCTCCATGGCTTGCCCGGTCAAAAAAGAGCTCTTGAAGAAAAAACTGACCAAAAGAAACAGAAAGAAGAAAACAAAGTGAACAGTACCTATGCCAAGTTTGCTAAAGCTGTTGTTGCGGAGTCTCGAGGAAAATAAAACATACCTCCACATCGAGAACGAAAACTCGACGAAAATTATGTGTTGCATCTATTATGCTCACATCGCGAATCTCTCCTTCCCGGGGACCTTTGCGAAGGAGCTTAATAGAATCATGACGCGTAATAGAATGGAGGAAATATGGTTTCCAGAAAACCCACGGTCCTAGGAGATTCTTAAAATTAGTCTTAAAACCCAATGCAAGACTAGTTGCCAGAAAATCTCCACCTCTGGCAGCGCCCCAGTTCCTTCCAGTGACCCCAGGATTCAGGCACAAAAGAAAAGAAACTCTAACCCACCATGCACCGAAAAACAGAACAACGCTGTAAACACGGAACACCAAAACCCATAAACGCACACATAAAGTATGGAAGTTTCGGAGACTGAGACTTCGAGACCCGAGGCAGGGGCACGGTCCCCCGCTCCCGGAAAACCTCGCAGCCTCAAAGACGTCCGAGGTCGTCCTCTTATTGTAAGAGGGAGCCTGGGCAGGTATATCATTCAAGGAAAATAAACTTGTAGGTATACGCTGCCGAAAGGCCCCCTTTCCCTAAGGAGATGACAGTCCTTGATATAACAGAAGGATTAATATCCGGAAGGTACAAATGGGGTTTCACATCGGATGACTGCCATGAAAAGGATGTCGATGAGGCTTTACTCCAAGGCTTAATTAAATTGGCTCCTGAAGCTTTCATAACTCTCATGGATGGCGTATACAGAAAGAAACGACCAGGCAAAACAATTACGCCCCCATCCACTCCACAAGGACCTAAACTCGTAAGAGAATAAGTCCTAAAATCAACATAAACACACACAGGAATCTATTGTGAACAGGACAATGGACACATTAAAAATATTACATTTTAACCCATACGGTTGGACAAACAAAAAAATAATATACGGTAACGTAATACGACAATGCGACTCAGACGTAATATTTATCTCTGAACATGGGATAAAAGAGGTCTTGACCTCGGGATCAATAAGTGGACTCGATGAGTCATACCTCGCTGTGGAGGTCCGTATGGCAATGGGCACCCTGGTCCTGGCAACAGGGTACCAGCCCCCAAGGAAAGGGTACTTACCCCTTTACAACTTCCTGTAACTTTGGGGTGACGGCAGAACCGTTCTTTTTGCCAGCGACCTCAATGCAAGGAGTGCTGCCTCAGATTACACGTCGACCAACCCAGCAGGTATGAATCTTGACACACTTATTGACAGGCAAATTATGACAAGAATTGGACCAGATTTCCCGACATTCATTACACATTAATCAGCTACAAAACCAGATATAGGGCTCACTAGCACTCTGTTCCCATACAACTACTTCTTTAAGCCGGGCCCTCCTATCCCCAGCGACCACTAGGCTATCTTTATTAACGTCTCAACCTCCCCCATTCAGGTCTCCATCCCAGAACGTAAGAGCTATGCTCGCGCCAACTGACATACTTATAAACAACTCCTAGAAAATTACAACCTGACCCCTTAATTAATGCCACTTTAGAAGAGATTGACGAGGAGTTAGATAAAATTACTGAATATTTATTAAAAGCCGATATTTCTTTTAGAATTTGCAGGGAAAGTCTTGGAGAAAATATTGGCCAACAGGGTGAATACGTTCCTCGGAGAAAATAATCTGCACAGCAACCAACAACATGGCTTCCAAAGGAAGTGAGAAACGGACACGGCGCTAGCTGTGATTACCGAGAAGTTGGCAAAAGTAAAAGCAGAAAAACGCAAATGCAAATCTGGTACTCCGCGACGTCAAAAAGACCTTTGACAAAGTATGGAGAAGAGGCTTGCAATACAAAATCTTACAGCTGGGCCTCGATCTCATACTTGGAAGGATTCTATGCGATTACGTAATGGAGAGGAGAGCGTTTGTGAACATTAAAGGTTTCAATGGCCCCGAGTTCGAACTCGAGGCGTGGATGCCACAAAAAAACACACAACATATACACCATCGACTTTCCCCAACCTCTGACTGAAGGCGATATAAGGATGATCTGCACTACACCTTATCGGAATGTGAATTATATGGCACAGAATACGGCGTTAGAAATCGAAAACATCAACTCTTTCGAGAGAAGATGGAAGATACATATCTACCAATGCCCAAAAGTTCCGTGTAATTCCACTATTCCGACGGACCCTCGCAGACATCCGCGTGGGGGATGCACGCATCCTATACCGCACGGAGGGCACGGTTCTGGGACTCTGGATTACGACTCGTGAATAAAACTATAGCGAATGCACGGAGGGATTTGGGGGAATTTTTCAGATTCCTAAACCTGAGTACCTCCAAAAAACTCATGATCTATAATGCATACATTCGATCCAAACTCCTGTATTCACCAGTCCCTATAAACGAGAGTCCAGAGACCAAAGTCCTTAAACTGCAAAGGGTCCAAAATAAGGCTGTCTATATTATAGCAAGAACCCGAAGGAGAGAGTGGAGAAGGCAGAGTGAGGTCCATGGTGAACTGGGGTTAACCTCCATAAACGTGGAGCTTCACCAAAGAGCAAGCAAGATCTGGTACAACGTACACCGGCGCCTCCCTCCCAAGTTTGTACTCGAGACATGGACTTTGATGACATAGGACACGTAAAACTGTTTATAAGCAGCAAACTACTCATTGACAATGACGTAGACTCAATGTTCACTTAGATTTTTACAATACCCAACCAACACAAAGTGAAACACAATCTCCTTTCACTTAATTAGTCAAGTGTTAATTTCCCCCAAATTTTAGCGCGAGTAACTCGCCAAAAATATCAAAAACCAAAAATAAATAAAATAAAAATAAACAAAATAATAAAAAAACAACTCAAAATCCGGGCGTAAACAACCCAAATAAAAACAAAAACAAACAAATATCTCATCATAAAAAAGCAGTAGGGATCGAAAATCCCTCTGCTATAAAGGCTTGAATGCCTTTACATATATATATATATATATATATATATATATATATATATATGTGGAGAAATGGCTACATTAAGCCTCCTGGAGGAGTATAGACACATTCAAGCCCCCCCCTCCCTTCATGAGGAGAAGCGTGGGAAAGGTAGCCGGCGAAAATGCTTTCCATGTGTGATCGCCTCGCCGCTGTGGGCAGTTGGAGCTAACATATGTTTGAAGGCGACCACCTAAGGTCCCTAAACGACGCTCTAACGATCGTATGACCTACGAGACCCATAAACCCGTGGTTAGGAAAAAAAAACGGTGCGAGTCAGAAGGCACGCTAAGGAGCGGTGTGGTTACGAGCCTATAATTTGCGAGCTGACTTGGGCATCCCAGTGCCACCTCAGGAATTCTCGCTCTTCCCAGATGCTAACCCACCATTCGCTCCCCCCCTTTTGCATCTGTGGCCTGGTCACTTCCCCCTTTAGATGGGGCGGCAATCCGCCTATAAATAAGCCCCGCAAAGAAAGAGAAGAGGATTATCTGAAGTCGATACGCCAGAGTAGGATTAGGTCGTGAAGATCGATCCATCGGCTAGACAAGAAGATTATTAGAAGTCGATTCGCCAGAAGAAAGATTAATTCGTAAAGATCGACCCTTCAGCCCTACAAGACTATTTCCGTGAGAAACGATAGGATCAGATTGAGAAAATCGATCCCCCCCTTTCAGGGCCGTATTAACCTAAATAGTCAAGTTTTATATCGGTGCCATACCGAAGAAGCCTTTTCCGTCTGCAAAGAAGTCCGACTGAAGAAAAGCAAAGCCGCTCACACTCGAGTGATTCTTACATCGCAAGCACCGTAAGAGTGAGAGGAGAAGAACCCAGCCCCAACGAGCTCCCGTTCTTTAATCACGTTGAAGAATCACCC
This sequence comes from Ceratothoa steindachneri, assembly GCA_963969495.1. NCBI lineage: Eukaryota > Metazoa > Arthropoda > Malacostraca > Isopoda > Cymothoidae > Ceratothoa > Ceratothoa steindachneri. The sequence continues at coordinate 82,650,273 of OZ018318.1, forward strand.
CCCTCCTCGACGAAATTTCAACCTTCGGCCACCACACTTCAAGGCGAGAGATAAGTCCTCCAGCGACATCCGGCAATCCCTAATACCTACCTGTAAGTTAACAATAACATTTATATCTCTATTGCGATAGTAGAAGTTTAGTACGTCCCACGTTTTAAAGGAGCGTAGAAACCATTATTCTTGAACCTAGGTCATATGTGTTTGTAGATGACAGTACATTAATTTAATGTTTTATGCTAAACAAATAGGGTCGTGATAAAAATACTAATTGGCAATTAGTTTGTTTATTGAAAGCCTACTTGTTTATGTTTTGTCATTCAAAATTCTTTGAGGCCAAATATAGAAATGCTTTTACTGTTGGTTTGTAATATTTAATTTAAAATACATGTTTATTTTTTGGTAGATTCTGGTGTTTCCTCTTATCCTTATGTGTTTAAAAATAGCTCTTCCTTAAGGACTAAACCACAAAAATAGCACTCTTAGAACAAAGCCTACTTCATCATAGAAGTAACTCACGCCCCTTAAAGTATACCGTTACTAAAAGGGTGTCAAAGCGTAAAGTGATCAAAGCAAGGGTCATTCTACGACATATTATAAAAGTGGTGTCAGGTCTAGAGGTTTTATATTAGAAAGAACCCAGCAGTGGCTATTTAAGGAAGAGCTAACACATAAAAGGAACACCAGGAATAATAGAATATTTGACGAATGGGAAATTGGTAAAGTTAGAGGTGGATACCATCTAAAGGTAATTGTTAGGCCAAGTGGTAAGTTTCGGTGGTGGAGTAGGTCAGGCTTGATTAAAAACAAGGTAGATGACTGACATAAGCGCGATGGCATTGTTTGACCTGTATCGGAAGCAAGGTCAAAGCCTCGGACTACAAGGAACCGAGCTGAGTTCGTTTATTCAGGAGAAAGAGAGAAACGAAAGAGAGTTTATTCAGGAGAAAGAGAGAAACGAAAGAGAAGAAAGAAGAGAAAAGATGAAAATGGAAGCAGAAAAGACTAAAATGGAAGCTGATGAAAGAGAGAAGATAAGGGCCCACGAAAGAGCTCTTAGTAAAGACCAGTTAGAGGTGCAGTCAGTGTCATCTAAAACAGGAGTATCACCAGCGGCCAGCATGAAACTCCCGGAGTACAAGGACGAAGAAGATTTATGCTCATATCTCTCCCATTTTGAGAAAATATTTGAAGTCAATAATTGGGATCTAGAAGAAGATGGGGTCGCCAGACTGTTACCGCTACTCAATCGTAGGATGAGAGAGATATTCGTATCTTTACCCTCAGAAGCGACTGTGGACTATTCCACTCTCAAAGCCGAACTTCTCTCAGCTACAAACCTTAACCCGGAAGAATATAGGATGAAGTTCAGGCAGTCTCGTATAAGACCTGGACAAACGTACAAACATTTTGGCTTTGAGCTTCGTCGAAGCCTACAGTTTTGGATGGAGTCAGAAGGGGTAGAGAATGAAGTCGCTGCGGTCGTCGACTTCATGCTTAGAGATCAGTTACTAAGTACCCTACCCCAGGAAATCCGTGCATTCGTTAAGGACCGAAAAGCTTCTACCTTCAACGAGTGTCTGGACGAGGCTGACCTCCACGCGGTAAATCATCGGTTATATCCTAGGGAGTACAAGAAAGAGAAGGCTCCCTCCCCAAAGAAAAATGGGCCGCCACCCAGGCATTTACAGAAGAAGCCCTTTAAGTTCGCAGCAGCAAAAGGAACTTATAAACCAAATTTTGGAGGAGAAAAAAATCAAAAAGAAGTTAGGATTCCACAAGGATCATACCCTAATACCGGCACGTATCCCAGGAAGCCCGTCACTTGTTATACCTGCGGGATAATAGGTCACCTGAGTTTCCAGTGCCCACAGAACTCCCGACTGAGGGAGACCTCGAGAAAACAGGTGCAAAACCTGACTGCCGCGATCCCAGCAGGACAAGCTGATTCGTCCTACGTCCCCGCGCCAACATCCGAAGGGCCCCAGCAACAGGTAAACTTTCTCTGCAACAAAAGTTCGCCAGGCGGCCTACAATTTGAAGAGGGCACTGTTAATGGGTGCCGAGTATCCACTTTAGTCAGAGACACCGGGTGCACGTGCATAGTGGTATCCGACAAGTTGCTGCCCCCAGTAAACCCTGCCCATAAGAAATTCGCAATCGTCCACGACTTTTTAGGACGCGACAATCGATTCCCCGTCGTGAGATGTCATATACAATGCAGATATTTCACCGGTTGGACGGACGTGGTAGTAGCCCCGATTAAGTTCTGCGCAGTACTAATCGGACAAAACCCCCTAATTCCCCAGCAAGAAGTGGCCCAACAAGTAGTCACCCGGGCACAAGAAGCCCAGAGGAAAGAGCAACCTGCTAAGTTGACCCCGAGGATTACCCTCGAAGACAATGGGTTCAAATTGACTTCCTTCGCCAGTGCTCAGAAGGAATGCCCCACTCTTAAACCTCTATGGGAGAAAGCTATTAAAGGTGAAATTCTCCAAGTGAAAGGAAAGAAGCCGATCCAGTATATCGTAGAAGACTCACTTCTCTACCGTACTATCAGCGAGGAGGATAAGGAGAACAAGAAAGCACTGTGTGTACCTCAAGAATACACGCAAAGAATTTTGAATACCGCGCATGATGGAATATTAGCCGGACACTTTGGGCACAACAAAACGGCGCAGCAGATATTCCGACACTTTTATTGGCCCCAGGCCGCAAGGGAAATTGTGGCCTATTGCCGATCATGCGACGTGTGTCAGAAGGATCCCTCCAGAGGACGGGTACCTCCCGCTCCCTTACAAAAGGTGCCCGTTATAACCGAACCATTCTTTCGAGTGGCAATTGATTTGGTGGGACCAATTCACCCCCCTTCAAGTGGAGGACACTCCTACATCCTCACTCTAGTGGATTGTGCCACCCGGTTCCCAGATGCCGTGGCCCTACGGAAGATTGACACTATTTCCTGCGCGGAAGCATTAATTTCAATTTTTGCACGAGTAGGCCTGCCTAAAGAAATTCTATCTGATAGAGGGCGCCAATTCACCTCAGAATTGATGGAATATTTTAACAAACTTCTGTTAGTCAAGCCAATTTTTACGAGTCCATTTCATCCAGCCGCTAACGGAATCTGCGAGAAATTAAACGGGACTCTCAAAAATATATTGAAGAAGTTGTGTCAAAACAACCCTACACAGTGGCACAGATTCCTGCCTGCTGCCCTTTTCGCCTGCCGAGAAATACCTCATCGGACGTTGGGATTCTCGCCCTTTGAGCTATTATACGGGAGAAATGTGCGAGGTCCTATGAGTATTCTTAAGGAATTATTTTCCAACGCGAAGCTCGAGCAAGAAATCAAATCGTCTTACGCCTACGTGATGGATATGCGCGAGCGCCTAGAATACTGCTCTGGCTTAGCTCGAGAGAACGCCGAGAAAAATTTAACCAAATACCGGGACTATTTCGATATGAAAGCTAAGGCTCGAAAATTAAAGGCAGGAGATGAAGTCTTATTATTACTCCCCACCGAAAATAATAAGTTATGGGCCCAGTGGAAGGGACCGTTTGAAGTAATCGAGGCACGGGGTCCAGTCGATTACTTAATAGATACCCCAACAGGGCGAAGAACCTATCACATAAACATGCTAAAAAAATATCACCGCCGCGCGTGTATAAAGAATATTACCCTTCTAGACGAAGAAGAACCGATGGATGCCGTTTACCCGGGTACGCCCCTGCAAGTCATACACACCGTGTGTGTGGAACAAGACGAGGAATACGAACTTCCCTCGCTCTCACCTACCCCGGAAGACCCTCGGGTGGATTTAAAGATAAATCCCCACTTAGAAATTCAACAAAAAGCGGAAATGTTGAACTTGCTCATGGAATTCCCAGAAGTCATTTCTGAAAACCCTGGATGTGCCAAGGATTTTATCCATGAAATAAAACTAAAAACTAATTCAGTGGTTCGGAGCAAACCATATCCCTTACCAATCCACCTACGAGAAGCCTTCAATAAGGAAGTCCGGAATTTACTAAAATTGGGAATTTTAGAGCCATCGGAGTCCGATTATTGCTCCCCCATAGTAATGGTTAAGAAACCTGATCAATCATTTCGGATGTGCGTGGACTTCCGAAAATTGAATTCAGTGACCGTTTTCGACGCCGAGCCCATCCCACTAATAGATCAAAATCTCCATTTATTTGAAGACGCTAAATTCATCACCGAATTGGATTTATGTAAAGCGTACTATCAAATACCTCTCGCTAAGGAGTCCAAAAAACTGACGGCTTTTGCGACCGAGAGAGGTCTGTTACAGTTTACCAGGCTACCCTTCGGACTACTTACAGCCGGTAGCAATTATAATAGGATGATGAGGCGAATTATCGCTGGACTAAGCGACGTGTCGTTTTACTTCGACAACGTGTACGTAGCTACCCGTACATGGGAGTCACACTTACACGCCCTACGCTCATTGCTGGAGAAATTGAAGGAGCAAGGTCTAACCGCCGGGCCGACCAAGTGTTATTTTGCCTACGAATCCATTGACTACCTGGGATTCAAAATAGGACAAAAACACTTGACTACCCAGCAAGAAAAAGTGGACGCCATAGTCAAGATGCCCCGGCCGAAAACAAAGAAACAACTCCGATCGTTTATGGGAGCGGCCTCGTTCTATAGGCGTTTTGTACCACACTTCGCTTCCATTGCGGCCCCACTGAATGATTTGTTAAAAAAGACAGCGTCAGACCCTGTCACGTGGAACCCCCATGCAATAACTCAGTTGGAGATTCTAAAAGGAAAACTCGTAACTGCGCCCATTCTTCGCTTACCAAATCCCAACAAGATCTTCGGTCTTCGCACGGACGCTAGTCGGGACGGGCTAGGCGGAGTATTGCTTCAATACGAAGATGACGAAACAGCCTATCCCATAGCTTATGTCAGTAGGAAACTGTTGAGTAGAGAAAAAGCCTACGCTACTATCGAAATCGAAGCTTTGGCCATAATATGGTCCATAGGTAAATTCAAATATTATCTAATAGGGCGCGAGTTCAAGTTGGAATGCGACCATAAACCGTTGTCATACTTAGGTAAAAATAAGTGTAAGAATGGAAGACTCCTGAGATGGAGTTTACTCTTGATGGAGTACCAGTACTCCATTCACTACATAAAAGGGTCCAACAATTGTATGGCCGACTCGTTAAGTCGGAACCCTGTCGACGATTAAGGAGCAGCCCAACTATTGTATTATAGCAAAGTTAAGTGTAAATCAGTAGAATTGTAAGTAAGTAGGGGCGAGTAACCCAAGTGGTAGGTAAGAAAATCCTAAGATGGCACAGTAATATAGGAATTAATGTAAGGTCAGGTGAAATGTTATCGAGGCATTCCCGAGTGAACTAGAATTTATTGTATAATATAATGTTCCGTAAGTTACCCATGTATATTATTGTAAGCGTCGGACTAGAACCCCCATCCCTACCGTTATTTTCTTAAGAATGGAGGTAGATGTGGAGAAATGGCTACATTAAGCCTCCTGGAGGAGTATAGACACATTCAAGCCCCCCCCTCCCTTCATGAGGAGAAGCGTGGGAAAGGTAGCCGGCGAAAATGCTTTCCATGTGTGATCGCCTCGCCGCTGTGGGCAGTTGGAGCTAACATATGTTTGAAGGCGACCACCTAAGGTCCCTAAACGACGCTCTAACGATCGTATGACCTACGAGACCCATAAACCCGTGGTTAGGAAAAAAAAACGGTGCGAGTCAGAAGGCACGCTAAGGAGCGGTGTGGTTACGAGCCTATAATTTGCGAGCTGACTTGGGCATCCCAGTGCCACCTCAGGAATTCTCGCTCTTCCCAGATGCTAACCCACCATTCGCTCCCCCCCTTTTGCATCTGTGGCCTGGTCACTTCCCCCTTTAGATGGGGCGGCAATCCGCCTATAAATAAGCCCCGCAAAGAAAGAGAAGAGGATTATCTGAAGTCGATACGCCAGAGTAGGATTAGGTCGTGAAGATCGATCCATCGGCTAGACAAGAAGATTATTAGAAGTCGATTCGCCAGAAGAAAGATTAATTCGTAAAGATCGACCCTTCAGCCCTACAAGACTATTTCCGTGAGAAACGATAGGATCAGATTGAGAAAATCGATCCCCCCCTTTCAGGGCCGTATTAACCTAAATAGTCAAGTTTTATATCGGTGCCATACCGAAGAAGCCTTTTCCGTCTGCAAAGAAGTCCGACTGAAGAAAAGCAAAGCCGCTCACACTCGAGTGATTCTTACATCGCAAGCACCGTAAGAGTGAGAGGAGAAGAACCCAGCCCCAACGAGCTCCCGTTCTTTAATCACGTTGAAGAATCACCCCCCTCCTCGACGAAATTTCAACCTTCGGCCACCACACTTCAAGGCGAGAGATAAGTCCTCCAGCGACATCCGGCAATCCCTAATACCTACCTGTAAGTTAACAATAACATTTATATCTCTATTGCGATAGTAGAAGTTTAGTACGTCCCACGTTTTAAAGGAGCGTAGAAACCATTATTCTTGAACCTAGGTCATATGTGTTTGTAGATGACAGTACATTAATTTAATGTTTTATGCTAAACAAATAGGGTCGTGATAAAAATACTAATTGGCAATTAGTTTGTTTATTGAAAGCCTACTTGTTTATGTTTTGTCATTCAAAATTCTTTGAGGCCAAATATAGAAATGCTTTTACTGTTGGTTTGTAATATTTAATTTAAAATACATGTTTATTTTTTGGTAGATTCTGGTGTTTCCTCTTATCCTTATGTGTTTAAAAATAGCTCTTCCTTAAGGACTAAACCACAAAAATAGCACTCTTAGAACAAAGCCTACTTCATCATAGAAGTAACTCACGCCCCTTAAAGTATACCGTTACTAAAAGGGTGTCAAAGCGTAAAGTGATCAAAGCAAGGGTCATTCTACGACAATATATATATATATATATACTTATGTATATATGCACAAATATATATATATATATATATACATATATATATATATATATATATATATATATATATATATATATATATATATATATACCAAAACGCAAAGAAAGCCAGAGATGTCCTATCACCAGGGACCACCTGTCTTTCATTCTACTTTTCATTTTCGCTTTCCTTTCATTTTTTCCCAAATCTCCCCACTATTTCTCCTACTAAAATCCTCTACTACTATATTCCTCACTTTATATGTCTAAGTCCAAGTCTTTCAGTAGAATTCGCCGCTTGGGCAGCTAACAGACCGCTCTCATTAAGCTTGGCAAAGCAGACGCCCATTACTTTTTCTACGTTAACCTGACGAAGATATTTCACATCCTTGATCGCGGAAGGAATAGTACGGTATCTATATTTCCATACAACCTTATATCAACGTTTACCGCTCGAGGAAATTCTCACCATTAATTTTGGAAGGAAGAACAAAAGAAAGTAGATTTACTTGTCTAAAATTATCACCATTCATTTTTTTCATTTTCATCTATAGTCTCCCACACCAGAAATCCTCCATTATAGGGAGGTTCCGAAAAGAGATATAATAATTTTTATAAAGGTTGTCAGCATCACAATCATGACTGACTAATTCCCCCCACCCCTCCGCCCCGTGGCCTAGCACCCCCGTTGGTGGAAGCTGTCACCACAACCTCATCCCAACTATACAAAGCAGTAGTAATTGTATAATTGGGAGTACGGGAGGACGGAGGTTTGAGGACTAGCCTACTCTCAGATACCCGTACCAGAGGAGCTCCCGGACAATGGGCCGGGTTGCAACCTCTGCAGGGTAGTCTAACCACTCCACCTGTGGGGAGCCACCAAGACCACTGAGAGACATACAACCGTCTCAGTGTATTGTAGGAAGTAACCGCAGTTTTAAATTCCCTCAAGGCGCCCCCTCTTTCCCCATCCGGTTAGCGATGGTTGATTCCGCGCTCGCCAGCAAAAAGTCCGTTACTTTTTACCCCTCGAGAGGAGCCCACCCGGGTCCATCCACTCATTCATCATCATCATCATGCTTGACAGCCGAATTAGTGGGGACTGGGCCAGCGGGTCGGGAGGGTCCAGACAGCGTACATACATACTAGCCATGGAATATCGAAGACTCCCGTTAAGAGCCTGGCCTGGGAAGCCAAAACCCCTGAGAGGGGGATTTGATAAGAGCCTTGTATATAGAGCTAAAAATAGCCATTAAAAAGCTAATCGATGTACCGAACGGGCACATAGCATTATGCCATAAACAAGATGTGAAACGGCTAGTAGCACGGGAAGGTACTAGAATACTAGGAAACATCGGACTGGCACTAAAACTACTACCAGAACTAGTGGCCAATCGATCATTCGTATAGAGAAAAGTAGACTTGTACGTGGGGTCTCACACGAAAGAAGAACTCAAAACGGAACTGGAAAGAGAAAACCTTTGTACATGAAGCCTACCTCCCGCCAAAAGGAACCAGACCAGCCAACATAATGAAAGGAGTGGAAAAGGGCACATGTAAATGGACCTACGTAACCGAACACGAAGAAAACTCAATTAAAAAACTGATATGGGAAGACCGAATCAGGTTCTACCCCAATGATATCAAATTAATCAAAAAAGAAACTTTCAACAAACTCGTAAACGGCAGATTTAAAAACACAAAGGAAAAAGTAAAGTAACAAAACTAATACAATGAATAACACAAACAGCAAACTTAAAATTTTACACCTTAACAATAACGGGTGGAAGAATAAAGCCATCCAATATGTCAATATATTCAGGAATCTGAACGCAGATGTAATCTGTATCTCAGAGCCCGGTATTAAGGACACCGAACACATGAAAATCACCAATTACGACGTCATAAAAAAGAATCCTACTGGAGAAAGATATGATGACACAGCCATCGTAATAAAGAAGAACATTCGATACACTCAAGAACGCGAAGTGGACGAGGCCTACATTGCCGTGACATTGGAGATGGAGTTTACCCCAATCACAGTTGCAGCGGCCTACCAACCTCCCTGCCGCTAGTACATTCCTTCCTACTAGGGTACCTGAATGCACGTCTGCAAGAATCAGGCTACCTCAGCAAAAACAACGCCGGCCGTAACCTGGAACTCTTAATGCAACGGAATATACTCAATAGAGTAGGCCCTGACTTCCCGACCTATATAACTGGGCGAGCCTCCACCCGCCCGGACATAGTAATGACGTCACTAAACTTCTCATATAACATTTATATGGAACCAGTCCCCATCTCTTTTAGTGAGCACATTGGAATTCTGGTAACAATTAACCAGAATCCAATAATGGTCCCTATAAGTCCCAGGAAATCGTATAAGAGAGCGGACTGGTCAAACTACGCATCAATATTGAAAGAATGCTCCCAAATGAACCTGCACGGAAAAACCCGGAAAGAACTAAAATACGTGACAGACAGTCTGATCAGAAAATTAACAGAGGTCGATGAACACGCCGTACCGCAGACCAAATTGAAAACCTTTCCACACCCAAAGTAGACAACGTAAATAAAAAGGAAGGCGAAGAAAATTAGAGAGAAAAAACAGAAAATAAGAGACTATGGCACGAATCGGCAGAGAAGTAAAGAACTCAGATAAATGAAAGGAGAAATGTTTTTTCTAATTGAAGAACAACAAGAAAAAATGTGGAAAGAATTAGTAAGGAAAACGGAAACAACAGAAGATGCAAATAAGGCATGGAAGCTAATAAAAATAATTAAAAGCAGACCACCAAGGAAACCAATTAAAACCACAGATAACAATAACGAATATCTAAGGAGTAATAAAGAAATAGAAAGAAAATTCAGAGACCATTGGAGCAAAATTTCCCCCATAGAAGAGTCAGATAATGAAAGATTAGATATGGAGACAGAGAGAAGAGTCGCCGAATTCATAAGAACCAATATTTACAGAATTACACCGGAAGAAGGAGTAGATAACAGAGTAGAAGAACATCTAGGACTAGGAGCTACCATAACGACGGAGGAAATTAAAAGAGCCATTAACACCTTCAAACAAAAGGCACCCGGGACAACAGGCTTAACCAAGTACAACTACGAGAATGCCCCCGGAACCATACTTAATTTCATAAAAGACCTATTCAATGCCTACCTAAATATAGGAGCATTCCCGGAGAAGTTCAAAATAGCGAAGCTAGTTTTCATGCCAAATCAGGGAAGCCATCAAATCTGGTCTTGAGCTATAGGCCGATTTCGCTGCTGAACTTCCTAGGGAAGATTTTCGAAAAGATCGTAAATGGGAGACTGAACACTTTCCTCGAAGAAACAGATAAATATAATATACATCAGTATGGATTCAGGAAAGAAAGAGATTCTACCATGGCTCTAGCAGTCATAACAGAAAAGTTGACACGAGCCACTGCCGAAAAGGGTTACGTGGACGTAGTCCTCTGCGACGTCGAGAAGGCCTTTGATAAGGTATGGGTCGAAGAACTAAAATATAAACTCCTTCAGCTCAATCTCGGCATCAGGATGAAAAGACTCCTGGCTGATTATAATCTAACTAACAGGAACTAGTTATTGCCTCGATATAAGTATTGAGGGACAAGAAGGACCCATCTTTCATCTTCAAACGGGGGTCCCACAAGGGGGGTGCCTAAGCCCCATCCTGTACTCCATCTTTACAGCAGACTTTCCATCCCCGGTTTCACCAGACTATATGAATATAAAGTACGCAGACGATATCAACCAAGTGTCTCATCACGCTCCACGAACCCCAGATGGCAAACAAGGACTACCGAACGTGAAATAAAAAAAATATAAACAACTTTGAAAAAAAATGGAAGATTAAGACCAATGTTACAAAGTTCAAGATTATTCCAATCTTGAGAAGAAAAAAAGATCATATTAACTTCGACGGAATCGAGTACCAATACTCAACTGAAGGGAATGTGTTAGGCCTACACATAGTCACAAGAGGACACCATAACCATATAAAAACCCGGACAAGCCTAAGACTGATTTACAACCTTAAGAATTTAAGTTGAAAAAGAAAAAGGCCGCTATACAAAGCGTTTGTTGATTCCGTCCTGTATATCCACCGATACCATTGCACGCGACCTCGACATCCTGCAAAAAGAAACTACAACGAATTCAAAATAATGCGGTTAATTTGATCACAGCCACAAAATAAATGGAGGGAAAAAAATCCTTGAAACAATAGAAAAGGCCAATATCGACCCAATAAATGAAACCCTAGAAAAGCGCGCAAAGAATATATGGTCAAAAATCGAGGAAAAGCTCTCAGATACTCGTACGAGTGAAGAATTAACGATACCACAAAGAAACCGAGTCCGGAAAAAATTCCCGAGTAGCAGGCACTGCCTACTACAGGAGGAAAACCCGATCCTAACATGAATAAAGAAAAAATCAAGAAGAACAAAGAATAACCTAAGCATGCCTTATAAAATATATATATATATATATATATATATATATATATACAAAAAGAAATAAATAATTAGAAGAAACGCTACCCGAAAGGGTACCCCTATTGAAAACCACAAATTGAATTAGAATGTTCAGGAATAATGAATACAAGTAACCACAAATTAAACTTAGAAAGAATAAACAAACCAAGAAATTCAACAAATAGAAGAGATTAGTCAGCATCCTGTCAACTTACTCTCTCACACACAACTACTCTTCATCCCCCTCCACAATTCTATTAAATAAAATCTCATGCTATCTACTATCTATCATTGTCATCTCCCTCACTTCTTTCATCGAGAGAGAGAGAGATAACACGAGAGACTGCCCCTTACAAGTATCGCCTGCACCAACTGCTCCGTGCACGAGTGGAAGGAATGCAGAGCAGAAAAAAGGCAATGCATAAACTGCAAAGGATAGTACAAAGCTATCAGGAAGAAAGCAATATAGGATAAAAAGGAAAAACTGAAAAAAGAAAAGTAGGCAAAGTCAAGGACATACCTAGAGGCAGCGACGACGTCGAGAAAATTTGAAACCAAAACAACGACTCTACAAATGCCAAAAGAAGGGACAGAAATTATGACTATGATCATGTTTGCACATCTAACAAACTTGGCTCACCACGGAAAGTGTGTGGAAGAATTAAACCGACTTCTGCAGATGAAGGAGGTGAGTAAAAACAAGGAGTAACAACAAGGAAAGAAGGTACCCTAGGAGACCTTACGGTCCATTCAAAGAGGGTACCATTGGACTTGCAATCGAGCGGGCACAAGGCTGCTCAATTGTTTTGCGTCCCTAAACGGCCACTTTTCAAGACCTTGTCTAGTATTGACTTGAACTGGTCAACAGATTCACTGTTGACAACTTCCACTGGAAGTGCGTTCCACTTACCGCAGATACTGTAGGTGAAAAAATTTCCACACAGATTGCGGTTGTAACGCTTCAGTTCAAGTTTGAAGCCGTGATTGCGCGTTCTGTTTTCACTCAGTGTGAAAATATCCCGGTAGTCAACATTGTCGAACCCTCGAAGTATTTTGAAAACTTCGATGAGCTGACCACGCAGTCTACGGGTTTCCAGCGAGAACAGATCTAATTCCCAGTCTATCCTCATAACTTTTATGTCGGATAGAGGGAATCAGCTTGGTTGCCCTGGCTTGTACGCGTTCCAATCTCACGATGTCTTTCGCAATGAAGGACTCCAAAATTGTACGGCATACTCCAGGTGCGGTCGGACAAGTGAGTTGTACAGGCACAGTACAATCTCCTGGTTCCGATAACCAAACTGGCGCTTAATATAGCCTAGCATCCTTTGGGCCTTTTTCTCCGCCTCAATGCACTGTTTCGAGAACTTGAGGTCACTAGTGATTGTTACACCCAAGTCCTTCTCAGTGTCGGTGGATTCCATAGCAGTGCCCTTAAGGATATACTGAGATTGGGGGTTTCTATGGCCGATATGCATCACTTTGCATTTCCCCACGTTAAAAGGCATTTGCCACGTGTCCGACCACTCCCCAATCTTCCCAAGATCTTCCTGCAGGCGGGCAGTATTTCCATCTTTTGCAACGTTCATACCAAGCTTGGTATCATCGGCAAATTTGGAAATCTTGGCAACCATGTCACCGTCCATGTCGTTGACGTAGATGATAAATAGTAGTGGTCCCAGGACAGAACCTTGAGGCACCCCGCTAGTAACGGGCACCCACTCAGAAGACTGTCCATTCACCACCACCCGTTGCCGTCTGCCACTTAGCCAGTTCTCGATCCAGCCGGCTACCTTTCCGTCTATGCCTAGCGCTCGCACTTTCCGGAGAAGGCGGCGGTGAGAAAGAAACTATGGTTTCCACCGAACCCCGCGTCTAAAGAAATATTGAAAATATAATTCGCCGATAACCCAGAGGAAAATATTGCTAAAGAAATAACAGAAATAGAAGAGGAAGCACCAAAAGAAGATGACCAACAACAATCGAATATATCCCCAAGGAAGAATCCCGAAAAGCGAAGGAAAAAAATAAAAAGAAAACTATCGAAACAGAAGAAGAAACCACTGCTACTGAGGAAGAGTTCGAGATAAAAGAAGTAACGGAATACAAAAGTCCAAACAAAAAGGATAGACAAAAGAAGATTGAGGGAGAAGAGGAAACACCGGAAGAAGAGGAAGAAGAACGCCCGAAGTAGCAAGGGGTGCCACTCACGGAGGAGAAGTACATCCTGGAGGAAGGAAGCTTCTACGACGCCAGGAACATGAACTTCCAGGTCCTCAGGTCACCCACGCGCAAGCTTCCAGTAGGAGACCAAACGAAACTGCGCCAAGGAATCCGTGATGGGAAGTTTAAGTGGATCTTCGATGGACCAAACTCATCGAGGGAGATCGAAGGAACGCTGGCGGACAACGCGCTTTGCATACATCCCGGATTCGTGCTTCCGTGCGGTGACTAAAAGAAAAAGTGTTAAAATGTTAATAGTTAATAGATATGGTGTTAAAAATTGATGTATTTAAAATTATCAGGTAAACAAATCAATAATTTGACTAAGTGTATAACCAAATTAATAAGTGAATAAACTAATAACAAGTGAATAAATAAATTAACAAGTAATAAGTAAATTGAAGATAAATAAAGTGACTAAGCTCATAACCAAAAGTAACTAAACAACATAAATAATGAAAAATGTGGAATTAGAGCGAATAACCATGATAAAAATAGAATAAATGAAGTGTTAAATACTAAACCACCTAGGATAAGTAAAATTAATTTGATGGAATAATATAATATTGTAAAATAGAATAAAAAAGGAAGAAAGTAATTACGAATAAAACAAAGTAAGGGTGATAACGTGTGAAATATATTAATTAATCTGGAAATTCGTAATATGATATATAGAAAAGAATATAATCAATCTGTTAACTTAAAGAATGTAGCAAAAAAAATATAATATAACAAATTATTATAAACATGTTTATAAATTAAATCTGTAAACTGTAAAGATTATGAGTGTCCTCCACCGATCATGAAGCTTCGTTCTTCTTCGATGTAACTTTCCCTTCTCTACTGTCCTTTTGTGTTTGTGTTCTTCACCACTATTAACCTAATTATTTGTATTCATGTGTTTGTAAAAATACTCATTGTAACTCTTTTCTTAATAAATTTTATCTTATCTTTTTTCAGTATACCAGATTCGGATTCCACCATACTACATCGGTAAAGGAGGAAAGAATACATAAAGACGCTCCGAAGATGATCGAAGAGATCGAAAGCTCAGCAATTTAAGTTTGGTTTTTACCAAACCCATTTATTAGAAAGAGAGATGAATATAAGACAAGTGATCTACCATCTACAACATAGACTAGAAGAATAGAAAGTTGCCAAAGGAAATTGATCAAGGCGAAATATATAGGGTCTTTCAATAAGGTCGCTCAATTTTTAGATGGAAATAAAACAAGTTGTGTGATATATATGCTTTCAATTTATTTTAAATTTGAAAGTACATTTTATGGCATTAAGTGTGGAATATGATGTCGTTCAAATGTCTGCCGCAGCTTCGCTTTGTGGAACGTACGAGTATTCGGGAGGCCCAATTTTCGATGACTTTGTCGCATAAATCTGGCTGAATTTGCTCGATGGTGTTCGTTATGTTGACTTTGAGGACATCAAATGTTTGCGGAGTATTCGCATAGAGCTACGATTTTAAAATAGCCCCAAAGAAAGTAGTCTAATGGCGTTAAATCGCATGATCTCGGTGGCCAGTTGACATCGCCGTCGCGCGAGATGACCCTGCCCTGAAATCGCTGGTGCAAAATGTCTATCGTGGCGTGCGCAGTGTGGCAGATAGCGCCGTCCTGTTGGAACCACACGACGTCTATCCAAATCATGCATATAGTCCAGTTGAGGCTACAAGAAGTAGCCTCAAACAATGACTTTATTGGGATGCAATTTGTGCTGGTGTATCTCAGGTGGATTTTTTTCGTCCCAAATCCCACAATTTTGCTTGTTCACAAATCCATTCATCCAAAAATGGGCCTCGTCGCTGAAGATGATTTTTGGAGAGAAATTTGGGGCAACTTCCAACTGCTCTAGAGCCCAATCAGCGAACACACGGCGTTGTATATTGTCGTTTACCTTAAGTTCCTGGGTAAGTTGGATTTTGTACGGGTGCAAACCCAAGTCCCTACGCATAATTTGCCAAACTGAAGTCGCAGAAAGGCCAAGTTCTTGTGAACGACGAGAAATTGACTGCCTCGGATTTTCCCGTACACTCTCATTTACGGCAGCGATGTTTTCAGCAGACTTTGCGTTTCGGCGACATATGGGTGTTGGCTGATTGTTGATCGACCATTTTGCCTCGAATTTGGCCACCAAGCGGCAGAACGATGTGGAGAGGCTAGAAATCACGTAATGCGCGGAACGTTTGTCGAACAGAGCACTGATTTTGATAATAACATTTGATGATTTGCACACGCTGTTTAACGCTATAACCTTCCATCGTGACTTTCCAAGTACTACTGAACAGTTCACAGTGAGGGTGCCAGATGTCGCTTTAACAACATGGCCACTATCGCCTGACAAAGCTCGAGCGTCCTTGTTGAAAGACCCTATACCATGGTCTTTAACAAAATTTGCATATATATATATATATATATATATATATCCCCTTCTTCTAGAAATTTCCATGGTTCTTCGTCCTCGCCAAAGAGTACGTCTTGGTAAATTGTATATAGTTGAAATTGGACTTTGCGAACATAAACGACGGTATAAAAATGAAGTTTAGAGGGGGAATACACACTAACCTCACACAACATAGATTGTTGTGTGAGGGACAGAAAAGACACCAAGTCATTGACTATTCTCAAAAGGAGACTTAAATTACTCAGTTAGATGTCTATACTCTGCCAATAATTGAAAAAGGGGAAAAATAGTTTGCTACCAGTTTTTCAATGCATTAGACTTGAAATCAGCATGGCATCAGGTCCCAATTTATGATAAAAACAAACTTTACACCTGCGGGCTGGGTCGAATTAAGTAAGGACTTTAGCCGAGGTATACTAAAGTAAGGACCTAGAGTGGGGGAATATTAAGTAAGGCCTTGCAATAGGCTACTTAATTAAGGGCCTTGCCAGAGAATACTTAAGTAAAGACCTCAGCCGGTGGTAAATTAATGCTCTTAACTAAGGGTAACTTAAGTAAGGACCTTAGCTGGGGCTACTTAAGTAAGGAACTTAGCCGAGGTGTATGTACTTAATTAAGGACCTTAGCTGGGGGTGATTTAACTAAGGTCATTAGCCGGTGGCTACTTTTCTCTCTCCATTCTTTTTTTGTTCTTTTTCTTTTTCTCTCCCTTTCTCTTTTCTCTCTTTAGCTTTTCTCTTTATTTTCTCTTTCCCTCTCCTTTTCTCTCCTTTTCATTATTTTTTATTTCTCTATTCTCTCTTTTACCTCTCATTTTTTATTTTTCATATTTTTCTCTCTTTCCCTCTTTTCTCTATTTCCTCTCTTTTCCGCTCTTTTTTTCTTTTATCTTCCTCACTCTATTTCTCTCTTCTTCTCTCTCTCTCTATTTATTTATTTCTCTCTATCTTTCTCTCTTTGTTTATTTGTCTTTCTCTCTCTCTGTCTCTTCCTCTCATTATCTTTTTCTCTTTTTTCCTTTTTTTCTTTCTCTCTCTTCTCTTTTTTTCTCTCTCTCTCTCTCTCTCTCTCTTTCTCTCTCTCTCTCTCTCTCTCTCTCTCTCTCTCTCTCTCTCTCTCTCTCTCTCTCTCTCTCTCTCTCTCACTCACTCTTATAATGACTCTGCAATCTTGTTTAAAAAGGTCGATTGCAGGCGTAGAGAATGAGTCAAGGTGGCGAACGGATAATCACGTAACTGTTGGTTACGTTGCCAATTATAATCGTCGAAGAGCCCCCTGGGGCTCGATATCCCGTTAACTACACTCCACCATGCTTTTTTCGACCAAGTTTCAATTCTATCTGTCTTCTTTCCCAAACATCAGAAGAAGAAAGGACACCTAAAAGAACTCATATTTGTCACGCATTTTCGAGGTATCGTGATATTATTTCTCGGAACCAACCAATACCTCAGTCTCTCTTCAATTTTTGGCCGGAAAAATAATGACGTCACATAAATCCATGACTCTAATTACGACGTCATTGGACGACGAACCAATAAGAGGCGTCGAATGCTTCTCTCTGGACCAGGAAGGCAGTTATGGGGGATGGCTCGGAGAAAAGCGAGGCCATGGGATGCAATCAGCAGGTCCAGAGTTCTCTTATTTGGTGCTCGAGACTCACCTCTGAGGGTCTTCCTCATTCGTATATAAAGGACCGCCACACAGGGTTGGTTCATTACCTACTCGAGTCACCTCTCGACTGTTGGTGAGGAGCCAATCCATAGGTTGGGTTGAATTGTTTATCTGCAAAACTAGGCCATCGTTTTCCGCCCACAGGAAACCATATCTGAAAGGGATTTCCGCTATACGGACGAAGTTTTGTCCTTTATACGCATCATTAATACGCGAGTGACTTGTTAAGAAGTGTTATCTATCTATCATGGTGAATTTCCGACTGCTTTACCTGGCCCTGTTGGCCCCTTTCGTGGCAGCATCCCCGATCCCCTTCAGAGGTGAGTAGAGCTGGTGCATTTTTCGCTCGTTTGGTCTGTAGGAAATCTGATCAGTACTATCTATCTATCTCCGTCGTTCTCTGAACGGAGTGAATACGTGGAGTCTTTCGCTATCCGTCCTGAGTTTCTGTAGCAGGTCACAACCACCGGCCTTGATCAGTCTGAGTCTTCGTTTCTGTGTTATCTTACCCCCACACATCGACAACTGTCCCCATGAACTAATCAAGGCCCTATAAAAGTTACTTAGTTCGTAACTATGAGTACCTGAGCTCCCTTTGTCCCTGAAGGGCAAAGGAAATGGGTATCTATTATAACGAGGGAGGGGGTACAGTCAGAAGAACGTGACTGTGGGCGGCGGGAGATGAAGTGAAGGCAGCAGACAAAAGAGTAGGCTTTCCTTCGCCCCTTTGGAGGCCTCTGACCCGAGTGAGGGGTTATAAAAGGCCATCATACATAAGCCAGAGAGGAATTAGGACTAAGTGATCAGTCGTCGTCGCAATACAACAAATCCTACGCTCATGATCATAGCATAGATATTTAGAGAACGGATTACGCCTGAAGGATGACCAGCGATGACCTGGGATATTTCTGTCGCCTGTCATTCAAGAATGTTCCTAGGTCAGAGAGAGATGAAGAGGGAGAAGGATGCTATTTCAGACTATATTTATCCTAGGATTCTTTAGGAGATATAAAACTCCCTGAAATGGACCCTGCTCCTTCACCCCTCCTCATATTTGTCGCCGAAAGGCTTCCCACACGATTCCTACCGAGTTCATAAACATTTTCCCCTCCCCCCACCCACCCACACACACACACACACCAAAAGGTGTATGGTGTAACGCCCCTGATATAACTGAAACTTGGAGGAGGGGCATGCGCTCACGACCCAAGTACCCCAAGAGAAACTGGCCTCGGATCTTTTGCATCTCTCTCTGAAATCTCCTTCAATCTTTACCATCCCTGGATTGACCCAACATAGAGTGAAAGAAGGCGTCAAACGTTCTTAAAATCAACATTGTCGACCGGATTGTAGTAGCTATTATTAGATTGAAATAATACTGAATCACGTTAAGAAATAAGCAGATTTCAACACAAAAAACAAAATCCTTTTTTTGCAACTAATGGAATTGATGACGAAGTGGATTTTTAATGAATTATTGAGGTGATGTGGGAGGAGAAGCGGGAAGGGGCTTTGATGTTACTCGTAATAACAAGCAATTCTTTGGGGATTGAATCTTGCTATTTTTAACCTGGTGCAAATAAATGGCCAATTAACTGGTATTGGATCCCCTGATCCTATCATGACATCTGTCTGGTGCGGTAGCCTACTTTTTACTTTATAAAAGTCATAGATTCGATTTTTTGGACGTTGAGGGGGGGGGGGATATGCCCCTTTAAACTTGCTCAATATTTAAAATAACTTCTTTTTTTGTCTTTGCTTTAATGAGTTCTTGGGTGGCGCAGCGCTCTTACATTCCCTTTCACCGGTTTCCATATATATCAAGTGGGGAAGGAATGAAGGGAGAACAGGGAGAAAGTAATAACGGAAAACAGAGCCAAAAATGAAGGGGAAAGCTCTAGCAAACCGAATAATGTAGAAATATAAAAGTGAAAATGTGTGGAAGATTCGAAGGTCGAATAACCCAAAGAGAAGTAATTAAGAAGCAAAAATTCCCTATTGCAATGGGCTCTCATTGCAGAGGCTAAGTTCAGGAGAGTTACGAGTCATATTGGTGTGGAGCACCCCTAAGTTATCTTCTATTTACCCCGACTAATATACCCTACACACATTTTCACTCACCCTAACTTCACCACTTTCTCTACGAACCCATTCTCATAAACCCTGCCGGAGATGGTTTTGGGTCCTTCTTAGTTTTAAGTACAAAGAAGGGTAATCTTCGCCCGCATCGTGCCTGTGCTGGTTGTGTGTGGTGGATAGCCCTAAATAAGCAATGGGTGCATGCGCTCAAGGATTGATCCCGGTATGAATCATGTTAGAGGGTGACTAAGATCAGAATTCACACCTTTTTTTTTTCTCTCTTTTGTGGAAGTTTGCGTTTTCCTAAATGAGCCTTATTGCCTCCCAGCGGCAAAAAGATGGTGTCGCTTCATTGGCGTTTCTTTCATTTTTATGGCGTCACACAACTGTCGCTGGATTTCGTTAAGACTTGTAGACGTGACTCCCTGCTTTCTAGATCCTCCAAATACCATTTCACTTCTAGCTTCACCGCAAACGTCTTCCAAAACGTTCTGGTGATGACGCCCTTGTTGATTTCCACATGTATCAACACAAATTCCATCAGCTCGCTCCCGCAATTCTACTTCCTTCAATCATCCAAATGGCGCGCAATGATTGCTAAATCCTGCCTAAACAGTGGCTCTTCCCCTTCCCTCTCATCCAGGAAGTTGGATTTCCGGAATCCCGACAACTCAGCTTGGCCGGAAGCGTATCTTCTAGACTGAATTGGGAAGAGTCTCTCCAATGGGATCTCAAGAATAGTCCGGGGTTGTTAGGTGGAGTTAGGTTCAAAAGTTTAGGGAGTCGGGGGAGATAGGGAGAGGGGAAGCACGCCTCTATCGGCCTCTTGAGCCCTCGACACAGTCTCATCGCGTTCTTAAATCATGGAAATTTCACTATCGGAGTATATAATTATGTACATATGTATGTATGATTGCGTTCAATGACATAAAGAAGTTGAGATAAGGAGAGAACTTACCTTTAGCCTTTCCAAGTCGTCTCAGCAGTAGAATTTGGAAGGCCATTCTGCTCATCGTGCACACGATGCTCCCAGACACTGACTGGCTGGCAATGGTCGCCAATCCGGATTCTCAATCGCAAAATTCCCTGGAATTTCGGCCATGGAGCAGAGTTCAGAGGGAGGCGGTATTCTGTGATTATTCATCCTTCCAACGAACTATGGTGATACATTCCCGTCTTGCGGAATAATTCTTACCCATTTTGGATCGAGAAGCGAGTCTCTGTGAAAGAGAGTGGTAGAAGAAGCGTTTTACAAAACAGATAAGGCCCACCCTCAACCAAAAATTCACAAGAAAAATACTGGTTGAAAACAATTCCATCTTTAAAAAGAAACCCGGATCTTTGTCGCCTGAAAATGTTTGAGGCTCAGGTGTTGAAGGAGATTGCTCCCGGCCTAAACACCTAACACACTAGCTGCAAGAGAGTGCTTCAGCTCTTCCATTAGAAGTGAACACTACCCACTGACTTTCACTTATAAAAGCACCCAAGAACGACACCATTCTTGGCATCAAATCGGACGGGCGTTATTCTCTCATCTACATTTCTTGATTGTGACCAACCTCTAACTTTTACTTGAATAGAAAAAATACATAAATGCATAAACTTCCACCTCCCCATCTCCATTGTCTCCTGCCTAGTACTCTGATGTACTCTTGTCCTGAGACTGTCTCGTCTTGTCACAACTATGCCGCTAAACTTTCTCAAGGCATAATTGGGGACATTAAAGAGAGCTAGTATTAGAAGTGGCTCACAGTCGATAATGCCAGATATCTACAAGGTAAGGGGCGGGCTACAATCTCTTTTAAGGAGAGGCGGTCAAAAAGATGCGGATTCACCTAGGAAAACAAAGGGACTTGCAACCGTCTTTGTGTACCGTGGCCGCAATCGCAATAACCGCACACTCGATGGGGTGGCCGTTCCAATAAGTCCGCCATGATTCACCCCTCGTCAGCTTATCCCATGTCCATCCATCCATCATTGGCAGAGCTCGATCCCGAGTGCAGAAGGGTAAAAGGCGGATGGCCCTCTCCTTTTGAAAGAACACCAATATACCTACCATTAAAAAATTCATACAAAATAAAGAAACATTTATTTCAGGAGCAAAAAACTTAAAAACAGAGACAAGGAGCAAATGAAGTACTAGATGACCCTTCTCACAACAGAAACCCGTATAACCAGGATAAGCGGGTTACTCAGTGGCACCTAGGAGTAAAAAGGTATGCAAGGTACTCTTCCTCGAGGTTAAGGTGGCCCTAATAAAATTAATACAAGTCAACAACGGATTCATAGTCTTATCGAATCATGTTAACATCATCATTTCAAGCAACGAAGCTATTGCAAGGAAAAATATAGGACTAGAAGCAAAGCCCCCGCCTCCCAGCCAACAGCCAACAGGAGTGTCGTCTGAAATAAGGTAGAAAGCTGGGTTGGTGATCACTCACCCGACGAATTTATAAAAAAGGGGATATGAGAAACAACACACATGGGGTAAATTCGAGTAACTTCCGAAATTCCACAATCTCATATTTTGAAAGTAACTTTCGAGAATACCGAAATTGCCAAATATACAGAGAACTAAGAATCTTGGTCTTTCACATAAAGATATCTGCGTAAAATATTGAACAGGAAACTTTTCACAAGATTTAGATGTGCTTATCCTGTTACAGAATGGAGGTACATACAACAATGAATTGTCCAAACAAAGATAAATTGGCATGCTCTAACTAATCACAAGAGAGATACGACGGAATAGCCATGATGGGCAAAAAGGAGATAAACTATAGACAACTTAGAAGAGTTCTTTAACAGAAACATCGCCCAAGCCCTTGGTCACAACCTTCCGACTTACATCACGGAAAGGACAGACACCAAGCTGAACATCATTTTGGCTAACTTCGTTGTCTCCTACAAATACTACATGGGTCCAGAGATGATATCTAGTATAGTGGTTAGCGCGCTTGCTCGACAATCGTTGGGTCGGCAGTTCGAATCTCCGTCTGGATTCTTTTTAAAGCTGACACTATTTACTAGGGAGGTTACCTCCATGGCGCATCACGGTGTGGACGGCTAGATGGAGCTCGTAGCCATGGTAGGCAGTCCACCTAAGAGAAGGATATCTCTGATTTCAAAACCCTGGATCCACAGGCATAATTTGCCTCTTCCAGAATATCCTTTGTGAGTGAGTGACACATAGGCATTTTACTCACCATAAATCGGAATAATCTTCAAATACCAGAAAATTGATATTGCTCTTTCACATGAAGATACCTGCGTAAAATATTGAACAGGAATGAGCAAAGTAAAGTAAGAACGGGCATTGCAACAATTCGCAACTATGAACTTGGAAGATGCAACGCTCGAAGAAATAGCCGAGAAAAGTGCGGCGGATGAGTGAGCAAATGATACAAGCAGATAGAAATTCGAGCACTAAACTGCGTTCAGCACTTGACTGACTGCATGAAAGGTTTACACAGTCAACTGTAAGAGCTTGAAAGCGATAAATCAATTTGAAGCTAAATGGAAGATCTAATGCAATGATGGTAAATTAAAATAATCACAGTAAGAACACGGCCACACTATGTAAGAGTAGTGGATGGAAGGTATCCTTACACCAATGAGTGCAGTGTACTCGGTATGAAAATTACCTCTACCGGGTACATGAAACACGCCACATCAAATCCAGAAAGCCATACCGGCAGTCAAACCTCTATATACATTTAGAAACCTGCAGAATTAAAATAAGATCTAGACAGCAATGATCAGACTCACCCTGTATACTTTTCTTGTGTCAGAAAACATAAAACCACCGATACAAATGGTACCGATAAATGTATGGACATCACCTCATCACCGAGACGCAGAAGAGAGAGCAAAATGCAGGAATATGTGCAGAGAACAGCGAGAATTAAACCTCTTACAAAATATCACCACAAAGAGCGTCGACAATGAGGGAAAAAATAATAATCAACCTCAATGAAGATATGAGAGTCTGTGGTGTTCACATTCTAATATGGAATAAGAGACTCAAAGAAACTCAAAAGTGAGCTCTTTAATGTGTTTTATGAAATATTATAATGGCGTCAGGCCGATCCGATCCAAGAACCCTATCTGGCTACCCAGGAGTAGAGCCAATAACTCGGTGACAAATCACCCTTGCTAACCAAACCAGGCTACTCACTACGAGCACAACTCCTAATAAGCACCCCTCGAAGATAATAAAGAGTCGATTCTATCCAAGATTCTTGAGCTGCGCAAACAAGCTGAAATAAGAGAACTGGCAACATTCTATGCGTATATCATAATAATCTTCACCGATTGCGACATCAACCCTGACTGCGACCCCAAAACTTGAACTACAACTCACCCGGATATAACACTACGCACTGATTGCGTAGTGATAAAGACCAAAACTCAAAAGCAAAGTAAGTAAAGAATTGATTATCAGCATACATGAGTGTACACGCTGAAACCAAACAGGTTGCTTGATGAGAAGGAAGCGTTATGTATGCAAAGTGCCGGTAGATCAAGCTTATTTCTCTCATTTTATTTGTTTATACGTTTGAGTTAAGCCTGGTGTATGTAAATGGCGTTCAAGCATTTGACTTTATTTTACTTGTCTTTTCACTACAAGTAAATCATGCAGAGACAAATAAAAAAGTCTAAGACTTCAACACAATTTCCATAGTCCAAATTTAATCCAAAAATATAAACAAAAAAAGAGTAGCCTGATGTCCATGGCAATTTGCATCTCCTTACATGCTTAATACTTTCTTATTTTTCCACTATATTTATCGACCGTACCTACATACTTTGTCTTTTTTATTCTCTTATACTTTACATCACCACTTCTTAAAAAGCTAAAGCTAGTTTCATTCTTTACTATTCAACATCGTCGCTTATTCACTCCAATGGTAAGGGAAGCAAACTTAATGGAAACGGAATATCCACCTCCTCGAAAACAACGTACTCGTCCGAAGATACCTTAATGAAGGCAAAAGTTCAGACTCAAATTCATTATTAGTTTTTAAATGAGTCTAAATAATATTAAACCTCCTCGGCTCATTTTCATTTCCAGACAGATATTAAAAACTGAATTCGAAAGTTAGAACGTTGTAAATTGAAAACCAGTAAAGGCAACCTGGTATTCAACAAAACATATATATAAGAGAAGCTGTTCGTGCCTTATACTGATGCATACCACATACCACACACAGACACGTGCACACACACACACACACATGTATATCTTTATATATCTTAAAAATCAAGAGTTTTGATTTGTCGTTGGACAAAATATATGGCACATCCTCTACTTCTTAGGTTACAAAAGGGAACTAAAAAAAAAGAAGATACATTTTTGCAGTTACCGAAAAAAATGTCATTCAAACGCTGTTCTAACATTCAGTTGTTTTATTGTCATTGCCAGCCTCATGCTCTCACACCCTTTCTTACCTTTTCTTATTTTCTTACGAGGTGGATATCCCCTTCCAAACCTCACTTCTCCTCAACAATATTAGATAAGGAAGAGAGAGAGTGTGGATTTATTGGCTTGTTTATCTCCCCCGTTATACGCTGACACGTCATCCCTTCGGTTCGGGGGAAAGGCCCCCATTCATGCATTAGTTCCATAAATGCCACTTCACGAATCCCTTTTTGCTTGGGTCAATCCAATGACTATACTTCAATAACTAATAAGAACTCATGATATTGATGTCATTTTAGTTGCGAAGACTTCTTACCCATTAAAATAACGGCATATGATGTCTTTTATGGATTTCGTTGCCTATTGTAATATTTGTGAGGTGAAATTTTGCATGTGAATTAGATTTGGTGACTATGGTTTAATACCTAAGTAAATTTAACCTACCCTAAACTAATTAACATGTAAAACACAAACCCTTAAATACAAATTGAGAGGAGATTCACGGGATCACCCAATCCGTTAGTGACATATTTAGATTTTTCTTGCGTTGGATCTGTGACGTGAATGTCCATGAATTAGTTTTCTTTTTATTTTTCAGGTGTTTCGTCAGAAGCCTTGATTGACTGCAATAATCTCATGTTGGCTTGGAAATTGAAGGAATCTGGTATACCTTTCAGGTTAGTGACTTCTACAAAGAAATTACAGCAATATCCATGGTGGCAATTTATTTTGAAACTAGTTTCAGTAGTGCATAGGCTTCCCACTTCACTTTCTGGAATTCCGAACCTAGTTTCTTTATAAACTTCTTCCTCAGATTCTATGGCAGTTTTTTCTCTTCATCAACCCTACTTTATCAGTAGTACTTACTTCCCATAGCCAGTTTGTAACTGAAACAAGCTTAGAAAACTAAAAACTTTCCGTATTTTTTTACAATTTTCTAATAAAATTCATTATTTAGTTCACGCCTGATATATAACGATGATAGAATTGGCACCTCAGCACCACTGAAAGTAAACAAAGAGACGCCATCATAGCCGTGGGGCTGTTTTGAATTTTACCACAAGATTCATTTACAAATGCTATTTGTTTACGCCACTTGTTGAGTAGGTAGAGTGAATGATGACTAATGTAAAGAAGAAACCGGTAGAGTTAGCAAGAAATTAGATTTTAATACCAAATTTGCGCTCCTCATTTTCTGTGTTTTGTTCTTCTCCGTGTTTTCAATTTTCAAAGCTTCTTTTCTCTCAATTGGCTCAATCAAGGTGGCTTTAT
Organism: Ceratothoa steindachneri; assembly: GCA_963969495.1. Taxonomy (NCBI): domain Eukaryota; kingdom Metazoa; phylum Arthropoda; class Malacostraca; order Isopoda; family Cymothoidae; genus Ceratothoa; species Ceratothoa steindachneri. The sequence goes on from OZ018318.1 coordinate 82,676,798, forward strand.
AATAAAATATATATTTTTCTTAATTTCAAGCGAAAACTAACGATAGCATCTCCCGCAGAAGTTGTGTAAGGAAAGATCTGTGTCAAAGGTAAAGAAAATGAAAATGTGTGGAAGATATTTAACCGAGGAGCCCCCTGTAGGCAATGAGACCGGGAAGGCAGGGGATATTTCAGATGTCAGCTGCAACATATTCGTTCATCTTACTTTGACACCCCCTTCAGGGAATATTAATAATAAAAAACATTGTCAAATGAGCGTAGGCATAACCCAGAGTGAGATGAAAGGAGAATGAATTAAATAATGTTGCGATGCGGTGGGAAATACTTAAATGTAATGCAAATGAAAGTGCGAGTGAAATAACTGCCTCCATCAACTGTATGAAAGCAGACATATTCAGGAATACAACCTTTAGATTCCCTTTACACACTCTTTTCTTTATTCAATTGGATGCGCCATTTGCCCCTACCTGGTGATCGAATGTCTCCGACCGAATAATGAAATTCGCATAAAGATCAGAATGTGCTCGGAAGTATGAATGCGTTGCTAAGTGTAGGGCACTGCACGGGGAGGGAAGGAGTGCGTTATTGAGCGATCCATTTAGAATGTCCCACTCCCCCAGTAATCCCTCCCCCCTCAAGAAATAGTGGCGTAGGCAATTTGTTGCTAGTCAGTAGCTCGAGTCCCCCCCTTCCCCACCACCACGTCTTCTCTCGACGAACACTCCCTGGGAGCTTATAATCCCCCCTCTGGGGGTTTTCGCCCCTGCCCCTTTTTCTTGTGTCTGTCCCCTCTGGTGGCTGAAAATGCCCTCGTCGGCCATCCGTTTTTTTTCTCCATTAAAAAGAAGTGGTGGACAGTGTTAGATATGGCGACTTCACTAGAACTTTATAGCCCCCTTCTTCCCCTTCGCTTCACGCTCGCCCACCTTTAAGACACCCGTAATGAGTGGCCTTGAGGGGACCCCCGCCCCCTTGCGTATATGGGATCCCCCCTTCAAATAATGGCGATTCATATCAGGTTTCTGATGAGAGGAAGAGCAATCGAGGGATGGTATAATAAACTTCTGTTAAGACGCACGAGGGTGGGGCTCGGTTTTTTCCTGTTTTAACCTGCCTCTTTAACTATTCTTATCGTGTCCAGAGCGATAAGGCGTAGATGATAATGGTCGTGGACGTCCCTACTGGAATGAAATGATTTCTAAAAGAAAGGCAATTATAAAATAGAGTTAAATAGTGTAGATACAGGGGCGTAATAAAAAGGGAGATGAAAAATAAAGAACGGAAATAGCGTGAAGCGAGTTTCGAACGGCTTTCTGCGTTGCCGGATCACCGTTGGCGAGTAGCGTGTCGACTATGCCATCTTGAGTCTCAAAAACAATCATTCAGGCGAAGCTTTAAAATCTCTCGCTTGCACTTTTCGACGCGCTACAATAGTAATTATATATACTAATTTGAATATCACTGAAATTTTGCAATGCTTCGATTTCCATTATTAATTCCGGCGCAATCTAATAGTTACTTCAAGGTGTATTATTAACCTCCTAATTATTTAACGTATGTCCAAGCACACGTCTTAAAATACGCTGGAACTGTATCAATGAGGACCAAGTAAACAAGACAATGAATGGCATTTAAATAATCCACTTTTAGAGGCCACCCATATACGCAGACAGAACCAGTTTCAAAAAAGGGCAGAAGCAGATCCATCTGACAACATAAAAAGACAGAGGATCTCATGTAGACAAAATGGGATGAAATTTGCACGTATTCAATTAAGTTATGTAATTTGAAATATAAGTGTAGTTATTTCATAATTCCCCTGTTCACCTTTCTCACTAAGTTCTACTCAACTTAGAAGTACCGGTAAACAGGGTACAAGCATCAATCATATCGTTTTGGTCCCTTTTTATATATTTTCGGGGTTTTTATCTAAAGATTAAAATCTAGTTTGTTTCATTCACTTGAAAGTTAAACTTGATGATTTGGGATACAAAAAATCTCTGTCTTATGTTTGTTTGAAAAATGGTTCATCGGAATTACTAAAATATTCAAAACTCTTTTAGAATTACTAGGTATAGCAATGAAAGATTACACCGGGTATTTTTATATAACTACTTCAATTTTTACATAAATTAATTATTAAGAGGTTGAAAATGCAATCTAGGCCTCATTTAATTAGTATAATTTTTCAGTTTATTTTCCATTTTATTCCATTCCGAACTCTTTTAGTATCTTGCCTTTGTCGTCTGCACGTCGTATATATATATATATATATATATATATATATATATATATATATATATATATATATATATATATATATATATATATATATATGGCCTAATGGCAATGATTTTGATACCTTTTTTAATAATTTGAATAATTTGCATGTCTCCATCAAATTTAAATATGAATGGGAATATGATAATAGATATTACCCTTTTTAGATGTCCTCATTAATAAAGATCACCATGAATTAAAACTGGACGTTTATAGGAAACCAACCCAATCGAATGCCTATATACATTATTTTTCGTTTCACGATAATACTGTTAAAAAATCGGTAATTTCTAACTTTTTCCTTAGAGCATATAAAATATGTCATCCTTCCTATTTAGATGAAGAAATTGTCATTATCAGGACCATTTTTTCTAATTTGTATTACCCCGATTGGTTCAAATCGTCTGCCCATTTTGCAGCTAGGAAAACATTCTATGGTAATAAGCCTTCCCGCCCTAATGACTTCAACAAATGTATAACATTGCCATTTAATAATAAATTAAATAGTTTAAAGGACATATTTGGAAAAGCGGGTATTAATCTAGCCTTTAAATATAATAATTCTTTAAACGAATTGATGATTGCCAGGAAACCCAAAGAACATCATAACATAGGAGTATATGTAATACCATGCAACGATTGCCATAAAGTTTATATATGGGAAACGGGGAGAAATCTAGACAAGAGATTGTACGAACACAAAAGAGATATTAGAGTGGGCAGCCAAAGCAGTGGAATATTTTGCCATGTTAGAGACTTGAATCATTCGATCGATTTCAATGGAAGTAAAATGGTATTTAAATCGGCTAACTATGTTAAGAGAAGAATCGTTGAATTGAGCTTGATATCGTCAGTTCCTAATTTAAATCTATCTGAGGGTCAATTTTCTTTTAATCCTGTAATAAGAAAGCAAATAAAGAAAATAGTAAAATGTCAACCCTTCAATATGTTTAGGCCTAACCCCCTTCCCTCCTGATTAGCCACAAGTAGGGGATTGGGGGGAAAAGAGGGGATCTTTCACGACCTAACCCTGTGTTATGTTTGTAAGCACTTTTCTTATATTTTCTATCCAGTGTCAGTTGAAAAAGAGTGTGAGATAAACCGAAACTGTTCTGAATTAAATTGTCTTCGGAGAATGTAGTTTAATTCCTCATATATATATATATATATATATATATATATATATATATATATATATATATATATATATATATATATATATATATATATATATATATATATATATATATATATATATATATATATATATATATATATATATATATATGTATATATATGTATATATATGTATATATATATATATATATATATATATATATATATATATATATATATATATATATATATATAAATATATATATATATATATATATATATATATATATATATATATATATATAAATATATATATATATATATATATAAATATATATATATATATATATATATATATATATATATATATATATATATATATATATATATATATATATATATATATATATATTACTAAGACAAAAATATCAAGAGATAACATTTCTGTAAAATCGTATCTAAAAAAATGAAAAAAATGTTAAAAATTATTTAAATAAATAAAAAAATAATTATTAAGTGAAAGAAAATGCTAATAATAATTATTACTATTATTCCAATCTTTCACTCGGTCTCTCTTTCTCTCTCTCTCTCTCTCTCTCTCTCTTTCATCTCTAGTAAGAAAATTGGAAGATAATCGTTATTGCATTATTTCCCCTCTCCCTGGTGAACGAATTAAGGCTATCGTAGTAATCAAACCCATCCTCGGATGAAATCCACTCTTGTATAGCTCTTATCTAATACAACGAAGCTCTAACATTTGAAAAACACTGTGTGAAGCTGCCATTAGTGGAAATTATTACAATTGCCAACTTTTTTTCCAAACAGTTGTCTTCCAAACTCCGCATTTGATATTCCAGTTGAGTTCTCCTTCAAAGAAATTCTTGCCCCTCAGAATGATCTAAAGGGAGGTTCACTAAAAGCGACAGAACCTAAAATTACCTTGGTTTTGCCTAATTCCGTTCGCAATGAAGAAATTGACATCGCGACTACTGACTGCAGTGACCCTGTAAGGTATGTAAATTAATCAAAGTAAAACTTTATCTCCAAATTGAGTGCTTCTTTCATAAGTAGCACTTGTCTTTGGTTATTAAAAAAAGGCCCTTCTTGCCAGTAAATATTAACTTGTATCACTGGTCTTTGGTTAGTAAAAAAAGGAGCCCTTCTTGCCAGTGAATATTAACTTGTATCACTGGTCTTTGGTTAGTAAAAAAGGACTCTTTTTGCCAGTAAATATTAACTTGGATCGTAATCGGCGAAAGCTTAAATGTGCGAATTCATGGCCGATAGGCAAATGACCCTGAAGAATTGAATTCTAAGAAGGATACTACTTTTAAAGACCAGAAGATCAATGCCAGGTGGTCAGTTTTACTAGCCTTCTTCCTTCGCGTGATGTCAATTATAAAATGGGAAGAAACTTGCTTTTAGTTGTGGCAAAACAGGCTATATTTTTTTGCTTTGCAAAAAATATTACGAGGCCAAAGTCGACCGAAATCGTTTGTTGTAGATTTTCGTTTGTAATTTAAAAAATAACTGTCTGGTCTTTTTTAGCAAAGAACGAGGACACTACATTTTGTTCTTTCTTACAGATAAAATTGGTAATTTATAATATCCTTTATCTTATGTTTCCAGGTGTGGCCTTCAGGTTCAGAGGATTGGTCCACAAGGCTGTCCCAGAAGTCATGCTTATGTGTCACGAATTGGAATGTGTGTGCCCATAGTATCTTCCCGACCCAAACAAAGAGAGGAATATTTCAATCCTAACGAGGAAGTCCTGAACAAGAACCCGTGTGGTGATAGACTTGTCTTCAATTTGGAAAAGGGCATCTGCGAGCTCGATAAGAAGACTTTCTCTGTGAATTCGCCAATTAAAGACGCCAACTCCTTCGAAAATTCAAACTTTAACCTACACCCTTCCGAATGCGACGAAAACAGCATCTTCGTGTCCGAAGTGGGTATCTGTATGCCACTTAATGGTGTTTTAGCTAAACAAGTTGTCGAGCCTGTAGTTGTCGATGTCGAGTTCCCTTCGCCAAGAAACTGCCCCCAAGGAACTATTTTCAACCCCGAGGTAGGCATTTGTCTAGTGTTCAAAGAGAGTTCCGAGAAAGATTCCCAAGAATCGCCTCAAGCCCTTGCCCTGATCAGCGACGTCACTGCAGAGGCGGCATCTTCGCCCCCCATAATCACTGCTTGGCCCCAAACTAAAAAATGTGAGAAAGGGACCATCTTCGTCAGCAATACTGGAAAATGCCTTCCAGTGCAGAAACTGCAAAGGGACAGCCCAGTAGCACCTTCCTCTTTCATATTCGGTACTGTTCAGGAGACTACCCCTACTCCCATCCGACTTACACTGGCTCCACTGACGTCGGACCAAGTGGGAAGGAGGAAGTGTAAGAAGGGTGAAGTATACGTGTCTGAAATCGACCTATGTTTAGATCCTTTGAAGCAAAAGAACCCGCCTCTCTAAGTTGCTTCTTGAGGAGCTATAGTCTCCCTCCTTCACAATTTTCTCATATAAATACCGGCGGGGTGAGTAGAGCACGACCTCTTTAGGATCATAACTCTCACACGTGTCAAAGCTTTAAAAAGAAATACTCTCTGATTTAAATTGAGTATCCCTTGTAGCGAGAAGAGATCCACATGTATTGAATGAGTGTGGCATAGATGTTTCCGTCAGGTGAGATAAACACTTTCATGGTGTTTAAAATAAACCCACTTTAACATGAAATCTTACCGATAGGAAGCCTTATTTTAAGTTAATCATGTGATGTTATCTACACATGTCCACCTCTTTTGTGAATATATTTATTTTGATCAATTTGCTTAATTATTTTGTACCTTTATATAACTGATGAAAATATGACTAAAAATAAACAAGATGTTTTAAACAAAACAAACAAATAATTTGTAAATAAAATCTTTCCTTGAGGTTTCTTTTTTAAGCAAAATTTCCGGTAAAGCAAATCGCATAACATTATTCCCTGGGAGCTCTGGAAATTTAACTGAGGGTACACTCTTTAGAGGAGACATTATTATATTAGCCTAATTATCCTGGGCACAGTAGATCCTGGTCCGCTACCCTCCGGCGCCCGTCATCCAGTGGAGGTTAGCCTCCCCCAAAAGTCAACTAAGGTAGAATTCGGTGTGATCGAACTCGTCCTGAGTACGAGAGACGAGCTCGAGGAACAAAGGGAGGATTAGAACAGAAATTTTTTTCTATATTTCTTAAGTTCCCAATGGCGACTGGCTACAAGGACATAAGTCGCTGTAATGATCTTATAGTCTGATGCTAGGCTAAATAAATAAAAAAAAACAAAGACGAAAGCAAATGCAAAAACAACAAACAATAACAAAAATCAAGAAGTAAAAACGTAAGAAGGGACTCTCGTCTCCCCCCGCCGCGACAACATGCGACCAACACGACAAAGGAAATAAAATGGAAGAGGCCAGCCTCCTCCAGGAAACCAAATAGCCAACAAGTCTGTGTGCACAAACCCGTTCCGAATACAGAGGAGAGGACAAAAGGTAGGGACCCTAATTATCTAGGTAAAGGGACAGGTAACGTGCGCAAAGATCTCTTAAAGTAGGAGGAACATCAACAAGAATGGGCCTAACAGTCGTCATAGTAAGAGGCAGGGGAGCGCTGTATCAATTGGAGGTGCGGTCTGCGAGTGTTTCCACTTTGAAGATGACAGAAAGCGATATGAAGCCGTGGCGGCATTGGAAAGTAAGTCAAAAGGGAATAATAACGGCGTAGTGGCACCAACTATCTCCCATCTTCTTTGTCAGGCCGCCAGGAGGCCTGACCGGCTTTCTGTAATGTAGTCAGTGTGAAGGAAAGCGAAACAATGATCTGGTCGCCGTCTTTGGGGACTCTTAGGCGCCTTCATCGTCGCGCTCATTCCCTGAAATCACTTTATTTTCAGGAACCAGCCAAAGATAATCTCGAAATCTTCCTGGCTTGCAGCAACCGTGGCGTTACGGATACTACTACCAGAAGGTGGTGAGATTATAATGCCCCAAAACACCCGGGGTGCTTTGTGAATTGCTAAAGGTCACAATCCGGTCTCCGAACCGGGCACGGTGCGTTATCTCCCGTACCGAGCGGTGTATTGCAACTAGCTTGGCCACAAAGACAGACGCAGCGACTAGTAGAGCCCCTATGGCTTCAAACACAGGCAATACGGCGTAGAAACTGATCCACTCCTAAAACTTGGAGCCATCTGTGTACACTGGTATGGATCCAACGTGGCAGGAAGTGTGCTCAAAAAAAGGCCAAACGCAATATTCCAGACGCTGCGGAGGCTTTGGGAGCAGAGGCATGGCGATAAATAGGCAAAAGTGGTACCCTCCAAGATAACTTCCTGATATGAACCAGAAGCCCCACCTGCTCTAGAGCTACATCGAGCTTTAAAAGGAAAGGACTTCCCTAGACCTAAACCCAAAAGGATTGGGTATGACTCGCGTCTCTCAGTGGCATAGACACAGGCGAGATTTGCCAGGAATGGAGTGAGAGCCGTTGGTGACTGAGGAAGACGCCGGGCCCGCACCTAAAAGTAAATAATGCACTGTGTACGATGCAGAGCGAGCAGCAACTCTCGGGCATAGATAAGTAATGTCTCAATTGGGGACGAGCTGAAGGTACTAGGCGCCAGACGGAAATTGGTGTGGTAGATTGAGTCCACCTTGCGCAATACACGCTCGGCTGTGAATGCGTAAAGCTCGCATCCGTAGGTCAAGCTTTGAATGAACATAGGATAGGTAGAAAAGTAAAGCAGTAGCTCTATCAACAACTCAAGTGCTGAATTTCAAGGAAAGAAGAATGTCGATGGCACGGGTACAAGAGAACTATGGCTACGAATATAAGCCTACCCGTTTAGGAACAACAAGTCCGGATTGGGGTGAAACCGTGGAAGGCGGCATAAATGCACTACCTTAGTCTTGGCTAAAGAAAACTAAAACATGCGCGCTTCGGCATAGGAAGAGAGGAAGTTCAATGTTTGTTGGATTCAACGCTCCAGAGTTGTCATTTTTTCCGCACTAATGGAAATCGCAATGTTATCTGCTTAGAGCATAAACAGAACATCTTCCGGCAAACCCGAGGTGATACCGTTGATGCTCAGGGCAAAAGGTTGATTCGGAGAGGAACCCCACACCCATATGTACGCGGAATTGACGATCTCGCAGAAATTCTGAGATAAACAATTGGAAGCGTCCCTCGCCCCCATCGTTTGTAGGGTGTCCATGATACCGTATCGCCATGCGGTATCATAGGCCTTTTCAAGATCGAAAAAAATACTGTGGCGTAGTGCTGTATACAAAGAAGGCCTCGCAGATGGCAATCTCTAGTCGGAGCAGAGCATCCGACGTGTAGTTGAACTTGTGGAAGCCGCACTGTGCGGAAGACAGGTGGCTCCCGATGTACAGGAAAAAGGCTAATCTAAAATTTACTCATTTTTCCATCAAATAACACACGCAATAAGTAAAAGAAATTGGGGTAACCGGCCGGAGTAGAGTGAGCTCGCCCCCAGTTTGAGAAAAAACAAGCGCAGTAGCAACTCGATAGGGTTGTAGGAGGATAACTTCTTTTCAGATCCTGTTGAACAGATCAAACAGAAATGCGATGCTTTGGTCACGTAGGTGCCTCAGCTTGGCATTTGGGACATCGTCTCGACCAGGGGTGGTGTCCGCGCATGAAGGGAGATCGGAACGTAACTCGCTCAACGTAAACCTGTCGTTAAAGGGTGCTCTACCTCTGGATGTAAAATCCAGTCTGAGGTAAAATCACGAGCAGCAATGGATGTTTGCGGAGCAGCATCCCAGTAAGAGAATGCGGAGAAATCAGTCGCAAAGGACTCTACCACGGACGCAGGCTCCTAGATTGCGTTCCCATTCTCCTAAAGAACTGGATGGAGGTACTGTTGAATCCTTTTGACTCGCTCCCACACCTTTCCGTTAAGTCAAAGTCGAGCGAAAGGCGTGCTTCAAAACATATCTGGACCTAGCTCCAGCTCGACGAAACTCGCCGAAGAGGAAATCGTTTAGCCAACGCTTATAGCACATGTAACCATATCGCTTCAGTCTGGTTGAGGTTTCACCAACCACCAAGCAAACGTACGGCATGCAAAATGACCAGACGTTCGGGCAAAAGTAGTAAGGCCCAAGGCAATGAGGTTGCCTGAGAAAAGGAACGGCTTCATCCAACAACCTAAACTCCTCGACTGGGATAGAGTAATAAGTAATTTCTTGAAATGCGGACCACCGCCCCAGCGCCAATCACTACCTGTGCGTTTTTTTCAGGATGCAGCGACCAAGAAAATGATAGTTAAATGGAAAAGTAAACACTACCGTGGATTTCACAGGGACAGATCGAAGCAAGAAAATGAAGCGACTCTCGGGCAGTGATGGGTAAACTCATCCACATTTAGCTCACTTATTTCTAGTTTGTCGATCAGGTCGGCAAGTAACTGACCTTTGGGATTGATCGTGTAGTTCCATCATAGGTTGGTGTCTACCGTTAAAATCTCTAAAGCAGGAGAAAAGGCATCGGCAACCGTGCCATGACGCGACATCCTGTCTGGCATCAAGCCAAATTTCTACTCCTTAAAAGACAGCCATGAGGGCAGAGTCACCTCCAGGACCATCTTTCACCTTAGGAGAGGCCTTCAACTGCCCCCTTCCCCCCACTACCAATATGTCAGATATCGCGAGCGGGAGATCAAAGAGCCTATGGCCCGTCACGAACGTCACTGGGGCCTGCCTGGTGGTCCTGCATGCCAGCTTCCATCAATGTGACAAAGCTCGGATCGTCGAGGTGTGTGAGCAAGTTTCATGGAACGATGCCTCCTCTTACCTCTCTAAGGGGTTTGTTGTGGTCATCGGACCCTAATGGGAAGGGTGGGTATCACGGCAGATCATTCTCTGTCTTGGTTTGTTCTTATTTAACCCCTGAGAAAGAAAAGTGGGCCCGCTGAAAGTGGAGAGTCGCCTGGAAGCAAATCTGCAAGAGGAGGGGGGGGGGGAGAATAACCGATGCCGTCAAAAAGGAGAGGGATAAGCACCTCGGCCAGAAGATTTTTGTAGGGGCACCTGAGAAAGCACAGGGGACCACTTCCATCACAGAGGTGGAGCTACCCGGGAGCAACTCCGAAGATGAGTGGTACTGGCACTTGTCTTTTCGTCCGCCCCAACAGCAAGGTCGAGTGAGGATATACAGAGAAGAATGAAGTCCGATATTTTGACAAAAGTTTGTGAAAACCTACCAAAAAACTAAATTTGCCTACACTTGTGACCAGTAATCCAACGTCCATCCGCTCCTGCCTATCCCGTCTCGGGTTTTGGGACTGTTCAGGGGTACACCCTAATTACGTTAACTATGGCATTCTCAACCTAGGACAGCGACGCACACTGACCAGAATTTAGCCAGTGACCAGTCCTTCCCCAAAGGTCGCAGCTTCCAAAATGGTCAGCTAGAGAGGCAGGGCTACAGGGCATAGTTATCCTCGTTAGGACGGCCAGGATCTGAAGATCTATTGTAGCATACCCAGAGACATGACTCGAGACTTTTAGTTAACCTGGTAGCCAACAGGGCAGCAAAGCGCCCCCCCCCCCCCAGCAGTACTGCAGTATTCACATGAGAACGGCCACAGGGTGATGGCCAGCCCATGACACGCAGGGAATTGGTTCTTGGGGCAAAACCGATATTCTCATTACTCGTGCCCCAACGCCCAAGTCCCTTCAAGGTCAAGCTTCTCTTTTAACACTACATGAGGTAGCTGGTCAGGTCCGTAAAACTAGACAGAGAGTTGAGGGAATATTCATAGGGAAAAAGGAATGCTGAGAGAATTCAGTTCAACCTAGTAATGGGGCGTCCTTAATTTGCACTTACTCCGGGTGAGAACAGTTTCTTCTGGTACAAAGGGCAGGAAGAAAAAAGGCTGAAGAGATATTGGTAGAGTACAAAACAAGGTCTGCTGATCAAAGTCGCGTGGTCTCACTTTTTCTAATTTATGACCTTACGATCTTAAAAACTTTCAAGAATTCCCTGACTAACTTTGAGATGACCTTGTCAATTATATCATTCGAAATAGAATGCAAAACACCATAAGGGTTTCAAATTTCGTTATAATCGGTCGAATAGTTATGATGTTATCGCCAAAACAAAATAATTGTCGGGCTAATCTTTAAAGGACTTTGGCAATTATATTATTGGAAAGAGAATGTAAAGCAAAATAAGATTTCAAATTTCGTTAGAAGCGGCTGAATAGTTACAGTGTTATTACCAAAACAAAAAAGCAAAATAGGGACCGACCGGCCGACCAACATGAGATATAAAATCACACGCAACTAAAAAGTATCGCTGAGAGATAGTTTTAGGAGAAGCGCATCACCAACTTTGCCACACAGGGTGCCCACGGCCTTGCAAGGAAAAGGAGCTAGAACAGATTAGGTAGTAAAAAAATGGTCATTATTAGTCGCGTGTGAGTCTAGTTGCGGGCGACTGACTCTACATCTCACTATGTTAGTCGGTCGGTCGGTCCCCGTTTTGCGGGGTTTTTTGTTTGTTTTTTAATAACATTGTATCTATTCGGCTGATTCTAACGAAATTGGAAAACCTTATATTGTTTTATATTTTTTTTCGCATGATATAATTGCCCAAGTCCTCCCAAGTTAGCCCAGGAATTATTTTGTTTTGGTAATAACATCATAACTATTAAGCTGATTCTAACGAAATTTGAAACCCTTATGTTGTTTTACATTCTCTTTCGAATGATATAATTTTCAAGGTCCTCCTAAGGTTAGTCTTTGAATTATTGAAAATTTTGAAAGTCGTAAGGTCATAAATCAGAATAAGTGAAAGCCCGCAACATTTTGGTCAGCAGACCTTGTTTCATATAGGTCGCAATCTGAGATATAGTTTGCAAGTTACAACTAGGGGTCGCAACCGATAAAAAATTACAGGTAATTTATCGATAAATTAAATTTAATTAGGGGGTATTTACCGATACATTTTTATCGGTAATTTAATGTAACTTTATGATTATTTAAGTTTACGCTCAATAAACAATTTTCTTTCGTATTTACGAAATTGATTAATTGTGAATTGTGATCGAAAACGTTTTAGTTTAAAATACGAATTAGGACCATGTTTAGTTATGCTGTGTATGCTATGTGTTCTTCTTTGAGAATACGAGGTTATGTATGGATTGACGTAGTAAATCACTTAATAATATATTTCGTACTACTTGTACTATGTGTTGGTAAATATGTAGATTGGCGGCGCGAACGATGGGATGTAAACTATTTCATCCGTGTTCCAATATGTTTCACGTTTTTGAAGTAAATTTAAGGGAACTGCTCGTATGGAAGTAAACACAATGGGAAGACCCCCCTACGATGATCCTGAGTTGCAATCAATTGAGGAGTCTGGGGGGCCCTACCCCCCAGTATATAATCATAATTGTTTATAGAGTAATGTTCTAAATAAGACTCAAACGCGCATGAATATTCAGGCATGGGTGAACGAAATATAAACACACAAAAATCCACTTTCTCGCGCGCGCCGCCAATCTACATGATTACCCATTAATTTACTCGTTGATTCTAAGTCGGCTAGCCCTAATAAATATTAATACTGGCAGGTAATTTCGATTGTTTTTAATATGTAGACCCTAGATATTTACACCACGTGAACTTTAACTAGGGTTTTTTGTCCTATTTGCATTTCATGACATGTACATTTTTTAAGCAGTAGGCCTGACCCCTGATGTAGTAGCCTAGGCCTATTTCATATCCTTTTTTTTCTTTAAAATGAACACTGCACCCCAGCATAAAATATCTTACATGAAACGTCTTAAATCCTATAGGAAATAATACGTTCCTAGGGTAGTCCCCTATTTGATTTTTTATATAGTTTGCGATTACATAAGGCCTATTTTCCCCCATTTCTTGGGGGAAATTCTTTTTGGAAACTAGGAAATGGTGGAGGATTGCAGAAGGATGCATGTCAGAAGTGAAAATGACATTTAGAGAACCGAGGAGATACACTGCTGGTGAAGTAAAAGCAGAAGTTAAATACTGGGACACAGAGAAATTGAAGGAGGAGGTTGCAAGTAAAGGTGATAGGTTATTTGTAAAATGCAATAAAGAAAAGGATATATAAATAAGTTTGACTGGGCAATTTTTTTATTCTCCTTGGATTGGATGGATATATAAATAAGTCTGACTTGGCAATGCATGATTGTATTGGCCCTGGACAGAAAGGAATATGGTATGGTTCCAAATTGAAGGTGATGGGTATTTGTAAAATGTAGTACTGGACTACTGGTATGAGGGTATGTAAGTAAATTTGACTGGGCAATGTATGCATTGTCCCTGGATGGGTTAAAGAAGGTACCGTTGTAAAGGCTTTATTTTACCTTCGACTTTCAACTGAACTGAACTGATCCATTTCCTGACGTTATGGAACGTTACTTGGGGCCGGAGCAAATCCACTAGCAGCGCTGTGATGGGTTGCAACATGCCAGTACGCAATTTAATTGTCAAATTGTCTGTCGAACGGTTCCTCTCGCAAAATTTCATTATTCTGTTATCATTTGTCTAATTTTGTGTTCATATATTCTCAATTTTATTAAAACAGATTTTATATAGCCCTCGTGTCCAGAAAATCAAATGTTTCGAGCTATTTTACGAAATATAGTGTTGAAGCTAAGTGTAACACATGTGATAAAACATTGAAATGTGCTGGTAGTTCAACATCACGATTAACATTTCACGTAAAAAAAAATTCACCATATAGACTTAAATGAAGATGCAGAAGCTGGAGCAAAAAGACAGAAAACTCTTAACTTCTTTATACGTAAGTTGTCTATGGTGGAAGAAGTCTCAAAAAATGGCTAGCGTTGATGGTTTTAGTTTTCAGCGCATTGCAAATAGCGCCTTCGTACAAGAATCTTTTTAAAAACGAAAGTACGAATATGATATTTGTTCCCCTACTTGTCCAAATACTACCAAAATTATGGTTATTTCATTTTATGAGGAAAAGAAACGTGAATTAGTTGAATTATTCAAAGAGAAATGTACAAATGGTCAACGGTTTTCTCTCACTCTAGATGAATCTATATCTATTCAAATAAAAGATTCATGAACATAAATGTTCATGCTGAAAATGAGCATTAGTCTTTAGGAATGCTATTAATCAGAGAATCATTAAATAGTGCTATATGTGAGGAGATGGTCAATGCCAGATTAAAGGCATTCAATCTCGACATGAATGAACACATCATGGCTTCTACAACCAACGGTGCATCCGTCATGGTCAAATTTGGCCCAGAAATATCACCAGATCACCAACAGTGCTTGGCGCACGGCATTCACCTTACTGTAGTGGATGTTCTTTATAATAAAAATGTCATTGATGAATAAGAAGATGAAATAGGACAAGAAACTTCCGAATATGATATACTAGTACATGAAGACTGTGCGAAGACTATATTTATTCATTTGCTCTTACAGATGATAATTTGGGTTTGATCAAGAGTACGAAAAGTTTGCAAAATGTTTAGAAAATCCCGTTAAAGAATGATATTCTTCAATAAATCGTGAAATCCGAACACGGAAATGAACTACAATTAATTATTGATGTCAAAACTCGCTGGAACAGTTTGCTTGATATGTGCGAAAGGTTTTATAAAATGAAATCATACAAGCTTTAGAAATCTGCTGCAATGAAGAATTTTCTGAAAAAGATTGGAATATACTCAAGAGCCTTTGAGACCAGTTGAAATAGTATTAACCTCTTTATGCTCTGAAGATACCAACTTATTGAAAGCTGACAAATCGATGATGCTTCTTCTTAGCAAGTTGGCAAAGCAAGATTCTACATTATCTCCTCAAATGCATCTTTCTATCAAACAAAACTATCAGAAAAGAAGAGATCATAATACTGTTGCCCTTTTGCGATATCTCAATGATCCTGAAGCTAGAAATGAATTAATATCTGATACTTTTAAGATACTTTCTTCAGGTTCCTTAATTAAAGAAATGTGCTATTGATGATTGAAAGTAGTATTGAAAGAGGCAGAAAACTAAATATATATTTTGCTGCAATGTATATTTACTGCTAACTGCGATCCATCTTAATGGAACACCCTTTACAAGGCTGTTTCATGAACTTGATCCAGAACCTCATACCGGTATAGGCAGCACCCAGGAAACTCCCGATCAGAATAACGTAAATGAATACGACGAAGAGGAGGAAGATTTCATAAAAAGTCTCCATCAAGAGACAAATAAATTGAAATCAAAAGCTTCCGAATTCTTAGTTAAGTCCTTTATTTTTAATCTAGAAAGTGAATTCGCATTATACAAAACACTGAAAACGAGAACAACAAATCTAGCTCGATTATTCGATGCATTGAAGACCATGAAGCCTACAAACTGCGAAGCCAAACGAGCATTTTCTTCAGCCGGAATTCTCATACCAAAAATTCGATCCAGTCTCTCTCCTCCCACTATTAATGACTTATGTTTCTTGAAATGTTACTTCTTAAATGAGCATAATAAGCAACACTAAGAATCGCTGCCATATTCATAGTTTCAAAAGATGTCATTTAAATTTTTGTTTTAAGTTTTTGAAATTTTGCTTTTTAGATGGGGATAAAATTGATGTCTTATGCTTTTGAAAAGTTATGCTTCCTATATATTTTTTTAATACAAATCAAAAACAAAAGTAATTATTGTCTTATGTTTTCGAAATATAATCTTTTTTAAATGAGGAGAATCTTATTGTCTTAAGCGCTCTAAATAAAGATAAAACACTTTTATTGGTTATAAAAACTCATAATGGCAAAAGATCTCATTAAAAAGTTCTATATACATGCGATTTTAAAAATTTATAATACAGTTAATTTAACTAGAAATTTATCGGGAATTTACCGGTAATCAAAAATTTTCTCGAGAATTTATCGATAAAAATATTGTCAGTAATTGGCGAACCCTATTTACAACACAAAATTCAGATAATCTAAATTCATATTAAAGGTAAGCTTTTGTTATTAAGGGCTGGAATGGGCTAGGTAAGTTAGGTTAAGATAGTTTGTTGTTATGACCAAATTAAAATTAGGACCTGTGTCAAATATTAAACAAAGGGATCTTTATAAGAAACATCTTCATCCCTAGCTGGCTATTGTAAAAGGATGAACAAGTTTGTGGCAAAGAAGAATGAGACTCCAAGTACGAACTAGGATCACCCTTTTGAAGCACGGGAGCAGAACCGCTCGCTACGATAGTGGATACAGCGTCGAGGCACCAGTACGAACCCATCTCGTGCTGACACAAAGTTTTCAGCTGCTTCACGAGCTGCTTGCCCATTGGCGGATACACTAATACTCATCACATAGGGAATAAGTAGACCCACATTCATCATCATGGACATAGCCAATCATAACAGCGCTCTCATTTCCCTTCACTCCTTCATAGCAAAACATACCCACATAGTCCCGGCGTGGGACCACAAAGGGTTTAAAACACAATACTACCCGATACCACCTCTGATCTTTATGTATATTTCATTATCCGGTCGGGCATCTCGTCCACGAAGCGCGGGATGGATGGCGCAATTTACATCGGAAAGAAAACATTGTTTATTTATCCTCGAAAATGAAACGATGATCATAAATCTCTAACATAACCTAACGTAATGTAACCTAACCAAAGCTAACCTATTAGGTTAGGTTAGATTAGTTTTGTTAGATTAAGTTAGGTTTATTAGGTTAGGTTAGCGATTTATGGTGATCGTCGTCTCCGCAAATAGCTTATTTTCGCCGAAAAATCATTAACTTAATTTCGATTCAGCTGCGCTCACATAAATGTGAACCTACCTCGAAACTACCATTTACGGTGGCATGAATATCATATTCGCGTCCCTGACCCATAAATACGGCAGGAAAATATATTTTATGTCCAAAAAATGCTCTTAAAATTTACCATTATTATCTTTAAATAAACAACTTGATTTTTTGACAACCTAATATATTTTCAGATTCTTTAGATGTACCATAGCAGAGTATATTTTCGCATAAATCTCTGACATTTAGATGAATGACCGTGGTCACTAACGCTCGGCCGTGGGGCTGGGAGCCTCCACTTGCGCGCTAGCCATGTCGTCATCTTTAAAATTAGTTGATTTTTAAAAAGTTTTAGCCACGGGATTAAGTTCATGTTGAAAGGCTTCCCTGGGGCACCTAATCATGCCTCTTGTTTGTTATTAACGTTATTGTTATCTATTTTGGTTGGCTTTTCTTCTTTCAAAATAGCCTATCGCGGAGTTGACTCGTTTTATTTCTGAGGCCGAAATTTTGTCGGTGCTCATCATATGGTTTCTAGATTTTTTTAAACTCTTACATTTATTAAATATTGAATAATTTGAGTCGCGCTTTATACGTGTGCATGATAGACGCGGCCAAATATACATGGATATCATAGCGAAGAGAATTTCTTCAACCTAGGAAGACCGAATATTCTTAATAGTGAACAAAAACTAATGAAGGATCAATTAAAGAAAAGGCACTTAAATTGGTTCAATTTAAGAATAGGAGTAGGTATAGTACCTAGAGCAACCTCATTTCAAGAATAGGCACCTGACCTAGAATCAACTTAAGATTAGGCACCTAAAGTCGTTCAATTTAAGAATAAGTACATCAAGCAACCTTATTTCAAGTTAGGCACCTGGCCTAGAAGTACCCTTAAATATGGCACCTAAACTCGTTCAATTCAAGAATAGTTATACCTAGAGCAACCTCATTTCAAGAATAGGCACCTGGCCTAGAATCAAATTAAGATAAGGCAACTAAACTCGTTCAATTCAAGAATAGTTATACCTAGAGCAACCTCATTTCAAGAATAGGCACCTGGCCTAGAATCAATTTAGGATAAGGCAACTAAACTCGTTCAATTCAAGAATAGTTATACCTAGAGCAACCTCATTTCAAGAATTGGCACCTGGCCTAGAATCAAATTAAGACAAGGCAACTAAACTCGTTCAATTCAAGAATAGTTATACCTAGAGCAACCTCATTTCAAGAATAGGCACCTGGCGTAGAATCAATTTAAGATAAGGCAACTAAACTCGTTCAATTCAAGAATAGTTATACCTAGAGCAACCTCATTTCAAGAATAGGCACCTGGCCTAGAATCAATTTAAGATAAGGCAACTAAACTCGTTCAATTCAAGAATAGTTATACCTAGAGCAACCTCATTTCAAGAATAGGCACCTGGCCTAGAATCAATTTAAGATAAGGTACCTAAATTCGTTTAATTCAACAATAGGCAACGTGCACAAATAAAAGGCGGACGTGACCTATATACGACTCACAAGGTATCTTCTGGCAAGGGATAAGTAGAAGGATCTTATAAAGATGTGCCCTCCCAAGGTTTTTTAGACCCTAACCTAACTTATTCTTAGGGTAAAATAATTGGGAGGCCTCATCTTTACAATATCCCCCCAAAATTTATAAATATACAAAGGAAAAATGTATTGAATATTTTTTATTTAATGAAACCAATAAAAAGAATGTATATATTATAATTCTAAAGAAATGAAAAAGATTCGAATAAAATTTAAATAACCTATCGTTCAGATATGTGATTACATTAACTCTGAAATGGGTTTGGCGAAAACCTGTCCTACCACATAAATTGCAACAAATATGTATGGGGTGTCGTTTATAATTTATCATCGCCTTATTTTTTATTTTTGTTTGTTCCAATAAATTCTATTTTTTTTGTCTATGAACACCTTTATTTCTATTAGCAAAATTCAATGAAGGATTTACCGTCTCGCGAAATAGGCATATGGCGCTACCTCAGTTTAAAGCTCGTGTATGGCCAATTCAAGATGCGGTTCCTCGGGTGCCTTATCGAAAGCTAATTTTATAGCATTTTTTGCATTGCGCGAATTTCCTGAAATCTATTTTATATAGAAATAAAATGAAAGAAATCTATAATCGACATGACGTCATAATTACCGTAGCGCATCGCATTCTCCCAACCAAACGTAACGAAATCAAAACGAATTTCCCATACCCTAACCTAACCGTAAAATGGGGGAGGGAAAATATAAGATGGGGCAATTTTGTCACAATTTTCGATGAATTCGAAGCATTACGTCATATTATGACACCATGACAATTTTAGATTCCTTCCATCTTATTTCTATATAAATACATAGATTTAAGGTATTTCGCGCGATATATAACACAAAATTATATAAAATTAGCTTTCAAATGATGTATTATTAATTGCGGGGTGTTTTTATAGTAATAATAAGTCTCAATCGCCCTTGATATTATTCTTTATTTCCGCCCTTTAGAAGGTAATCGTGAGGACAACCCAAGAGCCTTGGAAGGGGAACGCTGGTTGACAAAAGATTATCGCGTAATCTTTTGGCAAAGACTCCGGTTGATACAGATGCTCCGGTTGGTTTGCGTTGCCCTTCCTTAATTCCCACGAGAGTTATTTGTTGATTGCTATGGGGTGCCCTAAGCCGAGGTGCGGTCTTATTCTAGCGACGGGGTCAAATAGGCCGGAGGATGGGGACAAACCACATCAGCGTAGAACACCGGTATGTCTGGAGTTATGTAATGGCGAGGAATTGCGATTAACGAGGAGAATGCGCAACGGCTGTTTTCCTGATTAACAAGGCCTTGAAGCAGGAAGATTGAGGAACGTCGGAATATTGAAGTAACCAAAGCAAAAATAGAATTATTATTGAACTACGTTTTATTGCACTTTACAAAAGTTCTTTAATTAAGTCTTTAGTTCTAACTTATGACATAAATTAAGTTTGAGGTCAAGTGCGGGCAAGGTCTAAAGGAGGCCGGACGAATAGAGTCTTTAAGAGTTACACCTTAATGTCTGCGTTATGTACACGACTATATACAAAGATGAATTACGTGAATCCGAGAGATCGGACTGAATGATATATAACGTGATATATTGCTATATAAAACAGTAATCTAATTCTCTTTGTTCTGGCTTCACACAGTTATATATTCAATTTAAGCCACGCCCTAAAAGTTCCTCGTCGAACTAAGCCACACTTCCCTTTTATGTGCCAGCCTGTTGATTGGTCGGTATTAACATAACTCGACTTTTGATTTGCTAGTGCCGAACATATTGATAAGGAAGGCACTCTGACTATTAGGTAAAATTCTCATGGGCGGTGGCATGTTGCCATGGAGACAGCTTCCTGACCTGGCTTTTATTTGTTTAATAGTGATAGCTATCCGGTTTATTCGGGATTCTGGATTGATTATAATGTTTGCCTAAGATTGCCTCGACCAACTCTAACTGAGATAACTGTGCTCCGTTTACTACCGCGTGACATTCTCGTAAACGACGCAAACTTTACTTTTCTCTCTCTCTCTCTATGTACTTTATGTGTGTAGCGACTCTCACGAGTGTCCTATTTTGGACGTACACGCCGGTCGCTACAGGTACCCGCCACGTAGCCGAGGTCCAGAAACGTACCCTGCCTCCCCCTGCCCCATTCAGCAATGAAGGGGACCGTTCTTAAGGGTCGCCGCAAGGGGGTTCCAACTACCATTTCACCCTTAATACAATACACACCAACCCCACCTTTCACTACATCGTTAATTTCCTCTCCGCAAGGTCTTTGGTGCATCCCCAACTTAAATTCGGAAAGTTCAGATGAATTCGTTCAAAACGCTGTTCTTTCGTTCACGGAACCTTGCCCACGTCATCGACACGTCATCGGCGTGTTATTGACGCGTCATTTACTGCCAGGTGCATTTGTCAGGTCACTCAAGGAAATAAAAGATATTAGGCAGGGTTTGGCGGCCCCTGGGCAAGAGATGTGGCCCCGACTAGGACCTAGCCGGTTCGACCGGCACCCATACAAATTAATATTACGCACATCCTATATATATTAACACATCAAATATAAATTATTTTACCATTTTATATTATATTTTATTTTATTTCCATTCTCTCTTATTTTAACATATGGATTTTAGCTATCCTATTTATTACTATTTTCCATCAGTGTGGCCATTATAATTCCCGTGAACAAATTCTCCATGTCTCACGTGACTGCGCATTATTGAATTCAAATTATTTAATTTACAAATTGATATTATATTGTATTTCCCAAACAAATTAGATTTTCATATCATTCCACAAATATTCAAAGGTTATATTCATTTATAGTAATTTATTCTTTCTCTTGTATGCAAATAAATAGTTTATTCTTTTTTTATTCTCGCCTTTCCATCAAACGATCTTTACGTGTGTATTTTCGAATAGAAAGTATTCTTTCATTCCCATTTCAGTATATTAACAGGAAGTTATTTGTGATAGATAATTTAGTTTATTTCAATAACAACTCTGTTAAACCTTTATCTCTCTCTCTCTCTCTCAGTGAAGATATTTCCCCAAGCTGCCCCCAAGCAAATCCCTCTCACTCGGGGAGATGTTCACCCTGTCCTAATTTTTTAATCGTTTTTCTGAAGTTGAACTGAAATATCCGACAGAAGGAAATTATCCAAGTTTCTCCTTGAATTGCTTAAGAATCGTCCCACTTTTATTTTCGCCATAGAAAGATTGTTCGAGTCGAAATCTTAAAACGCCGCAAGAAAACAGCGATAATAGAAGAAGCATCACCGTACAAGTGAAACGTGAAATCATTGAGAAGCGAGAACGAGGTGTGAGCGTGGCTGACCTAGCACGTGCATACAATCGGAGAGTGAAAAAGATAGGCTTTATTCCTGCCTAGTTCACTGAGGTTGCTGCACTAATCAGGAAAATCCTTCTTATCTCTCACACAAGTTTGTTTGAAGTTCTTGTTTACAAACATTGCAACCAAATCAATTATTGTTTGGAAACCATTGCGACCAGTTGTTAAGAGTTTATATCCAAACTTCCTGCAGCTTAATTAAACCTTCACCGTGATGTATTAGTATTTGAATTTAGCATAATTTTAATCTCGATTTATTTACTCATTAAGATTTTGACAAATGTAAACATAAATTTCATTTTGATTCACTTATTTTAAAGTTTGAGGGATAGATTTGCACTTCTTTGGTACAGGTAAGAGTGTCTTGCATTCATAACAAGGTACGTTCCCTACAATTATAGAATATTGCCTTTTTATTAAAAGGAAGGGGAAAAGTGGGACTAGAGAGAAACTTTTGCCGAGCCCCCATCTTAAGGTGGCTTTGCTTTGGGGTGTTCATATAGATAAGTTATCGGTTTGTCACGATTTAGAATTGGATTTGTTGCCCCTTTAGTTTTGATACAAAGAATGAGTTCGTTTGTTATCTATTTGCTCTTAATTGGAGACATTTAGCCGAAATTTAATCCTTGTAACTTAAAGTTTACGCTTGATTGATTTCTCTGTAATTCTGGACCAACGAGGTCACTTTTAATATACGTTTGCCATTTCTCTTTGTAGGGGTGTATAATTGAAATATTAACTAACGTCAGTTAAGTATTACTTTCATTTTTTAATTTAATATTAGGGTTTCACTTTCAAACTTTAAAGGTTTATTTAATTTCAATGTAATCATTAACAGACGAGGGCAGAGTACATTATACATTGTCTCTATTGGATTTAAGGTTTTAGGAATAGCCTAATATTTTTAAAAAGTTATTTACCCCTATTTTTTAAAATAACCAAAAGTTTAGTTATTTAAATTAAGGTTGTCGGTGAAACTTCAGAAGAAATCGCCGTGTTTTTAGTATTAAAAAGTAATAATGGTGTTTTGAGGCATTGTAAGCGTCTTATATGGTTTCGGTTTGGTGCGGAGAGTACATATTTTTAAGATACTCCACCTTGATGGGGTCGAAATGAAATTAAAATAAGTCCACCTTGCTTTCTCTTGATGTGAAAAGAAACCAGAATTTCAAACATTGGCAATCCTAATTTCAACTTAATGCTAGACTTTCGAATTGCTAATACTACAAGGTGATTACAAATGGTGTGGGAGGTGCAAACACACAAATAAAGGGAGGTATGGAGGCGAAACCCCCATTTCGAAATGATTACCTTAGGGTTCAAAAGCAATTCGAAAGTCTAGCATAAGGTTGAAATCAGGATTGCCAATGTTTAAAATCCTGATTTCTTTTCACATCAAGAGCAGGCAAGGTGGACTTTTTTAATTTCATTTCGACCCCATCAAGGTGGAGTATCTTAAAACTATGTACTCTCCGCGCCAAACCGAAACCATATATGAATCCTACAATGCCTAAAAACATCATTAGTACTGTTTTTAACACTAAAAACACGGCGTAGGTCTTCTGAAATTAAACCCTTGCTTGATATCTGTGAAAGGTCTTGTGGGTTAGGTTAAGTTTAATCATGTTTGCTGCAATTAGTGTGAGATAAGGAGACGATTTTTGTCTGATCTCTTTATATTGACTGCCTACGGATTGTTAATATACCTTTCCCGGGTTTTTTTTAATTTTCTTTATTTACGACCCAAGGGTTTTAGAGCCTTCTAATCAATAAAAGTTATAGAAGAAATGCTATTCAGCTCATCAAATTACATAGAAATACCCATTCTTCGTGCAATTCTGATGAAATTAATTTTAGTGATACTTTGTTACTTTTTCTAAATTCTAAAAAAAATAGATAGCCGCCATTTTGGGAGCCAGTAGCCACAGCGTTAATTGGAATCGCATCATATCATATTATATTATATATCATTTTGAAGAGATTTTTTTATGAATTAAAATATAATATGGACATTTCATATTAATAAATTTTAAAGAAAATATAATCAATTTAAATATCATTCAGGGGTGAGTCTTATATGTCAAATGTCAAGGAACGCGGAAGAAAAACTAGACCTAATGACATTTAGCATTCGCCTTTTGAATTCGAATCTAATGTCAGGCTTTCGAATTAGGTGGCGCGGATATGGGGACGAAGCCCCACAATTTCGAAATTACCTTAAAAATTATAATTTGGGGCAGAAATAGCCTAAAGTAGGCGGCGCGATCGACGTCACAATTTACCCTTGTTTACACTTTCGAATATTTAATTTCGGGTTGGGCAAAATTATCGTGAGACGGTGAAGTTGGGGTACGGGAATTGCCGGGGGTGGGAATTATAACCTTTCGATGGGTTTAATTTCTCATACAAATTAACTTAAATTAATATGAACATTATGTCCAGGAAGGTGTTTTGGTCCTTTGTTAAAAATGTTTGTGTGTTTGAGTACCATTTTGAAAGAATGCAGAACTATCTCCAAGCAGTCTCAAACTAGTTGAAGTCTACCTGAGCTTTATTCCTTATATAGATATTTCTATTTTACCTTTTTACCGACACTTTCATCACAAGCTTTTTCTCATTTACAGTGAGGTAGAAAAAATATTTAGACACATTAAATAAACCTGCATTATATATATATATATATATATATATATATATATATATATATATATATATATATATATATATATATATATATATATATATATATATATTGTGGGGGAATTCCACGTGGAATTTCTTTTCCAGCAAGGAAGGGACGTCCATGCGTTAAAGAAAATGCTAGAATTTGGTTAGGCTTAAATTGGTAGCCCCCCCCCCTCCATCCACAAGGGTAGCCTCGAACCGCGTCCACCCTGGACCACCTTTTCGCGGGTTAGAATCGCCTGGGCGTCAAGGTTCGAGGCCATTCGAGAGTAGCGGCAGCCAAACGCCTCATTTTTTCCCACGCCTGCTGGGGGAGCCTCGGATATATAGGGCTCGTCTTCCAGGTGGAATATACAGAGTTGAGGAGTTCCGCCGGGATCCAAGAAGCCTTTGCCCTAGTTCCAAGTCAGGTGCTTAACAACGAAGCAAAGGGACGGCTGAACTTTTCGTGTCGTTGGAATTAGCCCAGCCAGTGAGGTATTTCCATTTGACGATCGCCACCAAGCGATTTTTCCGACTCCACTCATCAACTCTTGTAGAAGCCCTCCTCGATCCCTTCTCGGCTTCGGGTGGCCGAAATACTCTCCCCTGGACCACCGGAAGTTACCTCTCCCCTCTTGTAGAACCGTCATCACGTCAACTTCCCACTCAGAAGCTCAGAGTGCCCTCGCCCTCTCGTTTATTGCCTGCAGAAGACATCCGTGAAACCTTACCCTGACGTCTCACCCGGAATTCTCCCTAAGCCAACCCCTTTCCCCTTCAGCAACCCATTAATTTCTAACTTCAGAGTCTGATGCATAACTCTGCAATTCCTCCCCTCATTTACCAATATAATTTTGCCTATTGATTCTCTTATTTTATGTAAATAAAATTATATTTTGCACATGCCTCTTTAAATAACCTTGATCTGTGCCATTGCCCAAATTTTACCTGACCTCGTTTTGCACTCTATTCTCGCTGCTCCGCGCGTCGAAACTCGTGGCGTTCCGCACCTTTGTCGGTTCGCCTTTAAGTTATTAGTCCCTTCCCCATAGATATAATATAGTATTGATATAATATAATGTCACACCACGACATATATATTTATTAATATACATATTGTATAAGCTTGGTGTCAAGTGTGTTTAGGGTTTTTACGAACCCGTTTCATTTTAATTTCGATATTTGAAGTTCCTTCGTTATTCACGTCTATTCCTTTTATTTCAATTTTTGTATTGTACTGGCAGAAGGCAAGTTCAAGTTAATTGAAGAGCAATGGAACGTTAATCTATTTAGATTTTGTGTTGGATCCCAGGTAATTAATTTTTTTTTTATTGTGTTTGAATTTTGGAGACTATCCTGGTTATTAATCCAAAAGAGTTAAGGTCTTTGGTGTCCTAATTCCGGTAGGATCCTTTTAATTTTTTCCGCTTAGAAACAGCAGAGGTAGATAGCTGTATCATAATTTCTTTGCGAACAAGGCCTTCACGAATATTCAAGTATTCGTTTCGCGTGGGTAGTGTCCTAAATCGTTCGCGTGTCAGTGTTCCCTCAGTTAACTGCGTAACAATGTCATCCTTCGAAAAATTCAAGAGTCAGGGTGAAATATTAGGTCTCGCGGGCAAAGACCTGCTAAATTACGTACAGGAAGAAGAGAGGAACGAACGGACAGAGCGAAGGGAAGAGGAACTAAGAAAAACGGAGATGTAGAACAAACTCAAGATGGATATGGAGGAGAAGAAAATGAAGATGGAAGAACTTGAACAAATTAGGCAGCATGAGTTGGAAATGAGCCAAAATCAAATGAATTCTCAATCCATCGGTTCCCGGGCTAAAATTCCCCAAACTCCTTCAGTCAAAGTTCCCGCTTTTAATGATGGAGGGGACTTTGGGTCATTTTTGACCCATTTTGAGAGAATCTTTCAGATCAATAGGTGGGATCTCGAAAATGATGGCGTCGCTCGCTTACTCCCCCTCCTAAACGCCCGGTTAAGGGATATTTTCGTATCCCTTCCCCCGGAAGCAACTTTGGACTATTCCACGTTAAAGTCCGAATTGTTAGCCGCTGTTCATATGAATTGCGAATTCTACCGCTCCCGATTCCGCCAGAAAAGGATCCGCCCTGGTCAAACATTTCGACAACACGGGTACATCCTCCAAAGACACCTTCAGTGTTGGCTGGATGCGTGCAAGATTCCCCATGTCTACGAGTGCCTTCTGGACTTCTTCCTTAGGGATCAGCTTTTAGCTGCCGTGGTTTCCGAAATTCGCGCCTTCATTAAGGATAAACGATGTGCCAGTTTCAAGGAATGCTTGGAAGAGGCCGATGTCTACGAGGGTAGTCGCAATTTATACCCTAAGGATGTTAAAAAGGCTCTCCAATCGCCCACCCAAACTAAATTTAATGGTCCTAAGGCCCCTCCTAAATTGGTTCCAAGATTCACCAAAGTTCCTAGTCTCTCGAAGCCAAGAAACTTCCATCCATCTGAACACCGAGACATTAAGCCCCTAGTTTCTTCTACCCCGGTTGTGCCGTACCCCCCCAAAAATGATCGTCTGCTACACCTGCGGAGTTCCCGGCCATTGCCGCACGAACTGTCCTCAAAACTCCTGATTCGCAAACTTTCAGTCCCACCAAGTGCACCAAATCTGGGCCGCCCCTGATCCCCCTCCTTCGCCTCAGGAGACCCCCGATCCGCCCTCGCCCGCAAAAGGTCCGGTCCATCAAGTAAACTTCTTCTTTAATGAGAACAACCCTGGTAGATTGAAATTCGAGAACTGAACTGTGAACGGTCGCTGAGTATCCACCCTCGTACGTGACACCGGGTGCATCTGCATCGTAGGGGCAGAAAACCTACTCCCCCATGTTGGCCCGACCACAAGAAG
The DNA here is from genome assembly GCA_963969495.1 of Ceratothoa steindachneri. Taxonomy (NCBI): domain Eukaryota; kingdom Metazoa; phylum Arthropoda; class Malacostraca; order Isopoda; family Cymothoidae; genus Ceratothoa; species Ceratothoa steindachneri. The sequence continues at coordinate 82,704,498 of OZ018318.1, forward strand.
TTTGCTGCGGTGGTCCACGACTACCTTGGCAGGGCCAGTCGTTTCCCGGTAACTCTTTGTCACATCGAGTGTGACTATATGTCCGGTTGGGCCGAAGTGGTGACGGCCCCAATCCAGTTCTGCTCCGTTTTGATCGGTCAGAGCTCCGTAATCTACAACCATCCCGTACCCAGCCCGTGATTACCCGTACCCAGGCAACCCTGTAATCCCATGCACCCGTTCCCCTGTAAACCCCCATCGATCCGGAGTTCCAAGCCCTCCGGAGCGACAAGTTTGCCCGTGCCCAGAAAGAGTGCGTAACTCTCCTCCCCATTTAGGATAAAACTAAAACCCTCGAGCGTTAGTCCACCCAAGGTAACGAACGAGTGTCATATCTCGTGAAGAAGGACTTATTGTATCGTGCTTGCTCGGAAGTGACAGACCAAGAAACACATGTCTTCTTTGTTCCCCGTGAATACGTCCCGCAAGTATTGAAGCTCTCCAGCATAAGGGCGGCTAAGCGGTCTGAGGAACTTCGAGTGGTGAGACTCCGCAAGGAGAATCCCAAGGAGTTCTTCGGCTATGTAAATAGCGGTAAACCAATCCATCGTAGGATTGGGCCCTTAGGGAACGAGTAGGGTGCATTAACTCAGTCAGATGCAGAAAATGCATCTCTTCAGTGTTTACTAAAGAGTGTGGTCCCATCCCCCAGCCTACGGATTCCTACTCGAGGAAAGAGCTGGAGGTAATGGACTTCACCAAGAGAGAAATAAAGAAAAAGATCGCTGACCTAAAGACGAATAAGTCCCCCGGACTGGACGGGTTTCTATCCAAGGTGTTGAAGGAAGTGTGCGATGAAGTATCACGACATCTGTGCGCTATCTTTAACATGTCAATCCGGACCGGATACGTTCCTAGAGACTAGCGTGAGGCGGAGGTGACTCCTATCTTCAAGAAAGGAGACCGAAGCCAACCGTCGAACTACCGACCTATCAGTCTGACTTCGATAGTCGGTAAACTCATTGAAAGCATGATAGTGGACAAGATAACGTCTTATTTAGAGTCAAACCTGCTACTGAAGAGTTCCCAGCACGGCTTCCGAAGGCAACGGTTATGCCTCACGAACCTTGTGAAATTCTTCCAATTCGTGTTCAGTGAGCATGATCAAGACAAGGCGGTGGATGTTGTGTACCTTGAGTTCCAAAAGGCCTTTAAAAAGGTACCACACCGCCGCCTTCTCCGAAAAGTGCGTGCGCAAGGCATAAGCGGCAAGGTAGCAGGTTGGATAGAGAGCTGGCTAAGTGACAGAAGGCAGCGCGTAGTGGTGAATGGTCGGGCCTCTGAATGAGCGCCCGTATCTAGCGGTGTCCCTCAAGATTTAGTCCTGGGACTACTACTGTTTATTATCTATGTCAACGACATGGATGGAGACATGGTTGCCAAAATCTCTAAATTTGCCGACGACACCAAGCTTGGTATCAATGTGGCAAAGGAGGGAAACACTGCCAGCCTCCAAGAGGACCTTCAAAGGATTGGGGAGTGGTCGGAAACGTGGCAAATGCCTTTCAACGTGAACAAATGCAAAGTAATGCATATCGGCCACCGAAACCCCAAATCTCAGTACTTCCTTAAGGGAACTGCCCTTGAATTAAGTGACACTGAGAAGGACTTGGTTTTAACTATCACTAGCGACCTCAAGTTCTCGAAACAGTGCATCGAGGCAGAGAAGAAAGTCTAAAGGATGTTAGGCTACATAAAGCGCCAGTTTGGATACCGTAACAAGGAGATAGTACTTTGTCTGTACAACTCCCTCGTTCGGCCGCACCTGGAGTATGCCGTACAATTTTAGGATCCTTCATTTCGAAAGGACATCGCAAGGTTGGAACGCATACAAGCTAGGGCAACTTAATTGATTCCCTCTATCCGACATAAAATTTATGAGGATAGACTAAGGGAATTAGATCTGTTCTCGCTGGAAACCCGTAGACTGCGTGGTCTGCTCATCGAAGTTTTCAAAATACTTCGAGGGTTCGACAATGTTGACTACCGGGATATTTTCACACTGAGTGAGAACAGAACGCGCAATCACGGCTTCAAACTTGAACTGAAGCGTTACAACCGCAATCTGTGAGGAAATTTTTTCACCTACAGTATTTTCGGTAAGTGGAACGTACTTCCAGTGGAAGTTGTCAACAGTAAATCTGTTGACCAGTTCAAGCCAAGACTAGACAAAGTCTTGAAAAGTGGCCGTTTAGGGTGGCAAAACAATTGAGCAGCCATGTGCCTACTCTATTGCTAGTCGAAAGGTACCCTCTTTGAATGGACCGTAAGGTCTCCTAGGTTACTTTCTTTCCTTGTAACTCCTTGTAACTCTTCCATGACAGTTTATTCGCAGGCTATTTTAGCCATAATAAGACCGCGTAACGAGTTTTCAAGTATTTCTTTTGGCCAGGTGCAGCCAAAGATATCGCCGAATATTGTCGGTCATGTGATATCTGCCAAAAGACGTCCGCAAAAGGGCGGTTTAAGCCAGCCCCCCTTGAGAGAAACCCCATCATCACCGAGCCCTTCTCCCCAGTGGCTATCTACCTGATTGGCCCTATTCACCCCCCTTCCAGCAAAGGACATTGCTACGTCCTCACCTTGGTAGACTCACTACCCGTTTCCCAGAAGCAGTCCCCCTCAAGAAGATTGATAGTATCACGTGCGCCGAAGCACTGATATCCATATTCTTGCGCGTGGGAATTCCCAAGGAGGTACTGTCAGATCGAGAGAGTCGGTTTACTTCCGAACTCATGGAATATGTAGGCAAGCTTCTGATGGTAAAACCTTTGTTTACCACTCCGTACCATCCGGCTGGGAACGGTATGTGCGAGAAATGAAACGGGACTCTCAAATCAGTCCTCAAAAGGCTCTGCATTGTCCAGCCCCGAGAAGGGCACCGATACTTGTCGGTTGCCCTTTTCGCATGCAGAGAGATGCCTCATAGAACCCTTGGATTCACCCTTTTCGAGCTCTTGTACGGACGGAACGTGCGCGGTCCCCTGAGCATCCTGAACGAACTCTTTACTAAACCCCAACTGGACGAGGAAATACAGACCTCCTACTCTTATCTCCGGGAATTGAAAAAAAGGTTAGAAGATTGTGCTGATCTAGCCTATAAGAACGCGGACGTAAATTTAGAGAGGTATAAGACCTACTTTGACCTTAAGTCACGAGACCCCATAAGGGGCGCGGCGATTTGCCATCCTGGCCGCCGTGCTGACGGGATCCAGCGCTCCGTCCGGCCCCAGCTTAGACTCTCTTCCTTCCCTCAGATAGCCTGTATTTCTCCCCTACCTCGTCGGTTTTCATACAACCTCTCCCACAACTTTCTCTGGTCAGCCTCTAATTTCACAGGGTAGATGCTGACCTTCTCAGCCAACCGTGCCGGATCGGGGCTGACAGGGGAGGGGACAATGTTCCTTAACCCTTGAGCTCCGGTGTGGGGTGGGTGGTTTTTAACAACCTGCTTCATCCCCACCCATACCTTCCTCACATCCCTTCTCCTCTCCTCTTCACAATCTATCTTTTTACGCCGTGTTCAAGGTGGAGTCGCCATGCCGATGGACTGCCAGGCCACCAGGTGGGAGGGGTGGTCCTAAATGGCCGCGCCTGGCTCTGCCAGGCCTTTAAGCACCTCTTGCAGTGCGGGCAACGGTGAGAGGTGATGAGCTATTGCGTCCCGCAGAAAATTTAGGGTCACCATGCTCAATGATGTACAACCTAAAAAAAAATCCCTCAACTACCCCTTGCTCATCAACGGAGCCGCCCTCGGTCAGCTCCACCGAAAAAAATGAGGTGCCTTCCCCTGTGCTTGTGCAGGGGACCCTCCATACTTCTTTAACCGGAGAGGAGGCTTACTCCTCTCCTACGCCTACGGGTGTAGGGGACTCCCCCTCACCCCCTTCTCTGGAGGCGCTTTCGGGCACATCCCTGCTTCCAGCGGCAGTCCACCCTTTTCTTTCCAAGGGGACTGCCAAATAAGCCAGCAGGCTGCCCATAGCAAAATGCTCCCGATCGAAGCGGCTCGGTAGGGCAAACCCCCTTAGGGAGGAGAGGAGAGCCAGGCCCCTTCGGTCGCTTCCCTCAAAACACCTGCTGGCAAGAAATTTAAACTTTGCTGGGGTCAAGGCCTGTGCCTCCCCACACAAGACTGGTGACACTGCCAAGGATACCTGCGATGTCCTGGGAGGGGATGGCCAACTGGAGGCCCCTCCTGTGATAGACATGGTCCTTGAGGAAACCCAGCCTCAGATGGTAGGGCCTTCCATGGGTCGGGAATCCGGGCTCGGTGCCAAAAACCGAACCCGAATCCACACCTATGCAAGGTCCTCCTCAAACGGCTAGGGTTTCTGAGGCAGTACAAGGAGGGAAAGGATCTACTCCGACCGGTGCCCCTGCAAACACCAGGACCTTCTCCATTTCGGAGAAGGACCTGGCTGAGGTCGGTCCATCTGGCCTAGGGGCTTCTGCCGGCGGAGGTGAGAAGCGGGTTCATTCCCGCCCTCCTCTTCAAAAAGAAAAAGACTAAGACAAAAAAGACTAAGAAGACTCGGGGCTCCTCTCCATCCGCGGGGGCTACGAGGTGATAGATCTGCTGCCGCTTTGGTAAGCGACCAAGCTAATATCGGTACATCCGGCCCCTCTGCCTCCCCCCCCCCTACCCCGGGTGCGGAGACCCTGACTATGACAAAGAATAAATGTGCAGAGGGCGGAGCCTCGATGACATCGGGGCCCCTGATTCAGAGGTTACCTGGAGTTTTCAAGCCCCCTGGCTTCAAACGCTTCCTCGTTATTCGCTCCACTGATGGCACCATGTTGTCCAAGGGAAACATGATGTATCAGAGGAGACGATCAGCTAGTGCAATTGGTAGAGAGCCGAAGGTGACCCGTTTCTCGGACGGGAGCCTTCTAGCGAATGCGGTGAATCCCGCCAAGGCGGCCAAGATAAGTGCTCTTCGAACACTTGATGGCACCCCAGTGAGTGTGACGCCACACTCTGCTATGAACTTTGTGAAAGGAGTAGTTTATGCGAAGGAACTCGTTGACTACTCCATTGAGGACATCACCTTAGAGCTGGCTGACCATAAGGCAGTCAGGGTCGAACGTGTAATGAGAAAACAGGGAGGGGTCTCGAGACCCACCCCTACACTCTTCGTCACGTTTGACTGTGACAAGCTCCCTGAGTCGGTGCGTGCCAGTTTGTACCGCTATCGCGTGAAGGCATTCGTGCCACTGCCGTGGCAGTGCTCATACCGTCACCGCTTCGGCCATAAGAATCGTTCTTGTAGACGTGCATAGTCGAGATCAACCGAAGTTTGTGTAAATTGCTCCAAGGCTGCACACGATAATTCCAAATCGTGTGTGGCAAAGTGTGTCAATTGCGGAAAGCCGCACCCTGCTTCTTCGAAGCAATGCGGTGCATATCTCCCTGAGAAAGAAATCCTTGCCGTTCAGGCCCAGGATCGACTCTCATTCCGCGAGGCTAAGGACTTGGTCCTGGCGCGCCCGGCTCTGCCTGGGACGTCATATGCCTCAATAGTTAGAAAGGCAACCTCTGCTCCTGGCCCATCCAGGCCAACGAGCAAGGATGTTTCCGCACCCATTCGAAGCCCTTCTGAGGGTTATGCTCAACCCGGGCGCTCCCCTGGTAAAGCTGGGGACAAAAAGGGTTCCTACCCAGCCCGAGCTAAAACCAGGGCTCCTCCCTCTTCCCCCAGCGTGACCGTTTACCGTAAGGCAAAACGTCCACGCGCATCCACCGAGTCGTTAGACTCACAGGAGGCAACACCCCTGAAGTTGGTCGCTAGGCCATGTTCCGGGGTTCCTACAGCTGTCCCCCGAAAGGAGGACAGCAACAAAGGAGCTTCGGCTCCTTCACCCACGCCTAGTGGTGGAGCGAGTGGCTCGAAGACGGTAGTTCCTCGAAAAGAGGGCCCCTCGCCTCCGAAGCCGCAACACCCGCCTAAGTTTCGAGGCAGAGGGAGAAAAAGACTCGCATGGCGAACCCAACCAACCCCAATAAGTCCTCGAAGGCGACAGCGCCTTCAGCGCTTTGTCCGGCCAACAGCGCCTGGGGTTCTGCCTCCAGGAAGCGTACAGCCATCCCCGTAAGGGTCTTCTGTTCGAAGAGGGGCCCCGCGTCTCCTCCGAGCTAGGCCTGGAGGGCATATTCTTTCAATGGAATTGCCGTCGAATCCGGGCCAACTGGGAGAAGCTGCGGTGGCTTGTCTCGTTCCATTCCCCGTTAGCTATTTTTCTGCAGTAGACCATGCTTGGCGCGTGCCCCCTGCCCACCCTCCCGGGATATAAGGGTCTTGCGACCCCACCACCGCGGGATGGCCGGGCTGGGGGATGCGCGATTTACACCCGGCATGATGTCTCCGTTCTTCCTTTCTCTTTAGATACCCCCTTTCAGGCAGTGGCTGTGCAGCTGCACCTGGATAGGAGGTATACTATCATTTCTGCGTACATTCCACCGTCAGCTGACTTCGACGCGGGGGACTTCCGCCGCGTCGTGGCACCGTTGCCGAGGCCCTATCTCTTGCTTGGAGATCTGAACGGCAAGCATCCTCTCTGGGGAGATTACTCCATAAATCCCAGGGGACAAGTCCTTGCCGATCTGATCGAAGAGCTCGAGATGGGTTTCCTAAACGTGGATAAGTTTATGCATCACTGTCCGAGAACCGCTTCATTTTCTTGACTTGATCTATCTTTGTGCTCTTCGGATGCACAGCCTGATTTTGATTTGAGGGTGGTCGATGACCTCCATGCTAGTGATCCTTTTCCCATTCAAATATCATTTTCAGGACAACTGCCGCCTGAGAGACCACCTCGGTGGTGCTTGGCGCAGGCGCGGTGGCCTGCATTTCAGGACATGACTGAATTCTCTATCTCTTTCGAGGAGTTTAGGTCGGTAGATGAGGCCGTTGAGTTCTTCTCCGGCAACCTCATCGCCGTGGGCCTGACTATTATTCCTAGGACGTCTGGCCGTTTTGCACGCCGATCACTCCCATGGTGGTTGGCCGAGTGTGAGACGGCCCTCAAACAGAAGCTTTATGCCTACATACGCTATAAGCGCCGCCCGAACGATTTCACTGTCGCTGAATTTCGTCGGGCTAGGGCTAGGTTCCGGTATATTTCAAAGCACGCCCGCCGCTCTTCTTGGCGGGCATACGTGTCTTCACTTAAAGGGAAGCCCCCTTAAGCTGAGGTGTGGAAGCGAGTCAAAAGGATTCTAGGGAAGTTCTCGCAGGACCCCCCTCCCGTTCTCCAGGAGAATGGGACCGCAATCTCGGACCCCGCGTCCGTGGCGGAATCCTTAGCGACCGCTTTTTCCGCATTCTCTAGCCGTGATGCTGCTCCGCCAGCATTCAATGCACGTCGTGATTTTCGCCGAAGGCCGCCGGCTGGACTTTACCTACAGAGGCGGAGAACCCTTCAACGACAAGTTTACTGTGAGTGAGTTGCGTTTCGCTGTCGCTTCGTGCGCGGAACCGCCCATGGTCCGGACGATGTCCCGTACGCCATGCTTCGACACCTGGTTGAGCGAGGCATAGCCTTTCTGTTAGATTTGTTCGACAGGATCTGGGTGGAGGGTCTTCTCCCAGACTCCTGGCGAATTGCTACTGTGCTCGCCTTTCGCAAACTGGGGAGAGATCACTCTACTTCGACCGGTTTCCGCCCAATCTCTCTAACCTCCTGCGTGTGGAAGTTGATGGAGAAATTGCTAAATGTTAGAATAGCCTTTTTCCTGGACAGCGGAGGCTATCTGTCTTCCGCACAGTGCGGCTTCTGCAAGTTCCACTCCACGTCGGATGCTCTGCTCCGACTGGAAAATGCCGTCTGCGAGGCTTTTCTTCGTAGACAGCACTACGCCACGGTGATTTTCGATCTGCAGAAGGCCTATGATACGGCATGGCGATACGATATCATGGAGATTCTCCACAGGATGGTGGCAAGGGGACGCCTCCCAATGTTTATATCTGATTTTTTTCGAGATCTTCGATTCCAAGTACGGGTGGGGGGAGCCCTCTCCGGCTCAAAGGAGCAGGAAGAGGGTGTTCCGCAGGAAAGTGTCCTCAGTGTCACACTCTTTCCCCTGAACATCAACGGCATCACCTCCGTGCTGCCGGAAGATATTCTCGCTACGCTCTACGTGGACGACCTTTCGATCTCTTTTGAGCATATGTACAAAAAAAATCAAAGTTAAAAATTAGAAAAAATTACTCTCAATCAGGATCAGTTCGAAGAGGAATTCAATGGATTCCTGCTTAAGCTATCGGCCATACAGTTATCGGAACCCTTAATATACAGGATCCTAAATTCAAATTCTTGTAAACTCCAGCGCATTAGACGACCATTATTGTTTTTTGCATTTCGGAGGTCAGACAAGGGTTTATGGTTAGTTTCTATTACAAACTCTTTCCCTACCAAAAATATTTTAAACTTTTGAATTCCCCAAATTATCGAGAGGGCCTCTTTCTCAATCACAGCGTCATTCTTTTTGCGGAGTAGCAATTTCCGACTTGCATATGCAATGGAAAAGCTTTCATCATTTTTCCTATACAGGACTAGAACACAGCCTATTCTCTCGTTTCTGGCATCTGTTCGAATGCCAAACGGTTCATCGGGATTGGGCAAACGTAATATGGGCGCCGACGCGAGTTTTCTCTAAAGTTAATTAAAACTCTTAACCGACAGGGGATTTCATACGAGGCACTCGGGGCCTTTTTTTACAAAAAAAAGTAGTTCACGCAAGGGAGCACAGAGTGAGGCGAAATTCTGAATAAAGCGTCGATGATACTTTTTGAAGATTTTGATACGCTATTTCGGCGCGTTTCCCCCACCTCTGTCGTAATTCGAGCAGATACGAGTACGAAAATTGGACTTCCTAATCCAATTCTTGATTTTTAATAGGCTCCTTCAAAATGTTCAAAGGATCTCTTATATTCCTTCGGTATAGTAATTTAAACGAAGCGAAACCTAAGGTGCGATGGGAAATTTCTCTATACGCAAAGATAGCTACTGAAAGATATGTCATTTCCTTGGCTGCTCGGCACATAATTTCTTCAGAATGGCTTTGAGACTGCTATTTACCCTTTCGCACATTCCACTTCCGGCTGGGTTAAACGAAGTCGTAAACAAGGGTTTGATCATAAGCAACTTTCCCACATATTCCATCAATTGGGACGTAAATTGGCGGCCACGATCCGATAATATCTCTTTCGGCAACCCAACAGGGGAGAAAATCGTGATGAGTGCTTCGGCACAAGAGATGCTGACAATCTTCTCAAGTGGCACAGCCTTGGGGAATCTGGTGGAAAAAGTTAAAACATAACTATGGCCCTCACTTGAAGGTGAGTGAATCGGCCCGACCAAGTCAATCGCCACTCGGGAGAAGGGTTCGGAGATTATTGGGCCCTTCTGTAAGGGTGCATGAATGACTCGCCATCTAATGGCGGTTTTCTGACAGATGTCGCACAAACGACAGTAACGCAGGACTTCGTCCGATGCACCCAGCCAATAGAAATATTTAAAGACCCGTTGTGCCGTCTTAGAGTGGCTAAAATCACCCAAAAAGAGACTATCTTGGGTGGTTGGAAGGATGAGTTTGGCATGGGAACGGGGGACACTCTGTGTTATTGTCTGCTGAGCACACGCAGTAAAGGAGGTAATCCTTAACAATGAGAGAGATTATCTTTTTGCCCCTAATGGACCCTCGCGTTTTGTTTTGTGTCTTTATCCATAGATGGCGAAGAGATTCGCATTCTTTCTGATTTTTCATAAAGTCTTCGTTCAGGACATTTGGGCAATCTGAAACGCCGGGGGTTTCCAGGGGTGCAGGCGCTTCCGATTCTTTAACTGCTCGAGATCGGGTGGTCATGGGTTGAGCCACTGGGGGGGTGGGGGGCGGATACCCGCGGATTCTGGCTAATTAAAGCAGCACTACAGTTGATGGGCACTGCGCACCCCAGGTAATCGTGCACTGTTGCAAACTTGTCGTGATCCGGGGCTACAGGTGGAAGTAATCTATTAGATATCACAATACACGTGCACCCTGTGTCTCACTCGAGATTTGAGATCCGTCAACGTTCACCGCTCCAATTTCGAATTGGAGATCTCCAGGAGTGCTTTTATCAAACAGAAAGTTTACCTGGTGGCTGGCGGGACTCGGTTCGCTTGAAGGGAAAGGTGCTTCTGGTTGCGATGGCAGTTGAGCAAGCGTGGCACTTATACCGTGCACATGATGTGGAGGGCCGTCTCTAAATTGAGAATTCTGAGGGCAATTAGTTCTTACATGACCCTCTACTCGACAGGAGTAACGGGCGATAGTTCTCCTGGGGAACGACAAATCAGGGGGATTAAAGAAAGGTTTGATCTCACGTTTGTCCGGTAGGGAGAAAGGTTTAAGCTTAGACGGACCAGTCATCTTGAAGAAATTATCCCTGTTGTGGGAAACGAATTTGGTTTTTATGACCCTTTGCTTTGGGAGAGTGTGGTTCCGTTTTCTTCTCTTCTTTTGGATAACAATTATGACTAGCCCCATATACATCCGCTTCCTCGATGCACTCTTTAGATGTTAGGCACTTCCGGTCTTTAACGAAGGATCTTATCTCCGAAGGAAGTGACGCCAAGTGTTGGTCTTTGAGGACGAAGTCAACCAAAGCATCGTATTCATAGGGAACTTTGGACGCGTCTAGTCAGAAATTAGGCTGCAGGGAATATCCAAATTGACAGAATGTTGATTAGGCTGGATCCGACAGTGTCGGAACTTTGCACGGTAAAAGTCCGGAGTCATGTTATTGGCAGCAAGCAATTCGGCTTTTAACGTGAAATAATCAATGGTTGTCTCTGATGGGAGCGAGATGAAAATATCCCTGAGCTGGGTACTAAGTAAAGGCAACATATTGGCTACGCAGTCTGTTTCAATATCCCAATGATTCACCTCAGATTTTCTCGAAGTGAGTGAGGTATGACCCGAAAACTTCTCCTTCCTTGAAAACAGGCAATTTTATGGACACCGTTTGTTGCACTTCAGTCCTCGAATTAATTGAAATCGTTTCGTTTCTGGCCCTGGTCATTTCCAGTTCATGCAAACGAATTTTCTTTCTTCTCTTTCTTTCTCTTCTCTCTTTTCACGTTCTTTCTCTTCTCATTTTTCTTCACGTTCTATCTCTTCTCTTCCCCCTCTTTCCGGTCTTGCTGCTCTCTCTTCCTCTTGTATGTACGCCAATAGATCATTTCCATTCAATCCAAGAGACTCCTCTTGTGCTTTGAAAACTTCGAAAGACGACATGTGTCGTGTTTACCAAACTTTTACGCAAAATAAAACAAAAGAACTTAGCGAGGTTGTCGAACCCGATTTAATCGTAATTCACTCGATTTATTTCCCCTTAGAAGCACTAACGGAAGTGCAAATGGGGTTATGCTTCACCCAAAAATAAAATAACAACAGAAAAAAAGACTCCATAAAAAACACAACTAATTATTTACCACGATTCGAATTTTAGCCCGTTTGCTCACTCGGCATAATTTCTGGACTCGAGATTTTAGCAAAATCCCCTTACTGTGATTGAGATGCTGGCCTCGGCGTTTACCCCTCAAGTACGCCAAATAAAAGAAAAGAATAAAAAAAAATGCAATTCCTACTGAATCTTTCAAATATGGCAGAGTATATGGGGCCTAGAAAAAAACAGAAATGTCTCTTAGGAAAATTAGTGAAGCAGTCACATGAATATAAAATTCCTTAGAACTTATAATAAATAAACAAGCAGTTGGGTGCCCGCCATTCCGTTTTGTACGGGTATCATTCAGAGGCCTATTTGCATTCCGTCACTCTGAGAAGTAGATATCCAACATCATATTTTTTCTGGGTGTTATTCCCTTTTGAATTTCACGTACTCCCTCGTCGAAAGAAGAAACCATTCATGAATGTATTAGTTGTATTATTTGAGACAGTCTTTTTTAAAGTAATGAAGAGGCTAATTGCAGTACGGACCCTATACTACTTTCTTTTAAGTAAACTTGATAATGTTAATCAAAATTTTTGTTTCTAACTTGTCCCGGGCTGACTTTAACGATACACCTTGGTGAGAGCAAACTGGGCACCTCTGGCCCGAAACTTATTGTAAAAAGGATAGAAATTTTGAATCACCAAAGCACAGGACAATTTATTGATTTAACTTAAAAAATGAGATCAACTGTTAAATCGCAACACAATTTGTATTAATTTGAATGTAATAAAACATGTAGACATTACTAAAATTTAGTAAACCAAATAATAGCAACTACTGCAAAGCTCCAGGCTATATAATATTTTTTGTCTTTCCATTTCCATTAGGAGCGAGAATAAATAGATTTTTTCCACTTCCAACTCTTAGCATTCAACATAGAGCTGAGCATGAGAAAAGCAAGGCTCTAGCAAATAAGTCCCACAACCTTCAGAGACTGACCTTGGGTTTTGTTGATAGACATTGCAAAGCTGACACTAATAGGAAATTACAGTCTTTTGAATTCAAATGGCATATATGGAGGTATCAGTGGAATCCTTGGAATGAGAACCAATTCTTCTTTCACCTGACCAGTTAAATTTCGGCTTGAAGAAAGTGAGGCATCATTTTTTTCACAATTAGTCTTGTTTCATTACATAGTTTCGGAGGATCCAAATTTCTTAACAACATCACTGGCACTCCTTCTTTTAAAGAAAGCTTATAGGAAGGCATTCCAAGAGGATCAAGGGAGTTAAGGAACGCAGTGGGATAGTTAACTGCTTGGTCAGGGTCAACAGTACAATCATAAGAGAAATAATTTTTTATCTCTTTTGGCAATTCTTGAAGAAGTCTCCAGTTTATGGCATGCACTGTTTCATTTCTTGGGGCTAGAATTGCCCTTTGACAGAGCCAGTTCTTGTTTTGGAAGTGACGCTGTAGGTCTGGATAAACCCTAAGTTGCAGTTCTTCAATGTCCTTCACCAAAATTCCACAATCTCCTGGAAGTGAAATATCCCCATCTGCATTATTTTCAATTGTACCATTTCATAGCTCCATAAGTTGAGAAGTAAATATCCCAGCATTGACATTTCCATGTAGGTGAACCCTCATGTTTTTATTCAAGGACAGTCTTTGAAACATGACTCCAAAGGTAAGAATGCGTTAAGCAGACATAGAGTTGATCAGCTGCTGTTCCTCTCTTAATCACTGGCAGAGTTTGTCTGAAGTCTCCTGGCAAAAGAAGGGTCACTACGCCCATGAGCTGGTTATTTTGCCTAATGTCGTGCAGTGTTTTATCCAAACTTCAAAAGCTTTTCTGTGAGCCATAGTGCATTCGTCTCAAACAATAACTGAAGTTTCTTGCAAAATATTTGTCACAGTGGTTCTTCTCTTGATGCTGCAGATTTGATTTTCATTGACATTCAAATTCAATGAAAGCTTGAATTTGGAATGGGCTGTTCTACCTCCTGATATAAGTGTAGCAGCAATGCCAGATGAGGCTAATGCAAATGCAATCTTTCTCTGGGTTCTGACAGCTGATAGAATCAAGTTTATAACAAAAGTTTTTCCAGTTCCTCCTGCAGCATCTAAGAAGAATATTTCACCCTTGGTGGAATTTACATTTCTTAGGATCATTTCATAAGCTGTTTTTTGATCCTGATTTAAAAGTGGCTCATTGATCTGCACCATGACAGCAAGTTCCTCAATATTGTAGCTCTTCTTTCTCATGGTTTCTCTGTTCACTGAAAGTGAATCTGTTTGGTTTTAGAATCCCCAATTGACTCAAATCCCTTTTAATTAATAATATAACTTTGTCTTCTATCTCACAGACTTCAATATTTGAATTATTGCGTTCATTTCTGCTCCAGGTTGTTGTAACTTGAATTGATTGAGAATATCTTCAGATAGATCTTCCTTATACTTTTCCCAGAGAGCCAATGGGTTAGATAGCTCACAGGTGACAATCATCACAGTAAATAAGTCTCTCATTGTCTTTGGAGCCTGTGTGGTAGCTGCCTCTTTCAAAGTTTTGTCCCAATATTCATAATTTTCTATTAGTCGCCATTTCATTTCCATTAACCGTTCTAAGCATTTTTAAGACAGTTGGGCCTCTCACATGGTGCAATAATAATCTTAGAAAGAAACATTCTGGATTTCCTGGGTGAAAAGTATATACCCTGCCAAGAACATCACTACATCTGAATCTTGGAACTGCTGGATGTGGTTCTCCTTGCTTCCTCCTAGAAAATTTTCCTGGTTTGAAGGTAAAATATTTAAATACGTCAGGAGATATAGTGTTTTGGCAAACTCGTCTTTTGTAGAGAGGTTGAAAAACGCCATTAGGGTAGTGTTTTTTGGCTTTTCAGCCAGCTCTCTTGCATTTTCCTCACTGTAATAGACTCTTGACCATTTTCCAAATGTACAGTCAGCTGCTGATCTGAGGGACTTCTGTCATGAATAGGAAAAGAAAGTATTATCCAGACTGCCTCATTACTGGAAATATATCTTCCCATTTTAAAATTTTCAACTTCATTATGATTCTCCAGGCTGAAAACTGCTTGATCAATACCTTTGTTTATATACCTCTAAACATATTTGATCGATTTCACACTGTCGCAAAATTCCACATTGATGTGGGCATTGAATGTTTTGCAAAGGAAGGGACTATACGGAACCACCCATTTGTCGTCTACAATAATATCATTTCCATTTTTTACACAGAGAATGAATATCGTCCATCTTCTGCTGTTATTTTATAGATTGGATATCCATTTGTATCAGTCCGTGTTTCCTTAATTAAGTCCCTTGGATATTTTTTGCTGCAACCTTTGCCTACCATACAGACGCTATTTGGATTAACAGAACCAAATGGTCCATGGATCATATTCTTCTTGATGATTTCAAACAACATTGGATCTGTTTCAGGATTTGGTAATTCTTCACTGACTATAATGTCAATCTCATTGGAACTTATTTTGTCCTTCAGCTAAATTAGCAAACTGGTATGTGGAAGCCTCGCTTTTGCCATTCAATTATATACATATGACATCTCACTTGTGCAAAGAGCTTTCCTTTAGTAATCAGATCTATGAGTTTGTCCACTTTAAGCTTAAATACTCTTGCCACAATATCATGTTTTTCAGTAGCAGATTGTCCAAGAAGATGATTCTCTTGCACTTCTTTCCATGTGAGATTACAGGTAAAGTTAATGAATAAGTCAGGTTTGCCATTATGTCTGACATAGCAGATTGCATCTTGTACTTTATCCTGCATGTACCTAGGACATCCAGTAAAAGAAGAAAGCAGATTCACCATTTGTCCAGCATTATTTGCAGTGCCATCACTTAAAACTGCATCTTTTAGGTGGATTTAGTCCTTTGCTCTGAGCTTTTTCTGATGCAGCTTGATGAACAAAAGTCTCTCTGACTCAATCTTGGCATACATATCAACTAAGAATTGATTGAGAAGCTGCTTAAATCTCAATAGCAAATTGAAATTTTCCTGCCTCACCATTATTCTATAAGCATAAAAATCCTGAGCAGATATTTTCTTGTTATTCCTTGTTCCAGTTTTGGGATCTTTTTGCTTCAAAAGAAAATTATAACCATCAGTTTATTGCCAGAATATCAAAGGGTACTAGTGTAAGGAGTCATAAGCTCTGAGTTTCAGCGATTTTCTTCAGATTTCCATTCTTATATTGTAGAACAATCTCTTTTTTTCAAAGTCTTGTCCTACAATCAAAAGTCCAACTTCATTTGTTGTAGGAGAATTGACTCTTCTTTGATTTTTCACCATTCGGAGTTTTGTCTGCTCTGATGATCAATCTGACTTGTTCATCTGTACTTATTTCCAAGGTCGTCTTGAATTTTCTGATATAGACATTGTTTTGGTGAAGGAATTCTTGGAGATTCAGCACTATGTTTAGTTGTAAATCCTTACACATGTTTGCTCTGGTCCTATGCTTGAACTTTATGGTCCTCAGTGAAGTAGATTTGAAGAAACCTGCTTGGTTCATTCAGCAAAGGATAAATTGAAAAAATTATGTGATAAATTTTGCCTTGGACTCTGAATGTTGACTTCCTCCCTGGCAAAGTTACATCATTAGCTCCAAATGATGTCATAGAAAATCAGTTGTTGTAAGCTCTTATGACTTAAAAATTCAACCTAACTTTTCCATTTCTGTAACAAAGACCATTGGTCTCATCTTTTAACTTTAGTGCTTTGCAATACTTACATTCATTTTTAAAACTTCCGATGGACAACTTCGATAAGTGTCTTCGAAGCCCTGACTCTTCTCATCCTTTCACCATTAGCTTCTATCCTCTTTCTTCTGTCATCTGGATTTCCATAGGCCCTCTTTAATGCGCTATTTTAGCTCTTGCAGCTTTGGATACTCTTCTGGTTTGCGTTTAATTGGGATCTTCATCAACTCTCTGAGACTCAGCACGATGGTCCTGTCGATAATACCCAGGCTTAATGCCTATATCTTCTTCTTCTTCTACACTTGAGTTAGATAACATTTCTTCCGATGGCAAGAAGATATCATAGTGCAAGTTGTTTCAATATGTTAAAGTGATGATTTTATTTGCATTTTCATCATTGATATTTATCAATGATATATTTATCAATGATAGGTTGCTTCCATTAAAAATTTGTATTATGGCATAATAAGCTTCGGCCAATACCTGGATTTCAATGTAGTCGCCTATTTTTGCACAGATCGAAGTGATTGCAAATAGTTTTTGAAGGCGAGTTCAGGGTCACCAGTCTGTATCAAGAAAGAGTAAGAAACGTTCTTTTTTCGATTCTAACAGTTTTGAAGCAAGAGCTCTGAGCGACAGATGATCTGCCTTAATATCAAGTCGCTACAAAGCTTTGGCAAGGCTATGAAATAAACAATTGCCATCCCCAGGTGCGCGTTCATTAACCAAATCAAACTGGTTGCAAAAGGAATGAATTTATGCACAATTTATGTATGGGCAACTGCATAATTAACCATTCCCACGTGGCTGGCACAAGAAGGTTTAATGCAACTCCCACACATCAAGCTGATCCCTGAATCCGGCTTTAACTTTTTGGAAAGGACATCATCTGCGCCTTTGGAAGTGTGCTTCTTTTTAAATTTGGAAAGGTTTTTCAAAACCTTTACTGATTTTCTTGGCCTTATGTTCTTGGGTATAAAGATTTCTTAACCTCTTGAATTTCAATTTATGTCAAATTTACTTCTCTAAGCCGACATTGGTCAATATTAGACTGATGCACTAAAGAGAAGCTTCTGAACAAACAGCAATTGACTTTAAAGTAAACTTATTAATTAGAACAAACTTTAGGCAAACAACTACTAAGTTTCTAATAATTCCTTTATAATATAAAAAAAATAACATTTTGAAGTTCAGAAATAAATATAAGTATCAATTTTTTGTGAACTTTTTGAAACTAAAAGAATTACAAATGGTGAAGTTCAGAAAATTTATTATAATTTTGGCATGGAAATCATTAGAGCAAATTTAGATAGGAAAAAAAAGAGAATCATGATAGGCCGTAGGCCAGAGACTGAAAGTTTGCCAGCTAAGCGCAAGCTCCTTCTCTAAGGAGGAGTGGCTAACTTGCTCCTCTTTTTTCTAATGATAAAATTTCTTTCATGCTTATGGTCATCAAAGACTTTCGGTAACATATGCGTTACCCTCTTTTTGTGGTACCCGCGGGTACCACAGGGTTTTGTGGGCCCAAATGAGTATACGTATTTACTACTGGGGACAAACCCCATTTGCATCCAAAATTCTTTTACAATCTGTGGAGCCGTTTTTGAGATGGGCACGCACAGACATTCGCTTTTATTTATATAGATAAATTCAAAAAGTCAATGGGATAATGTAAACAAACTTTTAATTGTAAGTAGCCTATGCAAGAAATATCCTTGTCTTCTCCAAATACACGGCTTGATTTTGGGTGGGAGGTGATCGATGACCTCAATGGTAGCGATCACTTTTCCTGTAGAGAAATGGCTACATAAAGCATCCCGGAGGGCCAGGAGGACATATACCTTAAAGCCCCCCCACCCCTTTTGTGGAGAAAGCCGTAGAAGCGAGCTCCATGAGTAGAATCGTGGGAACAGTAGTCGGCGAATAACAGTAACTGTCTACCCTTTTGATCTCCCCGCCGCTTAGGTAGTTGGAGCAACCATATATGTTAAGGCAACCACATTAAGCCCTTAAACGACGCTCTAAAGATCCAATTACATACGAGATCCATAAACACGTGGTTATGTCAAAAAAGGCGGTGCTAGTCAAAAGGCACGCCAAGGAGTGTGGCAGTTGAGAGTGTGTCTAATTAGCAAGTCGACTTGGGCACCTCGGTGCCAACCTCTGCACTTCTCACTCTCACCAGATGCGAACTCACCATTCACGCTCCCCTCTGTGGACTCGCCCCTCACCCCTTAGATGTGGCAGTGGTCCGCCTATAAATAAGCCCCAGAAAGAAAGAGAGAGGATTAGAATTCGATAAGAAAGAAGAAGGTTCAGTTCGTGAAGATCGATGCTTCAGCCCGACAAGACGATTTCCGTGAGAAATGATAGGATCAGATTGAGAAAATCGATCCCCCCTCCCCGGGCCGAATTAACATAAGTCGTCAAGTTTTGTATCGGTGCCATACCGAAGAATCCTTTACAGACTTAGAAGAAGTCTGACTGGAGAAAAGTAAACCCGCTCACACTCGAGTGACTCTCACATCTCAAGCTCGGTAAAAGTGAGAGGAGAAGAACCCAGCCCCTACGAGGTTCCGATTTTTAATTACGGTAAAAATCTCACCGAATACTCCAAAATCTAGTTGGACACTCTGCGTTGAAGAATCAGATACCAAGAGGCGTCAAGATTATTCAGAAGAGGACTCTTGTAGTGAAGAGCACTGTAACCCTCTCCGTCTTCTTAACTTAACCAGAGGTACACTTGCAATAAGAAGTTGACTTCGCACTACCTATATTCCGCCATACCACCTCTACGAAATTCAACCATCGGCCACGGCAACCCTCCAAAGAGTGAGATAAGCCCTCCAGCGTCATCCAGCAACCCCTGATCTCTCCTGTCATGTAAGTTAGAAAGAACATTTATATTCATATTGGGATAGTATGAGTTTAGTATGTCTCACGATTTAAGGGAAGTAGAAACCATTGTGCGTGAGCCCCTGTCATAGTTTCTAGTAGACGAGAGTACTTTAATTTAATGATTAACGCTAATCAAAAAGGGTCACGATAAAAATACTAATCGTCAATTGGTGTGTTTACCGGGAGCCTATTTGTTTATTTTTGTCATTGAAGATATTATAATAAGCCTAGTTGCCAACCGGGACAGTCTAGTTTAGCTTAGGGCGAGAATTTCAAATGTGATTACTGTTTGTTTTTCATAGTTAAGTGTCAAATTTAAAATATATGTTTATTTTGGGATAATTCCTGTGTGTTTCCTCTTATCCTTACGTGTTGAAGCGGCTCTTCCATAAAACATTAAAATTAGAACTCTTAGACCAAAGCCTGCTTCATCAAAGAAGTACATCACACCACCCGGTATCCTACGACAAAAGGGGTGTCGGGAGTGGAGTGATCAAAAGAGGCATTGTACTACATTTCCATTCAAATATCATTGTTCTTAACTCCTGCCGCCCTGGAGATCCCCTCGAGGTGCTTTTCCCTGGGGTTGTGGTCCGCATTTCAGGAAATGAATGATTTATCTGTCCCAGTCGAGGAGTTTAGGCCAAGGATGAAGCCATTGAGTTCTTCTCCGGCAGCCTCATCGCCGAGGGTTTAGCTACAATTCCTAAAACGTCTTGCTATTTTGCACGCCGACCACATCCGTGGTAGTCAGCCGAGTGTGAGACGGCGATCAAAATGAAGCGTAATACCTACATGGCTATAAGCTCCGCCCAAATCATCTGATGTGGGTGAAATTCGTCAAAGTAGGGCTAGGTTCTGGTATGTTTTAAAGCACGCCCAGCGCTCTTACTGGTCTGCATGCGCGTCTTCACTTAATGTGAAGACCCCACTTGCAGAGGTGTGGAGGCGAGTCAAAAGGATTCGGTTCAATTTCTTGCAAAACCCCTTCCCGTTCTCCGGGAGAATGGAAGCGCAATCTCCGCCCACGTGTCAGTGCCGGAATCCTCCACGCTTGCTTTCTTTGAATTCTCATGACGGGATACTGCTCAGCCAGCATTCACTGCACGTCGTTATGTCGCTAAAGGGCACCAACTGAACTTTATCTCCAGAGGCGGAGAGCTCTTCAACGACATGCTTACGATGAGTTGCGTTCCGCTCTCTCTTCGTCTGCAGACACCACTCTGGCCCGAACGATATCCCATATGCCATGTTTCGACACCTAGGTGAGCGAGGCCTTGTCTTCCTATTTGATTTGTCCAATAGGATATGGAAAGAGGGTATCCCCTCAGACTACTGGAAAATGACCACCACGTTCACTTTTCGCAAACCGGGGAGGGATCACTGTACCCCGGCCAGTTTCTTATTCTCTCTAACCTCCTGCGTATGCAAGTTGATGGATAAATTGGCAAATGCTAGACTAGATGTTTTCCTGGACAGGGAGGCCACCTAGATATCTTCTGCACAGTACAGCTTCCGCAAGTACCACTCCATGTAGGGTGTTCTGCTCCGACATGTAAATTCCGTCTGGAAGTCCTTCATTCGTAGATAGCACTATATCATGGTGTTTTTCGATCAGGAGAAGGGTCAGGATATCTTATGTTGATACGTTATCCTTGAGACTCTCCACACGATGGGGAAAAGGGGACGCCTCCCAATCTTTATGAGTTTTTGCGAGATGCCTCTCCGGCTCAATGGAGCAGGAATAGGGAGTTCCTTGGAGAAGTGTCTTCAGTGTCACTCTTTGCCCTGGCAAATAACTGTATCATCTCGGTCTTGTTGATAGATGTTCTCGCTACGCTCTACATGGACAACCTTTTGATCTCTTTTGGCCAAATCTGGAGTGTAGACACCAACAGGCATTGAACTCAATCTCTCGCTATGCCGCCATCTATGGCTCATCCTGATTTGGACTTAATCCTAAATGGGATTCGACTAGAAGTGGGGCTTTGTATCGTATCCTTGGTCTTGTTTACGAGAGAATCCTTACATTAGAAGCTCGTATTTGGAAAATTATAATTTCTAGTACCCGCACCATTGACATGCTTCGTTCTGTGACGTTCAGCACCTGGGGCGCTGATAGGGCTACTTCCTTGCTTTTCTACCGATCCTTTGTTCGTTCGAATCTCGACTACGAATGCGCGGGTTATGCATCCGCAGCTGAGCGTGTATTGCGGAAGGTGGACTTGATCCACCACACCGCTCTCCGCCTATCGAACGGTGCTTTCCACAAGTCCCCCAATGACGGCCTATTTTCGATGCTGAAGAGATGATACTCTATCTGCGTCGTGCACAGTGCATTATTAGCCTGTACGCGCTAGCCCAGCACCTCCTTCAGTCGACATCTGTTCTCTCTGCATCGCAACCGATCTCGGCGGTGTCTGTACTGCTAAGAGACGCCTGCCATACCCTAAGCCCTTTATATTTCGGGGCATATAACTCCTTTGAGACCTCGGTGTAGATATCTGGCCGGTGGTGCCTCTAATTCTGTCTAAAACGACACCCAGGTGGGTACAACCTTTGATTATATGTCGCCACGCCAGGGCTCCAAGAGCTTCCTCGGCGCCAGGAGTATTGCGTTCGACCTTTTTAACGCACACTTCGTGTCACGCTGTATCCGTACCATTGCATATGGATGGCTCTAAGTCCTATGAGGGAATTCGTTTCCACGCCATATTCGTTCTACTTGAAAAGGGCAGGGTTCTACCAAGCGATGCGTCTGTCTCCACGGACGTCTTGCTTGCAATACACCGTCCCCGTATGGGGCGCGGCGATTTGCATTCCTGGCCGCCGTGCTGACGCGACTCAACGTCCCGTCCGGCCCCAGCTTAGCCTCTTCTCCTTCTTTCAGACAGCCTGTGTTTCTCCCCTACTTCCTCACTTCCTGTACAATCTCTACCACAACATTCACACGGCAGATGCTATCCTTCTTCTCAGCCAACTCTTCCAAGTCGGGGCTGAGGGGGGAGTGGACAATGTTCTCTAACCCCTGAGCTCCGGTTTGGGATGGTGTATTTTTAACAAGTGCTTCATCCCCCACCCATACCTTCCTCACATCTCCTTTCCTTTTCACTTCACTATCTATCTTTTTACGCCATGCCGATGGGGAGACGCCATGCAGAAGGGCTGCCATCACCGGGCGGGAAGGGTGGCCTAAAATGGTGGCACCTGGCTCTGCCAGCCCCGTATGCACCTCTTGCAGAGCGGGCTACTGCGAGGGGTGATAGGCATCTGCATCTCATGAAAATAATTGGGTATTCATGCCCAATGATGACAAAATCAAAAATATCCCCTTAATTTCCCCTCGTCGACGGTCGGAGCCGCCCTCGGGCAGCTCCACAGAAATAATGGATACCCCACCCCCATTTGTTTTCGCAGGGGAACCTCTCAAACTCTTCGAATGGAGAGGAGTCTTACTCCTCTCCATTGCCTACGGGTGCAGGGGGATACCCCTCACCCCCTTCTTTGGAGTCGTCCTCGGGTGCCTCCATCTGAACACTGGTAGCCCCACCTTTACTTTCCCAGGGGATTGCCAAGAAAGCCAGCAGGCAGACCATAACCAGCCGCTCCCCGTCGAAGAGGATAGGTAGGGCAAACCCTCTTAGGGGGGAGAGAGAGAAGACGGGGCCCATCTCTATCTCAGTCGAGGAGTTTAGGTTAGTAGGGAGGCCGTTGAGTTTTTCTCCGGCAACCTCATCGCCGTGGCCTAACTATAATTCCTAGAAGGTCTGGCAGTTTTGCACACAGACCACTCCCGTGGTGTTCAGCAGAGTGTAAGGCGGCCTTCAAGCAGAAGCGTTATGCCTACATGCGCTATAAGCGCCGCCCGAACGAGTTCACTGCCGGTGAATTTCGTCGGGCTAGGGCGAGGTTCCGATATATTTCTAAGCACACCCGCTGCGTATATTGGCTGGCATACGTGTTTTCCTTAATGGGAAGACCCCTCTAGCAGAGGTGTGAAAGCGAGTAGAAAGGATTCTGGGCAAGTTCTCGCAGGACCCCCTTCCATTTCCCTGGGAGAATAGGACCCCAATCTCGAACCCCGTGTCAGTGGCGCAATTCTTCACGACCGCTTTCTCCGCATTCTCTAGCTGGGATGCTGCTCCGCCAGCATTCAATGCTCGTCGTGATGTCGCGGACGGCCGCCGGCTGGACGATGCCTCCAGAGGCGGAGAGCCCTTCAACGATAGAATTACCCTGAGTGAGTTGCGTTCCGCTCTTGCTTCGTGCACGGACTCCGCCCATAGTCCGGGAGATTTTCTGTACGCCATGCTTCGACACCTGGGTGAGCGAGGCATGGCCTTTCTGTTAGATTTGTTCAACAGGATTTGGGTAGAGGGTCTCCTTCCAGATTCCTAGGTAATCGCTACTGTGCTTGCCTTTCGCATACCGGGGAGAGATCAATCAACCCGGGCCGGTTTCCGCCCAATATCTCTAACGTCTTGCGTGTGGAAGTTGATGGAAAAATTGCTAAATGTTAGATTAGCCTTTTTCTGGACAGCAGAGGCCATCTTTCTTCTACACAGTGCGGTTTCCGCAAGTTCTACTCCACGTCGGATGCTCTGCTCCAACTGGAAAATTCCGTCTGCGAGGCCTTCCTTCGTAGACAGCACTACGCCACGGTGTTTTTCGATCTGCAGAAGGCCTATGATACCGCATGGCGATATGGTAACAAGGATACTCTTCACACAATGGGGGCGAGGGGACGCCTCCAAATAATTAGACCTGAATTTTTGCGAGATCGTCGATTCAGCGTACGGGTGGGGGGGGGGAGTCCTCTCAGGCCCAATGGAACAGGAAGAGGGTGTCCCGCAGGGAAGTGTACTCAGTGTCGCCCTCTTTACCCTGAGCATCAACGGTATCACCTCGGTGCTGCCGAAAGATGTTCTCGCTACGCTCAATGTGGCGACCTTTCGATCTCTTTTGGCGCGGCCCAGATGCCAACTCTGGAGCGTCGACTCCGACAGGCATTAAACCGCGTCTCTCGCTATGCTTAAGCGCACAGGTTTCGGTTTTCTTTGGCCAAGACTAAGGTGGTACACTTCTGCCGCCATACACGGCTCCACCCTGACCCAGACTTGTTTCTCAATGGGGTATGCCTGGAACTCGTAGATTCGCACCGTTTCCTTTGCCTTGTATTTGACCGACACCTCACCTGGGGGGGGCAGATATTCGCAACCTTAGGGTCTCTTGTACCCGCGCCATGGATATTCTTCGTTCCGTGACGTTCAGTGCTTGGGGCGCTATAGGGCTACTGCCTTACCTTTTATCGATCCTTTGTTCGTTCGAAGCTCGAGTACGGATGGGAGTTTTATGCATCCGCAGGTGAGCGTGTATTGCGGAAGGTGGACTCGATCCACCACACCAGCCTTCGCCTGGCGATCGGTGCCTTCCGCACTTTCCCCATTGAGGGCCTATTTATCGATGCTGGATAGATGCCACTCGCTCTACGCCGTGCACAGTGCATTAACCGTCTATATTCGCGAGTCCGGCACTTCCCTCAGTTGCCAACAGCTCTCATTGCATCCGCAGCTGATTTCCACGGTGCCTATGCTGCCAAGAGACTCTAGTCATACCCTAAGCCCTTTTGGTTTAGGGTTAGGAAACTCCTTCGAGAGCTAAGTATAGCTCTCGGGCCGGTGGTGCCCTTGGTTCTGCCCAGGACGCCACCCTGGAGGGTACCACCTTTGGCTATTTGTTGCTACTCCTCTGCTACAAAAGCTTCTACAGCGCCGGGAATATTACGTTCGACCTTTTTGGAGCACACCTCGTGTCACGCTGGAAGCGTGCCAGTGTATATGGATGGCTCCAAGTCCCAAGAGGGGGTCAGCTTTCACGCCGTATTCCCTCTGTTTGAAGTTAGCGGGAATCTGCCAGGCGCTGCGTCTGTCTTCACGACCGAACTGGTGGCAATACACCACTCAGTACGGGAGATTACGCGACGCATCCAGTTCGGAGACCGGATTGTGATTTATAACGACTCACAAAGCGCCCTGAGTGCTCTCAGAGCATTGGAATCTCCGCATCACCTGGTTTGCGATATCCGTGACGCCACGGTTTTGGCAAACCGACTACATGACAGGAATACGGGTTGCTTGTCTAAGAAGATGGGAGACGGTCGAGGGTAACTTAAAGGTTCTTGCCTTTGCGCCGTGACTGTTCCCATGGACCTACCCCCAATGCCGCGAAAGCTTCAGGTTTCTTTTTGTCGTCTCAGAGTTGGAAACACTCGTGGGACGCACCTCCATTTGATGGAGCGCTCGCTTGCACCCTACTGTGAAGTCTGCGTTGTCTCCACAGACTGTTTGGCACATTCTTGTTGAATGTCCCAGTCTGGGTGATATTCGCGCACGTTACCTGTCATGGTACAGGGATGGGCTGGATCGTTACCGCCTGTCCCTTTTACCCGGGACGAGTTCGTGCACATTGACTGGTGAGCTTATAGACTTTGGGAGGGAGGCCAGCTTTCTCCCGTTTATTTAACTAGTTGTTTTTTTGTTATTTTTGTAGGTCGCAGGTTCCTGCGCCGGAGGGAGGTGGACCTTCACCCGACGCTGTAGCTTTCCCTCTGCCTCTTGCCTTCCTCTTTTTATTTTTTTGTCTTTTTTTGTTTTTTTTCATGTTGCTATTTCAAAGTAGCCTAGTACTAGCCACTGGTGAGTACGGCGACTTATGCCCAAGTAGGCAGTCGCCAGATGAGATCTTAATTTTTTTTTTAAATAATGCACTATACCGCTCCGTACGGGAGATAACGCGTCGTGCCCAGTTCGGATAATGGATTGATATATATATATATATATATATATATATATATATATATATATATATATATATATATATATATATATATATATTTCGGCTCACAATGGGTCTTGAGTTCTCTGGTAGAATTGGATTCTCCACAGCACCTAGTTAGCGGTATCCGTGACTCCACAATTGCTCGAGTGTGTGGATTTCAAGATTATATTCTGCTGGGTTCCTTGGACATTTGGGAATTGCGGGGAATGAGTGCGCCGATAAGGGCGCTAAAGAGTCCGCAGGATTGGGCGAACAGAGCAGCGTTTAGCCCTCCCTCACAGGGACTACTTGGCACGAATCAGGGCTGCCCTCTTGGCTACTTGACAATAAAGATGGGATACGGCCGATGGAAACTTAAATTTGCATGATATTGCATTGCTATTGTTCCCATGGACTTACCTTCCCCCCCTACCAATGACATGACGGTTTCAGGTCGCTTTCTGTCTTCTTCGAGCTGGGTGCCATTTGATGGAGGGCTCCTTTCCACTTTACTGCGACGACTACGTTGTCTCTCAGACTGTTCGGCACATTCTTGTTGAATGTCCCAGTCTAGGTGATCTTCGCGCACGTTACCTGTCCCGGTACCCATACGAGCTGGGTCTGTACTCCTTGTCCCTTGTACTCGAGACGAGATTTTGTCCACAGACTTGTGAACAATGACATACTGGAGGAGGCTCTCCACTATTTTATTTGAGTTTCTTTGTTTTAGGTCGTATGTTCCTGCGCCAGGAGAGTGCTTCCTTATTCTGTTTTTTTTTTGCTTTGTCTTTTGTCTGGTGTTTTTTTTCCTTTGTTTACTTTAGTTGGTGTATTTTTAAAGTAGCCTAGCACTAGGCTGAATTTTTAATTACGGCGACTTATGTCCTTAAAGGCATTCGCCAGATGATCGCGTTAAAAGAAATCTTGTAAGCGCGGTCCTAGTGTAACCCTTTGTCGCCAACGGCTCTGATTTCGTCCCAGCCAAACTTGAGCCTATGCCTCCAAGAGGGAGCTGTTTGGTTAAAGCAACTCGTTTGAAAGCTCGATGCAGCTCTCTATCCGGTGACTTATCGTTGTCTGACCATGACGCCACATTTGAACATTTAACGACACCTCTCTGCTTTAAAAACTTGTATAGCTTATGGAGTAGTGCGTTCGCAATTCTCTGAAAACATGTCTTGTCACCTGTAAACCTGCTAGTGTACACGGATGGCTCCAAATCCGTAGAGAGGATCAGATTGCACACACACTCCTCCCAGTGTTTTTAGAGAGTGGCGCTCTTCCGAGCACTGCGTCTGTCTTCACGCCGATGTGGTTTTAAATTTACATTAAACCGTTCCGTACGAAAGGTTTAGCGTCGCGCCCGGCTTGGAGACTTTTATGCATTGAAATCTTCGCCTTACCTGGTTCGAAGTATCCGTGGCGTCACGGCTGCTGGAAGCCGGGAAGGTGTTAAGTTTATCATATGCTGGTTTCCTGGACATGTAGGGATTACGTGAAACTTTCGCGTATATGATGGTACTAAACAGTGTTTGGCTCTTCCCTACTCGGACTACATGGAAGGAATCAGATCAATCTTTCGGGCTGCATTACACAGAAGATAAAAGACGGCTTGCTATTGCACTCATATTTTCCTCGTGGACATACCAAGAATGTCTCAACGGTTTCAGTTAAGTTTTATCATCTCCGAAGTGGACACACTCGCGGAATGCAATTCCATTTGATGGAGCATTCATGGGAGCCTTATTTTGACGAGTGCTTTGTCCCCAAGACTGTCTGGCACAGTCTTGGAGTATGTTCCTTTCTCGGTGAGTTTCCCAGTGCCTGGGCGAGCGTGGTTGCTACCGATTTTCCCCTGTACTTAGAATGGATTTGCGCACACCTGACTGTGGAATTCTACACTTTGTGGATGAGACGGACCTTCTCCAGATTATTTAGTAGTTTAGGTGTTGGGTGCCAGGTCTGTATCTGCTTGGCCCTTCAGGCACCATATCAAGCTTTTCTCTTTTTAGTCTATTTTTGTTTTGTGTCGGGTTTTGGCTTGCTTTTTTTTCTTTTTATAGTTTTGTTTACTATAATTAATATAGCATACGAATAGGATAGCATTTAATTTCCTCCCCTATGCCCTTGATGGCAGGCGCCACTTGATCTCCTACAACTAAAAAACAAGCTTTAGATTCTTAGTTTAAAAAAAAAACCACTCTAAAGATACGAGTGTCCTTTACTGTCTCACGCCAGAAAAGACCTTAGAAAGACAACAAAAAATGGCCTTGACGAGGTTCACTGAGCTTATCCCTCACCTCCATCTCGGTTCCGAATTTATTTTAGTGAATGCTTTTATTTTAATTTGGATCCCAGGCTCTTATTCGTTCTGGTGAGTTGGTGTTTGTGCCGTCGCTAAGCCTGTCAAGGATTCTTTGAGGACCATTAATTATGGTCCTCGTGCTTGATTAGCTCTTAAGAGTTGATGTAAAGATCATGCTGTAAAGGATCATTCATATGTATGATTTAAGGGAATTCTAGTGTTTCTCAATGCTAGAAATTGATGACCATCCTGAAGTGGTTTACTACCTAGGGAGGACTTCGCACGTTGTGTGTGAGTGGTAATTTTTTTAATGTAGTCGAGTAATAGGCTAAAGATTAATATTACGGCTACTTATGATCTTAAGAGCATTCGTCAGATGGCGCCATTAAATAAGGAAACAAAATTAATATGGAGCAAATGATGAATGTTTTTTTTTGGGGGGGTGTCTAATTGTATGCTGTTTTCTTGGGAACCTTGTTCAGAACTTCATACCACAACTTTTGGCGGTGTCGGATGGTAGGTATCACCTTTCAGCACTCGCATCCTGGACGAGCCCCCTACTTCCCCCATCCACGATGAGATAATGAAATGATATAAAAATATGAATGACATCACCGGTAGCCCTAAGGTACTATGGGTCGGTTTCCGTTAGGGATGAAAGGGTCCTGGAGAACTTCGTGACCGAGGAGGGGAAGGGCACCCGTTCCACGCCAGGGGTATGTGGGTATAAGGGTTCCATAAGGGACACTAGTACTCCATTGACAGGGCTCCAGAACAGAAAAGAGTGGTTATGTTGTGTTATGAAACCTGGCAGTGAAATGATGGCGGTGTTATGATTAGATCTAAGCATGATGGTGATTACCTCCACGGGAAAGGGGCTATCAGCGTATCCACCCAATGATCGGTCAGTTCATGATGCCACTAAAAGTTTAGCCTCCTCGCTGAGATTGAACCCTTGCCTTGACGTCAGAAATTCAACGTCGTATCCACTAGGCTATGAACAGGTTCACTCGAGCAATGTTCTTTGAAATAAGGAAGGCTTCTGATGCAACCTGGTGGATTAGCATCTTGCAGCAGTAGCACAGGGTGTCCATAAAGTCTGGAGACAAAGGAAAAATGTATATTTTCAATAAAAAAATGAACTACAATTTATTTAATTCAAATATTAATAAATAACATCTTGAGTGTGATTTTCACCATTTGTCATGCAAAGATCGATGCGCTTGGCGAGATTCACCCAATGAATCCGATGCATTTCCAAATTTCTTTCAATTTTATTACATTCGTTTATGCGTTCCCTCAGCCCCTATCTTTATTTCACTGTACAACTTTCTGATTTAGTAAACCCCAGAAAAAGAAGTCGAATGAGGGAACTAACGTCTGGAGAAAGAGGAGACCATTGACTACACCTTTTTCTTTACTACAGAAAAAGAAGTGAAGCGGGTGTGAGGACTGGTAAATGAGGAGACTGGTCTTGTATTTCCTGTGTCCAGACTTTAGCGACACTGTATATCTAGAAGGAAAGTCCTTTAAATAGTTTTATCCATTGACCCATCTATTTGAGGTATAGGGAGGAGGGTGGAGGCTAAGTTCCTCTCACTAAAAGTAAGGTAACTGAAGGTTAAGAGGTGATCACTCATCCCCATCTCTTTATTTTATAACTCTTAATACACTCAAGTGGCAAAGGATAGCAGTAGGTAAAGGTACTGGTGGGCAGCGTCACCGTACCGCGACGTTAAAAAAATTCACAGATCTGTATCCATTGGGATTTGATGGCTTGTGGCAAGGCGACATGAATTATAGGATTTCGAATGGGGCATAATAGTGGGTGGCAGACGGACGGGACATCCTATTTCTGAAATTGTGGGGACTTCCAACATCCCTCGATTTACAGTAGCGCGTATATACCGAGAATACATCACGGTAGACATTGTAGCCCACCATGGACAGTGCATACACAACTATGGGTACTTAATGACCATGCCTCTGGTTTCTGGTTAGAATTGTCCAGGGTAACTGTAAAAGAACGATGTTCTCTCGGCCCAAAACAGAAATAAAGTAAGGTCCAACAGGAAGGTGCTCAGATATATGCCAGGGTATAATGACACAAGGAATGCTTCCTTAAATGTATTAAGTAAATATAGTGCACAAATATGACACAGGAATAAACCACTAACCAGAACACGTCGTTACAAAATAAGCACTGCTACTCTGGACAATCAGTACAGGAATATACCAGTGTCTTGCATCCCTTTTAAGTAACTGTAGGTCTCGATGACGAGAACCAAAGAATGAGCGCAAGATCAAAAGAAATACTTCAAATACCTGTCACGGAATTAGTGAGGCAATACACAAATGGTGGTTATCCTGGAAACAGGGGGAGAGAAGTAACAAGCCCAGATATATCCGACTTCCCGGTGAGAGCGACAGAGACGGGTGTGTTGGGAGCTAGCAACAAGTACAGCCCTAGAGCTAATGGCGACCAGTACTGGCAGGAGTCTGGTTAGGCTGTGCAGGTAACAGCAGATCCTCTCTGTACAAACTCCTGATCCGCTCTGAGTTTCTTCGCGTCAGGGGGTCCTATTTATAACCTTTGCCAGGAGTGAGTACGTGACTAGCTGCATGACGGCCTTCAACTCGCCACCCCGTGCTGCCCAGCCACTACGATTTCATTTTCCATTGCGTCATTAGCTACGTAGTGGTTTACTCTTACAGTAACATACAAGCGGCAACGGCTCAAATCTCATTCATCTTAAATGCAGGATATACTAGATGCATATCCATCAAGTCACTGCAGCGTCTTTCACCTTGCTTGTGATATAAGAGAAGAAGAACCATCAAAGAACCCTTTTTAACACAAACTCACTGGACACAGTGCCAAACCTGGGCTCGTGACTTCGCTTATTTGACGCTGGAGGACTGGCAACTTGTAGCCTGCTCTGACTAGTCACGGTTCAAGTTGTTTCGGTATGATGGTAGGGTTCTGGTGTTGCTTAGGTGCCATGAGGCCATGGATCCCAGTTATCAATAAGGCACCTTAACAACTGATCGTGGTCCCATACTGGTGTGGGTTGTATTTAAATGGTATGAGTTGGGTCTGCTGGTCCGCTTAAACAATTCATTGACCGATAACCGCTAAGTTTCATTGCTTGGTGACCATTTGCATGGACTTCATGTGCCCCAACCACGACGGGATGTCCTCGCAAGATAATACACTGTGCAATCGGGTTCAAGGTTCCTGGAAGTGGCTCCAAGAGCATTCTTGAGATTTCCAACGAATGGTGTATCCACTATTTACCCGAAATTAACCCAAACAAGCGTTTATGGAACGTGGTGGTCACTGGCCATATCTACTCGTAGTCTAGATCCGGCACCTACAAATATCAGGGTACTGTGGACTACTATCATGACTGCTTAAGTCGACATCTCTCTAGCCGTCTTCCGTCCACTTGTGGAGTCAATGCCACGTAAAGTTGCTGAAATTCGCCGAGTTAGAAAGGGGTCTTACACAATACTAGGTAGTTATCCATTGACCGTCACTTCAGTGTCTTGAATTTGTTGCGGAGAACTAAATTTCTTGGGTGTAACTCTCTATTCCAAATTTCTACATTATCCCCATTTGTGCAACCCAAAACTCTTGACGTTTTGAAAGTTCTATCTTATATGTCATACCCAACGGGAAATGTAGATATCATATACCCCTCTTGTCCAATCTCTGTTAAATTATACATAGTCTATCGATAAGTCTACATGGATGCACCCTCGATCAAAGGCGTGGCAGCTACTGGATTATGTGCTAACCAGACAGCGTGTGATGAGAGGGGCGGATTGCAGCACAGATTAACAGCTGGTGCGCCACAAGCTGAAACTCAGAGTTAAGCCCCGTGCGCACGCAAATGCTTTCCCTGTTAAAATAAACATGTTTAAACTCAACGACAGTGCGAAGTGCTGTGAAGAATTCAGAAATGCGCTACAAGACTGTTTCGACATAATTTCCCTAACGCACCCGCCCCAATCACAACAGAGTTCCTGACGGAGAGATGGAGCGAAGTCGCTGCTGCACTCTTCGAAGGGGTGAGAAATACTCTTGGAATGGTTAAAAAGAAACACTGATACTGGTTTGACGAGCAGACGGTTGACTTCAGACAACTCCTGGACGACAGGAATGAAGCGCATAGGAGGCTGTTGATGAACCCCTGTGCCGCGAACTGCGCTGGATACACCGAGCTGCAACGAGAACTCAGAACCATGGAGAAAAACTGGTGGAGCAAGCTTGTGAAAAAAATCCAGGGGTACGCGGACACCGGTAATCAGCAGCAGTTATACACGGCGTTGAAGGCCGCCTATGTAGCGCGGAGGGGCGCACGGTGTCCTGTGAGGAGCGCGGAGGGGCGCACGGTGTCCTGTGAGAAGCGTGGAGGGGCGCACGGTGTCCTGTGAGTAGCGCAGAGGACTCTCTTCTGATAACCCAAGGATCGTCTATCGTTGGACGCTGGGTAGAACACTACCGTAATCAACTGAACAGGCAAACTTACATAGTGGCAGCTGTTGGCGGATTTGCCTGAATTGCCCGTTCTGCGAGAACTAGATCTGCCGCCTTCGGAGGGGGAAGTAAGGGTTGCCATCAGCAGTTGAAACACGGGAGGGCTGCCGGACCTGGTGGGGTGCCTGGTGATCTGCTTAAGTGTGTAAGTAAGGTGATGGTTCCCTGCATGCTCTCGTTTGTCGATCTTGCGTAGTCCTCCGGGCACGTTCCGAAGCAATGGAAAGATGCCTACATCATCAGCATCTACAAGAATAAAGGGAAAGGATCCGTGTGTAATAACTGTCGTCGTGGCATCTATTTGCCCTCAGCGGGTGGCAAGATCATGATAAGAATAATTCTTATAACTCTGATCAACAGCATAGAGGGGATATGCTTCCGGAGTGCAAGTGCGGTTTCAGAAAGAACCAGAACACGGTAGACATTGTCTTTGTGGCCCGCCAGCTACAGGAAACGTCTATAGAGCAGCATCGTGTCCTATCCATGGTCTTCGTGGATTTAACCAAGACATTTTACATAGTGAATCGTCCCTTACTTTGGGAGGTGTTGCGAAAATTTGGGATGCCTACCCAAGCTCCTTGCTATGATTAAAGACCTGCATGAAGGAGCTTATGGCTCGTGTGATCAATGGAGGAATCAGGTCTGACCCCTTCGAAGTTTCTACCGGAGTGAGGCAGGCGTGTTTCATTGCACCTATAATCTTTAACTTGTTTATGGCTGCTGTATTTAGTGCTGCCAAACTCAGCATGAACCCGGATGATGGAGTACTGCTGAACTATCGCTTGTTTAATATAAGCAGATTGCGAGCGGCCACGAAGACATCGCAGGACAGGGGCGTTGGGCTGCAATATGCCGCATCGCTACTCTCCAGAGAAACATCAATGTAGTTGAGAGAGCGAGCATACACTAGGGCAGGTTTGACTATAAACATCAATAAGACTGAGAGGCTCACATTGGTCACGAATAAAGAAAAACTCGCTACCTTTTACGTGAACGGCATAGCACTGAAGAATGTTGACAGTTTCACATATCTTGGATCAGTGCTAAATGCTGATGGGAACATCAGTGACGATGTGCAGAAGAGAATCTGTCTCACCTCGACGGCTTTTGGGAGGCTTACGAGAAGTGTCTCAGAACAGAAACCTACGTGTGGGTGCAAAGCTGGCGGTATACAGAGTCGTATGTCTCTCGATTTTACTGTACTCATCTGAATGCTGGGTTGCCTACCGTAGGCATCTGAAGAGCCTTGAAAGATTCCACATTCAGTGTCTGCAGCGCATCCTGGGGATCAGATGGTAGTACCGCGTGCCACATGTGGAAATTCGTAGAAGAGCAGGGATCGAGCCACTTGAAACAATCCTTGCCGGCAGACAATTGCTCTGGGTCGGAAATGTGAGAAGAATGCCCGAGAAAAGGCTCCCACGACGCATATACTATGGATAACTCGCGGTGGGTCAGAGGTTTCCGGGCGGCCAGAGGAGGTACCATAAGAATTTACCTGAACACGCGTGTCTTCGAGCGGCGGTCCGGAGACAGATCTTCCGGAAAGAGGGGGGGGGGGTGCTTGTGCCGCGAGTCTGGCCACACATCAACGGAACTTCGATCTGGACACTAAGGAACAACGAGCCTGTCCGCACCAGCATCGGGCTCAAGCTGAACGACATGTTTGCACTACCTGTGGACATATATGCGGTTCGCGCTTCGGACTTGTCAGTCACCTGCACACCTACCAACTGCACCAACCTGGGGAGTGACGTTATCGTCGACAACGACGGACAGCTTTAAGCAAGTAAGTAAGCAGGATGGTGTAGCAAGGGGTAAAGCCTCTGCTTACAACTGAAACATAGAAGAATGACACGCCATCCTGGCACCAATGTCTTCCCTACAAAATGGTATCAGGTGTAGCTTGGGCTGGTTTTCCGCAGCGGAAATCTAGACGATTGCGGGTCACAGAATATCTGCGCCTATATATTTGTGACACACTTTTAATTTATTGTCACTTTCTTTATAGATCTCTCCTTACATATTTCTTTGGGAGTTTCTTTCCTAGGGTTTCGTTTAAATTTCATTTGAATCTGTATTGATTTTAAGGTTTAGAACCCATTGAATTTGGGGGGGGCTATCCAGCAGCGCATTTCGCAAATCATATGTTGTCAAAATGGGGAAAGTGGCGTTCTGCCACTTTCTTATTATATACTATAGTTGTAATTTCGTTATATCTTCCGCATACAAGAGACGGTAATTATATACGTGCTCCCTTTCGGACCCTACTGCCGTCCCCTTTTACAGCCTTAGTCCATTCCCAAACCTCTATAACGCATAATTGGTGACCATATCAGAACGGGTGACCACATCTCCCGTCTAGATGACCCTGCTGCATTGCTAGCTCTGGTCAAAGATCAACTTTTTCTTATTTTCATAGGTTTCTGTACATTTCTGCCATCTATCCCGGATCGAGGCTGAGGGGGGATGGGACAATGTTCCGTAGCCCCTGATCTCCGGTTTAGGATGGTGGGTTTTTAACAACCTGCTACATCCCCAACCATACCTTCCTCACACCCCCTTTACTTCTCACTTCACTCTATACTGAATCCGCCGCTACGCAAGGTCCTCCTTAAACGTCTCGGGTCTCCTAGGAAGTACAAGGAGGAGAGGGATCTCCTTCTCCGGCCGGTGCCCCTGCGACCGCCAGGGCCTTCTTCATGTTAGAGAAGGAGCTTGCTGAAGCCGGTCCATCTGGCCTGGGGGCTCCTGCCGGCGGAGGGGAAAAGCGGGTTAATTCCCAGCCCTCCAATCCTAAGAAGAAAAGAAACCAAAAAAAGAAAAGAGAGACTCGGGCTCTTCTCCATCCGCGGA
The DNA here is from genome assembly GCA_963969495.1 of Ceratothoa steindachneri. Classification (NCBI taxonomy): domain Eukaryota; kingdom Metazoa; phylum Arthropoda; class Malacostraca; order Isopoda; family Cymothoidae; genus Ceratothoa; species Ceratothoa steindachneri. Next base: position 82,740,132 of record OZ018318.1, read on the forward strand.
TGATGCGTGAGGGATAGGTATGCTGCTTCGGTAAGCGACCAAGCCAAGATCAGCACTTCCGGCCCCACTGCCCCCCCGGGTGTGGAGTCCCTGACAAAGACCAAAAGTACAAGTGCACCGAGCGGAGCCTCGATTACGTCGGGGCCCCTCATTCAGAGACTACCGGGCGTTTTCGAGCCGCTGGCTTTAAACGAGTCCTGGTTATTCGCTCCACTGATGACAGCATGTTGGCTAAGGGCAACATGATGCATCAAGGGAAAGTTTTAGCTAGTGTGATTGGTAGAGAGCCGAAGGTGACCCGATTCTCGGGTCATGATTAGTGCCATTAGGAAATTTAATGTCACGCCCGTGAGTGTAATGCCGCACTATACCATGAACTTCGTGAAGGTAGTAGTCTATGCGAGGTAACTCGTGGACTACTCCATAGACGACATCACATTAGAGCTGGCGACCATGGGGCAGTCAAAGTCGAACGTGTGATGAGAAAGTAGGGAGGGGCTTCGAGACCCACCCCTACACTATGCGTTACGTTCGACTGTGACAAACTCCCTGAGTCGGTGCTTGCCGGTTTGTATCGCTACCGCGTGAAGGCATTCGTGCCACTGCTACGGAGGTGCTATTACTGCCATACTAATCGCACCTGTCAACGTGCAAAGTCGGGATTACCCGAAATCTGTGTAAGTTGCTCCAAGGCTGCACACGAAGGGGTCCAAATGGTGTGTGGCCAAGTGTGCGAAGAGCCGCACCCCGCTTCTTCGAAGCAATGTGGTGCGTATCTCTTTAATAACGAAATCCTGTCCGTTCAGGCTCAGGATCTTCTCTCCTTTCGCGAGGATAAGGATTTGGTCCTGGCGTGCCCGACGTGCCCGGCGTGCCCGGGACGTCTTATGCTTCAATGTTGAAAAAGACCTTCTCTGCTCCAGGCCTTCGAATACGGTAGTTTCCGCGCCCATTCGGAACCTTTCTGCGGGTTCTACCCACCTTGGGCGTTTCCCAGGTAAAGCTGGTGTCAAAAAGGGTCCACACTCAGCCCCGGCAAAAAACAGGGCTGTCCCCCTTACCCCAGCGTGACCGTTTCCCGTAAGGCGAAACGGCCACGCGCCTCCACCGAGTCGTTAGACTCACAGGAGACAACACTCCTGAAATTGGTGGCCAAACCACCTTCCGGGTTTCCTAATGCTGCCGCCCCGAAAGGATTACAGCACTAAAGGAGCTTTGGTTCCTTCGCACACGACAAGTGGTCGGATGGTTGGCTCGGAGACAGTGGATTCTCGAAAAGAGTGCCCCCTACTTCCGAAGCCGCCCGGCCCGCCTAAGGTTTCGAGGCAGAGGGAGGAAAAGCCTAGCATGGCGAGCCCAACCTCTCCAAATAAATCATCGAAGGCGACAGCGCCTTCAGCGCATTGCCCGGCCAAGAGCGCGCGGAGTTCTTCCTCCGGGAAGCGTACGGCCATTCCCGTGAGGGTCTTCTTTTCGAAGAGGGCCCCCGCATCTCCTGCGAGCTAGGCTTGGAGGTAATATTTATTCAATGGAATTACCGCGGACTCCGGGTCACTGGGAGGAGCTGCGGAGGCTCGTCTCCTCCCATTCCCTGTTAGCTATCTTTCTGCAGGAGACAATGCTGGGCACATGCCCCCTGCCCACCCTCCCAAAGAATAAGGGTTTTGCGACCCCACCACCACGGGATGGGGTCTGGGCGAGAGGATGTGCGAATTACACCTGGCATGATGTATCTCTTCTTCTCTTCGCTTTAGATACCTTCTTTCAGGTAGTAGCTGTGAAGCTGCACCTTGATATGAGGTATAGTGTTATGCCCGCGTACATTCAATCGTCAGCCGACTTCGACGCGGGTGTCTTCAGCCCGGTCATGGCAAGGTTGCTGAGGCCCTTTCTCTTGCTCGGAGATCTAAACAGTAGACACCCTCTTTAGGGAGACTACTCTATTAATCCCCGAAGTCAAGTCCTTGCTGACCTGATCGACGAGCTTGAGATGGGTGACCTAAATGTGGAGGAGTTTATGCATCACAGACCGAAAACCGCTTCATTTTCCTGCCTCGATCTATCTTTGTGCTCTCCGCATGCACAGCCTGAATTTGATTTGGGGGGGGGGATTCGATGACCTCCATGGTAGTGGTCACTTTCCAATTCAAATATCAATTTCTGAGCCGCTGCCGCCCAAGAAACCACCCTGATGGCGCTTAGCGCGCGCGCGGTGGTCTGCATTTCAGGAAATGATAGAATTCTCTATCTCAGTCGAGGAGTTTAGGTCGGTAGATGACGCCGTTGAGTTCTCCTCTTAGAACCTCATCGCCGCGGGCCTAACTACTATTCCGAGAAGGTCTGGCCGTTTTTCACACCGACCACTCCCGTGGTGGTCATCCGATTGTGAAACGGCCCTCAAGCAAAAGCGTTATGCCTACATGCGCTATAATTACCACCCGAATGATTTTACTGTCGGTGAATTTAGTCGGGCTAGGGATAGGGCTAGAGTTAGGTTCGAGTATATTTCGAAGTACGCTCACCGCTCTTCTTGGCGGGCATACGTCTCATCACTTAACGGGAAAGACCCCCCCCTCCCCTAGCAGAAGTGTGGAAGTGGGTCAAAAGGATTCTAGGCAAGTTCTCACAGGACCACCCTCCCGTTCTCCAGGAGAATGGGACTGCAATCTCAGACCTCGCGTCCGTGGCGGAATCCTTCGCGACCGCTTTCTCCGCAATCTCTAGCCGGGATGCTGCTCCGCCAGCATTCATTGCACGTCGTGATGTCGAGGAAGGGCGCTGGCTGGACTTTACCTCCAGAGGCGGAGAACCATTCAACGACATGTTTACTGTGAGTGAGTTGCGTTCCGCTCTTGCTTCGTGCGCGGACACCGCCCATGGTGCGGAGGATATTCCGTACGCTATGCTTCGACACCTGGGTGAGCGAAGCATGGCCTTTCTGTTAGATTTTTTCAACGTGATCTACGTGGAGGGTCTCCTCCAGGATTCCTGGCGAATCGCTACTTTGCTCACCTCTTGCATACCGGGGAGAAATCACTCTACTCCGGCCGGTTTCCGCCAAATCTCTATAACGTCTGGCGTGTGCAAGTTGATGGGGAAATTGCTAAATGTTAGATTAGCCTTTTTCCTGGACAGCGGAGGCCATCTGTCTTCTGCACAATGCGGTTTCCGCAAGTTCACCTCCACGTCGGATGCTCTGCTCCGACTGGGAAATGCCGTCTGCAAGGCCTTCCTTCGATTTGGAGAAGGCCTATGATACTGCATGGCGATACGGTATCATGGAGACTCTCCACACGATGGGAGCGATGGGACGCCTCCCAGTCTTTATATCTGAATTTTTGCGAGATCGTCGATTACGCGTACGGGTGGGGGGAGCCCTCTCCGGCCCAATGGAGCAGGAAGAGGATGTCCCGCAGGGAAGTGTCCTCAGTACCACACTCTTTGCAGTGAGCGTCAACGGCATCACCTCGGTTCTGCCGCAAGATGTTTTCGCTACGCTATACGTCAACGACCTTTCAATCCCTTTTGGCACGATATAGAAGCCAACTCTGGAGCGTCGAATCCAACAGGCATTGAACCGCGTCTCTCGCTAAGCCGAAGCGCATAGGTTTTACTTGGCTAAGACTAAGGTGGCGCACTTATGCCGTCATCCACGGCTCCACCCTGACCCAGACTTTTTTCTCAATGGGGTACGCCTGGAAGTAGTTGATTTGCTTCCGATTCCTTGGTCTTGTATTTGACCGACACCTCACCTGGGACGCACATATTGGCAGGCTTAGGGTCTCCTGTACCCGCGCCATGGATATTCTTCGTTCCATCTATAAAGTTCAGCGCTTAGGGCGTTTATAGGGCTACTGTTTTACTTTTTATCGATCCTTTGTTCGTCGAAGCTCGACTATAGATGCGAGTTTTATTAATCCGCAGCAGACGTGTATTGCGGAAGGTGGATTCGATCCACCACACCTTCCTCCGCCTGGCGACCGGTTCCTTCGGCACATCACCCATTGAGAGTCTTCTTGTCGATGCTGGGGAGCTGCCACTCGCATTACGCCGTGCACAGTGCATTATTCGCCTGTACGCGCGAGCCCGGTGCCTCCCCCAGTCGCTTAACAGATCTAACTGCATCCGCAGCTGATTTCTACGGTGCCTATGCTGCCGAGAGACGCCAGTCATACCCTAGGCCCTTTGGGTTTAGGGCTAGCAAACTCCTACGAGAACTAGGTATAGCTCTTGGGCCGATAGCGCCCCTGATTTTGCCCAAGACTCTACCCTGGAGGGGTCTTTCCCGTTAAGTGATGAGACGTATGCCCGCCAAGAAGAGCGGTGAGCGTACTTCGAAATATACTCGAACCTAACTCTAGCCCTAGCCCTAGCCCTAGCCCGACTAAATTCACCGACAGTAAAATCATTCGGGTGGTAATTATAGCGCATGTAGGCATAACGCTTTTGCTTGAGGGCCGTCTCACAATCGGATGACCACCACGGGAGTGGTCGGTGTGAAAAACGGCCAGACCTTCTCGGAATAGTAGTTAGGCCCGCGGCGATGAGGTTCTAAGAGGAGAACTCAACGGCGTCATCTACCGACCTAAACTCCTCGACTGAGATAGAGAATTCTATCATTTCCTGAAATGCAGACCACCGCGCGCGCGCTAAGCGCCATCAGGGTGGTTTCTTGGGCGGCAGCGGCTCAGAAATTGATATTTGAATTGGAAAGTGACCACTACCATGGAGGTCATCGACCCCCCCCCCCTCCCCCCCCAAATCAAAATCAGGCTGTGCATGCGGAGAGCACAAAGTTAGTTAGAGGCAGGAAAATGAAGCGGTTTTCGGGCAGTAATGCATAAACTCATCCACATTTAGGTCACCCATCTCAAGCTCGTCGATCAGGACGGCAAGGACTTGACTCCGGGGATTAATAGAGTTGTCTACCTAAAGAGAGTGTCTACCGTTTAGATCTCCAAGCAAGAGAGAGGGCCTCAGCAACCTTGCCATGACCGGGCTGAAGACACCCGCGTCGAAGTCGGCTGACGATTGAATGTACGCGGAAATAACACTTTACCACCTGTCAAGGTGCAGCTTTACAGCTACTGCCCTAAATGAGGTATCTAAAGCGAAGAGAAGAGATACATCATGCCAAGTGTAATTCGCACATCCTCTCGCCCGGCCCCCATCCCATGGTGGTGGGGTCGCAAAACCCTTATTCTTTGGGAGGGTGGGCAGGGGGCATGTGCCCAGCATTGTCTCCTGCAGAAAGATAGCTAACAGGAAATGGGAGGAGACGAGCCTCCGCAGCTCCTCCCAGTGACCCGGAGTCCGCGGTAATTCCATTGAATAAATATTACCTCCAAGCCTAGCTCGCAGGAGATGCGGGGGCCCTCTTCGAAAAGAAGACCCTCACGGGAATGGCCGTACGCTTCCCGGAGGAAGAACTCCGCGCGCTCTTGGCCGGGCAATGCGCTGAAGGCGCTGTCGCCTTCGATGATTTATTTGGAGAGGTTGGGCTCGCCATGCTAGGCTTTTCCTCCCTCTGCCTCGAAACCTTAGGCGGGCCGGGCGGCTTCGGAAGTAGGGGGCACTCTTTTCGAGAATCCACTGTCTCCGAGCCAACCATCCGACCACTTGTCGTGTGCGAAGGAACCAAAGCTCCTTTAGTGCTGTAATCCTTTCGGGGCGGCAGCATTAGGAAACCCGGAAGGTGGTTTGGCCACCAATTTCAGGAGTGTTGTCTCCTGTGAGTCTAACGACTCGGTGGAGGCGCGTGGCCGTTTCGCCTTACGGGAAACGGTCACGCTGGGGTAAGGGGGACAGCCCTGTTTTTTGCCGGGGCTGAGTGTGGACCCTTTTTGACACCAGCTTTACCTGGGAAACGCCCAAGGTGGGTAGAACCCGCAGAAAGGTTCCGAATGGGCGCGGAAACTACCGTATTCGAAGGCCTGGAGCAGAGAAGGTCTTTTTCAACATTGAAGCATAAGACGTCCCGGGCACGCCGGGCACGTCGGGCACGCCAGGACCAAATCCTTATCCTCGCGAAATGAGAGAAGATCCTGAGCCTAAACGGACAGGATTTCGTTATTAAAGAGATACGCACCACATTGCCTTGAAGAAGCGGGGTGCGGCTCTCCGCACACTTGGCCACACACCATTTGGACCCCTTCGTGTGCAGCCTTGGAGCAACTTACACAGATTTTGGGTAATCCCGACTTTGCACGTTGACAGGTGCGATTAGTATGGCAGTAATAGCACCTCCGTAGCAGTGGCACGAATGCCTTCACGCGGTAGCGATACAAACCGGCAAGCACCGACTCAGGGAGCTTGTCACAGTCGAACGTAACGAAGCGTGTAGAGGTGGGTCTCGAAGCCCCTCCCTGTTTTTTCATCACACGTTTGACTTTGACCACCCCATGGTCGCCAGCTCTAATGTGATGTCGTCTATGGAGTATTCCACGAGTTCCCTAGCATAAACTACTCCTTTCACGAAGTTCATGGTATAGTGTGGCGTTACACTCACGGGCGTGACATCAAGTGTCCTAAGGGCACTAATCATTGCCGCCTAATAGGGATTCGATGCATTCGTCAAAAGGCTTCCTTCCGAGAATCGGGTCACCTTCGTCTCTCTACCAATCACACTAGCTAAAACTCTCCCTTGATGCATCATGTTGCCCTTAGACAACATGCTGTCATCAGTGGAGCGAATAACCAGGACGCGTTTGAAGCCAGCGGCTCGAAAACGCCCGGTAGTCTCTGAATGAGGGGCCCCGACGTAATCGAGGCTCCGCTCGGTGCACTTGTACTTTTGGTCTTTGTCAGGGACTCCACACCCGGGAGGGCAGTGGGGCCGGAAGTGCTGATCTTGGCTTGGTCGCTTACCGAAGCAGCAGACCCATCCCTCACGCATCCCCCGCGGATGAAGAAGAGCCCGAGTCTCTCTTTTCTTTTTTTGGTTTCTTTTCTTCTTAGGATTTGAGGGCTGGGAATTAACTCGCTTCTTCCCTCCGCCAGCAGGAGGCCCCAGGCCAGATGGACCGGCCTCAGCAAGCTCCTTCTCTAACATGAAGAAGGCCCTGGCGGTCGCAGGGGTACTGCCCGGAGAAGGAGATCCCTCTCCTCCTTGTACTTCTCAGGAGACCCGAACCGTTCAAGGAGGACCTTGCGTAGCGGCGGACTCAGGCCTCTTCAATCGGGAGCGGTTGGTTATGGACTGCCTGCTGGCTTTCTTGGCAGTCCCCTTGGAAATTAAAATTGGGACTGCCGCTGGAAAGAGGGAGGCACCTGAGGACACCTCTAGACAAGGGGATGAGGGGAAGTCCCCTACACCCGTAGTCAAAGGAGAGGAGCAAGCCTCCTTTCCGGTCAGAGAATTTTAGAGGTTTCCCTGTGAAAGCATAGGGAAGAATCTCTATTTTTTTCAGTGGAACTACCCGAAAGCGGCTCCGTCATGGTGAGAAAGAAAGAAGAAAGGGTTTTCTTTTTAATTTTTATCACGGGATGCAGATGCTAATCACCCCTAGCAGTAGCCCGCTGGGCGAGTGGTGCTTACGGAGCTGGCAGAGCCAGGTGCTACCATTTTAGGTCACCCCTCCCGCCTGGTAACCTGGCAGCCTTTCGGCATGGTGGCTCCACCTTCGGCACAGCGTACAAAGTATAGTGTGAAGTGAGAAGTAAAGGGGGTGTGAGGAAGGTATCGGTGGGTATGAAGCAGGTTGTTAAAAAACCACCATCCCAAACCGGAGGTCAGGGGCTAGGGAACATTGTCCCCTCCCCCCTCAGCCCCGATCCGGGATATTTGGCTGAGAAGAACGTCAGCATCTACCCTATGCAAATAGAGGCCAACCAGAGAAAGTTGTGGGAGAGGTTGTACGTGAAATGAGGTAGTAGGGGAGAAACACAAGCTGTCTGAAAGAAGGAGAAGAGGCTAAGCTGGGGCCGGATGGGGCGCTGAATCCAATCAGCACGGCGGCCACAAAGGCAAATCGCTGCGCCCCTTACGGAGTGTACCTGGGCAAGCGGGCTTGTTACCGCGTGTCATTTGTACTCGAGACAGGTTCGTGGGCATAAACTTGTGAGCTATTTGACTTTTTGGAGGAGTTTGATCTCGTCCATTTTATTCTACTCTTTGGTGTTGTTTGAAAATTTTAGAATAGCCTCATACTAGACTGAAATTTTAATTATGGTGACTTTTGCCCTTGAAGGCCGTCACTTGATGGGCGAATTACAAAGAATAGAACTGGTAGCGTAGTAAGGGAGTGGGTATAACGGGTTAATAGAGAGGCCTGTGGAGTTCCTCTGCATGTTCCAAGCCATACTGCACTCTGTCATATATATTTTTTTCAGCCTTTCGTACTATGGGTAGGTTCCTCAGCAAAGGCTATGTAGTGACGGTAAGAATTTTATTTTGGTGATGTGGAACAATCGATTCACGTTTGGCCAAAGAGATTTCAGAACTTCGCTCCTTCGTGGTGGATTTTTGCCAACTTAGAATCGGTCATTCTCGGCTGACCCACGGCCAGATAATTTCATGTGTCAACCTGGCGTGTCCTTATTGTGTTGGCTTAATCTGAATATTCCACCGGGTTCTTGAATGTCATGGGGATGGAACGCCACAATTGCAGGGAGGTGCGGTGCGTTTGTTGTAACGGTCGAGTTGGTTTCAATGCAACGCTCGTTACGGGAGATTACGCACCGTGTTCGATTTGGAAATTGGATCTGATTTATAGCAACTCATAAAGCACACTGAGTATCATAGAGGCTTTTGTATCGCCCCTCCCCTGAATCGAAGTATTCGTGAAGCCAGCCACAGTTGTTGTGCCGTAAGATGAGAAGATGCAAGGATTGCCTTTAGCTGGTTTCCTGGACACATATTGAGAAGACACCAAACAGTCTGTAAAGACAAGGAGACAGAACCGGTGTTTCCCTCTTCCTCACTGACTATAAGACATGAATAAGGTCGGTCCTTCGCACTGCAATACAAATATGGGAGACTATAGAGAGAATCTTAAGTTATGTGCCATTGCCCCGCAACTAAATGGGGCACACTCGCTGGACGCGGCGCAATCTGATAATGGAACGCCCCTCTGAACTTTATTGTGACGAATGTTTGGTCCACCAGACTATCTGGCCATAGGTAAAAAGATTAAAAAAATGTAGGACGACAACACTTAAAGAAACATGAGGTATCTTCTAGATCTTCCCCCTGGGTTTTTTCGAGTGACTTTTCTTAAAATCTGTCCATGTTCCGCATTCTTTTCCATCTTCTTCGCATCTTAGTTCTCGTCCATCTCTGCTCGATCTTCCTTTCCATCCGGGCCATGAGCCCTCCACGTTGGAGGTTCGGTCTGGCTTTCAGCTGTCGCTTCGCGCAGTTCACGCTGCCAAGTCCGTGTCAGGTGCGTCCCCGGCTCATCCAAATTTGTCGCTTGCCCCTTCTGGGCCTTCTAGTAGTGAGGAACCTTCGACGGTTTCCGTCGCTAGAATCCCGACGTTGGTGTCGAGACGACAGTAATGTTTGCCATTTTCGTAGAAAAGGCTCCCGACGATATATTAGATATCTATTCTTTGTGGGGATTATTCTATATTCGAGTGCGGGGAATTAATCAGATGACCAAGTATTACTCTATGATAATAAATAGGCCTGGAGAGGGCTTATTTATCTTCAATATACTTAAGGAGTGGAACGGAGCCCAAGAATAAATAATATTGCAAGCATTAATAAAATAGAATTTTATTAATTAATCTAACAAAAATATCGCATGGAAAATATTTACATGAGTGGAGATTAAAATGGGAGATACACATGAAATGAAAAAGGTCATAGGATAAATTTGACTAAGCAGTGGATTAAGATTTGGAGGGATTTAAATGACAAAACAAACAAGAAGAGAAAGGGTCGGCTAAATCCGTGTTAAAGCACAGAGTTACGTTGGCACAAAGTTAAATAATTAAATGCAATTCGTAGCTTACGTATTTATAAGGTCGGCGTGTAGATGAAGGCAAATTGAAGGAATGACTTCCGTCCGACTGGCGATTTCCCTCCCAGGAGGAGGGTTTTTTTAGGGAAGTTGTCCTTAACGAGGGGGGAAGGACAGGCTTCGAGGAGTATGAGCGAAGTGGGGCTCGGAAGTACGAGCGATCCTTGAGAGAGGATATCGGGGATGTTCTGGATGAACAATTGAGGTTATTGGGGGTAACCAAGCGTTCTCTTGAAGAACGTTAAAAGGGGAATTAAATTACCACTGACGTGATATCAGGGGTTCGAGAACCGTTTCTTGTCAAACGGGCTCGTAGAACAATGACTGTTCTAAAGTTGTTCTCTTTTGAACAATTGAACAACAGGGGGGCCCTGTTGACTTGGCGTCTCGAGGGGCACGAACCTTGGCAATCAAGGATATTGTCCTCTTCTGGACAATAAGGGGGTTCTCGATGTAGAGTTCCTAGGTGCACAAGGGAGACCGGATCGGCGTGATGCCTGACGAAGATAATCGGGATCTGATTCAAATGCGAAATCCTATCGCATAAATAACCTGAGCCAGCCCCTCGGTGTATGGGGCAATGGGGGACTTCCATGGAATGTCCCGCTAGCGATTCGAACACACTTATCTTCCCATAAACCTAACTCAATCTGGCCAGATCGACACCTGCAGGCAAACGGGGGATTGAACCTCCTTGATTAAACTTGGAGTGGGGGAAGATTAGACTCGGGGAAATGTTAGGGCGATAAGAATGCCATGCTACTCTCTTCTCGGAGGATACACGTGGGAAGCATGAGTACCAATATGTGATAGAAGCGAGGCGCGGCAGCCTCAGGCAATTCTATCACAGTCATCCTACAGTGGAATTGTCAAGGGGTTCTCCCCAAGTGGGAGGAACTCCAGCTCTTGCTTTCTAGCGTTCGGCCCTTGGTAGTCTGCTTGCAAGAAAATAAGCTTGGGGCTAGCCCCTTCCCGGCACTTCCGCACTTCTGGGTGTTTAATTCCATCGCCGGGGGCGTGTCCCATGGTGGTGCTTCTCTTTTAATTTCCTCTTCGCTATTCTCTGCGCCACTTCCCCTCCGCACTACCTTGCAGGCTGTTGCTGCGAGGGTTTTTATTTCCAAGCTTTTAACTGTTTCTTCTGTGTACATCCCCCTGATTTTAATTTGAGTCTGTCTGACCTTTTTGAGCTCAAAAGTCAGTTGCTTACCCCGTTTTTATTACTTGGTGATTTTAATGCTTGCCACTCATCTTGGGGTGATACTGCCCGTAATCCCAGGGGCGGAGTGATTGAGTCCCTCTCATTATCCCATTCCCTTTGTCTTTTAAATCCAGGTGATTTTACTTCTTATCATGTTCAAACGGATTCGTTTAGTGCTGTAGACTTGTTCTTATGTTCGCCCACTGTTTTCTCGATTTCTGGTGGCCGATTCGAGACGAACTTTTCGGGAGTTATCACTTCCCGATCGTCTTGTCTGCTGCCCTTCCTGGCCCGTGCCTTTCCCTCCATCCTCGTTGGGATCTGCGGTTTCTTTCGATACCGTAGATTCAGCGGTCTCATATTTTACTACTCATATTTTAGAGGCTGCTGAGATCTTTGTTCCGCAGATGTGCCCTGTTGCGGGGCGTTCTACCGTCCCCTGGCTGTCGAAGGATTGCGCGTCGGCTATTTCTGCCTATCAGTTGGCCCATTCCTGCTATAGGCGGAACCAGAGCGTCTCGAATAGGGTCGATCGGAACCGGGCTTGTATCATCCGCCAAAGGACCCTCCGTCGAGCCCGCCGTGAATCTTGGCGCCGGTACGTATCTTTCATTTCTTCGTCCACTCCACTGACTCTGGTTTGGAAACGGGTCAATAAGATTCGTGGTTGCTACGCTGGTCATGCCATCGCCACTTTGGACATCGGAGGCTCGCTTGTATCCGATAGCCGGTTGGTCAGCGAAGCTCTGGCTGACCATTTTGCTTCGGTGAGTAGCGCTGGTATCTATCCTCGACGGTTTCTCGATCATAAGGTCACCATAGTCTCGCCTTTTAGATTTTGCCACGTGCGCTACCTACTCTTATAATGCTCTCTTTTCCGTCTATGAGCTGCGGGATGCTTTGTCTCACTGTGGCTCCACCTCTCCTGGTGTTGATTGCATCCACTATGACTTTCTCCGTCGTCTCCATCCCCACTCAGCGTTATTTTTGGTTGATCTCTACAACCTGCTTTGGGTCAAAGGAATATATCCGTGATCCTGGCATGTGAGGGTTCTACCCTTTCTCAAGCCCGGTAGGAACGGTTTGGACCCCAGTCACTATCGCTCGATTGCTCTTACGAGCTGCATCAGTAAGTTATTCGAGAAGGTGGTTCAAGTTCGCCTCACTTGGTTTTTGGAGTCCAACTCGCTCCTCTCTCCATTTCAGTGCGGTTTTCGCAGCGGCCCTAATACTCTTGACCACTTCATTCGTTTGGAAGACTCCGTTTTACGGGCTTTTTCTCCAGGTATCAGGTGGTAGCAATGTTCTTTGAAATTCAGAAGGCCTACCATACCACCTGGAGATATGGTGTTTTACGTCAGTTATATGATTTGGGTATGAGGGGCTTTTTACCGGTTTATATACAAGAATTTTAATCGTCTCGTAATTTTAAGGTCTGTATTGGAGGTTATTTCTCAGGCTTGCGGATTCAAGAGGAGGGTGTTCCCCAAGGGTGTGTTTTAAGTGTGAGATGTTGCGCCGTTGCCATTAATAGTCTGGTGTCCACTCTTCCGGAAGGGGTTTTGCTTCCATCTTCGTGGATTACTTGGCGTTGTTTTGTTCATCTCCCCGCTTGCCTTCTGCTGCCCGTCGATTGCAGCTGGCAATTGATGCCATGCCGGGTCGTGCTTTCTTAAAGGGTTTTTGTTTTTCAGTCACCAAAACGAAGGCCAGGCAGTTCTATCGGGGTCGTGGTGCCCTTAGGCCCCCTTCCCTTTTTGGATTGCACAGCGATTGAATATGCCCCCGTTTTTAAGTTATTGTGTGTAACGCTTGATAGGAAGCTCACTTGGGTGCCCTATTTGCGTCGCTTGAGGGCGTCCTGTTCGAAGGCAATGGATTTGCTTAGGGTTTTATGCCACACCACTTGGGGTGGTGATAGGCCCAATTTTTGGTCGCTTTATTCGGTACTGATCCAATCCCAGTTGGACTACGGTTGTCAGGTGTTCTCTTCAGCGTCTCCTTCAGCCTTGAAAATACTTGACTCTGTTCGTTCGCTTGGGGCCCGTCTTAGTAGTGGAGCCTTTCGCACCTCGCCTATCTCTAGCCTCTTTGTTAAGGGTGGCGTGCTTCCCTTGCAATATCACCGGCTGCAGGTGTGCCTACGATCCCTGTTTCGTGTTCAGCAATACCCTTTATCCCCAGTCCATGAGTGCCTTTTTGCCCCGTCCTCTTTGGCTTCGGCATCTTTTGATCGCCAGCCATCTCTACCCCGGCCTCTGGGGCTCCGGGTTGGTGACCATCTCGCTTACTTGGGTGTTCCTGGGGTGTTAGCCCTCCCATTCCCTCCGGTTCCTTGTTAGAGTGTTCGCCCTCTTGAGGTCTGTTCTGCTTTTTGGCATTTCGAGAAAGGGTCTTCTGACCCTCGTCTATTAAAGTACCTGTTTCTTAAACATGCGTGTTCTCATGCTCACCAGCGTCCCATCTACGAGTATACTGAAGGCTCGAAATCAGACCTCGGTGATGGGGTGGCCAAGATGTCCACTACGGAGTCTCTTTGGTCCGACCTCCCTCTTGTAGCATCCGTTTTAACCGCAGATTTGACGGCCATTCTTTCGCCTTCTAATTTGATTTTATCCGTCAATTTTTCAGATTTTATTGTTTTTAGCGATTCCCGGCCTGCTTTGGAGGCGGTTCGTTCTTTTACGTTCACCCTCCCTTTTGTTTTACGGATTTGCTCCTGGCTGGTTACAAATGCCTCCCGTTACAGGTTGGCGTTCTGTTGGGCTCCGGCTCATGTTGGGGTCCCAGGCAACGAGGCGACCGATCGCCTGGCATGCTCGGCCGCCCTTGAAGTGCCGGATGCAGCCCCTATGCCCTTTAGGAATTCCTACCCCATAATCAGGTCTTGTGTGTCTTTTGTTTATGGCAGAGAGAGTGGGATTCGTTCTCCTCTTCTAAGCTGTCACTTATTAAACGCTTTGTCCGTTCCTGGTCCTCTAGCTTTCAGCGACTCTGGTATTGGGAGGTTGCTCTTTGCCGGTTGCGAATTGGTCACACGCGACTTACCCCTGGCTATTTAGTTTCGGGTGGAGGCCCAGTGGCTCCTAGTTGTCCCTTTTGCGGTGGTGAGCTGTATGTGGCTCACATTTAGGTTATTTGTCCCCCCTCCCTTGCTTCTCTTCGAAGTTCTTGCTTCCCTACCCTTTCTGGCGTCGCCTTCCCCGCTCGACTTCGCCTTATTTTAATAGAGGACTCCCTTCGGTCGTCCTTCCTCCTTACATTTTTAACACGAAGTGGCGTTTTATCCCTTTTATAAATTGTTGCCATTTTTGTGTTTAGGTTTATTGTTTTATCTTTTATCCTGTGCCCTCTCCTGGGGCTGGCGCTTGTCATTTGTTTATTGTCCAGGCTGCCCTTGTTTTTAGAATGTGTGCTGTATGTCCGTAATTTAAGTGTGCATCTCTGTGTGTTGTACTATTTTCTTCTAATCCTTTGCTTTTTCCCCATTTTTATTGAGTCTCTCCCACGCCTCTTCTGACATTTTTTCGGGCGACCCCGTTTTAACAGTGTCTCCATTAAGAATCCATTAGGATTGGGTGGCTGCCACCTTGTTTTCCCTTAAACTAAACTAAACTTTCTTAAAATCGGATAGGTTTGCTCGGTTAATACAACTCCCCCCTTTCCCCTCAGCAAGGAGGATCTATGAGATCCGCAACATGGCTCAACCTAGAACCTCTTGACAGAATCATCTGATTATAGAAGTCATGCACAGGGTAGTGCGCCACCGTCCCATTTTAATCATGGATAATAAGGTCCTCTGACCGGATAATGAAATTCGCATAAAGATCAGAATAGTCTGATTCTAGGGTAATTGTGTGTGCTAAATTCTATAATGACATTCGTATAGCTGTATCGGGCTCAGTTTTCCAGAACCAGCATATCTATATATTTGGTGCACCATGTTATTCGTACACTAATTTATATGTTCAGTGGTAGATCTAGAAAAGATATTTTTGCCTCCACTGCATCTAAAGCTCAGTTTGGCTAAAAATTTCATCAATCTGGTGCTGGGTTTCGATACTTATTTGAGAAACTAGGTGGTGTGGTTTCCGAAGTCAAGTTGAAAGCAGGTATCTTGAATGTCCACAGATTCGCATATTAGTTCATGATAGCGAATTCACCAAGGCCTTGAACCGACTGGAGGAAAACTCTGGATAATCATTTGTCAATGTGTCAAACTTTTTCTACAAAGAAGTCGTTACAACCATGTTACAGAATATCATGCAGTAGGAACAAGGATGTTCTTGAAATTGCATTTTTTCCATTCTCATATGGATTTTTTCCCAGATAACCTTGGAGACATTAGTGATGAACAGGGTGAAAGATTTCATCAAGGCATCGCCATAATGGACAGATATCAGGGACAATTCTGTCCTAACATGATGGGCGACTATTGTTGGAACCTGCATCGATAAGAGAGCGAGCTGTACAAACGAAAGGGCAAAGTTCAGAAGCACTTTTAGAACTTTATATTTTGTCAATTATAAAGGATTTGAACTTATACTTTCTGGTATAATTACTTAAGAGCTTATCTGTGACGTGTTTAATATCGTTATTTTGATTGAGACAATTAATGTCATTATATTTTTATGAGTTTAAGAAAGTAGATCTGATAGTAGAATAAAACATCTAAATTATACTCAACAATGTGAAATTATTCATGTAAGCACAGTCACATAAGAGACAAGCTGGTCTGTTTTGGGTTAAATATCTGTTGAACGACACAAGTGACGGAATAGTGAATATTTGTACCTATTGATTTTTTTTTATAAAACCTAGTATGATAGAATAAATCAAATATCAGATTCAAATTCATCAATATGAAATTAGTTAACAACAAGGAGTAACAACAAGGAAAGAAGGTACCCTAGGAGACCTTACGGTCCATTCAAGGAGGGTACCTTTGGACTAGCAATCGAGCGGGCACATGGCTGCTCAATTGTTTTGCGTCCCTAAAGAGCCACTTTTCAAGACCTTGTCTAGTCTTGACTTGAACTCTTTAACAGATTCACTGTTGACAACTTTCACTGGAAGTGCGTTCCACATACCGCAGATACTGTAAGTGAAAAGATTTCCACACAGATTGCGGTTGTAACGCTTCAGTTCAAGTTTGAAGCCGTGATTGCGCGTTCTGTTCTTACTCAGTGTGAAAATATCCCGGTAGTCAACATTGTCGAACCCTCGAAGTATTTTGAAAACTTCGATGAGCTGACCACGCAGTCTACGGGTTTCCAGCGAGAACAGATCTAATTCCCTTAGTTTATCTCATATGTGAACCATTTTGGCTGTTGACCAGTGCAATCAGTGACAAACTAAAAGTCACCAGGGACAGAGTAGTAATTTTGACGCGAACTATAGTAGAAAACCTTTCGTGGCCCAAATGAGGATAACACTTTTCCCGTCGGAGATTGTGGAAGAATAAATATAACGAAGATAAGCAGACTAGTTTTTTATATACAGCGTCAACCGTTACGCTCCGCATGGGCCAAGACTCCCCACCCCTTTCCCCGCTGCCCCAAGACCCTTCGAAGTCGCACGCAAAGACGAATTTCGGTCAGCAGATTTCGTAATTTACGAGACTGTTGGTGTAAACTTTCATCCCGGAGTCGAGTAACCAAGACCTGCTCCCTTAGTCCGTTAATATAAACATAGGAGGGTGTGAGAGCCTTTATAATGAAAATCTTGCTGCCTAAGGTTTCGTCTGCTTGTTTTTGTCTATTTTTCGCCAAATAGACGAAATCTTACCTTCCCCGTGTGTAAACAGAAAGGGGCGAAGTGTCACAGCTTTGAAAATTTATGCCCTAGGAGAAGGGCATAACTGTTGGCTAATCGACGTATATATTTTGATTTTGGAAATTTTGGAAGAGAATTCGCGTAGCCATCGAGAGAAGAAGACGAGTCCTTGAGTTAAACAGGGAATAAAGAAGATAGTTGGAACCAAGCGGGACTTACCCTCCCGAGGCAGTTCCTTTGGTCGCTAGAAGAGCAGACCAGTGGTATCGAGATCAACTCTCCTACTATTCTCGTCCAGAGAAAATCACGTATCTTAGTTTTCTAAAAAAGCATTGATATACTACTCACCATTGAGGAAGACCAAAGTGAATTCCCATTCGAGAAGAGATTCACATCTTGGTTAAGTCTCATCGTCAAGAAGGCAGAATTGGTAACACAGGTATCGGGATAACTTCCATTCGTCCTAGATTCCCTCACTTACATCTTCAAGTCGAGAGAAACATCGTCACTTGCCTCAACCACCCGTGAGAAGCAGCAGCTGTTTTCCCGACCCAAATCACCTCAGTTAGGACGTCCGCAGTCGAACTCGCCCAGACTACTTACTCATCGAGGCGGCCCACTTTCAAGGTCGCCCAACTGTCGACACACTCCGAGTTAAAGGTAAAACGAATACAAAAAATATTCATTTTGTTATTTCCTATTCAGTGCGAAAGTGTATTCGTAACAAAACAAATTTCAATCTGGTAGTTGTAACCAAACTATTTCAATTGCAAATGACTTAAGAACTCACTTTAATTAAGCTTAAATTTCGTATATTAGAAGTGATTTTTGCGTCATCCATCTCGTATTACTTATTTGTAGTGTTAATTTTTATTATACCTTCTTACTATAGACCCCCTCCCTCTGGGATCTTTTCTTCAGGGGTTGTTCCCAGAGAGGCTCTGGCCTTCTCGTGGGGAAAGGGGGCAGCCCTGAGCCCCTTAAGGGTCCCATGGTGCTGCCAACAAGACTTTTGACATGCCCCTCTTTCTTTCCTCCCCTATTACGTTCTTTCACTGCTCTTTATTTCCCCCTCTTCCATCACCTATCTAGTGGCCCTTATAGATACCCTACCTCTGCTCGTCTCATGGATTGATTCCGAATTGTTGTTTCATGAAGGTGGATGAGGCTGGTCATCTCCACCACCTTTGTCTACCGAATGCCCAAGGAGAAACCCATCGTTGGCCCCTTTTTCCGTGCGTAGGAGAACTTGGGTAGCCTCTAAGGTTTATAAAGATGGTGTGGTGGACCCGTGTTCATTCTCCAAGAGGACATACCGGACGTAATTGATTGTAGAGTTGCAGTAGTGCCGGACTCTTGTAGGCCTCCATGGTGGGGAGTACCGAGGGAGAATGCGAAGTTTTATTCTTTTTGCAATGACTAACCATAAACCAAAAACCTTCCCTTCTCGTCAGGGTTCTCGTGCCAAACGTTTCTTAGCTCCCCTTTCAGGCTTCCCTCACTCGTTGGACTCCTATTCCAACGAAGTAGATCCAGATCTAGATTATTCTCACTTTCTTGTCATGAATTCATCATCCGACACCCCACTTGCAAAAGTCGATATGTTTGACGTCAACAAATCTTTTGAGTCCCGCTGTGGTGAACCCCGCCAGATGTGGTCAAGAGGTAGTGGTGATTTCGTAGTCGAGGTGTCATCCCACTCTCAACACAACCTTGTGCTAAATCTATCTTCGATAGCTGAAATTCCAGTAACTGTCTCACCCTATCCGCGTCTGAATTTTGTCCAAGATGTCGTCCGTTCAAACGAACTAAGGGACTACGACCCCACCCGCCTTCAGAGTAAGGTTAGTATCAAACGTGTCACACACGTACACAGGGTGACTAAAACATTCGAATGAAAAGAATTGCCACAGTATATTAAAGCTGGGTACATTCGTGTCCCGGTAAGTCCCTACATCGAACTACCCAGACGCTGCTTTAATTGCAATCAATTTGGACATGCTGGCCGTGCCTGTCAACACCCCCTGCTCCTGCGTGAATTGTAGCTCTGACTACCATGGCCCCGAATGCACCAAAAGGCCTCGCTGTGCCAACTGTAGAGGTACCCACAGTGCTGCATCAAAACTATGCTCTATATTTTTATATGAAAAGGAAGTTCTCGCTTTGCGCGACTCCCTACGTCTAGATATAAGAGAGACCCGCCAGCATGCTTGAGCACAAACCTCCCCACTCGGCCGGCTCTTCTCTGACGTTTTACGTGGCGCTGGACGAAACCGACCACCACGCTCGAGTTCGGACCAGCCTGAAGCACTTCATCCTACATCTACTCGCAGCGTCGGAAACATTCAGGATATGCACTCGAAGCATCGCTCTCACACTGAGATAACCAATGTAGCCCACCTCTCTACATCAGCTCGAGCTGGAAGAGACGCTCAGGGTGAGACACTTGTAGACATCAGACGCTATTTGAAACGATCCTCAACATCGACCAGTGAAGGTTCATCCACCCGCCCCAGAGACCCAAAGCCCAGTGGTAAGAGGAAGGATTCCTCACCTGGGTCATCGACCACCAATAAGCGGGCAGCCACTGGAGCTGACTCGGCCGAACCTTGGGAATCTTCAATGGACTATTTCCCTATGGCTGAACATTCTATGCCCTTAAGTCCGTCCCACCCTTCACAGGACTTAGGCCCCATCCTGATTCAAACGATGGCAGATGTACACCTAGCTCCACACACCTCGCTCAGATCGCCTGTTCGTTCCACTCACCCTTCTACCCATGATCCGATGGAAGCAGTTGATACTCCAACATCACCACTTGCGGCGGTTGGACCAACTCCTCAGACACCGAAAATACCCTCGACCCATGGATCCAGATCTACCGGCCGAAAATCCCTTCTCGATCTTCCTTTTCCGCCAGGTTGTGAGCCTGAATTACAATCAAGGTCCTCGGTAGGTTCTCAAAAACCCTCCAAAAAAGCCCCAGTGCACTGCTCCCTCTAGGATCTCTCCCTCTGCAAAAGCAGGCTCCTCAAAATCTGCTCTCCGTCTCCCAAGCTCTTTGGGACGAACTTCAAATACAATATTGGTCGGTCACAAAAGAGAAAAAGATATTCACAGTGGAATCTAACCGTCCCATATAATATCCTCCATTTTATAATGGAATTGTGAAGGCGTTCTTCCAAAGTGGGAAGAACTCAAAATTCTTTTGACGACTATCCACCCCGCTGTTATTTGTCTTCAGGAGAATAAACTGGGTATACGGCCCTTTCCGCAGGTACCCGGCTTTTTCACTTTCAACTCTATTGCTCCTGCTAAAAGCTCCTCTTATGGGGGGGTGTCAATCATGGTATCTTCATCCCACCAGGTTTCTCCCATCCCCTACATACTACCTTCCAAGCTGTTGCCGTGAGGGTTTTTCTTACTAAGCTTTTTACCTTTTGTTATATTTACCTACCCCCTTTTTTATCATAGTCAAGACCCGACATTTTAGAACTTATAGATCAGTTGCCCTCGCCATTCTTATTACTAGGAGATTTTAACGCCCGTCACCCATACTGAGGTGACATCACTCGAAATGCCAAAGGCAGTGTTTTAGAGTCTCTTTTATTATTCGAATTTCTTTGTGTTTTAAATACTGGCGATTTTACCTCTTATCATGTCCAGACGGACTCTTTTAGCTGTGTTGACCTGTCCGTTTGTTCCCCGGATTGCTTCACGGAATTTCGATGCTCAATTCTTGACGATCTCCATGTGAGTGACCACTTCTCTATTGTCTTTTCGGCCCTTCAAGTTAGCCCACATACAACCATGCCCCTTAAGTGGGACTTAAGTCATGCAGATTGGGAAGGTTTCCAAGAGGCGTCCTTCACAAGTGCATCCTTCTGGACCTTGAATGGAATAAACGCGGCAGTAGAATACTTTACATCGACTATCTACAATGCAACAACACAGACCATCCTACGGAGGCGACCCGCCAAAGGCCGCTCAACCGTGCCCTGGTGAACCTCGGCGTGTGCAACAGCTATCAAAAAATACAAGTTAGCCCATGCCCGATTCCGAAAGAACCCAACTTTGTGCAACAAGGTCGACCGAAACCGAGCTCGTGTGCTTCGCCAAAGAACCCTTCATCAGGTGCGCCGAAATCCATGGCGCCGTTACGTTTCATCAATTTACTCTATGACACCAACCGCTAAGATCTGGAAGAGGATTAATAAGATCAGGGGCCGTTATGCTGATCATCATACCCCAACACTCAACTTACACGGTTCCTTGGAGAATGACAGCCTGGCGGTCAGCAATGCTTTTGCTGACCATTTCCGCGCCGTCAGCAGTATCAGCCGTTACGATAAGGCTTTTCTATCCTACAAATCAAAGGAAGAGTCTCATTCTCTCAACTTCACAACAGAATCTAACCTTCCATATAACGCTCTATTCAGCATCCATGAGCTGCGTAGCGCTTTGTCCCTTTGTAGATCTACTTCCCCTGACCTTGACGAGATCCTACATCCACACTCTACTCTCTTCTTACTTGATTTGTACAACCATATATGGGTGAAGGGTTTTTACACCTCATCATGGGGCATTGGGATCATCCTTCCCTTTGTCAAACCGGGCAGGGATGGGTTGGACGCAGATTACTACCGCCCTATAGCTCTCACCAGCTGTTTGAGTAAGTTGCTGGAAAAAATGGTGTTGGAGAGCCTAAACTGGTTCCTAGAAACCAATCATCTTCTCTCTCCATTTCAATGTGGCTTCCGCAAAGGTCATAGTACCCTTGACCTACTAGTACGTTTCGATGGATCGGTCCGGAAAGCTTTCTTATTAAAGCACCAAGTCCTGGACATATTTTTCTATATTGAGAAAGCCTACAACACAACATGGAGATACAGCATTTTGAAGCAGCTATCCGTCTAGGGGATGAGAGGCTTTTTACCGTCACTTATTCAAAGTTTTTTAGCATCTCGATTCTTCAAGGTACGTGTTGAAGACGCATACTCTGACCTGCAACCCCAAGAGGAGGCATTTCCTCAGGGAAGTGTTTTAAGTGCCTTATGTTTTATAATTGCCATCAATGATATTATTTCGTCTCTACCAGAGGGTATATCGGCAACTCTGTTTGTCGATGATTTAGCACTATACTGTTCCTCATCTCGCCTGCCATCATCAGCACGAACAAAACCAAAGCAATGAATTTCCACCGGCGCAAAGGGGTTCTTGTTCCGCCATCTATCTCCCTACAAGGCGAAGATATAGAGTTTGTCTCCGAGTTTCGGTTTCTTGGCGTAATTCTCGATCCAAAGTTATCCTGGTTACCACACATACGCCGACTTCGAACGGGCTGTCTGCGGGCTCTCGACATTTTGAAAGTCCTCTCACACACTTCGTGGGGCAGCGACCGACAAACATTGTGGACATTATACACAGCCCTCGTCCAATCCAAATTGGATTATGGCTGTCAAATTTACTCATCGGCTTTCCCTTCAGCCCTTAAAATGCTGAACCCCATTTGAAATCTCGGAGTTCGCCTTTCCAGTGGAGCCTTCCGTACTTTTCCTGCCGAGTACAGCAAACCCCTGTATCAACAAATCTTTATCCCACCCCTTGAACCTTCGCATAGGAGATCATCTCTCTAACCTACGTGCTCCAAGGGTCCTTAACCTTCCATCCTTACTGACCTCTAATTGGCGTGCTCCTCTCCCCACAGTATGTACCAACATGTGGAGCCTGGAGAAGTCCTCCATGGACCCTCGCATCATTAAAAGCCTGTTCTTAGAGCATTCGACCTCACACAGACAATGCTGCCCATTATACACGGATGGCTCAAAGTCGGACGGTGGCGTTGGCACCGCAGCCATCTACCCAGGAGGAGAATTCCTAACTATCTTTGCCACCAGCAGCATCCATTTTTACCGCTGAACTTTCGGCAATCCTTTTAGCCTTTAGACTCATCCAAATTTTACCTTTTAGTGATTTTGTCATTTTTTCCGACTCAAGGAGTGTCTTAGAGTCAATTATATCTTTTAATGCGTCCCATCCCTTAGTCATAGAAATTTGCAACTGGCTGATCCAAAATGCGTCCCGATATAGAATTATTTTTTGCTGGGTCTCTGGGCATGTGGGGGTCCTTGGCAACGAGAAGGCTGATCGGCTGGCCCGCTCAGCACATTCTGTGTCCCCTGAGAACTCGGCTCTGCCTTTTAGGGACTACTTTCCTTCACTAAGAAAATATATTTTTCAACTGTGGCAAAATGAATGGGATGACTGTTCATCATCCAAACTATACAAAATTAAAAATTCTATTCACTCTTGGCCTTCGAGCCGTCATAATATGCAGTCGTTGGAGGTGGCCCTTTGCCGAGTTCGCATTGGCCACACGAGACTTACTCACGGCCATCTTGTTTCGGGTAATGTTCATATCAGCCCTTGCTGTCGTTTTTACGGTGGGAACCAATCGGTTGCCCACCTTTTATTGGATTGTAACCATTTCTCCATTCTCCGGTTGTCCTGTTTCCCGACCCTTTTAACTATTCCTCAACACACCCGGCCTCGATTCATATTGGCAGAGGAATCTTTTAACCCGTCGTTTTTTAAATTTTTGTCACAAAGGTCTTCTCCACCTTTTATAGATGATTTGCCTAGTTTTATCCTAGCTGCCATATAGAATCCACTTGGATTGGGCAGCAACCCACCGGTTTCTTACCTTAAACCTCTTACTATAGAATTTGTGTATTTAATGATTTAAGATTTAGTTCTTTTATGTGATTAAAGGTACATTTTGTCGGAGTTGTTTAATTAGATCCTCGAACGCACCATTGGCAATAGATATATCATAATACGAAGCCTCCCTGGTTAACTAATTAAATTAGAGCACTTTTAGAGAAAAGTGGGACGGATTTACTCATGTACGAATCAAACATACATCCGTACTCGGCCGTAAACCACGACAGGGATCTAAGGATATGGAAACCTCCGTCGGTAAGTTCCGAGCGGAAGAGTGGTTGTGTGTGTGTGTGTGGAGGCGGAGGAAGGAAAAGTGGTGTGGTTGGCTTAGTGTAATGACTTATGTGCCCTGAGCTCTCGACACAACGACTTATTGGCTACTGCCCTTTGTGAGCACCCAAAATTCTTTGTGCGCGTTCTTGCTGGAAATCGAACCCGGTACTCATTTCTCTCCTTTACTAAAGAAAGAATATAAGTTAGTTCCAATATTCGGTCTTAAGAATTAAAAAAAAAAGATAAGAAAATGATCAATTAGGGAAAAAGGACATTTATTTTGTACAATCTCTCATAACCACCAAAAAGGGCTAAGAAAGATGGGATGGTTGGCTGTTTTGAAGCAAGATTCACCCTCTTAAATGCTGACCCTTTATAATTTGACCATGAATTAGAAGTAATCGATTTACAGAGTTTAAAATACCTGGCAATTTAATTTTCCACGTCGTAATAAACGAAATATTTTTCAATAATAATACAAAAACATTTGGTCAGCACAAGAAAATGACTACATTCTTGACTCCCAATTATTCAGTAATCTTCAAAGTATAGACACACCTACATTGATAATAATAATCAAACATCATTTTAAAAGTAAACAAAACATTTTTTGTAACAAAATAAATTATAATCAATTTCGTAGACTTTACACAAAATTCATATTCGAGGAACATATATTATATATACACTAAATATCAAATAATAAATATATTCTATACTCTTTTTATAAGGTACATACAAAGATTTTAGGGTCACATAAACTGGCATTGTGACGTAAGGTATTCTCCTTACGCAAGGCTCGGTTAAAACTGGACTGTGAGGTATACAAGCAAATCTCATTAATAATTGGAGATATATGTGTAATTTATATTACAACATAAGAACTCACGAATCAAAATTATTGAGGTATATACCCTACAAGGCTTTTAAAAGGGTTAGAGTCAATAGGGGTGTGAATACGATAAAATAACTAATTGAATCTTCGAGAAAAGTCTGTAAATGTTTAACAGCTTTTAAGATGCCAATTGCTAAAATATCTTAGTTATTTTATAAAATGTAACAAAATTTCAGTGTAAAACTAGCGATTTATTATATACTACACCTCTTTATGTTCAATAGTAAATTGTTATTACTAAAATAATGCTACCTTTTGACTTTTACAAGGACTGGGAGGGAAAAAAATTACTTTTCCTAATTTGCATTACACGAAGACGAACCCCTGGGAGTATGCGTACAGCTCTCTAATTCCTATCTTTGGCTTTATTCTAGTAAGAGTACAAAAATATTAGAATAACTCTTAGTAAATTAACTATTTACACACAGGCGAAAATACAAGCACGTCCACTCTTCCACACATTCGGCGTTTGGATATGGTTATTCGTATTATAATTTCTTACGACACGTATTCAATCTGATTTGGGGGAGACGTTGTGAGAGGGAGCTCAGACAGCAGAAACCTGCGCCTCGTCTTCTTCATCTGCAAGGAAAAATAAAGTATTTAATGGAGAATTCCTGTGGGCAGGTAGAAAGTTGGCGTGACAAGAACTACAATAGGCAGCTTTGGAAATGATTTTGAGACGGAAATACCAACACCTAACCAAGCGAAAGCGATAGGGATGACAAAGGAACGAAGCGCAAATGAGACGAGCTTCTTCAATAGGTGCAATTTAGGGCCAAGACGAGGTCAGGATAGTCTCTAAGAACAAATCTCTCTGAGACCGGTTAGGTATTTTGAACGTTCTTGTCTTTCTTATCCATAAGGGGCGTAGTGGGATGGTCCTCTAACTCTTTTTCCCTTATCGACAGCTCCTAAGTACGACTCCACGGAGCGAGATCTCCTCAGACAAATGTTGGAAAGAAATTCTGGAAACAGCGCGAGTAAGCAAAAGGGGACTTTGGGCTCAGGGGAGCATAGTAATCGGACCAACAGCACTAGCTGCCCAGTATTGATTTATAACGCGGAGCCTCACTTTAATCAAGGATATGAACCGCAATAAGAAGTTAAGTCTGATATAAAGTTTAACCGACTGCATGGCTAGGAAACGAGATTAATTCTATATTTCTAACAAATCATGCCCAGTCATTCTGCTAGATGTAATAATGACTGGTACAATGGTAAAATCACGGTATACTTCACAAATGCAAGACTGCCAGAGCTGGAGCTTCCGTCTTACCCTCATGCCTGGAATGTGGATAGTATGGAACGCTGTCGTGAGACAGGGCTCTTCCTAGTTGCTGAATTCGCATCGTAGAGGTATAATCAGGGGGTCCGTTATTGACCCCCCGTCTCAAAAGACGACTACCACCACACGCGGCTACGGGAGACAAAAGACATTAACTTGGCGGAGGATCTCAGACCATTGTGCAGTAGGGATTCGGTTTTTAAGCCCTACTTTGCCACCGAACTGCACCGTCTGACACCTATTTTAGTGGGAGTCGATCTAGGGAGATGGTACGATAGTAAAGCAATCGGTTCCCCCTTTGATCTTACAGCCAATCATCATCCCCCCCGCCCCTTGGCTATTTCACAATGTTAGGTGATCTACGCCTAGACGTTACTAAAGCTGCATTCAATACGTTTCTCGCTGAATAAAGTTCTAAAAGGTAATGGAGACCCATTTGCTCTCTCTCGTATCAAGCAACTTAACATCCCCGCCCTGAGAGAAAGGTATCATGACATTGGCGTGAGAAGAGAAGGATGGCAAAAAGTGTGACTCACCAGGAAGAGGATTTGGAGGCAAGACAGCTACTGCATGTGGAAAAGGAGGCTTCAAGCTTACTGCTCAGGCGACAATCCAAGACCAAACCAAGGCGAACAACAAACAAAATTGTCAACAGAAAATACAAGAATTACGAAAAGAAATAAACCGCACGTATAAAGGTGGACTAGGAGTTCTAACAAAGCCCAGTCCTCTCAGCATTTCTTTAACTCAAATGTCGTCAAGCGACCAATGTATATTGATTCTTCGTGGTTATATGATTTCCTATTCTGCCTTAGATAGATAGATTAAAGACACTGTCCTGCCCGACCATATTTTAAATTGAGTAGAAAGCGAATCTCGATTGAATTTGTGAATGTACAAAAAAACACGATCGCTTGGTGACATTTAATCTTAAACCTCAATCGACACTTTTTCGAGGCATGCAGAGAGCAAGAGTAAACAACCTTTGTACGTGTGGGACCACAATGAACGTTGTGCCCAAACTTCTTTAAAATCAAGCCATGAATGGTGGCCATCATGCAATGGACGGAACCCCTTAGTTCCAAAACCATGCAAAGATCTACTGCGTTTTTTTTTCTCATAGATAATTCAAAATGCTTTGTGTACTAGTTTTACCATGCAACCACAACCTCTCTGAAAGGAGATAGCTATGTAAACTAATTGAGAATACAGACTGCTATTTTTTCCCTGAACCGCATACATGACTAATAAAATGAAAAACAAAAGGCGATCAGTTGTTTTTTTTTCACTTACCAGGTTGATGGGAGAACCTTCGGTGAGGGGGTGGCGGAGAAGGAGGGGAGGGAGCAAAAGGCCCCTCATAGGCGGGTCCCCCACCTCCCTCGAGGGATGACGACGAGTGGCAATCGAAATGCGTCGAAATACCAGAATCGGTTTCTCCTTGACCACCATGACAGTCACTTGACGTCATCGAGCCTGAGAAGAATCGCAAGAGAAGAATGATCAGTACGGTCGTTCCTGGCGTCTGAACTACTGATTCGCGGTGCAGAAAAACGTTTAATTCATGCCAAGAACGGGACAAGAGAACCAGAGCCTCGGCAACTTTGGGTAGTCAGAGGAGCGAATTCTTCGAGAATCCTCAGTTTCGAACCGTGAAACGGTGGAATAATCAACGATGTAAGAGGAGCGACAAATAAAGTGGATAAATAAAACTAGTGAAAAGGGTTAAGGATAATACTGAAATTTAAATCCACAATCCCATTTTGTTTTGATCTTAAAAATACCTTATAAATGGAATACATATTTATACTATACAGCATAGGCCCTATATAATTGCTGTAAGGAACTCCTCGACCTCACTTACAAGCAGTGTATCTATTACGCGCCTATGCCTCTACACCCTGGAGACTCACTCATGTATCCACTCACCAGTACAGTACAGAAAACACAACGAAGGAACTCCACCTCGCCGCTACGGTATGCCCCTGGAGCGCCCCCCACCCCTCCCGGTGGGAACAGCGGCGCTACTTACCCGATGTATGCGATTTGCGGAGATTGGCGAAAGACGTGACGGAGGAAGACTCGGCGTTCAGGTCCACGGAATTAACAGGGGTGTCTGAATGCGAACGCTCGTGACTGCCTCTGATAGTGGGCGCACACGGGGGGTTTACTGGGATGCCGGGTGCAGGGCCCCTCCTAGGAGCTCCCGGGGAGGGATTTGGCGAAAGGGCGGTTTGTGTGAGGGACGTGGCCGAGGATGGAGGGCGGGGTCCGTGGTAGGGCTTCTTGGTGTTCTCGGCCAGTGAGAGCATCTTGCGCTGCGACGTCGGAGAGGCAGCTCCTGTAAAACCGTAAACGGCATTAGTATGAAACGGACGACAAAACCCTCAAGGTTTTATCACTGATCATTAGTCTCGGTACGATTTTACCACCGATATACTCAATAGGGTTTTATTTTTACCAGCGATCAGTATTCTCCGATGTTTTACCACCTATCATTATTCACGGATAAGGTTTTACCACAAACCATTACTCTTGGTGAGGGTTTTATTTCTCGGCGGAGACCTACAGGTTAACGTAGGATCTACTGTGAAAATGGCCCGAATCGAGACTCCATCCGGGACTCCGAGTGGGGTGTTCCCACTCGGATAGACCCCCTGCCCCCTTGAGATATGATCCTTCCGACATTTTCCCTCCCATGCACGGCTCCCTGACATCTTCACTTCCACTATGAAACGTGGCAAGTACCGTCTCCCGCCACTTCAGTTCCATTACACCTTTCACATCATAACAATTTAATGGATGGCAAAAGCCACCACCTCTCAGGGAACATCCAGGTGAATCAACTAGGCACTGTGCCCAGTACCCAACATCTCTCTCGATCCACAATGGGGGGTCTAACGGGGGGAAAGCAATGTCCCTGGTACAACTGAAACCTGGAGGAGCGGCACACCCTCCCGAGCCCGGTGCCCCAATAAAAACTGTTGCTCCTCAGGGTAGCTTTTGAATCTTTTTAAAATCTCCGGTTCTCTTTTCGACGCCTGTTTAGACCCAACAAAGGGTGAAAGAGGAGGTTAAACTTTGTTGATACAAACCAACCCTCCCTAAATTGCATCCACATGAGTTTGTCCAGAATACCACCTCAAATTCATCACCAATCAAAGCTTAAATAGATAATATTTACAATCCATACCCCGCACTCACCCCCTCAAAATAAAAACTCAAACGTCTAACATACTTTTAAAAATATTTAAACTTTTACTACTAATGGTCTCCTGAGCTAATTCACTTCAGAAATTTACCACTCTATTACCGAATTTTTGGAGGGTGGGCATGTCCAGCTCTACCTCTTTGGGTTTATTTGATTTTTTTAAAATTTCAAATTGTGACCCCCTAGTCCGATTATTACCCTCTAACTCAAAGAACGTCAATACCCATGTTACTCGTATCTCACAACTTCATTCACATTTAGTACTTTCAGTTTATCTACATATACAAAGTGCCTCAGTAAAGATATCAACTTTGTTATCTTCCTTTGCGCTATACACTTGCATGTTAATATATCTAAACAGTGAAGACCATGTCTGTATAGTTCTAAATGTGGTTTGACATACGAGTTTTAGAATTTAAGAATAACCTTAAACAAACAAGCCCAATTTCACACAAGAAATTCAAGGCCTCATCAGAGAACGTGTCACACTAAAACACACATTTCACACAAGAGAGCTCACCAAATACAAGCTCTAAACACGCAAATAAACAACAAAATACTAAAACAGAAACACTACACTTGACCACAGAACAATCAGCAGCAAAATCTTCAAAATACTAAGCAGTATCACACTGTCCAACAATGCAAACTATAGCTACTCGCACAACGCAATACCTGACATCTGGACGCATGGTACTCAGTCCAATCACTCTCCTCTTTACTCCTTCAAATGTCATATAAAGTCTCATCTTAAACCAGCCATAACCAAATCCAAAGCGACACATTGGAACACCAATACACTTCACAGCTAACATACAAAATGGCAATGACATTCACACAAATGTTCTCAAGACTTAACGCTCTCAAATATATCACGTACGCTTGGGCTCCTAACCTCTCTCAAAGATTCCTCAACACCCTCCAGCGCATACAAAATAAAGCCTTACAAACATCAGAGGCTGCACATCCACTACACCCACAGACTACCTAAACTCTGAGATCAAAATCCCCAATGTCTTGATATGATAGGTACTCAAATACTAACCGCAGCATACATAAACCCAGAGCATCCACTACTTACATGGTAGAACATCTACTCCTACAAAAAAACATTAAAACACTTAATTTCTACTACATTAGTTATAAACTGTCAACTTTCCCACCTCGCCAACCAGAAACTAGTTTCAAGAAACATATATACACCGACTTCAGATACAGCTTTATCCACTTACTTCCACACACCGCCTTACTGCGTGCAAGGCCTCTTGACGCCCACCATTCGTCGGGAGGACAGAGTTCAACTGGCCAGACTCCGGTATAGACCCCATTCACCCCTAGGCTACCATAAAAGGCTGTATGTGACCATCGCGAGGGCCTGTCCAGAGTGTATCATCGCACATCAAACACATTATGGAATAATACACTGCATACAATCACATACGATGACCACAACAATTTACACTCCTTGAGGGTTCTATGGAGAAACCCTCTTCAGGCTATAATATCCTTCTTCAGTGTTTCGGGGCTGCTCGGCCAGACTGCTTGAGGATAGGCAACAGCAACAACAATAACTCGTCAAGTACTGCCGCCATCTACTTTCGACATCTTTACTTCCAAGTACTCTACCATTCTTATCATTTATGTCCAAAAATGCTATTCTGCTCTTAGTTTCTTACTTCCTTCTAGAATAACTTACTGTTTCCATCCTGATCCTCATTCATCTTGCGCAAAATGCTTCATTTGCTGCTTTCTTACTCTGGCTAATCACTAGTTTACTTTTATTCTTCCCTCTGATTGAATAGTCTTCCACTTTTGATTCTCCCTTCCTTGCCACCTTTGCCTAAGTCTTTAGTCACCAACTAATTTAACCTTACATAGGGCAATTATATGGGCTGAGAGTCCCATAAACCTTATCTTTAACAAATTCCACATCAAATATATCTCGCAGTTCTAGTAATAATGTTTGTAAATAAGACGTGTATGGAAGATGCTTACCAAATCGGGCGTGTGGTTTTTTTCCTTCTGACGTGTGGGAATTGGACGAGTTTGAGGAAGTTGTGGAAGGTGTGGGCGAATGAGGTCGTCTGCGGATCTGCGGATTACTCGGAGGAGCGCTATTCGATCCACTGCTGTTTTGTTGACTCGAAGACGCCGACGAATGGCTCGATACAGACGTCTGGTGGTTGCTTCCAAACGCGTTCGAAGGAGGCTCGCATTCGTGCGACATTTTGAGAAGCGTATCTTCGTCAGTGATCACTTTCAGCTGAGAAAGGTACGCCTTCACACGACGGACCATCTGCGCCTATAGGCAAAATCAAGTGAATAACTACGCCTTATCATTAATGGAAATAACGGGTTAGGTACACGCTAGAGTCATGATTTAAGTCGGATATGCATCGACTGTCGTTTGTGACTAGTGGTTTGAATCCCGCGTTAAAATGTAGGTCCCAATTGAGAAAGTCACGCCTCAAACACCAAGGACATATCTTTAGTAAAATTCGTACAAACAGACTACCCATTACAATCGACTACTCTCCACGTATTTCAATTGTTTCGTACCTCTTCGAACATTTTCTTTTTATCAGGCAGAGCGGAAGCTTTCTTCCTCCTGTTTACAGTCGAGCTCTGCTGACTGCCCGTAATACCTTGATTCATCGCCGTCATAGCCGTGCTCTGAGGTTGGCCAAGTTTCTCTAACATTTTGTTGGGGCACTGCAGGCAGAAAAGTAATCATTACCCAAAACCTTCACACATAATGTGGGGGGTTAAAAGAGAAAGATTTTAAGATAAAACACTCCAGTCCTTCTACCACTCTTCTGCAAGGTGGTAGGCCTAGGAAAGGCCAGCACATACCAGGGACGGGTCCACAGGTCCTTGAGGTCGGAGAAATTGTGGGTGTTACATGCATATCTGAGGTTCAGGCATCCAAGTAGATGTTTGGTATTGTCAGTGTGTTGTTTGCTTCTGGTGCATGTCGTTGATGAGGTGAGTTTTGTGTTGTATTGTTGGAGTAATGTGGAATGTCTTGACTACACCAAGAAATGGATCCAAACGACAGCGCGTCTGAGAAGACCTTCACGATAAACAGCGTGGTTTCGAAATTTAAAACCGAACGCCAACCAAAAACAACAGGTACTGACTGGTTCTACATTGAAGGATGAGGGATGGACTCACACAAAGACGATGGTGGAAAAACGGGACCAACTAACGCTTACTTCTTACTCAAGGTTCGTCCAATTACTACGCGATACTAGTTTTAAACAAATACGAATGAGCTGGTTGTCAAGTTGAAGAAAACAGATATAATCATTAAAATTATTGCAAACACATTGTAGACTGAGTAGTCAGTCCTTAGCATACTGCCACAGGCTGGAGAAAAGCGCAGGGGATAGAAATGGGGAGGCACCAATCCTAGCCGCCCGTCTCAGGCCTAGCATATTATCGAGGCTTATTTACAGACCTATCTGTTACCGCATTCTCACCATTCGCATCAACACCACTAAACATTGCCCACCTTTTACATAGTCTCCCAGCCCTTTGCACACTTTGACACTCGCCTATAGTTTCGTCACAAGTTCCATATCACTTCAGTACATTCAGGCACGACCTCGCTTACAGCCTTCCTCACACCATAAATACCTCTTACCCAGTTGCACTTCAATCTATCATCCGCACACCAAGAATCGCTCTCAGGTTGTCAATTTCCACTGCTCTCACTCGGTCTTTCCTTTTGCCATACCATAGTCTCACTCCCATACACCAAGGTTAGCACCAGCATACTCCACTGCAGTTTGAAGGAACATTCCACTATCAAACCCTTAGCATTTACTTACGCTTTGATCGCCCCTGATACTTCCTTACAACTCAAAACGTTGTGCTTGAAATCTGCGAAAACTGGGTGAAGTGATAGTGTGAAAACTTGCTCTTTTGGAGCCGTCATTACCAAAAAGGAACATGTGATGAAATGGCTAGAATGTACAAAGAAATTTTAACTACAATAATTAAAGTCATTATGACTTAAATTGACAAAACCGTGTAAGATAGAATCAGTAAAATAGCTCCCACCCACCAGTCTCGTACGCATGCAAAAGAACCCAAATCAGGGCTGGGATTTTAGGCTGTGAGGAAAATTGATCATTTTCAAGCATTTTGAATTAAAAAAAACGTCATATTTACGTATTTAGTCGAGCACATTTCGCCTAATTTCCGAATGGACTTTGAAATGTTCCTTAATTTCTCAAAGTTAATCAAGCCGTCGACTTCATCGTCATTGCCTTCATTGAGGAAAAGCAAATCCTTCTTCACGATGGGATAAAATGGGATCTGAAAAAAAGACCTCTCGTAAAAGTGTGACAAAACCAAGTAATTCTCATGGTAAAAACCACTAACCAAGCACGGAACCATTCTCTCAAAGGATTCGGAGAATTGTAAAGGTTCACATTGAGAAAAATCATTTCTCAAAATAGGCGATGTTCACAGTATGACGACTATATATATATTTTCATCAACGCTTGAATACCAAATGGGATGAGTTGGGGGGGGGGTATAATAGTGCACATCTGGTGCCTGCTACCAATGACATAAGTCGTCGTAATTATTTTTCATTATAATACTAGATTACATCAAAAAACAAAATAAGTAAAAAAGCAAAACCAAAGCCAACAAAAAGAGAGCAAGAAGAAGAATGAAGGACGCCCCAGTATCGGGGGAGGCCCGCCAATCCTTTGAATTACCAGTGGATTTTTTTTTTTCTTTTTAGGCAAGAGGAAGTTGGTCGGCGTCAACCCTAGGAAATTAGAGGCCGACCAGAGAAAGTTGTGGGAGAGGTTGTATGGACAGTGAGGAAGTAGGGTAAAAACACACTATCAGAAAGAAGGAAAGAGGGGAGGGGGGTGCGGACGGGGGCGTTACCAGTTGAGATGAGTAATTTACCCTGAAGCGGCAGACGTAGAAAATTCTACGCCCAACCTGAGAAAATGACTTCAGCATCACCTCTTTTCCACAGAGTGCGTCTGACAAGCATGGTCACAAAGAATCGAACCCCCCTTCACAAACACTCCTTGATGCTGAATTAAGAACCAGGCCACCCACGCTTTTTTCCCTAGGCCAAATTGGCCCTTCATTACGATGGAGTACCATGTGTTGCAACATCTCGCCAAGCCATGGGTTATTCATGGGCAGAGGTCTTTCCCTCACAAACCTCGTTCAAACACACCTCTTATACACATTACCATCCATTTACTCCTCGGTCAACATCTTTCTCACGATCTTCAAATCCTTCGCAAACTCTGGCACTCACTCTCGTATATTCCCTTCACAACTCTATTTCCTTCCATCTTTCATATATGCCCATAACCTAGTTCGCACCTTCCTTGACGCCATAAATACCTCTTAAACCATTTGGTTCACACTGTACCCCCCCACCCTTTGCACGAAATAAAAGCCAAAGTTGTCCATTTGCACCGCTCTTACCCTATATTTTTTCATTCTTCCACGAAGATTAGTTCATCAACATATAATAATAATAAGTATTTATAATGCGCTCTTCAGGGCTGTTAGCCCTCACAGAGCGCAGGTTGTGTAGCGAGTGTAGAGAAAGTTTACAGGGAAGAGAAGGCAATTCTGAAGAGATGAGTCTTCAGGAGATGTTTAAAAGTAGCAAGGAGGAAGAGGATCGGACTTAGGAAGGAAGAGAATTCCAGAGTTTAGGAGCACAAACTGAGAAGGAACGGTTACCCATCGAGCAGAGGACAGAACGAGGAGTGTTCAGGATGGGAGCGAGGTTAGACCGAAGTGCCCGAGGAGTTTGACGACGGGAAAGGGCAGACGAGATATAAGGTGGAGCCTCGAGGTTTAGGGCCTTGTAGTTGATGAGCAGAATTTCATAGTGGGTACGGAAGCGAATAGGTAACCAGTGTAGCTCCTGTAACAGAGGCATCGAAAGAGAGAACCCGGGGCAGCGAAGGAGGAGCTGGACAGCATACTTTTGAACTAGTTGTAGGGGGCGAAGTGACGAAGAAGGGAGATTCACTAGAAGAGAATTGCAGTAGTCTATGCGTGAGCTGACGAAGGCATGAATAGCAGTATCAAGGCTTCGTCGATCAAAATGGGATCGACCACGTGAAAAGTTGCGGAGGAAACCGAGGGAAGAAGACTTATAGATACGATGGATGTGCGGTTTAAACGAGAGTTGCTCGTCTAAAATAACACCAAGATTACTGACGGTAATAAAAAAGGCGACATTGGTTTCCCCAAGGTTAAGGGAGGGGAAGAGAGCTTTAGATTTTTCCACCATCTAAGCGGTACCAACAAGGAGAACTTCAGTTTTATCGTGGTTAAGTTTGAGAAAGTTGGCAGACAGCCATTCGTTTATGGAGGTGTAGGCTGAAAGGAGATTGGAAATTGATTGAGCGAAGGAAACAGGGGATGAGGAAAGGTATATCTGAGTGTCATTAGCATAGAGGTGGAAGGACAGGGCCAAATCGCGAAGAAGGGAGCCAAGAGGAAGTAAGTAGATGCGAAAGAGGAGGGGACCAAGGACTGAGCCCTGAGGCACCCCAAAATGAATGGGCGCGGGCTCGGAGGAGAGGTTATCGAGCGCGACCGACTGAGTGGGGGAAGAGAGGTATGAGTGGAACCAAGCAAGTGCAGTGCCTGAGAGACCAAAGAAAGTTTGAAGACGATCAAGAAGGACAGTGTGGTCGATGGTATCGAAAACAGAGGAGAGGTCTAGGAGAACTAGAATGGATGTACAACCCCTATCGGCAGCTCTACGTAAACCGTCTGAAACATCAAGAAGAGCGGTTTCAGCAGAGTGCTTCGCTTTGAACCCTGATTGGTACGTTTCATCGATATTGCAGTTAAAAGTATGGTCATTAAGGCGAAAGAAAACGCTCTCTCGAGGATCCTAGAGAGGAATGGAAGCTGTGAGATAGGGCGATACCTAGAGGGTTTTTTAGAGGAGTTAAGGTGTGTTTTTTTAAAGATAGGACGAATTGAGGCATGTTTGAAGGAAGAGGGAACCACCCCTGTAGCAAGAGAAGTGTTAAAAAGATGAAGAATCAGTGGGAGGACAGCAGGGAAAATTTGGTGGAGTTTGGGGGAAAGAGGTCCTTAGGGGATCCAGATTTGTTAGAGCGTAAGATCAGGATAGTTACTTCTTCAGAGGACGCCCGAGTGAGGACGTTAAGCGGCAATGGATTATGGTCGGGGAGAACAGCATTGGCTTTTTCAGACGATTGTGGTAGTATGGTGCGAAGGTTAATAATTTTATCAGAGAAAAATTTAGAAAGAGTAGAGGGGTTGATGGGAGAAGAGGCGAGGGAAATGGGGCTAAGAGAGGAAAGACGAGAGAGGGGACGAAAAATAGTCCGAGGGTCATTCTTGCTCTCAGACAAAAGTTTGCGTGAATGAGCCTCATACACTGATTTTAATTTGGAAGAATAAGTCGAAGTAGCAAGGCGATAGGCAAGTGAGAGGGAGGTCGTGTCCTGCCCACGGGAGCGTGCTTTACGAAAGGCACGTTCATGGGCACGTAAGGACCTCCTTGAACGAAGGAGTTCCATGGTGAACCAAGGGGCGCGGTGATGGCGGTTTGAAGGAGGAGTGATAAGTGGGGCGTGCACGTCAAGGCAGGCAAGTAATGATTGGTGCATTGAGTTTAAGGTTTGGTCAGGTGAAGCAGTAGTATCAATAGGAGGTAGGGCAGAAATAACATCGTTAAAGAGAGTAGTAGTATCAATTGACGATAGTCGCCGGAAAGGAGTAGGATCTCGGGACAAGCGAGTAAGTAGGTGGAAGGGAATATAGAATTTAAAATTTACCAAGAAGTGGTCGGAAATCATATTAGAAAGGTCAGTTACTGTTAGATTAGATATATGGAGGTTCGAGATGACTAAGTCAAGGATATTACCATGAGTCAAGGATACCATTATTCCTCAACAATATCCCATCACCTTCCTTAATTTCCATTTGTACTCCTCTCAGTACGCAATCGTCATCAAAATATTAAACACCCATGTTGATAACGCACAGCTTTGCCTACAACTACCCACCAGTATATCACGCATCTTTCATCAAGACGCACGCCTTACTTCAAAATATCCAACACTGTAGCATTCACGCCATAGTGTTTCCTTATACGCCCTATCACAAGCTTTCCCCACTTAAGGATAGTTTTTGAGGTTCTATGGGTTTAGGTAGACGGTGCGGAGGGGATCGCAGTTGGTTGAAAATATGTATGTCTATCATATGTAGGCAGTTTACGATGGGAAGAATTAAGAATTTTCACTCTAGAAGTGTTTAGAAAAAAAAAGTTTCAACGAAAATCTTCATGCTGAAAACTAGTTTCAGAAGTGACTGGCTTCCATCTTTGGCCAGCCTGCATACTCGCTCACATTCCACACAACTACTCGATATTGACATTGACGCTGAAATTTCCAAGATGACTGGACTTGGTCGGTGATAGTCATGCCCACTAGTGGTATTGTCTAGCAGTAACACACCTTTCGTGTGCGCGACATTTTTCTTCACTGACTCACCATGGGAGATTGACTAAATGAAGAGCTGGCCAGTTTCCTGTAATTCTTCATGTTTTGTGAGGGATCCATCACAGTCTCGAGGTCGCTGAAGATTTTCCGGTACCGGTTCGGAACCCTCGCCCAAGTTTGGCGTAAGCGGTTAACTGAGGCATTTCCCAGACCGGACAAAATGGCGAACATTGAATTAAAGTTGTTGAAGTCTTTGCAGTACTCTGAAAATGACGCACACAGGTAAATGAAGTATAGAGCTGATCAGTGGATAGGTGAGCGTGAAATTTTCGAAGCTTTCAAATATTCAGAAAGGAAATAAAAGTTGCGTTCCAAGCTTCCAAGAGCAAATTTCTTACCCGTTCTAATTTATCTAATAGAGGATAAGGGTCGAAGCGTTTGGTTAGTCAATGAGAATATTTTTACTGGTAATCGGAAGGCAAATTACAAACCTACATAAACAAGACATGCGAATAAAAAAAAATCATTTTGTTTTTATATCCATGTAAAACATCAGATGACAAAAAAAGGTGGTAAAAGGTTCTTTTGTTGACGTTTAGTCCGTGCTGAGCTTCTTGGTGTCTGAAGAAGCTCTGGACGAGAGAAGAGGAAATGCAAGAACCATACAAGCTTGGGCTTTCTACTACCCTCCATTGTGACAAGGAAAGAAACTTCAAACGGGTGCTCGATTTGAGAGGGACAGGGGTTGGCAACC
Source organism: Ceratothoa steindachneri (assembly GCA_963969495.1). Taxonomy (NCBI): domain Eukaryota; kingdom Metazoa; phylum Arthropoda; class Malacostraca; order Isopoda; family Cymothoidae; genus Ceratothoa; species Ceratothoa steindachneri. The sequence continues at coordinate 82,778,706 of OZ018318.1, forward strand.
CTTACCCTCCCAAATACCCCTCCTACAGCCCTTTTCCATCCCATATACGCCTCCTAAAAACCCTTACCATCCCAAATACACCTCATACAGATCCTTACGCCTCATCCCGACCTTTAACCTCCCATGTAAGTATCTAATGACCCTAACTTCCCAAATACGCCTATTACAGACCCCTTATCCTCCCATATATGCCTATTACAGACCCCTTACCCTCCCATATATGCCTCCTGCAGATCCTAACCCTCTCATACACGCCTCCTACAAACCTCTGTCTTCTCATAAACGGCTACTACAGATCCCTAATCGTCCGTGGCACCCCTCCGGTAGTGAAATAAGATCATCCCCATCGTGATCCTGCTACACATTGTAGGTGAATATAACCGTGCACTTGCGTAAACTTGGTCGGAAGGTTGTTTGTGATTTCCAATATTTTATAATAATTTCATGAAATCAAAAAATTAGTGAGCTCCAAATCAGTTACTGGTACAAACTAAAAACTTCGACGTTCCTTAATAACACTAAAGTCCCAGAATTTCCCCACCAGAGGAAAGAAAACACTTACTTGCAATCTTGATAAATTGCTTGATAATTTTGCCTCTTTTGTGAATATTATGTTCCCTGCAGACTTCGGTGCACACCCAGTAGAGCTCCTTGTTGGAAATCTGAGAAAGAGAGCAGATATCGTTGTACACAAAGAAACCAGTTAGCGCTCTAGATAAAAAAAAAATCAAACAGCGCTGCACAGGAGAAAACGAAAGCAGATAGCATGGTAGACGAAGAACAGATAACGTGGTACACGAAGAAAGCAGATAACGTGGTACACGAAGAAAGCAGATAACGTAGTACACGAAGAAAACAGATAACATAGTGGACGAAAAACAAAGATAGCATGGTAGACGAAGAAAACAAGAGACCCGTAAAGAAAGTGAAAATGTGTGAAATATATACGGCCGCAGATCTCCTGTAAGCATTGCGGCTAGGACGGGACACGCACTCTTCCAAATATCAGCTGCAGCAGGGTCGCCCATGCTACAGTTGACATCATCTTACTTTGCGTAAAATAATCGATTAAGAAAGGGAAGAGGGAGAAGAGTAGGAAGAATACAGAGGTTAAAAATAATCACCCCAACCAGCGCTAAGAGGGAGGGGTGAACTAGCTCCGCTCCGCATCAAGCCCAACGATGAAAAGATGAACGCTTGGTGGCGACTATCCTGCGAAATTATCCACCGACCAAGAAGTGGGCTTGGATAAGCGGCAAAAAGGGGGATAAAAGGGGAAATTCAGAAGTTAAAGAGCTGGGGTATGTGGCTCGGCTCTTCAGCACATGCTTAGTTTCTCACAAGGAAAGCAGAGTCCCTCGCGAGTTATAAACAAACGAAACGGGTGGTCTCTTTTTCTTTAAAACAAAAGGGGTCGTGCCTTTTTCTTTAAGACGATACTCTTATTAGAAAGATACGCAGAGACTTCCCTTGGGAGCGTCGGCGGGCGATAAAGGAACCCACTTCCCCTCCTCCAGCGCGAGATGCAGACGACCCATATTATACAAACAAATCGCGCGTACTACCCCTCCAAGGGAGCAATTTTCTCTCCTAACTTTCGAGTTATTCATTGAAATTCCGCAACTACAATTCCCAATTATTCCAAAAGCACACGATATTTCGATAACGTGGGGTCAGCGAACATCAACGCCATTAAAAAAATATCACCGCCGCACCCTTATGCCTTATGAAGCACATACACACATCCTTTTGCCCACGCTAAATTAGTCCTTGATAGCGCTGGTGTAACCATATCGTCCAGTAAGGATTCATCCCTGGGCAAAAGGACCCAGCACACTCAAACTCCCTCCATACACATCTATCATACACAGTATCATCCAATTACTTCATACCATTTACATAATCACTTAACTTTTACGTGGTCTTCCAAGTCCTCGCACATATAACTATTTCCATCCAGTCTTACATGCCCATACCCCAGTCACAACTTCGTTCGTGCCGTCGCCCACAACATAAATACATTCTACCCACTCAGTGCCCCATACCGCCCCGTTTCTCATCAGCATCTCAGTTAAATTGTCCATTTGCAGTATAACTCGAGAACTTTCCTTCTCCTTCCCTACCAGTCTCTCACTAATATACTAACGTTGATACCAGCATATTCTGATCACCCCGAGACTTACCATTTGTCGCAATGTTTCATCTTTACTACTAACATCCACGAGATTGATACCCAAAAGCGTGCCCCAAGATGCCATTCTTCCAATCCTAATTTTCGAAGAACTAATATCATATACATACATAACTTACACCTTTTGTATTGACTTTTAATCCTCTCTTTACAGACACACCATGTTAAACGCTGCGATCAACATTTGCAAATCCCTCTCACTGTCAACCACTAACACCAACTCGCCACCTAGTAAACATAGAGCCCATGCTTCACCAGTGTTTATCGATCCCTCGCCACTTGGCGCATTTATATTCGTACTGCTTTCTGTACGCTATCCATAAGATATTAAACAGCCTTACACCCTCACGTTTATTAAACCACTCCATCATAGCGTGTTTTCACCGGAACACACGCCAAGCTCCAACATAAAAGCATTTCACAACAATCACACACCTTTACCAGATCCATGAGTTCAACATACACCTGAATCTCTTACCCATTGTTTATTCAGGTAGCTTTTCAATGCAAACACTTGGATTTCTTCCACGCACACCCTACCCACTTTAAACCCACCTTGTGATCCGCTCTCAATCCTTCAGTTATGCTTTTAACACGCAAAGGTCGAGTCTTTTCATACATCTACTATACAATGCTCAGGACATATACCCTATAGTTCTCGCATTCTTCATCTTTACACATACAACAGTATTATCCCTGCATGCTGTCAATCATTTCTGGTACTTTTCCAATTTCAAATACCACAATGATATGTACATCAACTAGCTTCCCATTTTTCAGACCTTTCATACCACTAATAACCTCTTGCATAGTTATCGCTTACATATCTCGGTACAGCACCCGGTTTACATCCGCGAAGCCAATCGTATTCACATTTGCTCCATCTTCCATACCGACATAGACAAATAAAAGTAGTCACTCCATATGCTTTTGACCATCTCATTGCCTCAAGCACCCTGCCACTTTTATACTTGATCTTCATACAGCTAATATTTTCTTGCTTTTTTAACCTTCCTCAGTTTCCGGATCTTCATTCATATTTAGTCCAATTTACTCGTGGTTAATCTCTCGTTTCAATTCTCCCTCTTTGAATGCATTCATCGGCATCTCCCTCACATCCACCAAAGGCACGTTTCACATGGCCATTTTTTTCAATTTTACCACTATATTATGGCGGCCGCCAACTTTACATCGTCATTTCACCATTCTCTTTCCATTTCTACCACCCCCACATACATCCCTTGCACTACCTACTACCACTAAATTTGTTACGCCTTTGCTTTATCCTCGCTGTTCACACATTTCTTCTTTCCTAATATCAAGCATTCTGCATGCTATTTTTTCCCATCCGATTCAACTTTCCTCACCTCTTCTCACTCACAAACCAACCAATTTACCTTTACATAGCACAATCTTGTCAGATAAGCCCATATCATACAACTAGTAGTTTTCACATCACATCCTACAACATATTCTCAAATGAGGAGATCAATCATATTCTTACTACATTCTTTCTTTCTCCTATGCCAAACCCATGAGTATTTATGCACATCTTTGTGCTGAAAAAACGCGTTTACTACACGTTTCTTTCAGCACATGAACATACCAAGCGCTCTCTAGTTTCATTCCTTCCAGGTGTAACGAAAGTTCTGGTTGTCTAATATTTTACCCTGTCACTTTTCGTCCATTCACATCTCCTACAGCCTTAAATGGATGGCAGCAGCATGCCCACCAGGCAAGGCTGTGGTTTTTAACTCTACCCACCCTGGGTAGGGCAAGTTGGAGAGTGGTCAGTCATTCCCAAGTGGCTATGGCGCCACTACCCCCCCTTGGGGAGGTATTCCACGTGAGGCTGACTTGCAGTAGAACTTCCACTTCCTAGAGGTTGCAGGGACCGCTAACACAGGGGGGTGCTCTGAAATTCCCACAGCATCACTCCACTATAACCTGGTTCCCCGGCACAGTCTTACAAAAAGCGCTACCTCACTTAATGGTAGTCGGGTTGGTGGGACCTACAGTGCAGGCTGTAAGATCAAAGCCTCCTCCCTACGGTCGGAAATTGCAGAAAAGCCGTCTGCTCCCAGGGAGCTACACACAAACAACAACAACAACAACAACCCTCAACCTACACCCATTTCAAATTCCACCAACCAGTCGCCCTAAGCCATTTCAGAACATCTTTATCAGCCTCGCTTCTATCTTTACAGGGTCCATACACGAACAATTCTACCATTGCAAATCTCTACTTCACCCACATAATTCTCGAGATCTCAAAATGCATCATGCCACTCCTCACTCAAAAGCACATACACACCCTCTTTACCTGTACCACACCATGATTCACACCTGCATGCATTCCATTCATTCCATCCCACACAAACTCTTCATTCGCTTTCATGTTTGTCTTACACAGTGCAAGCATCTCCATTTTATAAACTCGTATACTACCTCTCCCCCTTTTCCCCTCGCATCCCACTTAGTCGGTTCACACATTAACGCTCCCACGATAGCAGAACCCATTATCACCATTATCTATCGAGCTTACAGAAAGACAACCTTCGGGTACGTAGTTTTCCAGGGCAGCGGCCGCTAACCGGACTTAGTCGAATTGTACGAGACGCCGGAAAAAGGTGTATTAGACTTGAATTTCACAGGGAAGACAGAATGAGGGAAGAGAGACTGACAGATGACGGGGTGGCTTACATCAAGGGCAGCCAAAATTAAAAATTAGACAAACAGGATTTTTTAACATAAAAAAAACAGGAAGCAACGTTATAAAACTTAAAACCCACACAGAAAAAACATGATCAAGTGCCGGAGGGATGCCCGCTCCCTCGAGGGACCGGCATGCACCATCCACCCCCAAAACTATACACAATGGAGACCGAACTGGTGTAGAGAAGGCGCCTTACAAGCCTTAGGAACAAGACCCCCTCCCCTTCGAGTGAGATCGTCTATGCTACCGGCCTTAGGGCTAGACCTTAAGAGGGGGATGGGGCGAGTTAAGTAAAATGAGGAATAGGCTGGTACAAATAGCACAGGGGTTTAATAAGAAAGCTTTGTGTACATCGGCAACAAAAATTAAAGGAACATTGCTCCCCCCCCCCCCAGTCTCAGTCAGACTCACCTCTTCAAATTTAGATAAAGACGGGGTTCCATATTTGGACTTGATTTTGAACAGACTGTCGATGTACTCGGTCGGCTCAATCTGCCTGAAGACAGCGAAGTCTTCGAGGGTGACCTGAATGGCGAGTTCGACCACCGAGTTTAGCTGCAAGATGCTCACCTGAGACTCACGAATCAGCTCATTAACGACCTCGTCAGGACAGAGGTTTTGAGAGCTCGTCACACTCTTCAAGTAGTAACGACTACTCAAACCTGCCAGAAGACGACCAGAAGTCAGCGGTTGTCATACGTTAAGGCCTTCATACAAGCAACGAAAATTTCATACTTTAATCTTCAGAAAAGAGATTCGTGGTGAAAGTAGGAAAAATGTGCGGAAAATATGAGAAGATTAACCTAACCAGGAAACGCCTTGAGTCAAAGGCAAGTGCGCAACTCTCCATAACCTGCCTCCATTTGATGAGGAAGGCCGTACTACCTATATGCTAAAACGTCACCGAAAGCGAAGCCATTTTCTCACCTATCCGTTCAGCCAGATTCTGAAGGCTGTCAGGCAACCTCTTCTGCTTGACAACATTCTGCTCGTTGGGCGCCCCCTCAGTCACGGAGACCTCGTACAGAGCGTAGTTTTGAGACGCCTCAGCAATGTTGAAGAGGTTGAGAGCAAGCATAACGACTTCCCTCGCAGTGGTTTCCTTGTTCATCAACAAGAACCTCGCAGATTGGTCCGTGGCCCGGTACACCTAAAGGGGAGACAGAACTCGTATTATGTCGCTTAAATCCATCCTTCCAACTCAGTTTAGTCATTCTCAAAACCAATTTATTACCATACACCTAACTCCACCAAGGAACGTGGACAAAATGTATAAAAGCGACTCATCCAAGTTTTTTAAACCTTTTAAGAGTTTCGACAATGTCTGGAGAAAAAAAAAATCGTTTTGACACCAAGAATAAAGAAGCAATGTGGATGAGATATTATACAAGAGAATGTTCTGAGGTGATATGGGCACCTAAGAAGAATGGCTGCGAATAGACTTGTGAAGAGAATATATGAGAGTGGGGGAACATAACTATTAAAAAGAAGAAACTAGCTGGAATTTGGGGACCGAGGGAAAAACACAACTTTTTCGAACCTATCCCGTAGTTAATTAAAGGCAAATCAGTTTACGCGCTGCCGTTAAAAGATCTTAATGAACCAAAAACCAACTCAAAGCGAAAAATAAGACCAGCAAACCTATTCGCACTTTTCAATGGCCTATTTGTGCCGCGGCCTCTCCTTTGAGCGACGTACCTTCAAGACGTGGTCGGGGAACTCGGATTTGCTGCTCTCCTCACAGTCGGTGCTGGAGAGGTCGGGGTTGCTTCTACTTCGGTACAGGTGCCCAGCCGTACTCGAATGAGACGAGATGCTATCATCGCTGCACACAACAGGGGGGTCACTGCCCAAAAGCGAAGGAATTTAATCAAATCAAACCCCCAATAAGAAATTACATCAAAAAGGGGTAAATAGAGGAACGAACAAATGAGGGAAGATGGAATAGTAATAAGGATATGAATGACACTGCAATAGCAAAATTCTCTACGATATGCCCCATACCTAAATGTGCCTCATTGGTAAACTGATTACCGGGGGCAATTTCTAGTTTAATGACCTCAGTACTACCCCCCCCCCCTTGTCCCAACTGGCACGAAAACAATCCAAATTTTCACCCTTGAGTTTAAAGGTCAATGAATGTGTGCAATCTTCTCGAGTGAGGAAGGGAGGTTCGGAGCCCCTTAAACCTGTAAGTCCCCAGTGAGATAGGCATTAGAAGGTGCGAATCGGTTGTAAAAAAAGTACTGAATCAGCAATTTGCCTATGAAAAATTAGCACCCTATATCAAATTTAGAGAAAAATGAATCAAAAAAAGCTCCGTGGCGTACATTATGCTCGACTTAGTTCGAATACTAGCGAGAATCTCCTTGAGTTTGTGCGTTTTGAGAGTCATCGACGTGCCCTTGCTCTCTTTCCTAGTGTGGGGGAGGTGAGGAGAGAGTGCAGTGTTGAAGGTCATCGAGGAGACGTAGTCCAAATGCCCGTGGCAGGGGCCATTCGCCTGGAACTCGGCAGCCTTTCGACTCTTGCCCTTCTGCGACGTCTCGGGCGTCTGAAGCATGTCGTTATACGCTGCGGAGGAGACAACCATGAAGACGCGCGAACCAGATGGGCTACAAACGGCCCCAGCGCTTGCCATCTGGACCGAAGTTGTCACATTGGGTATGTTTAGTTGCAGGGTTAAGTCCCGATTCGGGTCAACGATTCGGCCAATTCCACGTGAAACTGCACTTTTTCTCTAAGATTAACATAAGGCAGAAATACTGCACCAAAACAACAACAATAACACTACCCAGATCGATACCAGGACAAAAGCCGCAAAACGAAATCTTGCATCTTGCCACCATAACATCACGAACATAACATATCTATTTTAAACCTAGGCATCTTAGGTGATTAAACATGAGCAGATAATTGAAGAGTAAAATAGAGACAGGAGAAAGAGCATAGAACGACTGGGCAGAAAAAGATATCCATAGTGTGAAAGGGTGCGAACGAAGTTGTGACTGTGTATAGTGTGGTGGTGTATGCATGTAAGAAGAATAGATGGAAACAGACTTGAGAAGGGAATATACGAGCGCGAGTGCAAGGGCGTGCAAAGGGCTAAATGACGGCGTAAAAGGTGGGTTGATTGTGCGAAATGAGTGTTTGAGAGAGAAAAGGACTGGAAGAAGGGTCAGTGGGCGATATCGTATATGGGAGGAGTGCATGAAGAGGGTTTGTGCTTCGGGCCTACTGCCGGAGGGTTGAACCTTGACTAGACGAAATATTACAGCACATAGTACCTCATCGCTAAGAAGGTCCGATTTGGGGGTGAAAGATACGCCACGGTTTTATGAAACAAAGGGGTGGGTGCTTTAGTGTGGCATTGATGCGCGCTGACCTCATGCTGTAGGAACGTGGCGTTTAGTGAAGAATGAATGAAGGCTCTCTCTTATCTTTGACTTTTCCATAAAAAAAGAAAAAAAACAGAGACCCGACGAGAACATCGCCACTACTATCCGTCTTTCGCTCGAAGACGACATCTCCCCAACCAGATAATGAAACCAACATAAAGATCAATATGACGATCGTTGGTGAGCCAGAGGGCACCACGGGCCGGTCTTAGTTTGGGGTGGTGGGACGTGTCGGTTTTTTTTTTATCAGGGAGAAACCATCATCACACCGGTAGAAGGGGGTTTGTTTGCGCCAGGGGTATATGAATACAACTACCCAGCGATAGGATTCATTCGAAAAAGAAATTAGTGTGGGTGTGCTGTGAAGACGATAGAGGAAAGGGAAGCGGTGCTGTGATTGGCTATGACGTATGCAAGATCTACCTAACAGCGCGGTGGTAAGCACAACGCTTCCACCAATCGGTGCCCAGACCTCTGCGTGCGCTGACATTCGTATTCACTCTGGCCGACATTGAACCTGCCGCCTCAACGTCAGAAATCCAGCCCAGTATCCACTGAGCTCGCGAGAACTTATCATCGTTTATAGGTCGATAAATATACGCCATCTTTGAAGGGTATGGTTTGGAACCCAGTTTGAGGTAAGCATTAAAAGGTGCGACTCGGTGGTGAAAAAGAGACTAAAACAACAACTTACTGTGCAGGTTGCTTTTGACGGTCATTTCCAAGTGCGAGGTGGATGTTAAAATCTCCAGAGCTTCGGTGCGACTTACGTTCGAGAAACTGTGACCATTCGCTTCAAGGATCTGATCTGCCCTCTTCAGACCGATTTCCTCAGCCTTGCTCCCCTTCTCAACCTGGAAGTCATTAAGTTAGGGGACGAAAATTAAGTGAAGAAAAGGGGAGGGACAAAGGGAAGAGGGGAAAAAGGGGGGGAAATATTGAATATATATGAAAGGTATAGAGAAAGATTATCATAAAAAGCAAGTTTGGGCGTTGCGGGGCCGTAACTCCTCTGAGCGTGCCCTCGGATGGGAAAGAAAGCAAGTGCCCTTGAGAGTGGGAAAGAAGTTAAGTGCCCTTGCGAGTGGTAAAAGAGTGGCCAAGGAATCAGCGTCCACTTACACTGGCAATGAAGATGCCGAAGTTCTTTCTGCCGACAATGGAGAACTGGAGCGGTTTGTCCCTGGAGGGACGAGTCAAGGTGACCACCCGGGAGCGAGCCTTCGTCATGCAGACCATCCGGAGGAAGAACAATTGCCCCGTCATTTCTTTCCTCTGAAGACCCTCTTCGAACCGTTCCAAGCAGTTCATCATGTCGGGGTCCATCTCGAAATCCGTGAAATAACTCTGAACCCATCGTAGGAAGACCCTCGTCACGATGTCTTGATACTTCAGGTCTTCAAACCTTAGGGAGCAAAGTAATAGACTTCAGAGTTCGAAATCTACGTTTCCCATGAAGTGGGGTATGCGCACGTGAATGCTACTACAATTTCTTCTCACTCTCTTCATGCCCTACTGAAATTCAACCCAGAATTGGAGAAAGGACTCAACATCCTTTTGGATCGCAACTGAAAAATCAATATTAATTTTCTTCCAACTCTCATCACTATCTTTCACTCAATGTTGGAGCACTGCTATACATCAATTCCACAGGAATCGGGAAATCACCCTTAACCCTCTCCCAACATCAAGTCGACAGTCACTCTCTTAGAAGGGGCGAGAAGCGTCCCCCGGCATGCTCATTTGTATTGTGAAGGTGGCTAAAGTGTGCAATAGCAACCGTGCAATAGCAACCGTGCGATAGATAGAATTTAGTAATAGTAAATAGAGAGGAAAAGCCGAATTAAGGCCGATCAGGGCCGGGGAGTTCCCCGACCCGATCAACGGTTAATACACGCATTCATCGTATTATTATACAAGACATAATTCTCAACTTCCGACCTTCCACGTCCATTTTTCGCTTATGCCAGTCACATTGAGTGGCATTCCACGAGGCACAATTGGCACCCCGATGGTGGCTTTCTTAAACCCATCCATCACCCGACCACCCTATCACAGGGAGGCTGGCCTCACCCGATTCCATGGACTAGAGCTCTCGATTATCAACAACCTATTCAAGACACGGGCCGGAGGAGGGTGTACTCACCGTGTGGCGGTGGGGAGGCTGCACTCACCATGGCTGTGGAGGAGGGTGTACTCACCATTCGAGAAGCTTGTCGGCGACGACGACGGAATTCTCGATGAACTTGCGATGCGTGAGGAGGAAGTCCTCGACGTAGGTCGTGTCCAGGATGTTCTCTACCTCGACCAAGTGCAGCATGAGCCTCTCTGGGGTGCCCTGCGGGGGGAAACGCCCCCTCAGTAGTCTCACACCATCGAGGGCTACCACCAATTTCCCCATCTTCCTTTCCCTCTCACCCTCATGAAATCCAACTTGAAAATAAGAAGCAAAAACCAACAAGGGCATCTTTGCCACCACGTTTGTGAGGAGGGAGGACTTGGGGGAAAAGGAAAATGTTGCCTCGCGTCTAAAGAGGAGAGTTCTGATGGGAGGGGCGCGCAACTCTCCACTCGGAAAAGGAGGAGAGTGCTAGGGATAACCTCACCTAGGTAGAAATATCTATTAATGGGATTATTATGCGTTAGAACGGGTTTTCCAACTTAGCTTCTCCTTATACGACGCGCGGCTGACCCTCTGGTAGTGACATTTTTAGTCAACATGATCGAACGCCCTCGATTTGAATCCAGTTGAGCGCATCTCATTGTTAAGGGTAAATAAATGGATCGCACCTTAAGAGTGGTTATGGTAGCTACCACTCGGTAGGTCTCCACCGAGATGGACTTCAGACTGTGGGAACCGGGCTAAAAACCATACCACAAGGAGAGTGTGGTCCTTTGAAAAGTACCTTAATGACGATATTGGCCTCTCGGTGACAGGTGTCGATGTGGGACTTCTCGGTGACTAGGACGAGGACACCGTCCTCCTCGTGCCTCTTGGTGTTTTCCTCGCCCTGGCGAAGGATCCTGCAGTAGTCACTCTGGCGGATGCACACAAACTGGCAGTCGTCCACCTTGGAGCGCATCACCCCGCGGTGGTACATCTTATCCATGGTCGGGGTGCTGCCGAAGCTGAAACAAAACGCCTAGTAAGGAACCACATTCGTTTCCATGGTATCATCACCCGTGCCACACGTTTCGGGGTCGAACTTTTGAATTCACTACCCTCGGTCCTCATTTGGTTCTTACAAAACTAAAAATTCGTGTTCCAGAACATCCCCCCCCTCCCTCTTCCCTAACATTTAAGATTGAAATATCTCGTTATGGTTAGGTTAGCTTTTATTCATTATTCCTGCCTCATTTATTTGTTCTGGTATTTTCTGGGGTAAACGATAGATCACTACTGAGATATGCACAAAACATCAGGAGGGACTTGTTATGGGCTGGGCTTGAACTCCTATGGGTGGGTAACCGAGACCATCAGGTATTTTAGGGCACTCACCCGAGGACTGGCTGCAGTGGCATAGTCGCTTAAATCATGCTTTTTATTATTTTTTTTTTCATTCTGTGTAGTTAAACTTTTAAAATTACAAAAACAACAAAAAAACAACCCGAAAAAACAATCTGGTAGAGGCAGTGCAAATAAGGGCAACAAAGATGATATCTTCCCCGAAGCACCTTGCATATGTAGTACTAACATCATTGCTAGCTCCTACGTACGATATATATTTCAACCAATCCAAATCCTTGTCTGACGTATTTTAAACCGACCAATTAGCATCAACCTTCCTCGACCCCAATGTTCGCTGAAAATTTCACTTCACTCGTGTTCTCGTTATCGTCAGACAAAGGTCAGTTAATTAACGTTACCATTATTCAACTCAATCGAATATCTTAACTATTCAAAATGTAATTTCCTCTTTTCTCTCCATTTTCAGTCCCCTTGAGATTATAAGTCGAGCAATTATTCTGTGTCCAAAACTATTCCAAGGTCCATCCATCCATAGATTCAATATATCATTCCATAATTTATAACTCAAATTTCTATAAATATTTACTCTAAACCTAAATTTATATACGATCAAATTCATTATTCTCATTCTGTGTATTTCCCATTTTCTCCTTGCTCTTTGTTTGACTTCTATATCTTTCTCGTTAATTTATAGGTAAATATAGAAATATACCACTCTTAGTTTCCCCTGAAATTTCCGATTGCCTATTCTCATTCACCAAGATGTGGCACGATCTTGGTGAAGATCTTGGCTTTACATTCCCGTCAACCATAAAATATATATATATATATATATATATATATATATATATATATATATATATATATCACCCATCTCTCCATATATACATATACATTCCGCTTTACATATCTACATAGATTAAGGGCACTATGTATGTACTCATTTGAAAGGTATGGGAGAGGCGATATGATAAAGTTATTGAAAAAAAATGGGGAGAGATAGATTGAATATAAGCAAGTTCTTTGAGTTGGGGGTAATAATAGGACTAGGGTGTATAACTTGGAAATAAACACAAAACTATATTGTAATGGAAAAAATATTTTTTGCCAATAGATGGTATATCTCGAGAATTAATTACTGTAATAGGCCATAAGTACTCTAAATTCAAATGTTTTCAAAGGCACATTAGACGAGTATATAGGGAGGGAAGATTCCTTGTGGCTTTTGAATTTTGGTTAGGGGTACGAAACATGCATACTGTAATATTTATATTATTATATATTTTAGTTGCATGATTAAATATTTTGACAAGCCTTGATTGGCGAAGAGTTTGTGGCAGAAATTTGGACGCCATCATTTAAATGGAGTGATAGAAATATATTTATGTAAATTACTTTGCCGCCGATTGACATCGAAATATGAGAGCTGGGGGAGGTGACTGGTTGATTGACTCGTTGATATGTAATGGCGGATTTTGTCATGCATAAAATTACGTTATGTATTGAGTTAATGACACGATGATTAATGGCACAAGGTGTTATACGAAAGGTGAATGAAAGATTTTCACAAAATAGCTTCAAATGCTAAGAAGTGACGTTCGCAAGCATCCATTGGGGCTGCCACTCCCCTTTGTAACGTCGTCCATTGTCGACGCACCGAAAGAGAACGTTCATCGACATTGCTGACGAGTCCGGGGTCTCGGCTTATCCTCTTTAATCTCGATCACGTAGTCAGAGACTTCTTTTCTTTACAAATCAGGATTGGATTCCACGTGGTTGTCAGTAAACACTGACATAGGCACCGGACGGTGCGAATCAGGTAAACCTAGTAAAGATTGGCACAAATTCAAGGGATTTTTCCACGCAACCCCACCATCGCTTACCTTTCACCCATGTGTAGTTTCTGGACCGACCCATCTGGATAGGTAATTTCCACGGACCCGTTAATGATAACACTCCATGAATCTAGTTCCTCATTATCAGCCATAAGAATAGTATCCGCCTCTTCCACTACAGCGAACACCTGCGGGAAAATAAAGAACCAAAATCAAGGATCACGACGAGGCAAAGATCAGCGCTTATATCACTAACAGTCGCAGGGCTCATAGATGGCGCAGCCCCACTTAATTGTGGTTAAGTTGACGGGGCCTACAGTAGAGGCTGTAGGACTAAAGGCTTTCTCCCTTAATCTCCCAAGGGGCTGGAAGAGGCAGAGGCCATCTTCCCCTGGGGAGCAATGCAACAACAACAACAAAACAAATATAAAGATTCGTGTCCACAAGCAAAGAAATAAATACGATCGTCTCGACAAACAAGATAATAATTATATAATCTGTTTACAGGCTGGTGAATTTAAGGATTCACGTCCTCACACAAATCTTCCACCTCTCTCTCTCTCTCTCTCTCCCCCATAACTCCATTCTAAAAGTCTGGTAATCTGCCCAGATCATACCCTTCAAAAGACATACGCAAAACCTTAGACACAGGTAAACTTAAGTCCCCACAGAAAAATAAAGGGCATCAAAATGAGTGCGGATTGGTGCTGAATCCCCTACAAATCATTTTACATCCTTATCAACAAAATACTACACCCCACACTTTACCCAGACTGCAAAAAAAATTGGCTTCCTAACTTCCTCCCAGGTGGACGAGCGCAAGTAATACACCGCGGCAAGCTACATCACATGCATAATGGAGTTCGGCAGGGATTCTTATTCTGCCGCACCTTTTCTAACCTTTTCATCCATGACATCCCTCTGTCCAATCCCAACATCACACTACATCTATGCAGATGGCATCCCCAGTCTCGTTCCAAACTCAAGGCACATCAAAGTAGCTCGCGATTTACAACATTACACCAGAAGACTCAAACGCTGGCTGCAACGGACCTCAAAGATCCAATCGCCTTTAAAATCCTGTTACCCTCTCCACAACCCACAAACTAGAATACAACAAATATGCCCGCATCATCCTATCCAACACCACATTCTTCTTTAATAGAACACAGTTCTTGGGTGTTATGAATGAACACATGAGTAAATCTGACAAAAAACTAAGGCAAAAATGACAAACTAATGACACACGGGAACCACATTCAAGCAATTCAATGTCCACACACTTACAAGCAGTATAGCCCGGAAACCCAATCTCGTATCCACTCACCTCAGCACACTACACTATACACAAAGCAGTCCACCTCGCGAGTGGATGTACCCGCAGCATCCCAATAAAACATATGCAGCATAACTCAAACAGTGGAGAAACGCAAACACATGCTGCCATTACCAGAACATACAATGGACCCACTTATAAAGAGCGAGAAAAAAAAAGCACATTATTCTCGTGTATGGCATCCTACCGTACCTCAATAAAGATCGTAGAATATACAGATACAACGCCATAGTGCTCGCAACAAACACGCAGAGTAATCAAACATCACACAAACTCTAGAGCCACAGAACAGGATAAAAATTCAAATTACATTGTTAAAGGGAGCTAGCAAGGACTACTTAGTCTGCTTCAAAGGCAACCTAAGATTATGCCTCAAATCCATCAGCATTGCTCGAACAACAGTCATCCCACATATAGATCAAATAACCATAGAAGAGCTACATACAATACACATTTAACCTTACAAGCATTAACACAGTAAGAATATTTCACTCCTCTGATACACCGATCAAGGCTGCGCGGCGGACATCTCCCTGACTTACAAATACAAGCTGGATACCACACATACAATCATCTGCTCCAAATGCCAACTAGACGAACACACAAACTACAGACATATTTGCTTGGTCAGTACAAAGACGCCACCATAACATCACGAACTTTTTACAATTCTAGAAGGAACCAGTGGTTGTGGTAAGAACCTGTGCGATGTTGGGTTGCTGGAATGACAAGCACGAAGAACTTCAACAAAAACAACCTTCGTGTCTCACCCACACACATGGAAACACTCTTGATCTAGTCACCTCCGCTTTCCCAATTCATCGCTTCACCATAACTTACCCCTACACAGTAATTTATGATCATTTCCCCATCCCGTTCTCTATCTTCCGCTTTCACCTAACCCACGCATACACCCTGCCACCATCGTCAGTTCTCTATCATTTAGTGGAGAATAAATGCCCAGGGATCTAGCCTCACTCCTTTGCCGTTTAACCCTGCCATTACCTCGACCTCAACACCTGTCTCTGCTCTTTTGCCGTCATCTTCTCCTCCTGCCTTAGTTTCCGATTGTAGAGAAGTTAAGCCATATCGGGTGCATACGGTATGTCGCCGGATGGAGCTCAGATTCGCTGTAGGGTACCTACAGCGAATAGGTCCATTGAGAAAAAGACGTCTAAAATGAGTGCAAAATCGGTGATAAAACAAATATCAATTTTTTTCCTGCTTTAACGTCCTTGGGCCTCTTCGCCCCAGCCCCTACTCGCCGGCTCGCAAACCGCGTGGTTGTCAGCAACTATTTTGAATGCAAAGAACAAGGGACGTGCGTGCGAAAAGCGAAGAAGAGCTATTCGTACTCGTCCTGTCGAGACAGCAATAGCCTCCGTAACATACTCCCTTGCCACTTACTCATACACAACTTTCCTAAAGTGCACCCGTGAAGCTCACACTCGCCCTATCCTTGCAGATAACAAAAACAATCCACACCCTCTGTGCAAGGTTATTTGTAATTTCTATACCCCTCTGAAACTCTCTTCACCCCATCTCCCATGAAGAAATTTCTGCCTTCTCTGAAGGGGTAGTCCCTATCTGTTCTGGCATACCCTCTGCCTCTACCCTACTAGAACTTCTTTCTCTCGCCTGTGTCCCATGAGTAATTGACCTCCCTTCTCTCTTACTTCGCTGATATTTTTAATACCTCTCTCGCGTCTGGAATAGTACAATCTGATTCCAAACATGCTACTCTTCACCTTTTCCTAAAGAAATCCCAAATAAACCTAAACCACCACTCAATCTCTCAAAAGTCCTTAAAAAGGTAGTCTCAGCACGGATTCTAGATCACTTGATATACAACGATTATGAAATTTGACAGTCTTTTTAAAGGAACGACACAGCACCGAGTCCGTTTCTTCTGGACTTCTCGGCATTATATGAAACTGTTGAACACACTGTTCTTCAGCGAATCTGTGAATTCCTGTGTATCTGGAACTGCTCTTGTATCGTACCGAGCTGTGCAAGCTTTTTAATGAGGGTTTTTTTAGACTCAGGATGGTGCAGTTGATAATCTGCTCGCTAACGGTGATCCGGCGACGCAGGAAGCCAGCCGTTCACAATTCGCCTCACGTTACTTTATTTTTTCATCGCTTTTTTTTCTACACCCCTTTACACTATCAACTGGTTCCGCTCCTATTTTCTTTTATCTCATAATCAATCTAGAACGCAGAACGCTCCTCTGCCTGTCGAAATGTATCATTTCCGACAGGCAGAGGTGCGTTCTGCTGTTCCGCAAGGGTTGGTTCTTGGACCTTTCCAGTTTCGTATCAATCTTCTTCGCCTTGGTATTCTTCAGCGTCGCCTTCATCTATCATTTCATTTAGATGCTAATAATACGCAAATCTCTCTCTGCTATCTCCAACCTCGTTTACTGAGACTTAAAAACCTATCCGCTTGTAACATCATTACAGAATGGCTCTCGGACAAATGTCTGAAAATCAACCGTGAAAAAACAGAGGTATAACTGGTAGATACTCGTACTCCAACGCATATTCCAGGTCTCCGATAATTAAAAATCCTGGCGTCACCTTTGAGTCAATATCTCTCAAAATTCATGTTGCTAATGTATGCATTTTTTAAATGTAAATAAGTGACTGTGAGTAAGGGATTAAATACACCTGTGTCAACAAAGGAATAAATATACAGATTCGTGCGTACAAGCAAGGGAAGATACATATTCAGGTTCACTACCAGGGGACTACACAGATTCGTCTCCACACGCAAGGAAATACAAACATCCACAGGTAAAGCTAAAGGGGTTAGCGAAAGTGGAGGGGTAAAACCGAATGAACACGTGTGTTGGTGGAGGAGTATCAAGGGTAACAACGACGTCCCGAAACCACGACTCTGGACATTAAGAGGGCGCACTTACCATCGCTTGGCACATGGCCCGTCGGACCCCGAGGGTGAAGTTGGCGAAAGCGGCGAGGCGCTCCGTGAACTCTAGCAAGATCTTGATGTCGTTCTCCGCCCGGTCACTGGGGTCCTTCTCAAGGCACTCTCGCACCGTGTCCTGAACCGACAAGCTCTGAGGGTAAAAGCGCGGTGTCAGAACGGAAACGAAATTCGTGTAATCCAATCGAGGCATGTTTACTTAACTAGGAAGGGAGAGAAGGAGAAATGAATAAACAGAAGGGATAGATCAAGTACGAGGACGGCGATTACTATAGCTTATCAACCCCAAATCCCAGGGGCGAAGGGGGCCGTTTAAGTGTACAACTCCCCCCTTCCCCTCGATAAGTCTCAACGACCTCTTTCAGTCTTGCCGGGGCTATTCAAGAGTAGGAAAGATCGAGGGAGAACAGACAGGATTTTCTGTTTAATTAAAAGCGAAAACCAAGGAGGGATTTCGGAAATTTTGTAATGAGAGATCTTTAAAGAAAATTATGATGTCGTAAGGTGAAAATGTGTGTAAGATATATAGCGGCGGTTCCACATTTGGGCGTTGGGGCCTGGAGGGCATACAATAATCCTGTGGGAAATAAGCACTCGAATAGTCAGCTGCGGCCTCCCCATTCACCTCCGATGGTCCTCGTTAGGGAATTGGTCAGCGTCACTGACCCTTCATCCAACGACCTCACTTCGACCCCCAATTCAATCCGTTGCAGCTGCCACAGAGTCAACCCAGCTGTTCATCCTTTAATTAATAGGTGGATGGGGGCTATCTTCGGATGAAGATATGGGGGGGGTTGTAGGTTCGGAGCCTACGTTAAACAGTAGATCTTCGACGCCACAAATCATGAGGACCAAAAGAAGAACGATCGCCGCTCACCTCCATGTTTTCGACGAGGTTCTCGTCTTCGTCGGAGTCCACAACGCTTTCCATGAGTCCAGACAGGTCGACGTCCTCGTGGTCCAGTGAATGCACCGACTGGTACATGGTGTCGGAGCCCGAGTAGGCGCTGGACGTGTCGGAGCCATCCCGGACCGAGGACCCGACACTCCCGCGGGACCGGCCCCCGCGCAACAGGTCGGGCAGGTCATGGTGCAGCTGGTGTGGATGGTAATGGAGCGGGGGAGCTGCACCCTCCGATGAAGAGCTGAGGGGACAGCCTCCGACACCACCAGCACCCCTCACGGGTGGCTCTCGAGGGTCCAGAGTGAGGATAGTTCGCTGGTTAACAGCTGACCGCTGACCAGGATGCAACACCTGCACGTCGGGGTAGTCAATCTGGGGAGGGAAATAAGGGGGGGGGCGTTATTATTATATTTAAATATAGATCTATAGAAAGACACAAAAAAACACCAGACTGGGCAATGTTGCCAACGGTGGAAAGAAGAAGCCTTTTTAAAAGATCCAGCGTTCAACTCGCCCCCTTTTTAAAAGATCCAGCGTTCAACTCGCCCCCTTTCCCATATGAAAAATCATCCGCCCCCAACGGGAATCGAACTAACATCTCACACGTGAAGCATGGGTGTAACCACTGAGCCCTGATAGGCAAAAGGAAACGCAATCTGAACTAGGTTATGTAAGAAAAATTGACCATGCATTCGCCGGGCTATCCCACACGCACACGTGTGCTGACCTTGTTGCCCCAAAACTCCCTAGGACGCGGGGGAATGAAGCTTCCCTTCCCCGCTTTCCAGATTGTTTCAGACACAATTGTGCTTGATCTCGCCTCGTAAACCCCTCCCTCTTCAAGATTCCCGACTCGTTCCGTTTTCTCCCCTTCAAAGTACGGTCCAGTGGTTTTCGATGGTAAGGTCTCAATTCCGAAGCTACTCAAAGTAAGTACACAATTTCTCATTCCCGTCCACACTCGGGTAGTAGATATTTTAATCGAAAGTACCCAGGACCTTTCGCGCAGCGATGAACCAAAGCATATCACCCCCTCCCACGAAAGGAGGGGGTACGTATCGAAAACTTCTCCCTCCCCCAGAATTCCCCCTCCAGTGGGTTCTAACCTCTTTGTTTCTACACTTGATGGAAGAGTCTAATTTCTCTCAGCCAAAACAATACCTTCGATACAATTAGACTGAAGACAGCCTCTCACTTTATTGGAGTGTAATGGACGTTCAGTTCGGAAGGATACGTACGCATGTGAGTATAAGCATACATCCATAACTAAAAAACATACACTCCAATTGAACCGTCAAGAAACCTTCAGACACCTGGATAGACCCGACTACCGGTGAAAGAGGGCGTTAAAACCATTAAAATATACTAAATCGAGATCTCCCAACGAAAAGCAGAAACAGGTTCAGGCCCCACCTTACCGCACAGTACCCCTTGGAAGACCATGCCAAGCGAATCCTAATGGCAGTAACCTCCCAGCACCTTGGTCACCAGGGTGCAAGTTCTCGTGGTAGCATATTAACCAAAAAATAAAGGAGGACATCTCCAACATATTCGAAATGGGATTCGTAGTGAAGTCGGGGAAAGTGAAAATACATAGAGGTTATATAGCTAGGCTGCCCAGACGTCCAGCATTTTGCTGGACTGTCCGGCATTTTACTGTTTTTAGATCATTTGTCCAGCAAAAATAACTACTCAATGCCGGACAATGTAAAGTCCAGCATTGGGAAATGCAGGTGGACATTCTGTCAAACAATCATAAGTAATTATAGACTTGACAACATTTAGCAACGCCGCTTCGAATAGCAGACTGTCGTGACTCAATCCGGACTTAATTTGAGTCATTGACTCGTCCGGAGAGTCATTCCTTATTATTTCTTTCATTGAAATTCATTTGACAGTAGATGGTTGGAAATATTTGCACATTTCAAAAGTCAGAATATTACATTTGAAAACATTTATCAGGTAGTAGAATTCTTTTTGAGTCTACCAGGATCAAATGCACCAACAGAGAGGGTATTTTCAATGATGAAAAACTACTGGGCAGACGAAAAAAACAGGTTAAATATAGATACTTTAAAAGCGGCACTATTAACTACATGCAATTATGAGATGAATTGTTTGCAATTTTCTGATTACCTAAGCTCAAGCATAAACCTCCTTGAAAAGATCCACTCAAATGCCAAGTAAAATTCTAAACCAAATTAGGAAAGTGAATATTGACTTATTAATAATTAAAGTTCGTTTGCTACTAAAATTACTTAACTTTTTTTATTTAAATATATATATATATATATATATATATATATATATATATATATATATATATATATATATATTTAAATATATATAAAATATATATATGCACATGGTTCCGTCCAGTATTGGGTTAAAAAAAATCTGGGCAGCCTATATATAGCCCAACTGCTAGGGCGATATGGCGCAAGATAGCAAGCAACTCCCCGAACCTGCCACCAGAAAGATGGATCACGGATAGTGGCCAAAAAAAGTCATCCGACTTGAGCCAGGATACGAAAGGTTGCCTGCCGACTCGAATGCCCCTTTCCAACCTATCTTTTCCCCCATATCTTTTACAGCCCCGCCGCGACCAGTACCAGGTTCTCCTTAATTAACTGTAGTCAGGACGAACTTGGGGTGAACATCAATCTACCTTCGCATACTCAAATTTATAAGGTACAAGAGCACATTTGAGTCGTTGGAGGAAGGGGCGTTAAGGATGGCTGTTTACTCTGGGTTCGAGTAACAGGACAACTCACGACGTCGTCACACGTGATTCACTCAATACGAATAACCCCAAACCAGATCGTTTTACCACTAGTCCACCATCCCCCATTCTGCGTCGGGCAACTTTTAAATGAAGGAATCTAATAAACACCTCGTCCACAGAGAAGCTTAAAAAAAGGCTCGAGAAGAATCTAGAAATTCCATTTGTCGATACCCCCCTGCTCTCAAATTTCAACGTGGAAGAAGCAATTATACATTGCCGTTGCTACTGAAATAAACTTGGAACTTCATCCAATTGTAGCTCACTTGCATGTCCCCATAGGTCTCCAAAAGAATCGATCACGTCTTGTTTTTGGGGGGGGCAGAGGTCTCAGGTTTAAGCAATGGGTGAGGGCAATGGCGCGAGATAGAATGCATTGCAACAAAACCAGGCGAAGTAACACAGGAATAAACACTGATATGGGCAAGTGGAGGGGGGTGGGGGTGAGCAGATCATCTTTGAAGAGAATATGTAGGTTCTTTTTCAGGATGTTGGCAAGGGTCACGTCATCGCCAAAGGTAAACAGAACACAAGGGATTTTTTCCCCCTCACATCTTAGATTTGTTTGCTATGGCAAGATTTTCAAACGGGTAACAATCAATTATATCGAAACAAACATTTTCGTTGGATTGTAGTATAAGGGATGGAGGTAACGAGGACAAAGGCCACTCCCTCTACATCCAGTGCTGGGCCAGTTTTTTTCTGGGAGGGGGGACACCCAACTCTATAATATCAACAGGAAACAGCCTAAGAACGGTTGATTCCAACCTTCAATTCGTTGTGCTTTTTATTTTATTTTTACAAGATGAATGAGCACCCTGACTGACTTATGCCTATCGTTAGAGCTTACCTCCTTTACCGTCGTCATAAACTCTGCCCTTAAGGGGAAGGGGGCAGACTCGGGATGGATTCACAAAGGCGTAGGGGAGAGAAAAGAGACACGTCCAGGAAAAGTTATGGGAAGAGCGACTTCAGGAAGGCACCAGACCCCTTCCTTTACACACCACACGATGTTTACACCAAAAAAAAAGGAGGGCCGAGAAGGACACTCAATCTTTCTCGTGTCTCCCACTAGGTGAGACAAACGAATACAGGGTCCATCCCCCTTTAGAAGGAGGAAGAGAGAACTTTTAGCGCTTGACCACGTGAATTTTTAGTAGTGAAAAAGTACATTACTTACGCAAAGCCCTAAAATAACGACTGCAACACATAACCTAATTATTAATCAGTTAAGAAAGTACATAATACAGGGTGCAATAGGTAATTTGTCGCTTTTGGCAAATCTGAATTCCTCGCATGCGTGTTGTCTGACGTCGGTTCTCTCTTCTTCATATCATAATATACTTAGTTGTGCATCGTCAGTGAAGAAATCATTACCATGGCTGAATTCAATCTTCCAAAAACTTGGAAAAGGCAATCTTGGTATTCACGCTGGTAGCTCAAATGCGAACATTTCCGAGTGATTGGGTGTCAATCTGAGGACGGTGCTGAGTATAAGGAAAGAGTTGCATGAGTCAAGCTGTGATTACGAGGGTACTGCGGCTCGGAAACCACGAGGGCCACGTTATGCCCCCGTTTATCTTCCAGGAGGGCCTCTGAGTCAATACAGAGGGCTACATCAAGTGCCTGGAGGAGTTGATGTTGCCCTGGATCCAAGAGGTGGCCGCTGGAAGGCCGTGCGTGTCGCGGCCGGACTCAGCACCATGCCCAGACAACAGGAGGACCCAGTCGTGGCTGTCAGACAATTTCTTTGACCACATCACTCCGAACATCTGGCCTTCCAACCTCCCAGACTGCAACCCACTGGATTATTATGTGCGGCCTGTGGTGGAGTGAGAGAGAGAGCGAGTCCCCTTGCATCACCAAGTCCGAGCTTAAGGGAGACCTTCGTGAAGGCCTGCAGCAGGTTTCGATGCAGCCTGGAGGCCGTGGTTGAGGGCGACGGCGAGTCCATGGAATAAAATGAATAGTACAGCAATCTTTTAAGTCTTTAACATCATAACACTTTGGTAAATATATCTATAACTGAACTCTTTTCTTTTATATTGACATTAGGTGAAAAATGACGCATCGCACCCTGTACATCTATCCATTTAATAATTAAAATACTCACCAACAAAAGTGGAAAGACAAAAAAACAACCCTAAAAAGAAAAACATTCTCATTTTGCTATGAAAAAGTGGAATTGGAGTAGCCCTGACTCACCGAAGTACTCTAATACGCCGTCAGCTAAAATTACCTATTAGCTTTAAGGTAACCTCATATATCATGCAGGAGCCCCCCCCCCTCATCCCTCAAGAACTCTATTACACCAAAACCTGGCGCTTATGAGGCTAGCCCAAACACAACAGACACGGGTGCGACTCCCATCGTCCGAAAGAGAGCTACCGCATGCGAAGCTCCCCAAACTAGGACATTCGACCCCCAAATTGCGTCTGAATCAGACGAAGTGCGTTCCGCGGGTGTGTCCGATTCAGAGACGGAAGAAATGGCCTGATACCTTTGAGGCATTGGGGGATAGGTCCAGGAGACTAGTCGGGCTACAATGGCATGGCACTATCTCCCATCTATGCCTTGCAGTCCGTAGGGGTGACCTGATCCTTGCCATGTAATTAGGGGAGAGCGGAACGCCTGTCCGGCTGTTCCGTTGGTACGGACAGTACGGCCCCATCATCAGTGTGTTCGTTCCCAGTAACGCGAAGATTTAAATACATCAAAGGCACTCAGTGCGCTCTGTGAGTCACTATGGATTACAAAACGATCTCCGAACCGGGCATGGGGCATAATCTCCCGTATCAAACAGTGCGAATATAGCACCGGGAAGAGCCCTGGTGGCTTCGAACAAGTGAGGAGGTAACGTGGAAGCCAACTTTCTCCATCTGTGAACATCGGCAGGACTCCAGTATGACGACATGTGTGGTGTTGTGTAAATTTAAGGAGCAGAGGCGTAACGGCAAACATTCAAAGGTGTTATCCTCCACAGTGGCATCTTGACAGAAACAATGGCGCTAGCGGCCGGAGAGTTGCATCAATCTCTCGAAAACGTTTCTTGGATTTCAACTTAAATATTTTGGGGGCAGTTTCGCCCCACAGCGATAAAGGCACCAGCGAGATCAGCCACGGACGAAATGAGGGCCGCTGGCGACCGGGGGAGAAGACATTAAACTAGCGTACGCCAGCCCATCAAGCCCTCATTGTACAAGACGTAAAATGGAGGGGCATCGACAAGAAGGCTATCTATAGGGGATGTGCGGAAGGAAACAATCGCTAGGCGAAAATCCGTTTAGTGGATCGAATCCACCCTCCACGATATGAATCGGATGCGGAATAGCGAATCCCATTATAGTTACGCTTACATAAAGTTGTCCTTCGTTGTGGATGATTACGTCCTTACTTGCTCTTAAGATAAGAGCAAGAAAACCTGCATAGATGAAGATATTATAGTGCAAGAAGAGTTACGCTCATCACCGACATCAGTAACTAGACTCGAACAGTTGTACTCTGCTAGCAAAGGATTCCCGAAACGACCAGCACCTGCACCAGCTGCAATATCTTGCCACAACTCCTGATACTGGTCTGAGCCTGCCTTCGCGGAGATGCACAGCAGACAAGGGGGCTTATTTGTAAAGGGCTGGTGCGTGTGGCTCGGTACCCCCCCCTCTAAATGAGTCCATTCCATTCCATTCTGTTGGGCGATGCAGCAGTTTAGTCCACGACTAATAATTCAGCTGCACTCAAGGGTACAGATTTATTCGCAGCTACCCATAATATTTTATGGATGGACGATCCTCAATCCGCCACCCTGAGTACGCGATCGATGGGGGATCTCCCATCAAGGCCGCTGAAATAGTAAATAAGGAAATGTATGGTAGCTCTATCGGCACTCTACGCAATGAACGCCACAGGGCTAAGAAACTCCATGGCTGGGGTAACATGCTTACGTCGCCCTTTTCTCATACTGCCCCTCTCCGACCACACACTTCTTTTTCATACCATCCTGTTACACATCCGCAAGGGGATGTCGGTGCAGCGTGTGCAACCATACTGCAGCTGACATCTGGAGAATTGAATACCCGAGCGGCCCCAACGTCCGCGCATCCATTCGCTTTCGGCCCCATTGTCTGCACAGGAAACTCTGCGGTTATCTCCTCTTCCGCACATTTTCACTTTCTTTACTTCACCACTTTACACATCTCTACTTACTATGAGAGATAAATAGGTTGGTTAATCCCCTCGATGCTAAGGTCTAAGAGACTCGTTTGATAACAGGAGGGGGGGGGATGGATATGTTTCACCCCCTTTGCACCCCCACGCTAGCTGGCACTAAATGGGACAGACACTTCAGTGCCCATGAGGGGCATGACCTCTAGCTTATCAAGGGTCCCGTCGACTTAATTACGGGGGAGAGGCATCCTGAAGCGCAATGGAACAAAGGATATGCCACTCAAAGCCCCAGCCGGCAGATAAAGTGGGGAGGAAAAAGAGCGAGTACCGAATGAAGCGTAAAGGGGGGGCATGGGGGAGAAATGGGGGAATCAGAATTAAAAGAAAAGTTTCATGGATTTAACGCCCTCTTTCACCCATCATCGTTTCTCCCCAGGAAGGAGATTTTTTTCTTTACAATGCCCATCTTCGCCGCAAATACTTTGTAGCCTAATACTAGGATAGATTAAAAACAAAACAAATCCATAAAACTATACAAAAATCAAAGAACAAAAGCAAAGCCAAAGCAAACAAAAGCAAAAAGAGGAAAACGACAAGTAAATTAGTAAGCACAACTGAGTTTGAAAAATACAAAGGACAAAAAAAAAACTGCGGGTGGGGGTACAAGTCCGCATAATGAACAGGGAGGAGGGGGTGCTGAGGGGACAAATCATGCGCGAATCACTGAAACGGGGGTTCGTCTACACAAACACAGCTCCCCATCGATTCACACAGGCACTTACGGGACAGGGGTTCGATCGCGGTCACTGGTC